>OY751341.1:13366914-14009414 GCA_963564715.1 Catocala sponsa | reverse complement strand
TTTTTTATACGGAATCCTAAAAAGAGTTGCTCTGGATTGGTGGGTACTACAAGTTATGTAGCGACAAAGTTGTTAAAACCTTTCTTATTCCCAAATACGTAAATTTATCACCATTCTGATAGTACATTCTATACTTGTCATGTTCAAGTAATACATTTCCCTGTAAGTATTTATTTGCTACTACAGTACATGACACTATTATATTTGTTTAGCCTATCCATCACGAGTAGATAATGTTCGAGCTACGTTTATAAACATGTTGGAAACACTCTTTGAAAGGCTGATTTATGGCCACTTGCTGTGAAGTATGAACACGCCTTAGACTTCCAAGAGATGTAAATATGCTTAGTTAAGAACTAGTGGGTGTTCAAATGGTATTGATTACAATGATGTGGTTGTCTGCTATTCATATCCTACTAGTTTTTGCGCGCGACTTCGCTCGCGTTTATCTAAATTTCTCTCGGGGACAGTGCTTTTTATGGATGAAAGTCAAATTCAAAATCAAAAATAATTTATTCATTTAGATCACAAAGTAACACTTGTAAACGTCAACATATATAGGTAACCTATGACCTTTTCTGTACTCCTGATAAGATGTATGCGAAATGCCATGCTAATCGGTCGAGTAAGTAAGTCAAACAAATTCACATTTGCATTTATAATATTAGGTAGGATTTTCTTTGGTTCCTTTACTAAAAATAATCGTGAATGCCTTTACATATAATCCTAATCCTAACTAATATTATAAAAGCGAAAATGAGTTTGTTTGTTTGTTACCTTTTCACACCTAAACCACTGAACCGATCATCCTGAAGTTTTGCATATACGTTGTCAGGTGTACAGAAAGGGATATAGGCTACCTTTCATCCCGAAAAAAATTACTGTTCCCGAGGAAAACAACAATAATGTTCTTATAATAATAGATGGTGCCACGTGTCTTTCGAATCATCATCATCATCATTTCAGCCTATTGCAGTCCACTGCTGGACATAAGCCTCCCCCAGGGTGCGCCACAAGGCCCGATCTCCCGTTTTTGCCATCCAGTCACCTCCAACCACCTTTTCGAATCATGAATAAATTATATTATTACAAGCAGAGTACAACCCGAATTGATTGTCAAATTCTAAATTAACGCGAGCAAAGCCGCGGGCAAAAGCTAGTACGAATATAAAGAACGCCTAAACTGGAAACACACTATTGCTGTTTCCTTGTGGGAACCGAATTCACAACATTTTTCATACTAGCAGTGGCTCTTAAGCCGCTACATGCAGTCATGTAAGTGGTTATATTGTATCAGCACCAAAACAAAACCATCAAACCGAAATTCATCAATTGTATTCGCAATATTGTGATTAAACAAACAGTGAACCATAAATTCTATGAAAATGTGACTCTGTGAGTTCCATGAAAATCTAAATTGAATGTCGGCTTAAAGCTTGTGGCAAATTAATAAAGAGTACAAAGAAACGAAACTGCCCGTACCTAGCAACTAACCTAAATTTATATTCAGTAACTTTAAACTCACTGACCACCAAACTTCGACAATCAGAAATGTTATTTTGTGAACTAAACAAATAAATTATTCCTTTTCCTTTTCGTGTGGTTAGTGGCCAACCTGTTGTCAAGAGTTGTTCAAGCCGCCCGTAGGCCTCTGACATGGCTTAACGACTGCTGTCAATTTGACAAGAACCGGGACCGACTTTTTACGTGCCCTCCGAAGCACGGAGACGCTCAGATAAAATACCACTAAGCGGTCACCCATCTATAGACTGACCGCACCCAACGTTGCTTAACCTCGCTAATCGTTTACCGATCAGTGCGTGCAACTGGCTATGAGCGCCTAAATAAATGATTTTTAACTTTATTTCGTACGCTGTAGCAGTGTCTAGCTTATTATCAATTAGTGGCCAAACAATCTATCAATTGTTAACAGATTTTAATATCTCAAAGTAATTTAAGAATATATTTTTGTTAGAATATGTAACGTTTAACAACGCGGATGGGTCTGGCATAGTGATAGTAAGTTTTTTAGTTATATAGATAATTCTCAGTGGCCGCACTGTCTGAAAATATGCTCGAAATAGGGCAATAGGATCGCTGTTTAAGATCTATACTCAAAAGCAGATATGTAGATATATCGTAATCATAACCAACTCTGCAAAATCTTTGCTTGGGGGCCCGAATATCATCATTCCTTAATCTGACAAATCATAGAATACCAGATACAATTGAAAATCTATTGTGTTTGGTCATCGATGTAATGCTGCGACTCAATAGATTAAACAATAATACTTTTCTTTTATATTTTCAGTACAATTCCGAATAACAAAAGGGTTACGTAATAATATTAAGAAACATGAACAACAATACTAAAACCAATTTCTGTTGGTGACTCAAAACGCTAAAGGGTACCGAAAACAAATCAGCCCACAAACAAGTTGATTAATATAATTTATATGGGTTACCTTTTTAACTTATTAAAACAAAGGTCCGAGGCTAAAAGCTTTTATGTGGTAAATTAAATGTTACGGCTACCATCTGCCGCAATTACGTGACATGATTTTTTAATCACATAATTATTTTATTTTATTCACGTTTTGGCTTCAATCCTGCAAGTATTACGTATGGGTAATAGTATTTCTATCCTGGACTCAATCGAGGCGTAATTCGTAATGACGTTAAAATAATTATTTATTTATGCTTGTGTGCTATATCAGCACTAGATGTAAGGTGTTACAATATTGTCTGGTTATATTTTACGGCCGTGAAATATTGGTGATAACTACCATAACCTAAAAATATTTGGTAAAATCATTTTTATTATGTTTGCATATATTTTTCAAATTCATATATGTCAATAACATTCGTGAAAGATATTAAGCATGCAAAATTAATTTATGTCAGTACATCTATCTGAGAAGAAATACGCTGCTTTAAAATTTCTTGCGATCATATTTTCATTCATGATCACAAAATACTGCTAGACTCTTTTGTAAAAGTTATTTAATTTGAAGATCGTGTCCTATACAAACAGTATACTCCAAAAATCAATACGATATGAATGGTGCTTCTAGTCGTAACTTTGTTGATATAACTAATGCTTCCTCATAAGAATAACATATTATTATATGAATTGGCGTAAAAACGTAATCCCAAAGGATATATATTGTGTGCTCTTTGTAATTATTTGTATAATCGTAATAAGTTTTATAATAATAGGTACTTATTAGAATTATTTAATGACATTTTCACGAGTATAACACGCCATGACTGAAATGTAACACAAAAGTTGTCCAAATACATACAGGCAAGTAAATGTAGCATTTAACAATTGTAAGTAGAATATAAGGACTAAAGTTTACCTCATTTATAACCAAAGCGTACTCTGCCAAAATCGTATAATGATATCAAAACAACAATAAAATTAAAAGTCAATCTATTAGAAATAGACCAGAGGGAATGCTACTACGCATTTTAAATACATACATAGATATATTTAAAGATACTTTGGTAGCAATGGCGTACGTGACTACACTTTCAATTAGGTTATAGTTTTTATTGCATGGGTTGAACCGCAGTTCTACGAAATATTTAAAATACAATATAACATTTTTAAGCTACTGCCGACATCGGACTACCAGCTAGTTCTAGCCTGACCACTATCCCGCATACGCTAGAAGAAAATAGAACTATACTCTGTGACGCCATGCGTCCTTCTTGCGCATGCGATAATAATGGCTTTAAGATATGTTCGTAAGGCCCTGGTCTGCCCTTATAACTTCTACAATAATGAGCCAAAGACTTAGCTCAGTAATAACCGAAATACAACAAGTGTAAATCTGTTGTGTTTCGTTCGGTGAATAAGAGTACCGAAAGCCCAGTCACCTTATTTTCCCCTTCCCGCTCCTTCTCCCTGCCACTTCCCTTTTCTCTTCTTTCTTTCCTAGAGGGTCGGCAACGCGCAAGTGATGCCTCTGGTGTTACAGGCGTTCTTAGGCTACGGTGACCACTTACCATCAGGTGGGCCGTATGCTTGTCTGCCAACTTAATAGTATAAGAAAAACTATATAAATTCTTGCACAATTCAAGCACTTGCAATCACTATGATATTTCATGACAAAGGCTTGTTTATTTGTATCAACGTTTAAATGTCATGTACAATTCATGAAGACTTAAAAACACTCTTTTAGTTTCCTTTTAGTAATGCACAAAAAATCTACCGAGTTGGTGTATGTATGTACATTAAGCCAGGGAGTGACAGAGATGGATGGGCAGACAGGCAGGCGGAGGTAATTAAAAGAATTATTACCGACCGCCGAAATGAACCTGCAAATTCAACTAATTTTTTTTAACAACTATCATTTCAACCGTACGTATTGTACAAGATTATCCTAGCTAATATTATAAATACGAATGTGAGTTTGTTTGTTTGTTACGCTTTCACGCCTTAACTACTCGACCGATCATCATGAAGTTTGGCATACACGTTGTTACGGGAACAGAAAAGGACATAGGGTGCCTTTTATTTAGAAAAAGTATTGTTAGTACATACCTATCCTACATTTATGCAAGCGAAGCCGCGGGCAAAATCTAGTAGTTTATATTTGTTACTCTATATAATGAGTAATTTACAGAGTATACACAAACGGAACAAAAAAATTATTATCCTCAGATAATCATTAGAAACTTGTGTGTGCTTCGTGCCTTTGATTTCAGTGTTGTATAAAGCCCATAATATGTGGCACATTGTGATTGATTACTTTCAGTGTAGGGCGTTTTTTACATAGCACATTGACGGTGTATTATCACTACGTATTTATAAAACAAATCGGCCGCGTCGGTCTGTCTGTTCGCGATAAACTCAAAAACTACAAAACGGATTTTCACCAATAGACAGAGTAATTCATGAGAAAGGTTTAGGCGTATAATTTACTAAGGTTTTTGTACTACCCGTGCGAAGCCGAAACAGATCGCTAATTTAAAACAAAGCAAATTTTAAACACAGCTCTACAGACAAGAACGACCCTCATTGTAAACGACGCGGACGGTCTTAAGATTGTGGCATGCCAAAATGAGTTACAATCTTATCCCAGCGTAAACCCAAGCTTAAGATACTATAGTCATACCTATGTTGATCTCCCGGAAGAGGAAATAGAGACTGCGGATTTCGACTCATCTTTTGCTGAATTCTCGTTGATTTAGGTCTTAATAAGCACCATGACTGAACGCTGTTTAAATGTGTATACAAAACCTACATATTTAACAAGATATTAAATAATTTATTTTCATTCAGATGGACGTAAGTCCATAGTTTCCAGGCATAAGCCTGGGGCGGAAATAAAAAATATAATAAACATTTTTTATTTCCATTTATGTAAGTACATCATATTTAATAGTTTGTCTGGGTGTGGTCAAGCATGATTTCAAAAATGTTAAATGAGAATTTCGTACACGTTTTAAACGCCGTACACGATGCATTACAAAATATCCTGATCAGAAATATTAATTTAATTTGCAAGTTAATTTAGCTAAAGGAGTATCAACTACACATATTAGCTTTTTGAAATCGAGTCCAATTGATATCAAATCGAATCAAACAAAATACGCCTGAGTAAATATTCCACAAGCGGTCCCTTTGAACACAACACGTTCTAACAAACTTCATTGATAACGTATTAACAACTCTAGGTTAGACGTGTACTATGTGAAAGAAAGCCAGTCGTTGACCCCTCTTGAGTCAGATGTCAGCGCGTCGCCGTCGCTGAAGCACTGCACCCTTTCGACACTGCGGCACCGACGAGTGATGCTACTAGTGCATTATGTCGATAACTCGCATCACTTGTCGATATAAAATATGTATATCCTAATACAAACATCGGCAAACTCACTGATGTTAAAAGATGTGAGCTTAACTGTATATAGTTTCATTTAACCTGACTATTGTTACAATGCCAGACATAATTGAAAACCTGTTGTGTCTGGCCGCATGTGCCGCTACCATTTAATAGGTTAAATTTCTAACAATGTAAAAATAAGAAAACTGATCTGCAGTTCAATGCCATAATTAATTAAAGAAAGTTGATGAAAAATAAGCGAAAATGCAACTCATTTTACTATTTACAGAAACTATTGTTAACTGTATATTTCTAATATACGGTAAATTTTAAACTGAATCCAAGTCTTATTATTGCAAACCACATTCTATTCAGCTAAGTTTCAGTTTTTCCCTGAAGCGACTGTCGTCGGACTTCAAAGCTTTAAGGTTAAGAAGATGACAATATTATAAATTTAGACCAAATTAACAATAATGTTCAATAAGGTGTAAATAATAATAATAATAGTGGGTTAGTCGTTATTACATCATAAGACTAACGCAATATCGGAGGGTACAGTACACTAGCTTTGAAACTACCACCTTCGCCTTGTGATATAAAAAAAATGTATCACCAGGTTAAATGAAAGCGCACAAACCGCAGGGCAGCTTGTGGCGAGCTGAATGTGAGTGGCGACACTGCGGTCCTGAATCCCTCAGAGAGTCTGTTAGGGCCTCGTTCCCAGCTTGCCGTTACTGTTTGGCTGAGGTGGAACGTCAAGAGCGCCCGTAAGACTCTCAACTCTGGCTTGCCATGGTTAGAGGGGGTCCGCTAGAGTTGTAACTCTAGCGGACCCCCTCTAACCATGGCAAGCCAGCATGTATGCTTGGGGGTGGAAGTGTCATTTTCAATGGCATAACTACGGGGAAACCTGCTCCGGGTCTCCGTTGTCACGAGACCCCTGATGGTGAAACCGGCGCCGCACCGCTCGACACCTCTAGCCGCTCGCACCGGTGTTGCCCTCTGCTGCTGGCTATATCGTGACTATTCCGGGGGCCCATACATTGAGTTGGCGAGTCACCGTCTGCCCATTCGATTGATGCGATTAGAGTATTCAGGGCAGACGCCGTTTTATCATCCATTTATTTATTTATTTACTTAATTAGAACGGCCGCAGGCCACTTATACTATAGTCTGTTTCAAATACGAAGTCCCTTTTGACACTTCATAGCACGTAACTCTTAAAATTTCATATAAATTGCTAAAATAAACAATAATTACTTACGGTACTAAAGACAATTTAAAAATAATTAGAATCTATACAAAACATTATGTAATTGTTTCACAAACATAATGAACTAATAACTTCTATTGATATTAGTCTTAAATAATTTAAACATCAAAATAAAATAACATTTTACTACAATACCATGGTTACGCACTAAGGTAATTTTTTTACTTTCAATCATAGTGACACAACACAACATGACAAAAATATTAATCGGATAAAATCGAACTAATTCGAGGTAAAAACAATTGTTCGAGAAATACTTTTGTAAATTTGTATTTAGTATTAATTATTATTACGTTGCAACATACCTTAAATCCCATTCTACAAACCCTTAATATATTTTCTTTATCAAAAACTGGATATTGGACGTCTTGAAAATCAACATCTGTTATACGACATTTATTTTACTCTTATACTAAGTATGGAGAAAGTATGTGATACCAGGATTAATCAAGGATAAGTCCAGTTTTTTTTTACAATTAAACATGTTATAATTATACAACTTTGATGTAAGTAACTATTATTTCGATATGTCAAACTTAGATGGACTCCTTTAATTTATGTTTTTCTGTCCCTATCATTTTTGTTTCAATTCTAAACCCACGATTACAGTTTGTTTGGAAAGTTAATCGGTAATAGATTTCGTGATGTGTCTATTTAAACGGTATCTTCACTATCGCTGTTCAACGATCATACTACCTTTTTACAATATTCCTTGCACACTGACAGTCAGACTGTCCATAGTTATCAATATACTTGTCCATCAAACACCCATACCCATAGCCCATATATTAGAATCCATACGTAGCAATAGTCCTACGTTGCTGCGGCTAATGCCGCTATTGGTGTTCCATCCCACCTTTGATTAAAACTCTCGAAGGGCCTATTCACGTTCGACCCATGTCTCCGTGTAAGCCTCCCAAAGGGCTGGGTATTTTCCTAACGTATTAGAGAAATACCCGTGAAAGAGAAACAAATAATAATAATAATATTCTATCACATACACACAACACCGTCTAGCCCAAACTAAGCAGAGCTTGAACTAATGGATGGATAAAGTAAAAATGCTTGCTTCACCAAAGAATGTTGTTGGCAAAATTTATTATTTTTTATTCGGTAACTGCTAGTGTGTGACATAATATAAAGCAATTACTTATAATTACATATGTTCTCAACACGTGACATGTAACCGTGGCATTGATCGATAATCTATCAGAAATTTATTTATTAGTTACCTGATTGCTTATTTCCAACCGCAATTCACTAAAACTTACATAATTTCCCATCCATTAAATTACTGCTTGACTGACATTTACGATAGGTAACGAATTAACTAGAAAGAAAAGTAGTTTTGCATTAATGTATTGCAACTATTTTGCATAATTTCGACAATTTAGAAATATCCCGCTAAACCTTATCGATTAAATCGTATCTTTTAATGCTGAACATCACAACCAATCGATTAGCATAACTCTTTTTGTACATTACAAGTTTAATCGAATAATAATTTATCGATACATTGATGTGTCCCACACTACGGCGCCTTGTTTCATCTCTTGCTATAAATGAGCAGATAGTAGCTGAATGGCTGCTTTGTAAGGCATATTGCCTACTTTATGTATTACACAGATGCAGTAAAACCACTTTACGATGACGCATAAACATTCCTTGATGCGAACTTAAAGAAAATATGCCTTAGGTACTTGGACCGCTTAAGATATTAACTAATATTAAGTCTGAAGCTTTCTCTTTTATGCTTACCTTTGCAATATTGTTTTAAACTACGTAATTTTAAACTACGTAATTTTTCTTGATAATAGTATTCTCTGCAACGTTAGCTAAGATAAAATAGTGTGTGTTATGAAAAAGTAAATTTCGAAAACAAATAATAATGATTAGATTTTCTTTTTTTAAATTAGTCGTATGTAATTGCACATATTACATAATGTAACCCGCGATAAAACTACTTTAATTATACAATATCTATAAACAGGTAGGTACTGCAAAATACAACGAGTATTTTCCGAAATACTAAGAAGTACTAACTCGAAACTAATGTTTAAAATGGAATGAAAATGCAGTTAGTACTCTCTTTTTTGGTAGGGCAAAAACGACGTTTAAATAAGCCAGAGTGGAAGGATAAATTACTCTTATAATATTATTTGATATTGCCTGCAACTCCACTCGCAAAAAAGTAGGTCATGCCAATTTTCTATGCCTCGGGAACAAATTATATAGACTAACAAATATAAACTACTAGATTTTGCCCGCGGCTTCGCTTGCGTAAATGTAGGTTAGGTTAGATTACTAACAGTACTTTTTCTAAATAAAAGGTACCCTATCTCCTTTTCTGTACATCCGACAACGTGAATGCGAATTTCATGACGATCGGTCGTGTAGTTAAAGCGTGAAAGCGTAACAAACAAACAAACAGAGTCACACTAGCATTTATAATATTAGTGAATAATTCTATAATTAAAAAACTAGAGCAAGCTCTCTTCGATTTTGCTCTGACATCGTCTTTAATGATATTGGCAAGAATACATTACTTCGTCTTTAATGTATACTATTTCTTAAAGGTAACAACTTTGTATTTTCTATTTGCTATGGCAAATTTATATACGTAAGTAGATATTTTAGTAACATGATATTTCACGATACAGTTATTGAATACCGATGAAGCCACACCGTTAGGAATAAAAATGAGCCTTGTGCTACTTGGATCTGAGTTTTCCTCTTGGAAATAATGGTGATTTTATTGAACACTTAGATTTATTTATTATTTGTCCTGTTTTACCTTGTTTTTTAAGTCTTGTAATCTGTATCGATGCTAATCTAATAATTGTTTTGTGACTTCAACAATGTTTAGCTGTCGTTTAGCGATAAAATTTAACTACTATGGGGTATATTCAATGATAATAAAACGCAAATTATTACAGAAGATAATGTATTTTTCTTCTATTATAAATAACCGACAGGATTTGAACTGGCCACCATGGATAATAGTGTCGTCGCTCTTCTAACTGAGCTATTCATAGTCCGTCAAGGATTGAAATCTGCCTCTGTGTTTTGCATCTATGTGTCCCTTATCGTAAAGTTCTAGAACTATGCGATCAGCAAGTACACAAGTACATATTACGAATGTAACAATTGTTGTTAAAGTATAATATAATAAATCTACATTAACTAAATAATAAAGACGTTTGACGTTCTGAAAAAACATATCAAAATTTTCACTTTAACCTAGAGCTGTGCCATAAGTAAACTTCCTAAACAGAACAGACGGACCGCAGCTAAAATAACCTTTTGTTCTCCTAACACGTCCTATTGAAATTTCCGTGTCTAGTCTATAGTATTTATTTCTTACGCAAGCAGCACAGATATTTCTTTTATTCAGTAGGAAACACATGAATTTCCTTGGTTTTGCAAACGTAAGCGGATAGCGATTACTATCAGACAAGTCGTAATATCTTCATTATATTAATATAAAACACATAATCATTGTAGGTTAACCGATGATATTACGATTCAATAATAACAAGATATAATTTGGCATTCATCATCTTTCGGCGCCGCACACACCAACCTGTTTCACGAACCCATTTCGTCTCATTCAACAATTAACTTGCCACAATATTTAAAACATTGATCTATATCATAGCATCGACGCAAACTTAAATAAACTCATATATCAATTTAAGGCAATCGCCTTTCGGCATAAGCGCAATTTTTTTCAACTGTTACCGAACTTACCAACCAGAAGCAAAAATTTTTGCAAGCATATAAAGTATAAACTTATACTGTTTAGTATCCTGTATATTTATTTATTAAGGCAATTACGCCATTTAATTATGCTTATAATATATATCCGGGAGAGGTTAAGCAGAAATGCATGACGCACAAATTTTCACCAGCCTATTACAATATACATATATTGCCTATTGTATACAGATACCTCATACCAGGCACATTTGCAGCTAGCTAGCGGATAAGCATACTTATGGCGATAATGCCACGAGACCAAAGAGAAAAACTCTCTAAATATATTACAACGATATATGATGTATTATGACGTATATCATGTATCGTTCCGGTAATTACTATTATCAAAATAAAAATCGCGATGTATAAGCTAAGGATTGATTTGAGATTTCGCATACAGGTAAACTTAGAACAAAATTAAACTCGCTTTTACTCATTATGTCAATCAACTCATTCTGTGCATAAATATTTTAACATACCAAATCCTCAGGTCCGCTAATCATTCAACCTACTTTTAACAATCTCGATCAGTTTAGTCTCTATCAAAAAGAAAATATTTTAATCAAAAACGTTTGAAGGTTTTCTCAAAAGCTGCCAACATGATCTGGTGACCTCGTCTGCGTTCCAGATTTGCATAATCCTATCCCTTCGGATAACTTTTTCTAAATAATTTATTTACTGCCGCAAAGTTACCGCTTGAGCTCGTTTTAAGCGAAGGAAATGATATTTTGACCGAGATGGAAAAAGTTTTTATTGTTTAAATCCATGTTGAATCCTTTTCGCATCGCAAGTTTGGTGATTTCAGTTTTCACTTCAGCTCATAATGCGTGCCTAAATATGGTTATTACATACATACATACATAGATTCACGCCTGTTTCCCAGAGGGGTAGACAGAGACAACGGATTTCCATTTGCTACGATCCTGACACACCTCTCTGGCTTCATTCACTTTCATCACATTCCTCATACACGCCCGTCGGTTCAAGGAGTTCTTAACCTGGCCTTTGTCCAGAACGCCTCCGATCTGATCAAGAAACGTTCGCATAGGTTTAAATATGGTTATTGCTGTTTAAAAATATATTTTTGTATTGCCTGTTAAGTAACTGTGGAAATAATTTATGTACGTATATTTGATTTTGCATTTTCTTTTGTTACATTTCTTATTACACAGTTGATAGATCAGTTAAATTTTAATATAGAATTTTGGTGGTCTTTCTTTTTTTGGGCTCTAAAAAGGCATAATAATTCAAACTAAATAGTTTACGATCCAAATATGTGTAATATTAAACTGGCATTCAAAACTGGGATCCATCGAAAATATATGTAAATTGATAATATCTCATTGAAGTTAAACAAATTTATATGGATTTTATCGCGTTGTTTATTTTTTATAAAACACTATTATTTTATAATTTTGAAACTTTAAACTACTATTGTTAAACACTTTTACTAGTCACTGTTTACTTCTATTTAAGCTATTTAAATTATAAAACTATTTAGAATTAATTTTACACTCTCCTTGACGTTTCGGTTGCTTTTCAGAAGCCTGTTCACGGGGCGACTCAACAACGCGATTAAATCCGTATTTTGTTTAATTTCAATGTATAACATCCGGATAAACGTAAGACAATATTATGATAATATCTCAATAAAATTTGCATACGTGTAGCATTGATGACATACAACAACTTTTCATTTTTGTTAATTAATTGCATATGAAATTAACTTAGTACCAACTTAACTTAACAACCTAGTAAACAATAAAATATATACATACTAGCTGTCCCGACAGACGTTGTCCTGTACACACGATTAAAAAGAAATTAAAAAAAAAACAAATCTAAACCATTCTCGAATCCATTTGAATACACACAAAAAATTTCATCAAAATCGGTCCAGCCGTTTAGGAGGAGTTTAATTACAAACACACGCACAGAAGATTTATATATATAAAGATATACATATTTTAGAGAAAGAATGCAATAAAATATGTTTATAGATAACTTAAAAAAGTGATAAAACTGTGTATTTTAACTCTTAACGTGCATTTAATTGCACATTAACTACCTACTTAAAGAGACGTCGCATGTCCTTACACGTCTTACAAAATTGTATCACCTGGCATACATACGAATCCGATTGAAAAAATAAGTGAACGAGAGAATGAAAGAACAACTTAATTAATTAAGTGAAGAAACTAATACAAAAAATCAATAATCATACCAAAATCTTCTCTATTTGCTATTATAAATACTAGATTTTTACGGCGCCTTCGCTCGCGTAAATGTAGGCCTTTGTGGGCGTGCCCGCCATCAGTTCAGCACCAGGTCCGAGAGGCGGCGTGTGTGTTCCCACGCACGCCTCTGTGTTGTGTCCGTCTCCCCTCTAGGGGGGGAACAGTAGGGATTCTTTTGTAGTGGTGACCATTGGGTAGGTCTTGTCGTGTAGTGGCCTGCCGTTTTATACGGCGGGCCGAAACCTCGGCGGGGTCGCGACCGCATGTACAAGTGATTCGCGCGGCCCCGCCGATAGTGGTTTTGTCGTGGAACACCGTGGTAGGTTTAGTCGGTATTCCAGGCGGTCCATTATTATATCACCATTTTCTTTACACCGGCGAGTCCGACATAACCCCTAAAGCCCGCCTCCGCGGAGGGGTATGCGTCAATGCATTTCTCTACGTAAAAAAAAATAAGATTAGTAACAGTACTTTTTTCTGGATGCTTTCATCCAGAAAAAGTATGTCCTTTTCTGGTTCCCTGACAACGTGTATGCAAAATTTCATTATGATCAGTCGAGTAGTCAAGGCGTGAAAGCATAACAAACAAACAAACACACATTCGCATTTATAATATTAGTTAGGATTATGTGTACATACATTAATGTTTATGTAGGAACCAGTAACAACAACGAGTCTTCGTTTAATTTTAAAATTCTACTCAAGATTTACTAATATGGAAATACGAGAGTTTCTTGCCAAGAATTTTGTCGGATATAACATCTTAGAAATAAAATAATACAGCAACGTCTGCGACGCAAAAAGCAAAGTTACTTTTTATCTTCAGTTAGTTCCACGCTTGTTTCTTTGTTTTTTATGAGGGAAATTACATGTCTGCGACTTGGATTACCGTTCTATTCTGTTTCATATAATGGTAACTAGTAAGACTATTTCATTCGTAGTCACAAAACCATGTAGATGTGCAGCGTATATACTAAATTATAAAAGATGCACCACATTAAACTGATCGGATGGTAGCACAAAGTTTTCGCCAAATTGTTATTCTTATTTATAACTAGCTGACCCGCGCAACTTCGTCTGCTTCACATAAGAGAATTTTCCTAGTTTTTGCAATATTTTTCATTTATGCTCCGCTCCTATTGGTCGTAGCGTGATGTTATATAGCCTTCCTCTATAAATGGGCTATCCAACACTGAAATATTTTTCTAATTTTTACCCGTAGTTCCTTAGATTACCGCGTTCAACCAAACAAACAAAATGTGAGTGAAGTCGGCGCGTGAGCGCCCCCGCCTTTTTATAAATGCAGCGGATGGCCGTTTCGCGCGTTAAACAACAATCAACCGTATAGCCGTACCCATACTGGCGCGGCGAGATTTGGAAGTTTTATTTCATCTATATCTTGTGTGTTTATAAACCGATTCCTATATTTTTTTTTATAATATAAATATTAAAGTGTACTTTTTGAATATGGGAGTTTGATAAAGATATATCTATGTGAAATACAATATATTTATGTATTTTAATACACTTTGAAGAAATGCCTAACGATTAAACACGTTATTGTGGCTAATTTATAAAAGATAGATATATACTATTAAGGACTTTTTTGTAGATCTTTTGAAGACCATCATCTTTGTAATACATACTTTTGGTGTATGATCAACGTATGCGAGGATAAGAGCTCGAAAGCGCATTTTCGTCCGACTTGCTTCAAATTTATCGTCACTGCTCAGCTCCTATGTGTCTTAGCGTTATGTTACATAGCCTATAACCTGCCCAGGAGTATGGACTACAATCGTACCAAGTTTGGTTAAAATCCCTTCAGTAGTTTTTGACCCATGCGTGCACATACAGACAGACAGACAAAAAATTTACTGATGGCATTTTGTCATCAGTATCGATCACCATTCATCATCCAATATTAATTTTGAATATATATTCAATGTACAGAATTGACCTCTCTACAGTTTTATTATAAGTATAGATATAGATTGCTAGTGTATATTCAAATCTTTTAATGTCTAACTTAAAGACATTTAACCATAAATCTAATAATTATAATGGGTTAAAAATATGACGCCGTTACCGAAGCCAGATCTGTGCTACCTGCAGTAGAGGCCTGGTTTACAGGAGTGTCGTGAGTCCTGCAGCAGATCATCACAAATTATTTTTTACAAGCGGCTGGTACTGGTAAACCATACCCTATAGATGCTTGCAACATCAAAGATATTACTCGCGCTTTTACCAAACAATGTGATTTGCTATCGTCGTATGCGTCGTATTACCAAAGTGCAAATTGTAGTGGTTCTGTTACGGTATTTAAGGTTTTTACAATGTGAGTCTAATCAGCGTGCAAATACTTCTTATATATAGGTCAATAATACACAAT
Source organism: Catocala sponsa (assembly GCA_963564715.1). Classification (NCBI taxonomy): domain Eukaryota; kingdom Metazoa; phylum Arthropoda; class Insecta; order Lepidoptera; family Erebidae; genus Catocala; species Catocala sponsa. The sequence goes on along the minus strand of OY751341.1, from coordinate 13,993,922 downwards.
TGATACACAATTGTAGGATACTATTACGCTATGGCTAGATTTAAGTATCGCTTTTACAGTTCTTTAGAATACATCAAAGTATTTTTTATTAACATGTCAATTATTGACATACCAGACATAATTGAAAACTTATTGTATTTTGCCGCAGATGTGCCGCCGCAACTCGATAGGTTAAATAATATTCGTTTTCTCATCTACTAATGCCGTAATAAAAACGCTCTCATAACTTGTGTAATATCTTCATCAATTATTCCATTTAACTTATACTAAGGCATCCTATCTGCTCAGTAACCATTGCAAATCAAAATTCATTAACAATCAGCCGTAATTTCCTACCAGAACATTCCCCAGCGAGCCATTGACCACGATTCTGAGATCATATTGAGACATGGACGGACAGCGGCTTTATGCATAACTTAGTAACACAAGTCACGTCATTGGTTAATGTAAGCAAGTCGGATCGTCTTGATTGAATCGGGATTACATAAATCCCAAGGGTTTCGTCAGCGAACCTGCCTTGATATCGAGTGAGGAGATCTTCACCTGGTAATCTTAATATTTAAGACGTATACTTTTCCATCCTCTAATATAATAAATATATATTGGCACTAGATCGGTTGTGGTTCATACGCATTTAACATGATTACGATTGAAAGCCTTTGAGCAAAAGCCTTCCAATAGCTGGCTTGGTATTAAAAATTATTATCGATTGAAGCTCAAACCTCAGACTCCTTTAATCAAGGCCTATAATTATGAATTCAATTCTAGCTCGGCTTGGCTTGCACTTATACGTAGACGCAGAGTTGGAAGAGTCAACTTCCCGACTTTGGTTAATACCGTTCATATTTTTCGATAAAAGAGGTTTCCTTTTTGCTGTAAATTTGTATTATAACAAGCTGCACAGATTGGTTGCTTAAAAATTATGGCGTATTACTGTTGTTTTTCAGGCACGGTAACATTATTTTTCTGTTTTTTGTTGTTGGTGGTAAATGAATCTGCAGCCCACCTGATAGTAACAACTCATTGACATGGCTATTTTCCTGACAATGCCGATGCCTATCGTAAACGACATAGTAGCCTGCCTAATAATAAGCAGTCGGCGTAGCTTACGTGAAGCGAACGGGTGGAGGAGGGTAAGCGAAAGAGGGAAAGAAAGGGACCGAAGAAATGATTGGGCCTTAGCTTCCGGGCTATCAAATATATGTAATATTTGAACTAATATAATTTTGTTGTAGACGTAGTAAGTAAATACAAAGTTATTTCGTCTATTATACATATTATATTTATTTAGTTTCACTCACCTATGTATTCCTCTTTGTTACAGGTAAGCCATCTTAATTAAATAAAACACTTATTATTGACCATCTGTATAAGTGTACGGGTAAATACAAAAAATTTAATATCAGTTTTTGAGTATTTTTGTATATACGTCGATAATCTTTACTTAATATTAAACTTTACTATTGATAAGCAATACAAATAGAACAGAAAATAGTTAAAATATAATAATATTATTAAATTATGACTCTCGATTACATAAGCTCAAAATTAAAATTCAATAATTAATAAATTTAATAACGATCTCACTAATCCATACACTTCAATTAATAAATCAGAAGAAATATTGACTCAATAAAACTTTTCACTACGCCCTTATTTGCTGTAAACTAATGACGGTGCCTTGTCGATTTAATGATGTTTAGCCAAGTCCCGAATTGATTGCGTCTCGATGTTTGCCGAGACCAGTTGGATCCATTCAGCTCAGTGAAAGCCCTTGAAATACCCGAGTGATTGGTTGTTAGTTTGTCGTCAAACCGACCTCTGAGGATCTGGCTGGCGCTAGTGAGCGTATAGCCAAGTTCATCGAAGTACTGCTGAATAGACAAGAACTGTGGTTCCATTTCGACGAGTAGTTTTGTTCTTCAAGACGAGTAAGTTTCCAATTCAGATCTATAGCTGTCTTAAAGTTTAGTTTACACGTTAGAAAGCTTTATTGCAAATTAATATATTAGTATAGGTACATGTAGAGAAATAAAATCAACGTGATAATTAAGCGTCGCATACGGCTATCGTGATGACAATTTGTAACTGCCAAATGACCCCCAGTTGATAGCATAGCCTGTTCTTTTAGTGCTCTAAAAATCCTACTCACACATCGCAGAAACACGACCGAAAACTGCGGTATGAGGTTGCGATTGTTTGGTAGGATAAATTCGCTAAAGTGAACGTTTCAGGAATGAGCGAAGTTTTGTAGTACCTCTAAAAAATATTATGTTAAGGAATTCAATAATGCATAAAATACTAACTAATATAATTATGTAAGTTTATCTTTATATATATAATTCTTCTGTACGTGTGTTGACAGGGAACTCCTCCTAAACGGCTGGACCGATTTGAATTAATTTTTTGTGTGTGTGTTCAAGTGGATTCGAGGATGGTTTAGATATGGGTTTTTTTTTTCTCTTCTGTACAGGACAACGTCTGTCGGGACAGATAGTTTAATTTAAAATATGAATAAATAAATAAATTAAATTTGTTTGTTACGCTTTCACGCCTTAACTGCTCATCCGATCATCATCAAATTTTGCACACAATACACCTTGTCAAGGGCAGGTACAGAAACGGACATAAAGTACCTTTCTATCCAGGAGAAGTAGTTTTTCCAACGAGTACAGCCATGAAAAAGGTTGTCATCAATAAATAAATCTATTGCAGTGCAGTGCCTCACATAGGTAAGGACTTATAACATGATGTTAACATCATGTCTGACAACATTATGTACCTATCCATAAAATTATAAGTAGATAAAATCACCATCTTCTTCTATATTATAAAATTTTAATTCAAGGATAATAAATAACTCTGTAACTTATAAATTATAAAACTTTGATACCTTTTTCAATATAATCTTTCGCATCATACTTTTTATGTACATATTTTAATAAATTTTGAAAAACTTCAAAAGTTTTGTGTACTTTCTGTACCTAAATCAATAAAAACCTCTTAAATCGTCATTGGAGTCTAAAGTTTATCAACAAGTAACTTGGGAACGCAAATAGAATATCAATGACAGGGGTTCGAAATAACCTAATTTATGTAAAGACTAGACTACCTTTACGTAACCTATAGCCTACGGTAGGCAAATAATATAGTACAGTAGTTTCGACTCCTTGGTTTACTTTTGTGATTTATGTAGATACAATGTAGTAGTTAAACATTGACTTAATTTTTAACATTCTTTTATAAATTAAACTTCCTAATAATTATAACTTTTTTTTTACACAACCTTAAATTAACTATCCTTCAACTATCAGGTACTGTTGTAAAAACATGAGAAATCGTTCTCTAATGCAAAATCTCGATAAATTTTCAAGTAAGATTTTGAATTCTTCTATCTTGATATTCTTGTATTCAAAGTAGTTACTTTGCATTATAGAAGAATTCAAAATCTTACAAATGTTCAGCGATTTATGTAGTTGCGTGTACAATGTATAAAGTCTGTACATACTAAATCGATTTAATAAATGAACTGTATAAGAGTATAATTTTCTTATACGGCGCTATATCAGTAATCAAAGTAAAGTCGACTGATATATAATATATTTAATCAGTAGTTCGTGAATAGGATTTATTAATATTTATGTGCTGTTGTCGTCGTCAATTTGCGATATATTTTCAGAAATAATCTGAGACGCGTTTGGAAGCTGATAAAGAGACTGTAACTGAGTTGTAACTGGATCTTTGTCATGTCCCAGTTGAAGATTTTACTGAAGCTGAAAGCTAGCTAGTGCAGTTGCTCAGTACCAATGTCTTGAAGATATTTTTAAGCATTTTATTATGTTCGCTTCGTCAATAATTATACGAAATACTTCGCATCTAAAATACCTCGATTGAAGTATTACATACTCCTGAAGGATATCTTTAATGTCTGAACTTACATTTAACTAATAAACGGTGCAAACAGACTGTGCACATTTCCAATTTTATTTCTTTTCTTCAGTGAACATTTTATTTATTTTGTGACTATAGACAAAATGTTGCTGGCAAATGTGCAATTTCAGTCTTTTCTCTTATACATACTTTTTCGTGACCCTTTGGAGCTTTTAAAGCATTAGTTCCCAAAGTGGTCCAGGTCGAACCCGACCCCCAGGGGTACGTTTATGTTTAAATGGCAACTTGACGGGGGTCTACGTTGACGTGTCAATAAATGGGGGTTCACAATTCGTAAGCGGGGGTCCACGAAAATTTATTTGTTAGTGAAGAACTAAAATTTTGGCTGGACTTCACCGACTGTTCGACAAGCTCAACGACTGTTACTTGTAAAAACTTGCATATTCCATATTCAGTAACAGTGGTTTTTCGATTTTTCAGTAGAGAATTACTAAAAAAGAAGATCAGCGCGTAGATATTTAATCAAGTTTTTTACTTGCATGAACTTGTTTAACTGCAGCGGGTCCACAGGAACCAACAAAATTTTGAAAGTGGTCTATGAGAAAAAAGGTCTGGGAACCTCTGTTCTAAAGCAATACGATGATTATTTGCGGTCGAAAATCTGCCCGTAGCATAGAGTTTATAATAATAAGTAATAATAATAATAATAATAAATAATAATATTCTACCACATACACACAACACCATCTAGCCCAAACTAAGCAGAGCTTGTACTATGGGTACTAGACAATGGATAAACATACATTGTATACTTTTTTTTTGTAAATACATACATATTATACATAGAAACACCCAGACCAAGACAAACATCATTGTTCATGCACACAAATGTTTGACTTGTGCGGGAATCGAACCCGCGACCTCAGGCGTGGCAGTCGGTTACACTAACCACTACGCCATCGAGGCCGTCAGTTTGTTAAAGAATATAATATCTCAATGCCATCTCATAACAATGGCTGTTTTTTAATCTAATAACACAGCAGTTAAAGCTGTCAGCCCCACTACCAATACGCCACATGCAACGAGTTTGATTCCCACACAAAGCAAATATTTATGAGACCAAAAGTTGAAGTACTGAGTTCGTTGTTTGCCTGTGTTATTTATAGGTTAGTAATGACATGACACTAACACTCAATTTCATCGTTGACAATTAGACACAAGGAATTGTTAATGTTATCAATGCTGTGAATTCACCATGACATTCTAAATAAATAATTTGGAAAGTTTGTGCAGAAAATAAATATTTTGTTTATAATAATTATTTTAAGATAGCCTCGTTGATGCCGCATAAGTTTGAATTAATGTTTTAGGCCGAGCGCGAGGTATCAGGTTCATTACTCGGATTGGTGAAAATCTAGTTAAGTTTTCTATTAAGAAATTTTCAAGAGTAGCGCGGTATCTGGCAATGTGCCCGGTAGGCAGCAATAGGAAGAGATAGATAAACTATAGTAGGTGGAATATAGTTGCAGAGATACACTGCCTTTTTACTTGATGTATATAAAGGTGTGAATGTAAATGTGTATATGTACAAAAACTAAATAAAGTTAGAAACAAATTTCGGCTGCTTAATTAAAAACACGTATAATTATTTTCATAATTTACATTTGTAATTCATCAAAAGGGACACAAAGGGGTAAACCAAATAGAACCTTCAGTCACACACCTTTTCATGTTACCACATGTGGTCTTCCTAATTATAATTCTGCTAACCTTCTTAACAATAACAAATAATGCTATTTACGTATAATACTAAATATACTTTAGAAGTTCAGCCAATTTATAAGTAATTCCGAAGTTTAAGAAATAATTCTGTTAGATTTTTAAGTTTGATTAAGTTTCGCTTCAAAGGTAAATTGATATAGCAATTTCCTCGGGCTTATTTCAGCGGCTCAACTTGTTCTAGGCGCTGTGATCTGATACATTTTGTCTCAAGTTGGTGTGGATGTTAACTTCTAAAGATTTAATATCTTTAAAACCGTTATTCTTTTAGTAATTAAAATTGTTTTTAACATCAAAGATTTCTGCTACTGATGTTACAATTAGGAATTTTTTTGCGATAGTTAGTAGATTTTATCACAAACGATAAAAGTTTTTATTTGCCTCAAAATGTATTTGGGTGTTCCCTATGGCACAATCCACATTTTACCTTTAATATATAATTTTCTATCTTTTCGACGCAAGCCTGTATATCATGGGAAGCAAGAGAAAGCAATATAACCACATTGGGCCATCTTTGTTTTAGTTCCCACATATTAAGGGCCGAGCCTATTGTCATCAGACAGGCATATTACTAAACTTCGTGTTTCTATCAGAATAGAATTACCTCATAACACCAACCATCGCGCGAATCGGGACATTGACTGAACTGTAAGCGTCAAAGAGCGAGTTCAGCATATCGATTTTACTAGAAATAGAGTACGCTAATATTTAATTACTATCTGACCCGCGCAACTTCGTGTACTTCATATAAGAGAATTTTCCCCGTTTTGCAACATTTTTCATTGCTGCTCTGCTCCTATTGACCTTCCTCGATAAATGGGCTATCCAACACTATAAGAATTTTTCAATTCAAACCAGTAGTTCCTGAGATTAGCGCGTTCAAATAAACAAACAAACTCTTCAGCTTTATAATATTAATATAGATTGAATGTTTAAGGCGTGTTATCTCTAAAGCAGGTAGAATATGCCCTATACAGCATGTAATATTAAAGTGTGGTCATGTATAATGTTCATAAAATATTAGTGATAAAAAGTATAGAGAGCTGCAAAAAATATATTTCATGAACAACCTTTTGTCCCTAAGATACACATTATTGTTAAAAACTGTTTATTATTTGCATGTCAAAATCAGTAAATAAGCTTCTTTATGTTTTACTTGTTTTCAAATTCGGACTTGTAAATAGCGTCTTCGAGAGTAATTTCTTATCTCAGATCAATAAATTTAAATTAGTTTATCGATCTGAGGGGAAATTCTTTATATGGGCAACTTCATACGCCCAATTATATTTTCTTAATTTCAAAATATTATTTCTGTGTAAATAAAATGTGTGGTTCATCACAACTTTGAAAGCTTTAGTATAGTCATAGGGCCCTATGACATACAATGTAACCATACTTCATAGTCACATGCTGTATAAGTAAGAGAAGCCAAGCACGACTTCATACAAAACAAACGCGTATTTTTTAAAACCATGCCATTGTTTACATTTCCCCGCCGTAAACTTACGTAATCAAATATTAATTACTAAATTAAATTGCGTGTGTAATGTTTATGACATGAAAGTGAATTAACAGTAACATAATTTAGCTTCCGTTTTCATAAGGAACCGGTATATGGTAGGAAAACAATCTGTACCATTCATAACTGTAATTTAGAATGTGACTGCATGTATGTATGTATGTATGTATATTCGTGTGTATGTGTGCGTGTTAATATTGTTGTGTAACTCTACAGTGTAATGAACGTTAATTTTAAGATTAGTTGTCACTTGGGACGTAATTTCAGTTATGGCAAACGAGTTCAGGCAGAAAATGTAATGAAAATCCGGCCCATACTTTTTAATATTATAGTATAAAATTACTGTAGACCGTCGACTAACGCGACATAAGTATCATGATTGTTTTAATAATTTCAAGTGGATATACGTGTTAATAAACATGTATCTAAAATCTGCTCAAGATTTTGTCTATATCTAATGATTTATTCGGTGATATGGATGTATTTACTTTCCACATGAGTTATATTTTATAGGATCCGATACAGAATTTATTATTAAGTTGTACTTGTATTTGTCTTCTTGGAATACCCCAATGCCTTCTCAAGCGTTTCATTGCAGGCTATGAGCTAGCCATTGTAATCTATCGATATCAAACACTTAAAAACATTATTATCGTGCAAAGTTTAGACATGATTTATCAGGCATTATGAGAAATTGGCTAAAATGTTATAGAGCGAACTCGACTGTCAAGTATGCTCTATTACGTTTCCCCTGTCCGTTATTCAGTATTCTTTATACATAGGTACATATCTACGTACCTGCGCCAAGCTGCACCGAGCAGGGTAAGGCATAAACATTTCAGAAACATTTTTGAGATGTTGTTCTGGTTAGCTCAATTACTTCAAAATAGTAGTAGGTATCTCAAATATTTAAGCGTAGCAACGTTTCGTGGCAAAGTTATTTGAATATCCTGGTTTCAAGAGTGCAGTTTTATTGCAAAATTATGTTAACAAAATCTAATTATTCTATTTGTTTAGCTCAGACCAATAAACCTTCTTAACTAGCTATTCAGTTAAGCTGTACCTTCTGATAAACAATAGTTTAAGTGGGCGCCGAGTATCATCATAAGCGATGATGAACAAAACATGACAGACAGGCCACAAAAGCTTTCTTTAAGTAATCTATAAATGTAAGACTTCAGAACCGAAACTAATGTACCCTCAAAAAGGTAAACACCACAACTTTTAAGTAATCATTGTTATCTAAAAGCCAGATTAAAGTTATATTTGTATTGTACTATAAATCCTCCTATATCTGTCAAAAGACTTGATAATATTTGAAATATAAATCAAAACTTGATGTCTACTTGAAACGTGATATTATCTTCAATTATATCTGGGATTTTGGATTAGATTCGTAATTAAATTCGGTTGTTAACCTCGCTTATCGATCGTTCCCCGTAGGCGCCTATTAAAGGGCCTATTTCTTGTTCGTAACACAAAGTACGTGGTTTTAATATCATTACGTAGTAGCGGCTCGCCGGCTTTCGGTTCTGATGAATGGCGGTTGAGTGATTTCCATACTTTCGAGGATGACTGTAGAAATCGGCAATTGTTATCCAGTTACTGTATGTCGGAATTGTGCAATGCTTTGCATAAACATATTTTTCGTATCTCTTAAATAATATTATGAGGCATGACCCTACCACGTAGCCTACTCCACCATTACTGCTCTACCAGGGCAATGAATGAAATATCGCTCGACCAGAATAGTTGCACAACAGTGGCGAATCTATGTCTACTATGTACACTATAAGACTGGTATTATAGTGCCACACATATACACTGGTTTTTAGGTTTAATATAGGTTACTTGTATTTTAGGTAATAAATTATTACTATTTTTATTAATCCGTCCAACAAAAAATGCTTGTATTAGGAGTGCGATACCGTCAGTAGTGCAATGCGAGGGATTTGAATCCACAACCTCTAGATCGCTAGTCACTTTCATAACCATTATAGGTTTTAATATGTTACCAGCTATTACCTGCAAATTTATCCACCTTTTAAGAGTATTACACTTTACCCATCCCACTAAATCGGTTCACCGGATTAACCGTGAAAGCAAAACAGACAGTTTGGGTGTTGTAATTTGCATGCATTACTGAAACGTTGCTTAATTTAAAGTTTCGTTACAAACCCCTACAGGGATCTCATTTTCATTTTCTGACTAATTTGAATATGAAAGTACAGAATTGCATATTTTGAAGCCGGTGTTAATTTATGCTATTATGTATTTGTTTGGTTTAAATTAAATATTTCAAATAGAATACTTAAGTAGTTATTTAAACCATTAAGCATTCATATTTTAAGATAAATATTTGTTAAGAGTTATTTCACTTACTAACATCGATATTCGTCAAGCATATCGTTGCCAGAACTGATTAGGACAGGAAACAGGACACGAAGTATAGAAAGTCCTAACCGAGACTACGAGATAAAGAAATTCGTATTCAAGTATTTTCGGTTATTTATTTACTTATAATATCTCTAGGCTTTCGATTATCGGTATTGAATCGGTTTTTAGACATATTCAGGCGATTTGGGGACATCGAATTCCAGGCTTCTATTAGACGTCTCGATTCTAAGAATTTCTACGATTGTGTATCAATCGACTTGCAAGGTTAACCAACATTACAAGTGTTTTGCTCGTAGATGGGGGGTGACCATTACGAAAAAGTCAAAAGTCGGTCTCAGAGAACACTACAGCAATTAGTTACTGATGACGCACGCATGGCGTAGTGGTTGGAGTTTGAATTGTTTGAGTTGTGGATTCAATAATAAATCTTAAAATAATACGGAACAAAATTTTTGATATCAATAAATAGTAGTTCCGAATAGGTGTTCCTAGTGATCGTTGTTTAAATGTTAGGAAAGTAGCGACACAAGAATTATTCTAAAGAAGGTAAAACGAAAAAGAAATATCAGTTATTCGCGGTTGTCAGGAACATATATACTTACGCAAAACATTCTTACATCCGATATTATTACAAAGACCTAATGCAATCCTTCTATGAAAAGATGCTATTCAGACAAAATAAATATGCTTGGACTATAAACTCAATCCCAAATCAATCGACTATAACAAGCCTCCAATGAAGAAGAAATAAAAGGTTGAGTATGCTGAAGGCTTCACGAATTGTGCATGTTTCTGATATAAAAAGTACCCAATCGCGCTCTTTGGTCCATAGCACTATGCTAAAAATGTAAGTTTTTGCTTTGCTGACTGGCAAAATCATAAAATAAAAACCCATTTTCCCATTTAAGGTGGTTTATTTATACAATTTACCTTTTATAAATGCATATATTTCTCGGTGTGACAGCGACTACAGATTTTTACTTGTTACGATACCGATAAAGGCCTCTGTCTTTTTTACATAAATTTTTCACTTTGTCGTTTAATATACCTTATCCTTAATATTACCTTTCCAATATACAAAGAGTAATTAAAGAGATTCAATAAAAAATATAGTGTAGTTTTAAATTTCATTATAAACCAATTTCTTTACATTTTTTTAATCAAAATATATATTAATTCTAAAAAAACGTATCTTTTGTTTTATAATCATAATTGAAATCATTCGTGAAGTCTCATACACTACTGAGTAGGTACATTTCAATGCAAATAAATAAAGGTATGTAAGTTAAAAGCAATTTAAAAAGGCCTCTACGAGAGTTGACATTCTATTCACCTTCTAGGAAATTGCTCGCGAGCCGTCTCATATTTTCATAAAGTTTTGTCCAGACTGTATTGAGACTAGATTCATATATTTTATCGTAACGAATAGTATAAAGAACCTTTTACAGCTTCGCATTCGTAAATGTAAATTCCCGTAATATTATGTTACGATAATAATAAGAGATATATTTATAATGTGAAAAATGGCCACGTTGGGCGCCATTGTAACCTTTAGGGTTTAGTTAGGGAGACGATGATTTAAAGATACTAGAGCAATTAACACTTTAATTATCACTGAGTATATAATTCATATAAATCAGGGCGTGGTTCACAAAGGCTTCCTACGTGGTTCTTGTTAGGAAGAACCACTTAACTTCATGTGCAGCTCAGCGGAAGGAAGAAGACTGCCCCAGGACGCGATCCACTATATATAGCCGCCGCCGCTCGGAGGAGGGCTAGTGATGCACCATCTCGCTCGCCGCGCACGCAGCCGTGCGCCGCGAGTCGATTACGTGACAATAGCCTATGGTAACCGATCACTTTTAGGCGGCCGTAAACTTATTTGACAGCTAACATCATATTAGAAATTGTTAGGAATTACTGCACGGATGTATAGTGAGTCATCATCATTAAAATGTGTCACAGTATTTACTTGTAGCTATTTATAAAAAAGAGGAATGTTATACATAAAGCCCATGTAACCATGAAAGTCTTTTTGTACATGTAACCTTAGAGATACGGAGTCTGTCTGCTTCTGAATTACAAAAATAAATCATAAGCAAACAGGCTAAATACTTAACCGCTATTTTCGCAAATTACTTATAACAAACAGTATAATTTAGTAAAATTAGACGCTAATCCTTTATTGTGAGTGTTTATATATGCTTTGAAAAGACTGCTTCAAACAATTCTTGAATCTACTAATATTCACAGGCGCAACACAACGAACTGATATTTTGAACAGCTGTTTTATGAAGACCTGTATTAAGCAGATGATGCAATATTAAACGATATTATATCTATATAAGGAGAACGATTGCTGGCAACAAAGTGAATGGAGCTCTACGCGCTTTTATGAACAGTCGAAATGTATCCGAAAAGGCACGTTTGGCTGTTCATAGAGGATTATTAGTGCCCACACTTATGTATGGAAGTGAAAGTTGGGTATGGCAAAAGAAGCATGAGAGCAGAATAAATGCTGTAGAAATGAAAGCGTTGAGAAGCATATGTGGTGTGACTCTGAAAGATAGAATAAGAAATAGTGTGATTAGAGAGAGATGCGGCATGAAAGTGGATATAGTTACAAGAATAGAAAAGGGTATGTTAAGCTGGTTTGGACATGTAGAAAGAATGGACGAGGAAAGACTGACTAAGAAAGTTTATAAGGCTAGTGTGAATAGAACAGTCGCAAAAGGAAAACCTAGGCGAATGTTTTTCGATCAGATCGGAGGCGTTCTGGACAAAGGCCAGGTTAAGAGCTCCTTGAACCGACGGGCGTGTATGAGGAATGTGATGAAAGTGAATGAAGCCAGAGAAGTGTGTCAGGATCGTAGCAAATGGAAATCCGTAGTCTCTGCCTACCCCTCTGGGAAACAGGCGTGAATCTATGTATGTATGTATGTATTATCTCCTGTACTCAACAATTAATACCCTAACTTACGATAACTAAATATTTAGGCTAGCGTAGACCAGGACAGCCTGGAACGGCCCCTACACGATATTAAATCTACGACTCACTAAGCCTTGAGCAATAAAATAAGCTGAAGTCACTTCGGTGCCTCCGCATCAACATATTTATAAGAATATCTTTTGCTTTGATTCATATCTTATGATATCAAATAATATGTAAATATTTATGTTGACATAGTACGTAAATCAATTATAGCTTTTATATAATAATTGTAGTCTATAGACTTGTTTTACAATATTATAGACGCATTGGTGAGATTCAGAACTTGCAAAAATAGTGTCACAGTGCTGCTATTCAAATACAAAACACTACCGGTATTTTGTTGACAGCACAAGGAATCATTAAGAGGTTCAGAAAAATGTCCTTAGAGTATTTGGCTTATTATCATTGTTCATAAATTATATACTACCCTATTTGGGATACTTCAAGTAGGTAAAGCGTAATTGCCTTTCAATTAAATTCGTAACGCATACGAAAAAATGCTTACGTCTTATAAATAATATCTTTACGTAAGTGTGTACTCCCTTTATTGTAATTAATTTGATCCTTGCACGATATATATATACAGCCACGTGCAAAAGTATTAGGCACCCCTATTGTTTGTCTCTATCTCAACAATGAGCGCTCGGATAAGGGTTTTATGGTCTTACTATTGCATCGGCGGCATTTTTAAACAAAAATAAAACAATATCAAATATTTATGACACCCAGGTGCAGTTTAAAACAATGTTTTTACAAATTTGCAATTTTAAAGTTTACTCTTTTAGTGTGTTATCAGTGCTTGCAGTGAACAGACACATATCGTACGCAATTGTTGCTACCATATTCCTGAAGACTAATATTCATCGAGTTAATAATGCCTAAAAAAGCAGAACTTAGTGCAGAGCAGCGCCTAAAAATTAAAATTTTACATGAACAAGGCATGTCTCAAGTGAAAATAGCCCGAGAAGTGAAGTGCTCGCGTTGTGCAGTGCAATATGCACTAAATCGCTTCAAAGAGATCGGTACTCATGAGAATAGGCCAAGAACAGGCAGAAGAAAAATAACTACAGATCGTGAAGACCGATTGTTAATTAGGCAGTCTCTACAGGACCGTAAAAAAACTGCTTTGGAGCTCGCTGCAGCTTTATTTGAAGGAAAAAGCAGATCAGTGAGCGCGTGTACTGTGAGAAGAAGGCTTATTGCAGCTGGGTTAAAAGGTTGCAAGGCAAGAAAGAAGCCGTGGCTATCGGAGCACAACAAGAAAAATCGGTTGCAGTGGGCCCTCAGACATAGAGATTGGACAGTGGAGGATTGGTCCAACGTACTGTGGTCAGACGAATCTAACTTTGAGGTATTGTTATTTAATTTATGTATTATACCAAAACACATAGCCGTCTTTGAAATCACGTCCTGCGAGGGAAATACGCAATCTTGAATTAAGTTATTTTTTTGCTTGTTCCATAGGTGTTTGGAACACCCGGTGTTACTTACGTCAGGCGAAGGGTGGGCGAAGAGTACAACCCAGATTGTGTAGTGCCCACTGTTAAACACGGTGGAGGCTCAATAATGATCTGGGGTTGCATGGCTGCCGATGGAGTGGGCGAAATGATGTTGTGTGAGGGGCGAATGAATAGCACCAAATACACAGAAGTTCTGGAAACAGCTCTAGCACCGTCTGTTACACAGATTTTTGGTGATACAAACACCGACGGCGTAAAATTCCAGCAGGACAACGCCACTTGCCACAAGTCAGCACACACTATGGCATGGATGGCTCAAAATGGAATAGATCTTTTGGACTGGCCGCCACAATCACCGGACCTCAATCCTATTGAACATATTTGGTCTATTTTGAAGAAAAATATCCGTAGACACTCGATAAGCAACAAGCAAACACTACTCGCCGCGTTAAAGCATGAGTGGCAAAAGATATCCCAAGAGGAATGTTTTAAGCTGGTAGAGTCAATGCCAAAAAGAGTGGCTGCTGTCATTAAATCCAAAGGTGGACCGACAAAATATTAATTATTTTATTAAAATAAATCTTAGTAATCATATGTTTTGTTTTCTTTACATTCCCTATGCTCAATCACCCTAAAACTGACATTACTATAGGGTGCCTAATACTTTTGCACGTGGCGGTATAAATATCTCGTTAGCGAAGTGGTAGTATATGTGACGGCTTTGCATTAGGTTCCGGATTCGCTTCTGAACATACTGGGGTTTTCTATCAAGAAATACTCAGGGCATATAGCGAAATATGGGTGTAATAAATGATTACTTACCCCTTTAGGTATATAGTCTTGTATGAGTATACAAAATTAATATTCGTACGGCCAAAATTAATTATCGAACAAATGCAAAATCTTCAGGGCGATAATAACATATTTAAATACGAATAAAGCAAATAGCAGCGATAGCCCAGTGGGGAGACCAACAGACTGCAATGCAGAGGGACGTCGCGCACCTCTGACTTTCGGAAGTTATATGACTTTTCGAAATTATCTGCGTATTGATTGACAATTATCGCCTGCTCCGTGCCTCGGAGAGCACGTTAAGCCGTCGGTCCCGGCTGCCATGAACATCTATGGCAGTCGTTATTGGGAAGTGCCCTCTAATATCCTGACACTAGTCTAGCCTTAGCCTTCGGGTTGCGGAGGTCAGATGGCAGTCGCTCCGTGTAAAAACTGATATCCAGTCAAATCCGGTTATACTAGAAAGCCGACCCCAAGTGACTTGGGAATAATAAAAGGCTAGGGAGAAGAAGAAATACGAATAAAGCAAGTTTGATTCATTCCCACAAGTCAAACATTTGTGTGCATGAACATGGATGTTTGTCTTGGTCTGGGTGTTTCAATGTATAATATGAATGTATTTGCAAAAAAATATATATACTTTTATGTATGTTCGTCTGATTGTCTAGTACCCTTAGTTAAGCTCTGCTTAGTTTGGGCTAGATGGTGTTGTGTTTAATTGATAGAATATTATATTATTATTATATCTCAGTGTTACCGTAAATCATTGGACAAATAGAATTTCTGTTTCAATATAAACTTTAACATTTTAAAAAAATATTAAAGTTAAAGTGAGCATAAGCTCTTTATAACAAATACGAATGCCTTCCATCTAACAATCAAGATTGTGGCTCAAAGCATTATTCATCTAGGCCAATAACCTCAGTACTTTATAACAGATCAACAGCGTAAGCCAGCAGATTCAACTAAAACCGGCAGCCCAACAAAAAATATAAATCCTTCAGTACACAAAGAAAACGAGATTCCCTTAAACAAACAATCGCTTTTTAAACAGAGTAAATGCAAGCAAATTCGCGAACTAAATGAAATTAAATAGTCTACAGCTTTTTTAATATGTCACTACTTCGGCCAGCAGTATAGCATTCGAAAATGAATCATGAATAAACAAAAACTTGTAACAACTGTTCTCGTGGAAATTCAAATTGGATGTTGTGCCCGGGAGGACCTATTTATTTTATGGTAAATGCTCTTGTTTTTCCTCTTACTGTGTTTGTATTTCTTTTTATTTGTTTTAACTGCGTCGTACATTAAACGAATAGTATTATGACGTTACCAGTTTAATAATATAGTAAAGTTAATTTGATTAACCAATTTATTCCTGTACCCCCCCGTGTATGAAATATGGATAAATTTATTTACCTCTGTCTTATATCGCTGATGAATTATTTTTTCCTTCAACAGATAATATATAATAATAATGTCAACCCTATACGTAAACTGGCCAACATCTGGGCACGAGCCTCTTCTCAATGTGAGACGGGTTAGAGGCCCTGGTCCACCGCGCTGGCCCAGTGCGGGTTGGCAGTCTTCAGATATCTTTGAGAATATTATGGAGATATCGAGATTTCCACTGGAGTCATAATAATTAAGTCTGAGGTGCATGCCTTGGGTTCGGTCTTGAGACTTCTATGTGGAGGTCTAATTGTCTCCCACTAAGCTATAGCTACTTTCTTACATAAATAGATCTCATACCCTTGATAGCCCGTTGCATCTGTACATACATGTATATGTGACGTCAACGAGCTAAGATTCCAGACGGCGTGTTGCTACTGAGAATTTATCGGCAGAAAAACCAATTGACACTATACCTGACCCAAGATGATTCTTGGGTCAGGTATAGTGTCAATGGGATTTTTGGCGATAAATTCTTACATACATTACAATCCAAAACCTTATGCATAGCAGTCGCATTCGCTACCATTGCGCCACTAAAGCAGACACCGAAAATATTGCATTCGTAAGGTCATAAAACTGTTTATATTTTTATATATAACGGTAAAGCGTATTTCACACACAAGGCCTTCGTATATTATCGGCAAAACCTCTAAGAAGAAAATAAAATTTTATTACTCACTTATATGATTCTAATGGCATTTTTCAGTACCGTTACCGGCTTTACAAGCATACAGTTGCATACAGAACTCTCATGAGACCCATAAAAGGCATCATCGGTTTAAACATCTCAATCTACGTTGTTAATCTGTTTTGGGCTTGCGTGATTGTAAGGCTTTTTAGAGACGACTGCGGTGGGCCAGACTGCAACCGGCAATATAAAATACTAGGAATCTTATGTAGCAACGCTCACGAAGGAGAAAGACGAAAAGTTCCTTGGTGTCAAGCCGAGTCTGGCGAACACATCGGCCGACAAAACAGACTTCAGCACCCCATGGCGAACGTATATACGGGTAACTGGGGGCGACAATGAACAGACAGAATTTTTTTCGATAAAAGTGACCGTCGTCTGTGGAGCGCCTAAGCGATCATCATAATTTAGGGACGCCTACTGTTTTACAAAGTAGCACGAGCGACCCTGTAAATATGAAATAACTACACTGTCAGCAGAAAATTTCTTCACATTCGAATTCTCTGTAACATGTGAAACACCTTATTTCTTTTAAGTTTGCCTTCAATTATGTACTATCCGTTTATAAATACATCTTTGCTTTTCTTCTTTTATAAAGGCAAGTCTCGCACTAGGCATAATTTCTGTGTCGCGAAGGACAGTCAAACAATGGACACAAAAAACACCCTGACTCGGTACAACCATTTGTGGATCACACAATTTTTTGTCACGCGTAGAATTCGAACCCACAGTTCACGGCGCAGTGGCAGTAGCGAATCGACCATAGCGTGATCCTTCTAATTTTAGTTTTTGTCATTTTAACTTAGATATGCAATTTAAGCTTATCATGCGTACGTTTGAATACTAAATAGATTTCTAATTTGTTTACAACCTAAACACATACGCCTCAGCTATTAATTGTAAACACGAAAAGCGTTTAAACCAAGCAGTTTATTTTACTCTTTATTTAAAGTATAAGCCTTCAGCTATAATGCCGCCTGTGGTTATGTTAAACGTTGATGAAAAACGCTTTATTAGTTTTGGAGTTGTGCGATACTAATGCGAACAGAGGAAGGAATCCTTTGATGAAATTATTTCAAAAGAGCAATCGTTTAAAAAATGTTCAACTAGCAAACTCGCGACTATATTTGCCATTTTTAATACACGTTTAAATATTGTACGTTCTTTCACAGAGTTCAAGCTAGCTCCATAACTAGCATTTATGGCGTGTTTGACATTGTTGCATATATATATATGCAAGAATCTCATGTTTAGTAATTAAATATTGTAGAATATACGTGTAGTCGTAGTTAATATCCTTACTAATATCATAAATTTGAAAGTAACTCTGTATGTCTGTCTGTTACCTTTTCACGGCTAAACCACTTAACGGATTTAGATGAAATTTGGTACAGATATAGTTTAAAACCTGGGGAAGGACATAGGCTACTTTTTATTCAAGTAGGTACCACGCAGGCGGAGCCGCGCGCAAAAGCTAGTAATTATATAAAAAGGTGAGGCCTGACTCACTGACTGACGCGTCAACGCCCATTCCAAACCCAGGATCAGGAAGAATAAAATTTTGTACAGATTCTTTTTACGATGTAGACAAGGAATAAATATTGCCCGATTTTTCCCCGGAATAGGGAATAAAGAGCACTTTCGCTTACCACTTTCCTTTTATACGTTGTGTTATGTTTTATAACAAGAGACTTCAAATTTAAGTAATTACTAATTATAATTTTCAGGATTACTTAAAATTCTCCTGGGCTGCGACAAAAAGCAGCTAACAACTAAAACCCATGCAGACAGAGACGAGGGCAAAATATAGTCGTCAATAAATTTATAAATATTGGTATTCTTTTGGCAATAAATAGAGTTCTATCTTCTTCAATAACTGAAATTAGAACTAGAGTAAAAGAAACAAGTATGTACATATATTTCAATTCTTAAAATGTCTCCGAAGCCATAAAATTACTCTTTATTCACCTGAAGGTCTAGAAAAAAAGGTCTAATATCGCGACACTGATACGAATATACCGGCCAAGGTTGCGTAAATCAGGTCTGCGATGCGGATTCATAGTCATCCTTGAATATACATCAACTTTACTGGAACTTTATTTTATCTAATAATAGTTAACGGGCATAACAATACTACTTTTATTTACATATTCCTATTTCGCTTTATGGTTTATTCAAATTCACAACCATAACAATAACAATCAACCTTTGCTTGTAGCAGAAAATAAATATGTCCTTTATTACAGATCTCCTAAAAGAAAAAATTGTATTCAAAAATATTTTAAGAATATATGGTATGTTGTGTGATATAGTAAAATAAGCATTTAAATATTTTACCTTGTACAACTTGAATTAATTATGATACAAATTATGAATCTATGTAATACTAGACTTTTTCGCGCCTGCGCTCGCGTAAATGTGGATTAGGCGAGGTTAGGTTAGTAACAGTACATTTTCCTGGACGAAAGGTACTCTTTCTCCTACTCTGTTTCTCTGTCAACGTGTATATGAATATTCAAGATGATCGGTCGAGTAGTTAAGGCATGAAATCGTAACAAACAAACACACAAACAAACTCACATTCGAATTTATAATACCTATTAGTTAGGATTACACAAACACTAAACGCCATGGAACCTATATACCTGCCCATAACAAAATTCTTAAAGCAACATCGTATTTGATTTTACCTACCTCGTGCCGTAGGTACTGAGTACATCAAATAGAATAGGGATTCCATTATCCCGAAATAAATCAAGGTCTTTATTTATTCTAGAGCCTCAATATGTTTGTCACATGTGATCCAAGTTCGGGTTTTATGGATAGACTCTCTGGAATTTATACAAGTCTTGTTTTTATAAATCAAATCAAATCAAAATATCTTTATTCATTGAGGTCACAGAGTAACACTTATGAAGTGAAGGTTACACTAACTAAACAATAATATGAAGATAGATTTACCTGTTTCCACGTTCAGCAAATCAAGAGCGTAGAACCAATGAGAAGAACGAGCAAGAAACTCACGGCCATTCTTTTTAAACTCCAATTTTATTAATTACCAAATAGGCAATAATGTTGTTGATGGTAGACGAGGTAGCGGCCCATCTGATGGTAAGCGGTAACTGTCGTTGTCTTTTATTGACATCACAGAATCAAATCATAATAAGCAGAACCAATTTTAAAAAGACAGGAAGCCATAGTTTCACATCCTGTGTCGTAGGTAACTTTAAAAACATTAAAACAACTGACACAACATCCAGACTCGGAACAATTAATTGTGGATCACAAAAAAATTTGTCCCGTGTGGGGAGGGGATTATACCCAAAACCCTCGGCGCAAAGGCCTTGGCAAATTAATTACTACGCCATCCGTGCAGTTGATTAATATTGACCGCGTAAAATCTATATAACGTCATGTTGGTGTAGTACTAGTTAAGCATAGTGATTTCACCTCTATTAACTCTTTGGAAGTATAAGGTGAGTAACTATGTATGCATGTAATATGTTCTCTTATTTATTCTGCCGAAGTTGAATTCGCACCTTAAACTTTGTTACTACAATATACATACATACATAGATTCACGCCTGTTTCCCAACAATATAGTACTACAATATAGTACGCTTTAATTCACAACACATCTCAAAATTGAGTTTCCTAGGAAGCGTAGCTTTATACCTCTTACTATTTCAATGAATCACCGTTATAAAAAGGATAACAGCTGTTTATATACGCTCTTTTATTATTTCGCCGAGAATTGTAACATTTCGCATCAAAAAATTATATTCAAAGAACACGTAGCCTGTTTGAAGAGTTTTCAATGAATTGCTTGTATTCTGAACACGTTTGTATACAGAAACTGGGCCGAAGTGTATTTTAAGGCTTACGAATTGCAGTGAAAAGGCAGTGAATCTGTTTATTTCGCTGAAACAAGATGAAATGCGGTGCACTTTTCGCGTGGTAATATTTATCGTGATATTTGTATCGCGATATTTGTATAGCATGTTGTAATGATACAGTAATATTATATATATCATTATCGTAGCTTAATATGTTAAATGCGAATGTAAGTTTGTTTGTTAGGCCTTAACTACTCAACCGACCATCATGAAATTTCGCATACACATCGCCAGGGGTACAAAAAAGAGATATGGTACCTTTAATCCAGAAAAAGGTTCTGTTCCCGAGTGAGTGAACCCGTGGGCAAAGCTAGTGTTTATATAAAACACAGGCTTTTATACATTCGACGATCCTTTAAACATGATGTTATACATGATGCATTTTTAACAGGTCAGTGGAGCAGAGGTAGTGAATGTGACGTCTACACTTACATATATCACCAAAGGGGTAGTTAGAGATTTTTTTTTATACAACTAGAGTGACAAACTAACATACGGCCCACCTGATGGTAAGTGATCACCGTAGCCTATAGACGCCTGCAACACCAGAGGCATCATTTGCGCGTTGCCCGCCCTTTAGGAAAGGAAGTGGGAAGGAGATGGAGCGGGAAAGGGGAAAGGGGTGATTAAGCCTCCGGTACTCTCACTCACCGAACGAAACACAACAGTAGGAATACTGCTATTTCACGTCGATATTCTGTGAGAGGGTAGTCCTTCCTCGGTCAAGCCGGCCCATACATGCTGAAATCAACGAGGCTCTACTACTCTAAGACACCAGGTTACGCCCTTATTTCGACAGCTATTATTTTAGATCCCACTAAATAGGGATCGCACCTATTGTCATCTATCGGGCATAATCCCACGCACAAAAACATAAATTTTCTTGATAAAAACCGCGGGCACATCTAGTAATATTATAAAGCTGAAGAGTTTATTTGTTTGTTTGGTTGAACGCGCTAATCTCAGTAACTACTGGTTAGAATTGAAAATTTATTTTATTGTTGGATAACTTATTTATCGAGGAAGGTTATAGGCTATATAACATCACGCTACGACCCACGGGAGCGGCGCAGTCATCATAAACGCGGGTGAAACCGCGGGCACGTCTAGTTTAATATATATTTTTTATTAATAACGTACCTTTAATATTAAAGGTACTTAACCCAAATCCCTGTTGTATAATACAGCAGCTCATAATGACGATTCATAAAATTAAACTGCCAATTTATTTATTAGTACTTAGCTGAATATTCATCAGAGCGTATGCCACTGACTATCCTCATTAGAATAATTAGCATAATATTACGCAAGTCTTAATTAAAGCGTTACAAAATTGGAGTTTGAATAAAATATTAATTTACGGCCGAACTTTCAGCCGGGTTATTTGTCTAAAATCTAAATTAATTGTAGCTAGTAACACAATATTCGTGTGCGTCAGAAACGGTTGTATAACTTTCGTTTAATATTGTGTGTCAGCGAATGTACTGTTTCTGACATGTTCATTCTGATCCAATAAATAGAATGTTTCGAATACGTCTGTTGGTACAGTTCCTCACGTAAGCGCTATGACACGCGTACTAATTATAGTCTGAACAATTCACGTTCTAATAACATTACACCTATAACTGGCTGAAATATTAGACTTAAGGTTTTGATTGACATTAAGTTTTGTATAATTGCAAATAAACATGCGGCCCATCTGAAGGCATGTAGTTATCGTAGCCTATGGTCGCTAAGATAACGCAATGATACGTGCGTTACCTTAAAAAAAGGCCTGAGCTTTGCAAGGAGCATCAACCACACAGTATTTGCCTAAGGATCTAAAGCAACTGGCTAAACAACAACAGGTGAGATACATACCAAGTCTGAGTGCTTTAATTTAGAGCATATGTATTGCACGCATCATGTCTCAACTAGCTGTGCCTGCGGTTTCACCCGCGTTTATGATTAATGTGCCGCCCCTGTGAGTCGTAGCGTGATGTTATAATTATATCCTCCTAGATAATTAAGCTATCCACCACTAAAAGAATTTTTCTTTTCGAACTAATACTTCCTGAGATTAACGCATTCAATCAAACAAACAGACTCTTAAGCTTTATAATATTAGTATCTATAGATAAATCTGTAGCAATTTTCTAACTAATCCTAATTCATATTATAAATGCGAATGTGAATCTGTTTGTTTGTTTGTTTCGCTTTCACGCCTTAACTACTCGACTGATCATCATATAATTTCGCATACACGTCTTCAGGGGCACAGAAAAGGACATGGGGTACCTTTCATCCAGAAAAACAGTACTGTTCCAAAAGTATAGAAATTACAACTAATGTCAAACCATTTTTAAATTAGTTTTACGAAATTGGGTCTTAAATGATATCAACTACGACTACTTAACACCGTAGAAAGTGGGCAACAAAAATAAATCCTTTAAAAAAGTAACTTACTATTATCTACTCTTTACCTCTTAGTTACAGAAATATAAGTGGGTTTCTGTATTTTGTCTATATAAATATGATACCAACTTGGTAACCAAATTTTCTTAATAACTTTACCAAATTTAAGTCTCACTTAGTAAAAAGGAATTTACCCTATCCAACATGTTTATCTAATAGAAAATATTTTTGTGCAAACAATATCAAAATTGGTTGCAAAGTAAGGAATAATAAATAATAATAATTATTTTAAATTTTTATATAAAAAAAATGGGGTTGCAGTGTGGATGTCTCGCTATCTCTCTCGGACAGATGCATTTAAATAACAGTTACTTCATAGGTTGTATCGTGCATCCTTTTTTCTCTTCCTCCTTTCATTTGATAATTACCCCTATTACTAGATTTGAAAACATAATTTATTTATAAGAAATTCAAATATGTACATATAACCACAATTCTTTAAAAAATGTATGTTCTCTATATATATATAGAAAATATATATACTTAGTGTCGTACATGTTCCCATCGAACAACAATATAACAATAGGCAAATTAACTGAGAAACTGCACTATAAATATTACGTTTTCACTCTTTGATGATAAATACCAACATGTTTTTAAATTTCCCCATGCCAAAACAATATACATATAGTGGCTTTGACACTGACACGTCAGAGACATTCTCTTTACGTAACATATGTACTCGTACGTACTCTCCGACTATATTATTATGTTTATCTTTAGTAGCTCTTGGGCTAGTTGTCGAAATTATATTATAATCATAATTAATATTTTTAGGAAACATATATATATGAAAATAATATAATATCCACATATCCCACTGCTGGGTAAGAAGGGCTTAGCAATATTTCAACATAATATATGAATTTACATTTACAGTTTGGTGGGTTTAAAAGAAATGTAATATGTTTCTATTTCAATAAAAATTCTGTTTATTATCAAACACAATTATGGGTTTAAATCCCACATGGCCCACAAGATTTGTGTGGTCCGCAAATGGTTGTTCTAAGTTTCGGTGTTCTTTGTATCCGTTGTTTGAATGTTTGTTAAGTCCCCCGCGATACAGGAATTATTCCTAGAGGCAAAGTTGTCTTCTAAGAAAATAGAACATATGCATTCATTTATATAACCTGCTGGTAAGCGATATTAGCTCCCTAACTTTTCGGATGTATTTATATAAATTTGCTAGATAAATGAATCATCAATACTAGAACATTACCCAAAGCACAAAATGTTCCCCTTAAGGCTGCCTGTCCATTGAAGCGCGGCGAGGCTGCGGAGCGAAGAAACGGAAAAATATTAACCAATAGGATTGCATAAAATCTCCGCTCCGCTGCAGTATGCAATCCTATTGGTTAATTAATATTTCTCCGTTTGTTCACTCCGCAGCCTCGCTTCGCTTCAATGGACATACATACATAGATTCACGCTTGTTTCCCAGAGGGGTAGGCAGACACTACGGATTTCCATTTGCTACGATCCTGACACACTTCTCTGGCTTCATTAACTTTCATCACATTTCTCATACACGCCCGTCGATTCAAGTAGCTCTTAACCTGGCCTTTGTCCAGAACGCCTCCGATCTGATCGAGAAACGTTCGCCTAGGTTTTCCTCTTGCGACTGTTCTTGCTAGCTTCAATGGACAGGCGAAACTAAAACTACAACACACTCTATTTCCACGTGTCTACACTTTGCTTACTATAAATTCGGCGTCAGATTTGCGTGACATCTACTTTGCCAACATGTCTCGCTGTTGACAACGTTGTTACTAACCAAACTATCGTAACTGCTTCAAGTATTAAATTAGCTCATACGCTAGTAATTAACTCCAGTTTAATGTTATGAGTGTGAGAGCAATGATAATGTATTACCACCATAGTATAGTAATGCACCACCGGCTTGGGATCCAGTAATTCAAATAGTCGAACCCAAGAAGAAGCAAACCACAGCTAGGCTTCATGATATTTTGAGCTCATTCTGCGTAAATAGAAACACCAATGATTAAATTATGTTCGGGTACTTTGAAATAACTACACTGGAACATTGAGACAACTACCATCTTAGTCTACCCGTGACCATGGCTGCTGAAAAGCAACCAAAACGTCGGGGAAAGTGTAAAATTAAATCTAAATACTTGTATAATTTAAATACCTTAAATTGAAGTAAACAGTAACAGCTAGTAAAAGTGTTTAACAATAGTAGTTTAATGTTTCAAAATTATGTATTAATAGTGTGTTATAAAAAATAAACAAAGCGATAAAACCCGTAAAAAGTTTGTTTAATTTCAATGTATAACATTCGCGTAAACATAAGACAATATTAGATAATGTATTAATTATCTTAATTAAATAATGTAAAGAGAACTCTTTTATAAAGCTCTACTTTGATTAGAAGGTGGCAGTGCCACACAGAAGTTATATAAAAGTTTTTAGACTATCACGATTTATACACATACTTAATACTAGATGTGCCCGCGGTTTCACCCGCGTTTATAGTTACTGCGCCGCTCCCGTGGGTCGTAGCGTGATGTTATATAGCCTATAACCTTCCTCGATAAAAAGGCTATCGAACACTAAAATAATTTTTCAATTCGAACGAGTAGTTCCTGAGATTAGCGTGTTCAAACGACAAAATAAACAAACTCTTCAGCTTTATAATATTAGTATAGATAATTTACATAATATTGTCTTCTGTTTACGCGAATGTTATTCATTGAAATTAAACTACTATATACGGATTTTATCGCGTTGTTTATTTGACACTGTTACAAAATTTTTTGAAAAACTGTTACACTACTATAATCACTAAGTTTAATAGTGATTATAGTAGTGTAACAGTTTTTCAAAAAATGTTGTAACAGTGTCAAATAAACAACGCGATAAAATCCGTATATAGTAGTTTAATTTCAAAGTATAGATAATGTTAGACAACGGGTCTTACTCGCGATAAAGTATTTAAAAGGTAATAAATACGTATTGATTGCCCGACGTTTCGACCGACTTGCATCGATCGTGGTCAACCCGTGACCTATTATGAATATTAAGTATAGAAATTATATGTCCAGAAGTATATTTATTAGTTTTTCATTTAGTTCGATAACAACACTCACTTGTATCCAGTGTGCTATTTAAAACCCTTATGAAACTTCTTTAAAATAGCATAAAGTGACTGCAAATTATTAAATTAATCCTTGTTTTTACTATCTCATGTAATAATTTTAAAGTTTTTATATGAAGTTTAGACTTAGATAGACCATCCTTAATGTAAACCTTTGAATCCTTTGCGGTAAATATTAATAATAATAATATACTTTATTGACATAAAATCGATACAATAATTATGTTATAGAATTCCCTAACACCCGCGCTAGTAAACACTGTGTTGTAGGTGTCAGTGTCTTCTCCTTATGTTGACAATAGTTTTATAGGTAATTAATTTAAAGAACAAAATAACATTTACAAACTAAAAATAAAAGAAAATTATCTTAAAATTATATCTTGGTAAGTGCGTGCGTGCGTGCGTTTGTGTATGTATATTTTTGCGTTTATTGTTTATATATTATTATAAATAAACAAATTATTATTGACATTCACATGTGATATCGCTTTAATTGAGCCGAATGTTTTGTATCTTATTGCCGCTAGCACATATTTTGGATATCTGATTATATTAGATACATACATACATTTAAACAAACGAACAAAATACCGAGCATATTTTTGCCCTGACAAAAGCAAATATCGATACGCTGTGATCAGGCTTTTCTGTATCACAATGCGTATACAAACATGTACGAACATTGACTCTCAGCTGTTTAACCCCGACTGAATAGGCTGAGGTTTTATTACTATCTATATTTTCAAGTCCCTATATTTTAAGTCTACCGGTTACATTGCCAGACCCCATACCTCTACTGGACTTTCTTAAGAAGAGCTTAATTATATTTAACAACTAGATTTAGGTAGGTTATGGCAATTTCCTAGCCCTCGGTAACAGTACTTTTTTCTGGATGAAAGGTACTCGATGTCCTTTTCTGTGCCCCTGACAACGTGTATACGAATTTTTATGATGATCGGTCGAGTAGTTAAGGCGTGAAATCGTAACAAACAAACTTACATTCGTATTTATAATATTAGTTAGGATAACCAGCTGCAAGCATTTCTTAAAAATTATGACACGTGATGAATAAGGCAATCTGTATAACAAAGAGGCAGACATTGTATAATAAACAGATAACATGATACGTGAATAATAACTAGTTAATATCAAAGTCATATCAGAGTATCACAGAGACATTGGATGTGATCCAAACAATAGTTTCTAATGGAACGTGAGAAGTTATTTCAATCGACTTTTAACAAAACAATGGTGGAGAATTGTGGAAAAAAAAAACAAGTAACGAGTCGTGTTTTGTTAACAAAACGCTAACGATACTGTTGGAGTGTCTTGTGTAACTGTCAGATGGCTGCAAACAAATTGCCCTGTGTTATGTAGGCCGTGTTAATTTTTCATTACAATGTTTGATTATATTTGCAACATACGTTTCTGTTGTTTTACTGGCAGTTTCGCCCGCATGAACTGCCAGGTCGAATCGCTTCTTTTATGTGGATTACACCATGCGCTATTATATCACCAGTCCTACTGAACTTACTTTAGCTACCAAACTACTTAAAAATCCTTTAGTGTTGTCTTTTTTGCTTAATGCCTTAATAGACAGACCGACGCACCTCATTCTAATTTTATAATATCCCATTTGTTTATTTTCAACCAATCTTTTTTATAGCGGACAACCCGCGAATGCTCAACCATAATCTCGTATAAAATCGTCATTATATGTATGTACGAGAATAAGACAAATATATAAGATACATAGATTAACCAGTGTCTTCTTTCAAAGAAAGTATTCAAGTTAAACAATCGAACTATACTATATTTAATGTTTGTAAACTCTTGCGATGCATAGTTTTAATCCCTATGGCTATGGTGTCCGATACAGCGGAAATCAACGGACGTTGCCTTATAATAAAGCGAAATGCAAATCACTTTAGACTTCAGATCCTTGACATCGACAATCATAGATATTGTGTGTGGGGCCAGTACTGACTGGCCCCACACACAATATCTATGATTGTCGATGTCAAATCTTGGGGCCGACACAAAAGATCCCACTGGGTCGAAGTGTCGGCGGTTTATACTGATAGACCGGCGACACTTCGACCAATCGGATCTTTTGTGTCGGCCCCAAGATTTATCTCTTAGCTATCTCCTTATGAATGTACTGCATCAGCCGCAGCGTACACTTCAGAGGGAGAAGCCTGAAGTCATCAGGGTTTGGATATGCCAATTCCATCAGACTCATCCTCAATCCAGCCAACGCGTCGCATTCACACAGTAGGTGCGATATGGACTCGTCCTGTTCGCCACAGGCTCTGCAAATCGAATTGTGTGCCAATCTCAATCTGCACAGGAAGTCGTTGGTGCCAAAATGGCCAGTGAATGCTCCTGTGAGCAGGCGTATTTGGCTTTGGTTATACCCACAGAACTTTCGGGTGAAGCCTGTGGCTCTGTTTGCAAAGAATTTCTTGGAGTGTTCCAGACCCTAAGGGCCATCCACTCTAGCCTGTGTTTATTATTGCCATGTGCATTCAAAGCTGCCTTGACAGTGCTCTCAAAGAGTCCCACGGATCGCTCGGAGCCTACAAACAGTTGCTCCGAGCCCTTCCTGACTAATTCATCAGCCTCCTCATTGCCCTGCACCCCTGCATGCCCCGGAAGCCACATCAGTCTGACTATGTTCTTCCTGCCAAGTTTGTTAAGGGCCTTAACACAGTCAGGACCAGTCTGGAGTCCACCCTACACGAGTCCAGAGTCTTGAGAGCAGCTTGACTGTCATAGTAATGAAAGTCAAAGCCAAAACTATAACTATATGTTCTGCAACTCTTTGAAAGTAAAGTTCATCCACCTAAGAATTGACTGCGGCTTTTAACTCCAACGATCTACAAACCACCTGCGCGCTCAAACTATACCACAGACCCTCTCGCAATCTAAAATAATTAAAAAGTTAGTAAGTATATAATAGTCTGGGAATCTATAGTACTTATTTTAGTATTCAGGCAACGGTTCAATATTTTAATATTACGTTCGGATTCGGCTATAAAACCAAACAATAACAATGTATTAGACATATTAAAGGCTGTCTCTATAGCAAGCCGCAATTTGGATGTCAGCCAAACATCATTTCGAAGAACAGAGAGACGCATTATTCTTACTACTTAGATTCCCTAATATACTATCAATCTTTATAGATCTAGTTACGAAATGCGTGTTTCAGTAATGAGAAAATAAGACCAAATGTTTTGAAAACCCAACGCAATGCATTTATTTCTCAAGATTCATTTTAACTCTTGAATACTGAATTCATGCGTTTATGTAGTAAGTACTAGATTCTAGAATTAAATTTATTCGTATACTTAGGAACTGTAAAAAGTAGTACGACATGAATCATTAGGTTATTTTTCATAAAATTTTTACTAAGAATTAAATAAACATTGCATAAAATGTAAGGGATTAAATATAATGATCAGCAAAAATACTAATTGGTCAGCAAATATTGCACAGCATAACGAGCCGAAACCGAACCTCAAATCACTGCATTCCGTCTCGGAAGTGTTAGGTTATGTTAGGTTCCTTTTTTTAAACCCACCCAAAAATAGGAGCCCCGCGAAGCGGGGCTTCGTCAACTTAGTTTGATCTCTTTAAAGTTTGCTGGCCATGAGTTGCTGATCAATTAGCTTTTTTTGCTGCGCAATTAGTATTTTTTGCTGTGCAGTTAAATACTACCCAAAATGTAATACGTACTTTTCTGTAGGTACCAAGCTGGGGTCACTGTTTTAAACATCATAATTATAGTAACCAAGAATCATAATATAATGACATGGTATTAAAATGATTAATTACCTTCTAATTTCAAGAATAATTTCTATTGATTAACATACAACCTATTCCAGCTCATTCTTTACTTATACATATATGTATATATTATTACGTGAAGCAAAATCTTTGTACTTTGAAATTTGGCATAGTTGAAGTTTATATGGAGAAGGAATGGCGAATCCTAATATTTATATAAAATATGCATTAAAATACATTAAATTAATAAAAAAACACTACACGCACACGACCATGCATTTGACACACCCTGTCGAATCGCGTTCGTAGTATTTTGGCATTGTTTGGCTGATGTAATACTATTCTTCGTAACTACGGTTACATAATATATCAGCAATAATCTTACAGGCAACCTTTGGGTGAATTGGAATGATATATACTTTTATATTATAATATATTTGGGACGTTCTTCTTTTTTATCGACAATCTGACCGGCAAATTTTTATATTTGTAATAAAAGTAAACATGTGATTTGTTTAGTAAAATGTATTTTAAATTATTGCCTCGTTATTGTAGATTTCAAAAACATATAATGCATCGAAGTATTACTTGTAATTTTTGTTTTACTTCAAATTTTGAAGGAATGGTAACAAAGAATTAACACCTCAGTCACAAAAATGTTTTATATTTTTATTTTTCATTCAAAATCAGATCTTCAGTTTCGTATTACTTTCTTATCAAGAATACAAACTTTTATTTTTAGGTAGCTCCATGGGACGGAATTCTTAATATAAACATTTAAAAAATGTTATCCAATACCACTCTGTCACATTTTTGCTTCTTAAGACAAAAAACTTTTTAATATTATGAAGGTCTTCCAATAAAGTAACTTAAAAATCTGGTGAACACCTTTATTGTTTAGTATGTAATACTAGAAAACGTTATTTTTGTAAATATTACCAATAAACTGGATCATATACTACTTTGAACTTAAATTATAAGGGGGACAAAATTGTGACAAGAGTATTTATTGGCAAAACAGAACTATACTTCGTCACTCTCTTGATTCCAATGGTTTCTTTTGCCAGTCAAGTTTTGGTCCGGAACGTTGAATTGTTGGGTCTTCAAGTATACTTTTAATGTAGCGTTTTGTTTTGTGGTCTTTTGTGTCCTTGTAATTTGCCGTGTTCATTTTCCTTTCTACTATGGGTTGTATTATGCACTTTATTTTCTTTCATTTTCTTTCGCTGAAGTCTTTTCTTGTATTTCTGTACTTTTCTTAGTAATTCTTGCATTTGGTCTTGAAGTTGAATATTTTGTCTATAAAGTCGTGATCTATTCCGTCTAACTTGATTTTTCCCCCTTGCACTGGCAGTAGACGAGGCTGGAGTCAGTCAACGAGATCTAGGACTTAATGGAAATAGTCTGGGATTTGAAGGAAGTGGTGTAGAAGCCGGAGTGTTCATAAAAACGTTCTGCAAACCTTTCTGTCGTTCTCTTCTCTTCTTATTTCTAATCTGCCAATGTCTCTTTGTTTTTTTTTTCTTTTGGTGTCATATCTTTAACTAACTTTTAACGAGCATGATGTCTTTCTAAATCTTTACATTTCACTTCTGCAACGATTTCAGAGTTAAGTTTCCATTTTTCACGACACCATCGTCGCTGTCTTTCTGCTGCAGATACTGCTATTTTTCCATTTACCTGGTGGTAACACCTTAAATTAACAAAATAATTGACGATATAATGAACAACATAAGAAAACTAACAATCATCTATTATGAAAATGAACTAAGGCTCTAAGTTCCATACAAAAACGACCACTCCGTCACGAGTTATACCACTCCGTCACTTTTTTGTGACAGAGGTGCTTCGTGACAGAGGTGTAAAATAGTAATGTTTGAGATTCTCAGCATTCGCCTAATTATGATTTACGCATAAAACTGATCATAGATGAAATATTTATCAGGAATCAATAAAATAATATTAAAACACAGAGATTACAATAACATTTGAAAGTAGTAACTCACGTGACAGAGCGGTCGCTAAATAAACACACGCACCTCCTTTTACTGTTTGCGAGCGACTGACTGGTATTTGCCGGGGTCTAGGGACGCATAGCGTGGGTCCAGGGTGGACGGGGACTATGGTCTTGTCTAGTGACCAAGGTCAAAATTGCTAACGCACATTATTTTGTACCATAAAATGAGTGACAGAAGACAGCAACAAAAATCATATACGTCGGGAGACTGCTAATAAAATATTTTTTTATTTAATAATAGAAACATTAAAAATTATTTCTTCTTATTAATTTAATAACAATGGTTAAGTAGTTCAGTAAATGTTTTTGGATAGAAACTTTCAATGTGATTTTTTTTACGAGAGCAGTTTGTTTATATTAGTGGTCACAGAGGGACACACTTTATTTGTATGTAAAACACCTCCGTCACGCTTTTTGTATACTATGTCACCATAATTTTATAAAAAATATTAATAATTAAAATCTAGTTTTGAGGATATTATAATTGTTGCATTGTCAAGTGATTTTTTGTTAAATTTAGTAAATTAAATTTAGTATTTTGGAGCAATAACAATTTTTTTGCGGAGAAGACAAGTCATTGTCGATAAAAAAGAAGAACGTCCCATTTACGTATTTATATGAAATACCGTAACTCTGGAATGTAATACTTACCTGACCTACACAAAAACATTTCAATCGAAATGTTTAGAATCACGTCACCGTTGTCCAGTCTCGAGACGAACGGACGCAAACTGCATGATAAACATACTAACACTTCGTTTTACTCACAAATTGACACCTCGAAAACCACTTAACCATAATCACAGAGCATTATTACTAAAGCTGCATCTACAGAGAACTTCAAGTAACATTGCCTGATTTTTTCTAAAGTATTGTCCAGAATAATGTACTTTCCTGTTATATACAAAACTGAAACATACGGTTGTTTATTATTAGAGGTTAATATTTATTTTATTAATATACAGTGTTTAAAGAAATCTCCTAAACTAGGTCTAATCCCTGTATCGCAGGTGACTTTGCAAACATTCCAACGACAAAACAATGAACAGGCAGGTTTAGGACAACTAGAATGTTTTGTCCCATGTGTGATTCGAACCCACAGCACTAGGTGTAACGGCTGTAGCAAGGCGAACATTTAAAGCCTTCGTACACCGTTTGAGCAGTCAATTAAAACATCGTCACAAGTATTCAACAATAAATCGATGGAGCTAGCCTATATCATATCACATAGCCCACCTCTATATCAAAGAAAAGTTTCGTACCATACAAGATAAACATGGCCTTACCCCGTAATGGAAACACTGACAACCCCGAGGACTTTCTAACGAAATATTTTAACACTTCATGCGCCTGCGACTTGAATACAGATCGAGACACAATGGCGTTGACTATAATTTTGGAGCATTCCTGTTGACAGCCACTGTCATTATGTATTGTACCGCGGCTATTGAATACAAATCGTTTATTATGGCGTACAAACTCGATTTTAAAGGTCGCTTTGAAAGTTATCTGTCATTAAATCGGATATCCATCGATATCGTATCGGAAATGTACTTGTACCGAAATATCTGATTGCATGTTTGGTGCAGTAATAATCGATTTGACAAATAGCAATGCACCGAGTGCTATCTCGATTTGTATATGAAACGAAAAATTGTCAATCCTTACTTCCTTTTCTTATCCTTATCCTTACTAATATTATATATACGATTGTGAGTTTGTTTATTTGTTTGTTACGCTTTCACGCCTCAACTACTCGATCTCTTATCATGAAACTTCGTATGCACGTTCTCAAGGGTACAAAATAGGATGTAGGGTAACTTTCATCCTGAAACAGTATTGTTGTTAACCTAACCTAACCTACGTTTACGTGAGTGAAGCAGCGGGCAAAATCTAGTTAAAGTTAAATGACTTAGGTCAGAGTACATATAGTGTGTAATTAGCTAGCAGAGTACATATATGAGTATATGTATATATATGTACAAGTTAATTACATCCCTAAGGGGTGGTCCGAGGTGTTTTACACCCAGCTATAGTTGAAAGTGCCACGTAACAGAGAGCAACGATATTTCTGTGTGTGTGCTACTACTACAGGAAAACCCAATAACACTTTGACCTGACCTGGGAATTGAACCGGAAACATTATGCACAGTAGTCGCATTCACTACGGCTGGGTCACTAAAGCAGTTTAAATGGGCTTATGTTTAACTTATCACCAGATATAGTAAAATATAACAGTCAAAAATAGTAAATGATCACTAAAATTAAAACCGCATTTTAATACAAAAAATATTAATTGCATAGCAAAGAGATCAAAATAAGTCGACGGAGCCCCGCCTGGCGAGGTTCCTATTTTTGGGTGGGTTTAAGAAGGAACCTATCATAACCTAACCCTTCCGAGACGGAATGCAGTGATTTGAGGAGTATAGGTGCTCGTTATGATATATTTTAGTAAGCATATTTTGGTGTGCAATTACTTTTTTTAGTGAAAATATATAAAAAGTAGACTTACACACAAGACTTTAAAATCTACAAGGGTTATTGGTAAATCATTGCAGTTCTACTAATATTATATACTAGCTAACTCCCGCGGTATCACCCGCGTTTATGAGTATTACTCCGCTCCCGTAGCTCGTAGCATTATTTCAAATAGCCTATGTTACTCTTAGATAAAGTAGCTTTCTAATATATAAAAAGATTTTTAAATTGGTCTAGTAGTTTCTGAGTTTATGCATTACAAACAAATATAGAAATCTTTCATCTTTATGAAAAAGCCATAAAAATAATCAAAAAATGAAACAGTCTTTCATTTGCACGTTATTTTTATACTATAAATGTTAAAAGTAAGTTCGTAAAACTTGCCGTAAAAGGACCTGGGAATTCTATTTCATTTAACTAAACTAACCATAAAGCAATTTGAATTAATTGAATGCTACACTACGCGTTTTAGTATTCCTACATCGTTCTTGAATGAATAAAAAGATCATAATTAGAACATCAGTGTAGCCATTAAATGTTAATATGCATATAGAAAGAAGAAAGAAAGAAAGAAGTCTTTATTGCTTTACAGCTTTTAGGAGAGCACGATGTGTTTAAATAAAAATAAAAATTATAAAAAGGTAGAAAAACACAAACAAAAACAGAGTAACAGAATAAAATTAATAACATCTAGTGACACATGCGTCACACAGCTGCAGCAATCGGGACCCCAGTTCAGCATTTGTCTGGTAGAATCAGGCACTGGTCTTCCACTGGAGCCTGTTATAGTGACGTATGGAAGCCAATAAGTATAAAAGATACATACATAGTTATCTATGCAAATAAATAAAATTGAAGTGTTTGTTTGTAATGTCAAAATAACAGCTTTTTATCTAATGCATATGAAAGTATATAAGGTATCTACACGAAAACATCTATTTTTTAAATTGTCTGTCTGTCTGTTTGTTCCGGCTAATCTCCGAAACTGCTGAACTGATTTTGACGGGACTTTCACTGGTAGATAGCTGATGTTATAAGGAGTAACATAGGCTACTTTGATTTTAGAAAAGAAATAGGGTTCCGCGGAGACAAACACTTTTTAATTAAAATCTACGCGGATGAAGTCGCAGGTAACAGCTAGTATATAATATAGAATTATGTACAAACTTTATTAGCATAAGTAGGTATAAAATAGATAAATAAATTTTAAGTAAGTACATACATATATATGTTTCCTATGTTTAACTTGTTTGAAGTTAACAGAGACACGTATGGTATCTAAATATTTAATTCGTACGATCACAGTCTAAAACTTCGTATAACGTAACTTAATCCGTAATTATTTATCAAGTAAACTCGCGAATTTAGATCTGAGTTTAGCATTTACGTTATTCATGGATTCCCCTCTATGATCTTTAAATATAAATAAGATTTTCTATTGAATTTTACCTATTTATATGTACTTTTAAATAACTTTAGACTTCAAGACTTCGAGATGAAGATAACCTTAGTCCCTCCGCGACAAAGAAACCGAAACGTCAGGGAAAGTGTAAATATATAACTAGTTTTTGCCCGTGCCGTGGTTTCGCTCGCGATATTGTAGATATTGCCAATATTTTTTTATCCCTCGGAAGCAGTACTGTTTTCTGGATGGTAGGCTTTGATAGTACCCTATGTCCTTTGCCCTACACCTGACAAGGTGTTTACTTAATCTCATGAAATACGGTTTAGGAATTAAGGCGTGAAACCGTCACAAACAAACAAACTCACATTCACATTTATAATATTAATTAGGATTTTGAAAATTGTTAACAAAATGAATATTTATATTGTATATGATATTCACGTCAACGTAAAACAGGTTTATGGTCATCTTTTCTATATCATGTTGAATGGCTCTGCAAACCATTTTTTTAAGCTAGGAAATCATCGAATGATCCATTCGCTCTAAGTGGAAAGAAGCGGTGTGTCAGACTTTTACTGTCTGAAACCACACCCATATTTCTTCACTCGCTCTTTAGATGTCGGGGTCGCAGAATTCCTTTCGGATTGCGCCGTGACCCCAGCAGACAGCCCCACCAGCCTGCCACGTGTACTGGCAGATCCCACTAGTGCTCTACAAACCCTTTGGCACATACAAACGTAATACACAGTCTATGATAATATTATGAATATTTTCATAGCTGTTTTCCTTATACATTTTCCTTTTACTTCGACAGCAACGTGCTTATCTTGTCACGTATGTCGTAAAATACTCTGAGCGAAAGGGTTACTGTTGTTCTACAAGTCTACTAGAGATAAACAATTGCCTTAGTAGATGTATCTTCAAGACTCAACTACAATATATTACCAACTAGCTGTGCTCCGCGGGTTTACATGTATTACGTAGCGTTTGTATTCACTGTTGTGCTCTTTTGGGTCATGTTTTGTTGTTAAATAACCTATAGTTTAAATGAAAGCTTAGGTTGTGCGACGATCCCATTGTAGGTAACTCGTCTCTCTTTGTACGTACTCGTACCTACGATTCATATAAAGAAAAGCATTTTACATCAGTTGCCCCTCAAATAATAAGATTCGTCCAACCCTAAGATGATAATTGATAAGAAAACTTTCATCGGGGAAATCGAAGAGTTTTCAGTAATGTCTGCCAAGCCACACTGGACCAGTGTGGTCTCAGAACAATGATACATAATATGATATATATAGTACTAGAAGATGCCTGCAGCTTCGCCCGCACATGTTTTTTTATTTATCCATTTCTTCCCAATCCCGTGGGAATTTAGGACAATCCCTTCTTAGTGCACCCCTACAGTACCCAAGGAATATACATGTCAAATTTCAGCTTCTTGCGCCTAATAGTTTCGGCTGTGTGTTGTCTGTCAGTCGCTCAGTAACGGAAGTTTTATAACAGATACAGTATACAGATTAAGGTCGTAATCATTACTAAGTGAGACTATTTAAAAAAGACAACTGCCGGACTTACCTCAACACCTAGACTCGGAACAACTATTTGTAGATACACACATGTCCCGTCCAATATCAAACCCACGATACTCGGCGCGGTGACAGTGATGAGACAAGCACTTAAACTACTACGCCATCCGTGTCCAGTAAAGGACATTTTCTTACCAGAACTGATATTGTAGTATTATATTCATTAACTTTACAATATTAGATTCAGCTGTATTGATCGCCAGCATAAAATCAAAGACGGTTGCCCACACAATATACATATTCAAATATTATAATATCCTAGGTTCAGATTCCCATTTCATAAGAAGTCTCTGACTTCGGCATTTCTTAATAATAGAAAATGAATGAGAGAGATCAAGGAAAAAGAAAAGTACTATGAAGTTTTTTATTACTATCAATCGATTCAGACTAAGGCGCTCTCACACACAGCTGCGCAGTCGGATCCGTATTATATCAAAGGACTCCATTACATAGGACTATCGCCGGGTAGCAAGCAATGTGAGTCTTTTAGGCCCCTTTCACACTGATATCTGACGGTCGCACGCTTTGCGGACACCAGCCTATGTGTCTCGAGCGTTCGGTCAGTGTGTTATACTTACACCGCAAAGGTTCATTGCGTTTTTAAAAGTCATGTTTAAGACTAGTTGCCCGCAAACATTCTGATGAGTGCAAATGTTTACCTGTTCTGACCACGATAACTTGTATACTTATATGCTGCATAACTTACGTTATGATCATGAGTATCGGTCGTGTTAGTTTTAATGTCCGTCACTTATTACAGTAGAACACAGCTTGAAACAAATTATTATATGACTGCACGGACGGCGTAGTGGTTTAAGTGGTCGCCGTGCCAATGCCATTGCGCCGAATGTTGTGGGTTCGAATCCCACACAGGACAAAAAGTGTTCCAAATCTGGATGTTCTTTGTGTCCGTTGTTTCAATGTTTGTAAAGTCCCCCACGATACAGGAATTATACCTCGTGCGGGAATTGTCGTTTTTAAACATTTTAACATTTATTTTTATATATTTTATCACTACAAAAAGTCAAAAACCTTTTAATAGCTGCTTGATCGCTTTATACACGCTCGGCGATCGTTCAGAAACGCGCATACAATAGACATCAGTGTGAAAATGACTTTAGAATGCGGCAGACTATTGTTCGCGATCTTGTCGGCTAGGTGAGTCAGATACAGCCATGGTACACAAAATAATTTCAATATGTTTAGTCGTAGAAAAATCAAAGATAAGCGCATTGTGAAAGCATCACATGAAGTTCCTTATTCTTAGACCCGCCATGAAGAATGTAACTAAGAATAATGTTAATAGAATTTTTTATTATTTCGTTCACAAATTGCATGTGACAGAGGAATATACAACAATATCTCCAAAACTATATTTTTTTAAAAGGCAAGCAAGTATTACAAATGTCTACTACTTACTACAACCTTGTACTACAAACAACTCTAAACATCACATCATCATCATCTATTGATGCATCTACTCTCAATATATTTTTTGTACACGTCACGCTTGTAGTAAGCTAGTCCTAGTTGACAAAATCTTTGCTTATGTAAAGGTATCTATATTTTCTACTTATTTATACTACCTATTTATAGAAAAGGGAAAAATATAGATTTACGCTCGATTTGTATAAGTATTTTTAAGCAAACCGCTATAAATTAAACAAGATTTTTCAGAATAAATAGTGGTTTATTTCGCAGCCGGATGTAGTCATAATTCTTTAATCAATTGCATACAGGTACAAATAACTGCATCCTTTCAATTACGTTAATAACATTTCGTTTATATTTAGTACTAGCTGTTCCCTGCGACTTCGTCCGCGTAGATTTTAACTAAAAAGTGTTTGGCTCCGCGGAACCATATTTTTCCCTAAAATCAAAGTAGCCTAAGTTACTCCTTATAAGTCCCGTCAAAATCGGTTCAGCTATTTCGGAGATTAGCCGGAATAAACAGACAGATAGATAGACAAAAATTTAAAAAATAGATGTTTTCGTATATGTACCTTATATACTTTCATATGCATTAGATAAAAAGCTGTTATTTTGACATTACAAACAGACACTTAAATTTTATTTATTTGTATAAATGATGAGTACGATTGTACCAAATCGGGAATTTCTTTTTTATTCCCACCTTACGACACACCGAAGTAAGATTAGCATGTGTGTGAGGACTGGGTTTAGTCCATTGAAAAAGAGTTCCGACGATTATATGCCTCCGATTTATTTTAGTGTGAATAGCAATATAAGTAGCTGAACAGCCTCAGGCCGTCAAAGTAGAGACCTCAACATCGCCTCGGCTACTGTGGGGGCGATGTGGTGGCCACTGCTCTTAGACCACACGACTGCTTACCATCAGGTGGAGTGTGGTCATTTTGACGAGCAAAATAAAAAAATAAAAAAAAATAAAAAAAAACATTCAACAAGTTTGTAACTGCATTTTATGTACGAAATGTTACTTATTATTGCACTATAGTTCGGAATTGTAATCCTAACTAATATTATAAATGCGAAAATAAGTTTGTTTGTTTGTTACGCTTTCACGCCTTAACTACTCAACCGATCAACATGAAATTTTGCATACACGTTGTCAGGGGTACGGAATAGGACATAGGGTACCCTTCATCTAGAAAAAAGAACTGATGCAAACCTAACCAACATTTACGCGAGCGAAGCCGCGGGTGAAAACTAGTTAATAATTATTATTATTTATTTATTTCTAGTAAACATTCTCAATTAGATAAGTGCATCATAACGATTACATAAAGTGCACTTATAGATATGTATACAATTAAAATAACAATCCTTTAATAATTGTTACTGCAGCAAAAAGTGACGAATTACAATTATTGTGTATGATAATGCAATTAAAAACCTCCTCCTTTTTGGAAGTCGGTTAAAAATGTTACATATGTTTATTAAGTTAAGCACAGACACTACTCAATTTTGTTGTAGTACAACGACATTTTGCCCTTTCAAGTTCTAAATTATTAAGTCACATATTACCGCTTAAGTTATAAAAATCCAATAAATCCGTACACATTATATCTGCTTTCGATATTCGGTAACACAATAATTTACTCTTGGAGTATCGAAATATTGTTTTCCGTTGTAGACCAATAAATATTGTTATGTCTCAACTAAGCAATATTTTTCGGTTGCTATGAATATGTCTGGACTGTAACTGTTATAGCTCTCGTGACTCGTAGCGTGATGTTATATAGCCTTAAAACAGGCTATTTAACGCATCGAGATAAAGTATTTTTAAAATTGATCCAGTTGTTATTGAGTTTATTCATCTTTATATATATAATTCTTCTGTACGTGTGTTGACAGTGAACTCCTCCTAAACGGCTGGACCGATTTGAATGAAACTTTTTGTGTGTGTTCAAGTGGGTTCGAGGATGGTTTAGATAAGCTCTTTTTTATTTATTTTTTTCTCTTTTGTACAGGACAACGTCTGACGGGACAGCTAGCTACTTATAAAAATTCAAATCTTTTCTTTTATTGTGTAGTAGATTTTGCTCGCGGCTTCGCTCTCGTTAATGTTATTTTAGGTTAGTAACAATATTTTTTCTGCATGAAAGGTACCCTATGTCTTTTTCTGTTCCCCTAACAACGTATAATTATGCGAAATTTCATGATGATCTGTCGACTATATAGTTAAGGTGTGAAAGCGTAACAAACGAACAAACTCACATTTGCATTTATAATATTAGTTACGAATAGGAAGTATAGACAATGGAAGTAAATATATTGTTCAAACTAATGTTTTCATCCCTACAAGCAATCCCGTTTTAATATTAATATACTTGTATAGGTTGTTAGTCTAACTTGGATTAAATGTACGTGAGAATTTTAGATTAACGTCTCGAGGGAACTTACATTACGCTATTATTGTGTAGACGTTTGTACAAAAGCAACTTCAGGCTAGACTAAAGTTTTGCAGCTACCCGCACTAGGAATAAAACTCCAAGCGACAATATAAGAATTACACGAATTTTGGTTCCGTGTGGGGTTTGACCCACGGCACTCGGCGCATTGGCAGTTAGCATATTAGATCAGCTGAGAGTTTTAAAAAATACTAGCAATGTCGAACCCAATTTATTAGCAAACTTCATAAAAATAAAGAATAAAAAAATCGTTTGCACAATCTTTGCGACCAATCATAAAATAAGGTTACAAATCCTAAGTCAGACAACCAGTTAAAAATTCTCAGTAACAGGATGAAGTCTGAAAACATGCTCGGTAGTGCTAGCAAAATGTATGTCACGCACCTGTGATGAAATATGAATCTAAGCGTTTATGTTAATAATACACCTACCTTCCTTCTTTGTCGTGGTTAATAAATTATGACAGACAATAGTTATATAATTGAATCGAATATCGCAGTTGTTCATCCATAACTATTCAGCCAGTAACCTTTCAGTATCTCAGTCTGTAAAAGCCTCATCCCTCTTTCCTAGTCGTTCACGTCTACGACCCAAGTTTCATTGAACTAAAATGAAAGATCAAATTCCAGTGAAACGTTACATCTAAACTGATTGTCTGGAATTTATTGATGCTCTTTACGATGACTATAAAATAACTTATAGCAGTCAGAAGCTCAAATCAAATTTTAACAATCCGAAAATAAAATGAATTTGCCAATAAAAGCGGTATGTGGTCGCTGTTGCCAATAAAGAGAGTAATGAGACGCTTTACTGTTTTCTAATTTGAACCCTGTTTGAAGTTTAAATGGACGATTTAGTTCGTTCATCAAGTTAATGAAACTTCACTTTAATGCGTCTTATTTCGTTTCAACGGAGCGGTTGATATAGCCTGATACTCATTCAACAAACCTACCACCGAAATTGTAATATACATGGGTTGCCTTAAAACAGTATATTTCAATAATTGTTAATGTCATTGACAAATTGACAATTCGTATTAACACACTGACTTTTTTACATTAATAAACTAAGACAATTTCTCCTCAACAAACGCTGTTACAACATAAATGAATATCTAAATGACAAACTTTAACAAACTAATTTAATATACCTACAATCATTTAAAAGATAGTTTTTAAATAAATTAATATTATTATTACATAAATATATATAAAAGATAAACAAGTTGGAAAATAGAATTTAAGTACCTACCTAAATTTTTGATTACTTATTTCCATTTAATTATTTATTGTTGCAATATTTTAAAAATTATACCAGTGGCTTCCTCCTTTCTTCTCTTCTATCTATTTTGCCGTGCCCGACAGGATCCATATTTGGTCTTTTATATTGTTTTTTATAACAACATGTAATTACATATGGAGAGCAATAAAGCATTAAAATTGAAATTGAAATTGACTTGTCTAACATTACATAGTAAGCAGCCTTCAACGTAACATAGCGCAACCTATATAACTTTTTTTGTGCCCTCAAATCTGTCCGACTTTGAACATTCGGTCGCAAATGTTGTTATGGGCCAACAATCAACAAAGTTTTCTCACAGTTCAGGTGATAACCGTCTCGACTGGCAGAAACCTGCAAAGAATTTATATGAATAAATTCTCAAGCGGCACAGAGAATGGTTGAAAAATTCATCGCGTTACATCCCTCATAGCAGAGCCAATTTCCAGTCTCACAACGAACGACTTACGAAATTGCAAAAATCTCTTTCTACTTAGTTAAAAGCACCGCATTGAATTTCAGTAAAGTAATAAAGGAAATGAAATAACCAATTATTTTCTCTGTGTCTAAGGTAAGATGACCACGTTGATTGACCAAAAAGTAAAGTGCTTAGAAGCTTGAAAGTGATAGCTTATTCGAAGACTGCTAAAGTGCTGAAACATAGGTTAT
Source organism: Catocala sponsa (assembly GCA_963564715.1). Lineage (NCBI taxonomy): Eukaryota > Metazoa > Arthropoda > Insecta > Lepidoptera > Erebidae > Catocala > Catocala sponsa. Next base: position 13,950,360 of record OY751341.1, on the reverse strand, counting down.
AGGTAATTCTAGGCACGTACTTTTATTATATAGTGCCGGGAAATTGTTTGTTGAAACTTTGATTAAGAAATTTAGGACTAGCCGAGCCGTCTTTAGGCGACTAGATACTACTTTAGCAACAGCAAACTGCCGGACAGGCTCCCATGGGACGTACCTCCCTCTAGCTATTAGTATTTGTTAGTTTCACTATCGCAAACTGTGGCATCAGTGTTTTACTATGTAAAAACACAATATCTCCATAAACTTATCAGATATCAAAATCATTTGCTATAGCTATAGTTGTTATAGCAAAAAAGTTATACTTGTATTAATAATAATAATAATTTTTATTGAAAACCTTGTTACATTTTCACAATTATTAAACGATAATGACTGACACATCCGAATATATTTTAAATAACTAAGGTTAGTAAGGGTACAAATTCATTGCTTTTTTTAAATAAATTTGTGCCTATATTGAGGATGAGAGTATGTGTTTGTAGGTGAGTGTATGTGAGTGTCTGTGTGTGTATTGTGTATATGTACATATGTGTGTGTCTGTGTGTATCGATATGTGTATTTATTGAATAGTTGAAGTTTTGACTGGAAAAATTCTAGCTCACAGGATAAACTATTCATTGGTTCAAATAATGATTAAAAATGCCAAGGAGAACAAGTATTTGTACATGTAGGTGGCTGAGTATCGTGCTGTATAATTTTTGTTACGAATGTTTTAATATGAAACGGATACTCATGAGTAGTTTGTTCATCCTACGGTAAGTATTTGAAAAAATACAATGGATTACGTCATCTTTGTTATGATTTGGCTGTATGCAAGCACTGACAAGATTACAATCTACATATGTAATATGTATATTATTATATACATCAGCTTAAACAATTTTTTTGAGCGCTCATATTCTGGCATACAAAAATCTAAACGTATTAATGACAACATGCAATGTGATACCAGTGGTCTAAACTATCGTGACTAGGATTGTATCCATATTTTAGTTATGTCACATCTATACTGGGTGTAAGGGACGGTGTACCGAAAACTGAAATAGTAGATTTAGACCATTATTCTGAGTTAAAAATCGTTGGAATTTTTTTCAACAATCATAATTGCTTTGCTGCAATTTTTCATTTTTCTGACTGTCACTTTTTTCTACAATACAGTAATGTAATTAAATGGTCGTGATTTAATTAGATCAGCTGTTTTTATGCGCGCGGAATGCAGAGTTCATTCGTCGAGTGCGATGTATTGGTAGCAGTCCATTGCGTACCGCGTAATAATGTTAATCTACATAACATTTTAATCTTGCGTTTTTTTATTAATTGAAGTTTGCGTCGTGATAAGTACTTATAGAAAGACGTCTTGCTAAAGTTTTTGGTACGCCGTCCCTTACATCCAGTATACTGTTAATATCGGTAATTAAGTATTTATATCTATACTAATATTATAAAGCTGAAGAGTTTGTTTGTTTGCTTGTTTGTTTGTTTGTTTGCTTGAACGCGCTAATCTTAGTAACTAATGGTCCGATTTGAAAAATTCTTTCAGTGTTAGATAGCCCATTTATCGAGGATGGCTATAGGCTATATGTCATCACGCTAAGATTAATAGGAGCTGAGCACCAATGAAGAATGTTTCAAAATCGACGGGTGTTTTTCCTTTTGAGAGCTTCCGCTGCGTGCGCTACGTAAACAGTTAAAGTTTCGCAAAAATGATGTATGACAGAATTGTTCCCCATTAAAAGTTCTAAAAAAAGTCCGCGACATCTAGGTATCTTTTAAGGTTGGCTCACTATAACCATTTTTATGCTTACCAAATTTGTTCTAAAATAATGCATTATTTGCGAAGGTATTATTATAAACATGATATTAATCCTTATCCAAATAAATACGTTATTCATCACAAGTATTTAATTTAAAACGAAATTGCCCTTTACATGATTCGATTTCAATGAATACCTTAGGAGATATCGCAGTTTTAAAATAACATTGCAGCAAAATAATTACCCATTACAGACATAGTACAAACGATGTTTCTCCTGGTTTATTCTGCGTGATTACTACTGGTTCGATTTAAAAAATTCTTTAATGTTGGATAGCCTATTTATCGAGGAAGGCTATAGGCTATATAACATCACGCTACGACCCACGGGGGCGGCGCAGTAACGATAAACGCGATTGAAACCGCGGGAACATCTAGTTTAATATAATTATATTAAAAGCAAGATGTTTAATAATGATAGGGATTTACGTGACTGGGTAAGGCCCTAAAATTCTCAATATTGCTGACGACTAAGTACTTGATACAAGAGATAAAAACAAAATTAAGATAATAACAAAAATTATGCAGCACAAAAGCCAATAAAATCTGAGAAATTTATAGATGCCTAAAATCTTATTTGTTTTTATACAGTGTATCGTTAGGACCTAAAAATAATTAGTTTTTATACAATCTCCATTGCACAAAATCCTCCATAAAACAGGGCTTGCGCAATATATCCTTAAAGGGAAACACACAAAACTGTATTCCTACCTTCCCAAACCACTAACCACCTACTCGAGCTATCTTCTTGCACCGTTATGCTCACTGACAAAGATCTGCTAAAAAATTATTGTCGGTTTCTGGACGATAATGTTACGCTCAAAGTGTTTTACCGTGTTCTAAGGGCATGTTCTCATTAAACGATAGTTGTTGTCAATCGTTGAATTGTCAACTGTAACTAACATTCATCAATCGCCAGCCAGTAAATTTATCAACGATTGATGAATATGGCAAAGAATAGATAGGATGCTTTAAAGGTTCTGGAGTGGCGACCACGCACTAAAAGATGCAGCAGGGCTAGGCCTCCACCAGGTGGACCTAGTAAGACTTACGAGAAACGTTGGATACGGGTGGCCCAACAATGGTCTTTGGGGGAGAAGACATCCACTGTTGGACATAGGCCAGTGGAGGTCTTTCGGCTGAGATTATGATGATTTTAACTTCGATTACCGTCTTTATAGTCAGTTGGTTATTTTTTACGCTAAGGTATGCAACTATGCTATCATGTAGATAGCAAGAAAAACATTGTACGCTACTTTGTTGTCATATAACACTTCACTCTCCCACGCTGATTATAAAGACTAAATATAAAATTTATGTATGTTAATTTATTTATAGGACTATGGCCTAACCCTTCTCACACTGAGAAGAGGCCCGTGCCCAGCAGTGGGACAGTTTAATACAGGGCTGATATTATTATTATTATATTATTATAATTTATTTTTTTGAAAAGTTTTTGCGCTATAACTTTTATGGTTATATACACGGATAACACAATACACTATCTTCGGCTTGAAATAAGATTAAACAAGCTTACAACAACAACAATTCGCTACATTTCAATATTTAAAATGCACTCTAAACTACCGAACTGGAAATCATTATTAAAATTCGTTCAAAATTTTACCATGACACGAAACAAACAAATTTTTAAAAAACCTCTTACATACGAGTAGAGACACAGCCTGGTAACTATTTTATTATGCTTTTCAAAAAGTGCCAAGGATATTTTTAAAGTTATTATTAAACTCACGCCATCTGTCAGTCTATCCTACCTTTAGGGCTCTTCTTTTCGTATAGTCGATTTGTATTCTATATGCTTATCATACATACATGCCCTATATGTTCGTAAATTTGCCGCTTACTATTCGCCTGGTGACATTGCAGCCTTAAAACCTTTGCTTTTACGTACATTTTTACCAAATCGCTATCTGGTGACGTTTTCTCGCTCCATTTGTTTCATGTGAGCATCGTATTCTTTTACATTGCCTTTTTGCTGTGTCCACACATTTAACTTTATTGTTTTGAAGATGATTACTTCCTGCTTGAGCTAAGGTTGACTTAAATCTGCTCAAGAAGTAAGATAAATAGTTATTTGAAGAAGATACAGTAGATCTCAAGTTGCACCAATAATATCAGAATTACTTATCTTGGTTATTGTTACAATATCATTAATATAAAGTACTAGATTTGGCCGCGGTTTCGCTTGCGTAAATGTTGGTTAGGTTAGGTTGGACTAGCAATATAAACAGTCCTTTTTTCTGGATGAAAGGTACCTTATGTCTTTGTCTGTTCCCCTAGCCACGAGTATGCGAAATTTCATAATGATCGGTCATCGTCATTGTAATTAAGGCGTGAAAGCGTAACAAACAAACTCACATTTGCATTTATAATATTAGTTAGAATAAACTACATCACAGCGTAAGTGCCTACAAGATACATACATATATGTACATATAGTGTCACGCCTATGTCCCTGAAGGGTAGGTAGAGGTGTTATACATAAACACAGAAGCTGAGGTCCAGACTCTGAGCAGCTACTACGAATTTCTTTACAGAAAAACCCAATAATGCTTTGCCCAACCCAGATTTTGAACCAAAGACCTCATGCTTGGCAGCCGCATTTACAATCACTGAACGAGATCTACATACATATTAACTTAAATATTAATTATGAATTAATGTTGTACCCCTTTTTAAGCATATACATAATATAGGTATATCCGCTTGGCAGCAGATTCGGCATAGTTAACCTCTTGTGAGACAGCTGGATGTTTACATTATCGCCCGTTATCGCCGCGTGCCACTTGAGATTTTGTTATTGTTAATTACCGGCCCACTCATAGCTCGTAGAATCAAAAAAATGGTACTACAGAATTTGTTATGATGTCAGCTACGTAGTAAAATATAAACAAGAGCTTTTTGCTGGCTCGCGTGCGAGCCCCTGGCACACTAGAGGTTAAAGTTTATACAGAGAAGGAGGACAGGTAACTAAAACTTACAAAACACGTAAATGAATTATGTTCAAATATCAACCACTGGCCGACTAATAATAGTTATAAAACATCATGGTTATATACATCATGATTTACCTTTTTTTGGTTACTTTATTTTTGCTCCATATGTGTGTCACAAAGGTGTCTATATTGCTTATATTGAACAGGAATCAACTAAAAATAAAAATCAACGGGTTGCACTCCGGGAGTGCCGGCAGAAGTGAAAACTTGAATATTAACGTTGTGCATTTTGGAAATCCGTAGTCTCTGCCTACCCCTCTGGGAAACAGGCGTGAATCTATGTATGTATTTTTGATATTTTGGAATGGTTAGGGAATGATTTTGCACAAATTGCTTTAATTATCAGTATAAAAGTACTATCATTTATGTGGTAAAATACAATATTCATCTATCGTACACAAACATGACAATTCTCCCTCCGTTTTACGAATTTTCGATCAGGTCACGTGTCCTGACGCGAGTTTAACATTTTTTACCCATCACAAAAAAGTGCACAACGCCGCTAAAGAAGTTTTCACTTCAACATGTTTTATTTTGCATATTGAATAATAACAAATCAGAAACCGTGTGTAAACCTCACATAAAATCAAGTTATATACAAAGATTCTTTGACACTTTGTGTCACGATAGCGAGGAGTACCTACCGTAATCGCACCGCGTAGTGTTTTTTAAATGCTTTTAATAAGTAATAAAGGAATTTGTAATTATGAGTATTAAATAAATGTAGATTAAATAAAATACTTAGAAGACGCCTACTACTATATGTTCCAAAATTAGGGGGTCATGAGCACTAATAATAATAAAAATTATAAAGACTGAAAATCATGATTATCACTACATATTATAAAACAAATTCCCCACCGCGTCTGTCTGTTCGGGATAAACTCAAAAATTACTGAACGGTTTTTCATGCGGTTTTCACCAATACACGGAGTGATTCATGAGGAAGGTTTAGGTGTATAATTTATTAGGGTTTTGTAGTACGCGTGCAAATCCGGGACGTGCCGCTTGTGAAAAATAAAACAGTAAACTCAGAAAAAAATCGTTAATGGCTCTTGTTAACGACGCCTGTACCATGCGTAAATAAAGGCGCTTGCGTGGCCTTGTACGCTATTTAAACAGTAGGCTATATGTGCAAGTTGATTAAATGTTGCTCATTTAATCAACTTGCACGTATAGCCTGCGCCAATAGCTTGCGCATGCAGCCCGTGCCAGCTACTTGCGTCTCGAACAAACACCATAAAAATAACCACAGCGACCTTAACGTAAGATTTTAATTAAACATTAACTAATATTACTCCTGAACATTTTAACTGCCAGTACTAATTATAATCACTTCTATCCATAAAATGGCGCTAGTAGTTAAACATGAAATTTACTGTCCAATAAATGACGCTTGGTATAACTATTCGTTTTGCCCTATTTTATATCGACCACCCGTAATGAAACAATAAAATGGAATATCGTAACTTGTTAGGTAGCAAACTGAGATGAGCGGGCGGTAAGAGCTGCCTCTAGAAAGCTACTGGCTTCTATAATACTTTGCAAATATTGAGTGAAAAGGACAATTGCATTGGTAACATAGCCACTAAAGCAGTTGTCCTATTCACTCAGTATTTGTAGGCAAACGGAGGAGACACAATCTTGGAGGTGTCTACTGTGTTTCTAGGAACGAGAAGCTACTTCGTATCTATATAGAGATGTTAGTTCAATATCATGTGTATATCTGTCGCAGATAGATTCCATAATTAGCTGATTTACACAGCCGCTGTCAGTTTTGCAAAACTAAAATCGACAATCTGAAGTTTAATTTTAAGCTGTATTACATAACCTCTAATCGTTGCATTGATAAATACAAAATTTTTATGCGATTCTGCGTGTCAAAGTTCAGTCATTATGAAATATCGCTAGACATATCAGCTGTTCTACGTAAAAGAGTTGTTTGGTAAAACAAATACCGGTTTTTTAAAACAGCTGATTCGGCAATCCATCTGTGACAGATTAATTAAGATGTATTTTTAAAAGGAACGCCCGCGTAGAATTCTTGCCGAAAAATAATGAAAATTCGTAAATGCATGCCGGGCATAATGACAAATAATAATAATGGGCATAATGATAGCGCATAGATAATAATAATAATATATTCTACCACATTCACACAACACCATCTAGCCCAAACTAAGCAGAGCTTGTACTATGGGTACTAGACAATGGATAAACATACATATACTACGTTTATTTTTTTTGTAAATATATCACTTACAATTATGTATCAGGAAGTAGCCGCACCGCATACACAGATCATCGTTGTTAGCATATGTTTGACCATCTACAGCCATCCATAAGTATAATTAACAACTATTTTATAATACAATACTTTTAGTTATTTATGTATAATGCAGATTTTGTCAATAAATTTACCATCGGTAACAGTACAGTTTTTCTCAATAATATTTAGCCTATGTTCTTCCCTCTACCCCGACAGCATGTATACGTAATTTCACGATGATCGGTCGAGTAGTCAAGGTGTGACAGTGTAACAAAGAAGCCAACTCATATTCGTATTTATGATATTAGTTAGGATTAGGATACTAAAGCCTATACCGTCTACACATCTATAGTTGCGCAGTTTACTCGCTACGCACTCCACTCCGCCCCTCCAAATGACCAGCCTTAATTAATATAGTCAATTTATATAAAACGAAGCGACCTTCACCTTCCCGGTTCACCCTGGAACAATTGAATGATGGGCTACAACGAGGACTTCCTATAAATACCCTGAAATTGTTAACATCAATGAAATAATGAATCTGCTCAAATTAGTGATTTGTTTACGATTTAAATAAAAGGTCACACTGGCTGATTTAATCATAGCTATAAGTTATTATCATCATAGCTAACTACAGGGTGTAATACAATGTTGCTACTCCTATTAATAGTACAAATAATTACCTAAACACTTGGTAATATTGTAGTATTTTTTTAAATGACAACTCCCGCACTAGGATAATAAGATTATAAAATTTTTAAAGATTTTCAAATAGAACTGTACACTATAATACGTTACTGTAATACTTTTGTTCAATAGCTGACATGCACCATAAGTACATACACATACTTTATTGAGGATGAAACGTGTAAAAAAACAAAACACAAAAATGATTAAATTGTCGATTTGAGTAATGAACATGTTAAAATATATATAACATCTATTATTTTCATTTGGCAGCCAATGTTAATCTTTTTTAATAGCGAAGCTATTTATTTTATTTTTAAACTGAAGATTCGATATTAATATATATTTACCACTCATGTAGGTATTACGATCGTAGTACATGACAAGACGCCATATAACAAAAATACATTACCGCAGTGAGACGCTAATGTGCTCTAAACCTTAATTAAAACTAATAGAACAACCATCTTCACGTTTGATGTTAGTTTAATTAATGAATCTCGCTATCGTAAATTATTAACAAGCTTAGTTGGAACTGCTTTAAACTGTTATAGAATAGGCTACCGATTTAATTAGAGGAAAATTTAACCAAAACAAGTTGCTCGAACAATATCAAAATAGCTTTGAAATATCATCAGCAGATAAGGCACAGGGTAATCTTCACGTAAACCTGCGATTTGTAAAGAACCTTTGCTCTACAGAAGATTACAGACAAACCACCTTAAGTTATGTGATTGTAGTGGGTGTGTGACCAGTGGTGGGCTTTGACCATTACGCTGACAGCATAGCATCTCTTTCACGAAAGCCTGCGATATGTAAAGAACTTTCACTCTACCGAAGATCGCAGTCAGACAGTCTTACCCTGTGTTTCCGTGGTGAATGTGTGACCAGTGTAGTCTTTGACTAATGCGCTGGCAACATAGCGACTCCTTCGCATAATCTAAAGAACCTTCGCTCTACAGACGAGCGTAATAAGACAATCTTACGCTGTGTGACTGTAGTGAGTGTGTAAACAGTGTGGTCTTTGACCATTGCGTTGGAATTATATCATCTCCTTCACGTAAACATGTAATTTATAAAGAAATTTTGCTCTACAAACGATCACAGTCAGACAATGTTACGCTGAGTTTCTGTGGTGAGCGTGTGACCAGTGTGGTTATTGACCACAGCGCTGGCAACATAGCTACTCCTTTACGTAAACATGCAATTTGAAAAGTACGTCCACCCTACAGACGATCCCACTCAAACAATCTTACACTGTTCCTGTAATAAGTATATGACCACTGTGGTCTTTGACCATAGCGCTGATAAAATAGCGGCTACTTCACTTACTTTTTAACGGACTTCAGTTCACGTAAAGAATCCAGAATTGAAAATTGAATAAAACAGGTGCGCTGGTAATAAAAAAGAACAATCTGTTCCTTCATAAAATTAAGAGTATACTTTTATGCTTTTGGCGAAGTATAACGTAACGTATATCACCGTTTAACAAATTTAAGCAGAAAACAGTAATCACGTTGCCTTTGACGGTACTGCTGTCTTGCATGCAAGATAGAGATGGCCTCAGCTATTATAATAGTATACCGAGTTAGTTAGTACCAATAGTTCCATGTGGAATTCATAAAGTCCAAAGACGATAGTTACTTCTAGCATGGTCACTCGGCGTCTTGCCGTTAGTAACACTATAACTGAAAGTTGTATGTAGCGTCACATACTTAAGTTTGACATTTCCATCTTTAGACCCCATCTGCCTTATCCTTGAAATCGGGAATGATACCGCTGCTACTGCATGCGATCGCAGGCTAACGATAGCCTGTGACCGCGTGCATGCACCGAAGAACATAATGCAATTGATGTTACAGTTACTAAACAGTAAGATCTATTGCATCATGATCTTTTGGGTTGCAACTTGACCATACCACGCCAGTGAGAATCGAGATCAGATCCCACTTATGATAACGGCGTCTGGGGTAAGCTTGGCATTTGGAGCGCCACTGATATCGGTCTGTGGGGCTTTGTCATAAATAACATACTATACTCTTAGTAAACGCGGATATGTGATATTACCGTTACAAATTCAAATTGTACCAGTAAGTGTAAGTGTACTGACAGCGCGTGCTCACTCTCATGAGTCCCGAATAAATAGATATCGGCTCATCTAATGACTTGTTACATATGACCAGATACGACAAACAGTGTTTCTAATGAAAAAACATTTTGGTTGCCACGGGAGGCGAACCCGGTACCTCACCATCAGTTTAAACGTAATCGTAAACGTATGCTACGAGATCTGCGAAACATACCAACAATATACCTACATAATATGTACGTAATATATAATTTTAAAGTGAACAGTTTTACTGCTGAATAATGTCTACATTGTTGGTTCTATACCCCTAAATCACTGTCAGCCGGAACCACTATATTGTGTATAGAGCAAATATTCGTTACGTGCAAAAAAGAAAATCGCTGCATGCAAATCTGTATGTCATTTGTGCATTCCAACTTAATGTTAATATTCGAAAGTAACATTATTTTTACATATTTACATAAGTACCTACGTCGTACTTAACGTCGTCCACTGGTCTAGTAGATTTAACGCATTTTCATTTGCAACAATCCTGCCATGTATCTCGTGTTATACATTTTTTTTTGATCAACATTTTCACGTCTAATATTTATACATTACTAGTTTTCACCCGCGGCTTCGCTCGCCTAAATGTAGGTTAGGTTAGGTTAGGTTTGCAACAGTATTTTTTTCTGGATGAAAGGTACCCTATGTCCTATTCTGTACCCCTGACAACGTATATCCAAAATTTCATGTTGATCGGTTGAGTAGTTAAGGCGTGAAAGCGTAACAAACAAACAAACTCATTTTCGCATTTATAATATTAGTTAGGATTAGGATTACTGCAGTATTATTCTCGACCCGTTTTGCTCCTGATTATTTCTTGACGGGAATACCAATTACACTTTACTCGACTAGGATTGAATCTGTGACTACATTTACATGTGTATACAGCAATCGCATTTACAACCGCTGCTGCGCCATACAGGCAGTCAAACAATCTAAGCAAAACATCCCAAAGCATGTAATTTAGTACATATATGTAAATGAACGGCTTTTTATTTCAAGCAGTATTGAACTAGGTTGGACATAACACGTTCACATAATAAACCTATTAATTTGATATTAAGAAGCTTTGTATCGCTACACACAGCACCACATAGTCGATAAACTGCGTGATTTGATACGGGACCAAATCACGCAGTTTATTGGGTATTTTAATAATATGATAGCAATATGCTACCAAATAATTAAAACGGCGAGAAAATACATCATAATCAAATTTAAACAAAAACGTTGCCAACTGCCAAGCCCTAAAAATAAATAGTAAAATCTTATTTATAATATATTACACGCTCAATTATTAATATCGTGATCCAGGGTCACGATATTATAATCACAGTTAGTGCTTATCGTGTAACACACGAAGAAGTATGCTACACACTCATACTTCATTAGTGAGGTCTTGGCAAAGGCAAACTCTTGCCTCTTGCGCAAAACCAAGCACAAATTTGCGCGTCTTGTGATCAAACCACGTATCTTACGATCGATATCGCATATGTGCAAACAATTATACTGGCATAAGCATTTGCTTAACGCGACAATTATACCATACGAGTATACACGCAATTAATGTATTTATCACAGAAACATCACAAGGACGGCAGGTAATTATTAATTTACAAAAATGAATACAAAATTAAATTAAGCATATTAAAATATGCCGTACTTAAGTGGAGACCGAAAAAATATTCAAGCGATGTCCCATTAATTAGATTTTGAAATGCATAATGAATCATCAATTCGATTCTCATCAATCATTCAAATATTGGGACCGATTCCATAATTTCTTACTCAACTTTTCCTCGTGGGAGGAGCGATTCCGAAATATTTATAATGAACTGTGTATTACTTTTTGTTGAAAGCTTGTTCATACATTAAAAGCCTTTTTTCTGAAGCTTCCGCGTGGTATGTTACTAGCGGGTAATGATTCTAGAACTAAAAGTAGGACTGCCTTCTTGGTAACGCGGCTTAAGTTTGTACTTAAGCTTACGGCCACTCTTAAGGCTCGGTTGGGCTTCGGAATCCGAATCAGACTTCTCGATAAGAAAATTCTCAGCGATAGTGTAGCTCTTAGTAACAGTCTAAAATGTGCGATATGTAAGAAATTTAGGTTACACCCTTCTGCATAACATAGCGTTACGCCTGTATATTCAGACTGTTAGGTAAAGGTACCACTCTAACATCTCAGACTTCTACGTTTCAGAGATAGGGCTTTTTGCGCATGCATCAAGCAGTGTTTGACCCAGTACTATTGACAAGTGCTGAGCACGCCACTGTCTATTGTACCGTAATGATCCCGAACCGATACTTATATTACCTGCAACCGGCAGTAACGACCGTACAATATGGTGGCAAAGGACCAATAACGTGCTTGCTTCATAACGTCATGAATATGTAGCATGCAGTCTATGGTTTCTTCAACGTATTCTTCTATTGTTGTTGTTTAAATATATAAATAAAATAGATTATATTACAATGAAAAGAGCTACTATCATGTGACATTATATGACCCATAAACACAGTTATCTTGTACAGACTAGTTCTAGCCGTTCTTATAATGTTTGATCAAACCATTAGCTTGGAATTCGGCGTCGGCCACTTTCGGCCAAAGGTAAAACAAAACAACGTACAATAAATATTTCGAGTCAGAAAATATTTATTTTGTTAATTTGGTGGAGTGTGTTAAATCCTTACATTATTAATTAAAATCCACTGGAGTGTGCCCATTGGTTTGATCCACATCTAAGTTTACCTATTTTAGCAGTCCCTAACATAAACTTGTATTCAAAGCGGCTATGAGTTTATCAGAAACCTAACCTATTTTAAATTATCATCAATAGGCAAAAACTCGTACTATACAGTTTAACTTAATTAGCTCTTAGTAACATCGTAGATATGATTATTATATCATATGGCGAATCAATTAATTCAAGACGAATCATTCGATCATGTACAGTTCGTTCTGGCAGTCACGCCTACACCCGTGACCACATCAAAGGACACGTTTGAGACCCGAGATTCCAATTTAAACATAATATCTGAACCAAAATTACTTTAACCGACAACCATTATCCGTAAATATATATTAGGTATTATTTAACTTAATAGACAGTTACAAAATACTATGATGAAATATAGGAATTTTTCAGCAGCGATAAATAACTTCGTGCAGGCATAAAAGTCTGGCTTCCTAAAAATCCAGAATATATAATATTTAACCATATTCACTCACGCATGCTTTCAAAGTACTTTATGAGCTATTCTGCCACATGCAAATGAAATTACGGAATAACATTAAAAACAAGGTGGATTGCCCTTATGACAAACCTAGGGTAGCTAATGGTATATAATCATAATTGTTTCAAATATCTTATAGCATGACGTCTGAGTCTGATTTCATATTATATTTTTTAGCTATTTTCTTATCATCGAACATACCTTACATACGTCCAGCCCCACAGCTACGTCGCATCGATATAGGCTGCAATTAGATAACATCTATTGCGATCAACTGACTGTGAATGAATTTCAATATTGAATTCGATTACCATCGACTGAAAATTTAACTGGCGATAGGTGAAAGCATGAGCACATATCTACGTACCGAATCTATCGAATGCGCGAAGATTTCCAGCCGACTCGATTCCTTTGAAGTAGTCTACACACAAAAGTCCATACATATTATATATATACATATTATGTAGGAATTCATGCGATTATTTGTTCGGGCCGCTTCTTCCCTCAAGCAAGGTTCAGGCCACTTATGGCACGTACCAAGAAACATTCGGGGTTTGTGCAAATGACCCAAAGGCACTTAGCGTTATTTACTCTATATGATATGCACACTTTGAAGTTATGCCTGTTATGTCCAGGACATACATATAGAAAGAACCTCTTTTACGGGGATATCTTTTGATATGAATTGCCATCTATTTTGATTTAAGTATCTTGTTGGTCGAGCGGTCACAGGTTTCGAATCTAAAATCAAGCTAAACATTTTGAGATTTCTGGACGTTTTCTCAAGTTGCGGATTGGATTTACAAACTTCCATAAATAGCTGCTCCGAGTTTAGGTGTTTCTTGTGTCCTTTGTTTCAATGTTAGTAAAGGGTCTTGCGACACAGGGAATCTCCTTAAAATAATCTCTGACTTTAGCACTTAGTCGGCCCACTCTACACATGCGATAACCTAGAACTAGCACCTAACACTTTGAACCCAAACCACCTGTTGACGTAATTCAAACGACTATGAAAACGTTACCTGACTTCTACCTTTATATGACACTGGACTCAAGCCACGAATATCTACGCATACCGGAAAATTTTATGTGTTATCCAGACTTATAGTCTTTCGCAAACTTTCATCCAAATTTGGTCAATAGTTTACGCGTGATTAAGAAAGAAACATACAAACATCTTTATAAAGTTTCATATTTATCATATTAATATTGCCTAGTCAAATATTTACTTCCCAGTGTATACAAACCGAAATTCTATAGTTACTTTTTTAATAAAATAAAATATGTACAGAAAGTACACATCCATAACACTTAACATTTTCATGCAAATGAGAATAGCTCTCTAATACGAAAATATTTTCAATATTAGTAGCATACATATTTCTAGCAAATAAAAATACAATATAGTATACCAGTATAATATATATAACGTTTTCAATATTTGGGTCGTTTTGTAATATTATAGTATTATACTGGCATATAAGTGGAATGCAATCAAATAATCTAATTATTATTATATTTAACTAGATGTTCCCGCGATTTTACCCGCGTTTATCGTTACTGCGCCGTTCCCGTGGGTCGTAGCGTGATGTTATATAGCCTATAGTCTTCCTCGATAAATAGGCTATCCAATACTAAAAGATTTTTTTCAAATCAAACCAGTAGTTCCTGAGATTAGCGCGTTCAAACAACAAACAAACAAACTCTTCAGCTTTATAATATTAGTATAGATTAAGAAAAAACAGAACTGAAACTTAGTATAAAAACCTAAAATACTGCGAAATATAAACTTTTACTCCTGAGAACACAAGTAACTCATACAATAATTTCTAAGTAGTATGCATAGATATAAGTAGGTACAACGAAGCTAAATTAAAAGTACCTACTACGAAATTAGTTCACCTTCTAAGAAAATATAAATGTTCCTTTGACGAAGGGAAAAGTTACTTTTGGGAAATCAGATGTAATGTCTCAGTCCTTCCCCAAAGTAAACTTAGGAGAATACGATAGGTAAATGAATTTGGTCAGAACCTGGCAAAATCTTTATACTCATTTCTTACTCACAAGTACTTACTTAAGTAAAATACACTCGGATTTTACGTAGAATACACCTTTTCAAGTAAAATATTTACGTTTGAATGTTGTATAAAACGGGTCCTCCAAAGCGCCGTTTGTTTTTAGCTGGATGAAAGCATGGTCGTTAAAATATGATTCAATTAGACAAATGCTTTTTACAAGATCTGAGGAACGCGAACGCAACCATTTCCAAGAAAAAGGTTCACTGGTACATTTTATTCATATTTTTAAAGGGCAAAGGGTATCCTTACGTAATATTTTTATATGGAGTATAAATAATAAATAAAAAAACCTTATTCCGAATACGATTCTTTCATGATTTTGTGAATCAATTTATATATTTATTTTTCCTTGGTAGACCAAATTAAAGATATCGGTAGCTGATCGCAATATATATTTTTGTATATTAGAACACATATTGTGCTACCACTGTAATATTTTATAGCTCTGTATTGTATTGAATGATTTTATTAAATACATCATCATTGTTTTACGTACATACGCTTATTACGCTTTATTATTACGCTTCTATATTATCGAAGGTACTATAATTGTGTATGTATTTTCGTTATTATGAAATAACCAATGCACCTTTGCTTTTATACAGTTGAAACAAACAGTTTCAACTGTATAAAAGCAAAGGTGCATTGTTTATCAAAGCCGTAACCTTACTCTTCAGCAAATTATATTAAGCTAAATGCCACATTTTATAAGTTCTACTTTTACTAGAATAATCCTAGCATAATACAACTTTAAAACAATCAATTATTTATGTTTTATTGGCACACCAACACCAATTTGTGGGTAGTAAAATTGTATCTAAACAATCAGGCGCAACGGTAGCCCAATGAAAAAGGTATAGGACTTGCGACCAAGAGGCCGTGGGTTCGTATCCGACCCATTGCCCTGCCGGCGTGCACCCACTTCTAACACAAGCATTTGAGCTCAGCTGAAGGTTACCTATAATATGCAAATGAACATCGGAACCATACAAAATCCTACTTGACTTAAATGAAAATTTGGTGTTAACAATTTTTATTTATTAATAAGTGGACTTATATACGTATAAAATGTACGATAATAACGTAATTTACTAATAATATAGATTCATAGATGACAGTGTTTAAAAAACACTCGGTTTATAACAATAACCTTTATCAACTAAGCTAAATTTTGTTAACAAAGCCACCGAAATACTTCCCGTTTTAAACAATTTTCCTAAAAATACCTCTCATATCTGGGTCACAGCCAAAACATGCATAAATGTGGGGCTTTACTTTACCCACAGCCGAGGTAAGACCCCCATTACACGTGCGACACCTGACGATCAAAGAGGCAAGTCCCATGCCGCAGGGGAGGCATCCACGCGGAATACGCAGCCTTCAACAATAATTAATTCATGCACTTAAAAACCGCACGTGTGCCAGTGTGACATTTGCTAATTAGTTTTCAAATTTTAAACTCACAGTTAAGTTTGTTTAGGGACTCGGGGGAACTTTGAGGTAATAGTTGCGTTGCTAAACGAAACTTTGTTTTTGGTATATTTATTAGGCTACATTTAAAAAAGGAACTATATAGCTACTACGACGTTATTACTTCTTAATCGGATTAAATATAATGACCACCAAAAATAGTAATTGCACACCAAAATATGCTTACTAAAATATATCATAACGAGCACCTATACGCCTCAAATCACTGCATTCCGTCTCAGAAGGGTTAGGTTATGTTAGGTTCCTTCTTAAACCCACCCAAAAATAGGAGCCCCGCCTCGCGGGGCTCCGTCGACTTATTTTGATCTCTTTGCTGTGCAATTAATATTTTTGGTATTAAAATGCGGTTTTAATTTTGATGATTATTTACTATTTTTGACTGACTGTTATATTTTACTATATCTGGTGATAAGTTAAACATAAGCCCAGCCCTTCTTAATCATATAAAGATTTCATATAAAATTCTTAGTAGCAGTACAAAATCTGGAATTGTGCTCGATAGACTGCACGAATGGCGTAGTGGTTTTAGTTGTCGCCTGTCCACTACTAGTACGACTAGGGTTACCAACCTATAATATATAGTATTTTACTATATTTCGGATCTGCGTACTATATACTGTTGAAGAAATATATAGTATGTTAAAATACTATATTTCAACAACGAAAAACAACTAACTAAAACCTTTATTAAAAAAAACTAGCGACGCTCCTTTACTACTGATGCGAAAGCATATATCCGTACATAATCTGTTTCGAACCTGTCCGTGATGTCAAATTAACAAGGTCGAACATATATAAAAAAACCGTAGATAACAAATAAATGTTTTTTCCATAAAATACTATATTGTTATAAATGTACTATATTTTGTTATAGCTTATTTTAAAAATACTATATTTCGTCGAAAATATGTTGGCAACCCTAAGTACGACTGTTGTGGGTTCGACACGGGACAAAAAAAATTGTGGTCTACATATAGTTGTTCTGAGTCTGGGTTTTCTTTGTCTTCGTTATTTTTATATTTGTAAAGTCCCCAACGACACAGGATTTTATCCTAGTGCGGGAGATGTTTTCTTAAATAAAAAGAAAATAAGCTCACCTCCAACAGAGGTAATAATGTTTGACCGAAAACCATACTTGGCTTGTAGTAAGTCTCTACCTACCCCTTCGGGAATTTAGGCGTGAAATTATGTATGAAGCATTCGCATGGTAAGACATTACTATGTAAACCCACTTAGTTATATTAGTACTTGGGATTCGTAAAGGAACAGCCGACATTAATAATTCATCTCACTAGAAGCTATGAAACAACTCCTACATATTTGTTCAAGTAGAATTTTCTTAAATTCATACAAATGCTGCCTACTTGACAACTAGTGATAAACAAAAGCTTAATTATTTTCTTTCTGTCAAAGGACAGGTTAATGTACGTACTACTTTTGCGGCTTCTCTCGCGTAAATATGGGTAAAGTCAGGTTAAGTTAGTAACAGTATTTTTTTTGGATAAACGGTGTAAAGCAACCGAAGCGTCGGTCGGGGAAAATGTAAACATAAATATAAATAGTATAATAGTATAGTAATAGTATAAATAGATCCAATAATTTAATTAGCTTAAAAATTAGTAAAGTTTAATAGTAGAGTAATAATTTCTAAATTTTGTAATAAAGTGTCAAATAAACAACGCGATAAAATCCGTATATAATACTTTAATTTCAATGAATAACATTCGCGTAAACAGAAGACAATATTAAAATGGTGCTTAATTTTCTTTTCTGTTGCTCTGATAACGTGTATGCGAAATTTCATAATGATCGATCGAGTAGTTAAGGCGGAAAACGTAACACACACACAAACAAACAAACTCAACCATTCGTATTTATTATATTAAGCTAGGATAATAGGACTGCTCGAATGGCGTAGTGGTTTAAGTCGCCCCACGACTGCCACTGCGCCGAGTGTTGTAGGTTCGGTCCCTGCATGGGACTAAAATGTGTGTGGTCCACGAATAGTTGCTCTCTGTCTTGGTGGTCTTTGTGTTCGTTGTTGGAATATCTAGAATAAAGTCCCCTGCAACACAGGAATGATTTCTACTACGAGAGCCAAATAAAAAAAAAACGGAAGGAACATTTGTAGCCATAGTCCAGTGAGAGACCGTTGGACTGCCAGGTCTCCAAATTAAATATATATTTATTAACTTTTTAATGGTAAAGGGAAACCTCAATATCCGAGTTCTCGAAGATATTTGAAGTGGTAAATTGGAGCCTAATTCTTCTCACACTGAGAAGAGGTTCGTGCCCAAGAGTAGGACAGTTAATATACAGAGTTGATATATTCTATACTAATATTATAAAGAGTCGAACATTCTCTGAAAGTACTGAACCGATTTTAATCATTCGTTCGTCATTGGAAAGCTAATTTATGCAGAAGTAACATAAGCGATTCTACATCATGCTACAAGCCTCAGGGGCCGCTCCGGTTATCATAAACGTGAATGAAACCATATGGGAGACAGCTAGTAAATAATAATAGTAAATGTTATTTTTATAGACCTCTGCCTACCTTTTAGTCTTCAGGGATATTAGCGTAATCTCAACTATAATTTTATAATTACAAATCGTTTCGTTTTATTTTTTTTGACGATTGGTGTGATTGTTGAACGATTTGACCGATCATCATGGCATTTCGCATTAACGTTGTCAGGGATACAAATAAAAAGGACATAGGGTTCATTCCATCCAGGAAATGTCCGGCTGCCGAGAACCTTAACTTAATATAACATTCACGCGAGCGATGCCGCGGACGAAATCTATTGTGATGTATTTGGTGCCTCAAGAGACTCACACCACATAAGTCTTACTACTCGAATATTCTTGCTATTATTAGACTACGTACATTAGTGAAGCAGGCATACCCCGAATGCTTTTGTTCTTCCAAACAAGACGAGGACTTCTCAAAACTTTTGCTCTGCCAAACAGTATCTCTAAGTCGAGTACGGATTAATTTCAAAACGCTGCCCCAGGCTTCACTTAAAGTTAATTTAGATACAAATAGTTAGAGTGGAATTTAACTGCCTTCGTGACGCACCCGAAGTTAATGCCACTGCTGTGCATTAGAGTCTCAGATTTGATTTCCAGTTGGGCAAAGAGTAATTGGGTTTGTCTGTCAATAAATTTTAATAGCACCACGGTATCTAAATCTATACTCGAGCCCTAAAGCAAAGCAAAAATCTAACCTAAATCAAATGGATCTAATTGTAAGGTTAATTACTACTAGAAATAGGTCCGCACCTTACTTGCAATGATTCATTGGTATAAAATAATGCTAAATCAACGTGTATATTTATTTTCTACACTTGAAATATAAAATATCTAAAATTCTTTAGAAGTAACTTATACCTTAAAAATATATAACAGAATAAACAAATTATTAACATTATATATATACACACAAATTATTTACAAGACATTAATTAAAGAGACAAATAAAACAATAAAATTAAAAACCGTCATAATATTCCTCCGCATCATCGTCAATTGGCAACGTGCCCAGAAGACTGGCAACATTGCCACGTTGAATGGCAATACTTATTCTTTGTGCAAAGAAAATACCAGCCCTCTGGTCACGTGAAGCGTCGATCAGCCGCTTAGCTATGTCTCTATAAACAGACCTAGCACTTGGACCCCATAGCGTTTCGACACCAAACGGCTCAAATATGTACTCACCAATAAGGTTTTGATATTTGCGCCGTTTGAGCGTCTCCGCTGATGCAGCAGCAGCACCAGCACAACCCGCTGTGCTAGAAAGATGTGATGGCGCAAGGGTGTCGACACAAGTTGCATCCCACGCCAAAGGCCTACCCATTTTCCATGGCAGTAATGACATACCATCTGGTCTCTTGCCATCGTCGCGTACCAAGCCGACAGAATTAAAAAACCTAGAAGTAAAATCCTCTAATAGGAGTCGTCGAATTCAGCCACGTTGAATAGCAATGCTGCCAGTAAAATGCAATGTATTTTACATTACTATATCATATCTATATACGAGAAAAATTGTTTGATACCCGATTAAATAATTACTTGCACGGATTCATTTGAGATCTGACATAGTTACAGTAAATATGGAGTAGAGCAGAAAGCCAAAATATATAAAATAAATTATTGAATTACGGGCGAATTACGACCACTAGTCGGCGACTTATAGTACTTAATGTATGCACTGGTATCTAGAAAGCAACTAGAATTTTGTATGATAAATGGGTTTTTATAAGAGCTTAATCTTACAAGCCACCTACCGGTTTGACATTTATTTATTATACAACGCCACCACCTATTAATACATAATTTATTCAGCAGTAAACTAAAATTAAACATAAACGAATTTATTATAACATAAAATGTGACACTTTTTTCGCAAATTTATTTACACCAAAAAAACAATGATGAAATTTTCAAACGGTCGTGAATGCGACTACTGTGCGTTAGGTCTCCGGTACGATTCCCGAGTCTGGCAAAGCGTATTTTCTTGAGCTCATTCTGCGTAAATAGACCACCAATAATTAAATTATGTTCGGGTACGTTGAAATAACTACACTTCAAGACAATGAGATAACCACCATTTTAGTCTCCGCGTGAACATGGCTGCTGAAAAACAATCGCAACGTCGGGGAAAATGTAAACCTAATTAAAAATTGTTTTAATAATTTAATCAGTAATATAGTTCAACAGGTTCAAAATTATGTAATAAAAGTGTAAACATTAACAACGCGATATATCGTTAAATATTTTTTTAATACACTTTTATTACATAATTTTAAAACTATTAATGCGATAAATGTTAACAAACTACTTGTAAACCCATGTTCGCAATTGAATAAATGATTTATGATCGTATTTTAACTTATTTTTCTGTCAAGAAATATTTGGTGGCAACATGGAGGTCTGCGCCCGATGGACAGCAATTTGTCCGCCTTCTATAGCGTGAGACCTTATTTAGCGAAATTTAGGTACCTATAGTACACCACTGCTTACCTTTTCGGGATATAGTTTAGAGTAAGAGACTATATATGCATTTATATTTAAAAAAGGTTGTTAGTATAAGTAACAATACATGCCTATGTGCCTAACTTTTTGTACATACACTGATTTACACAGATCCCATTTCGTTTTTTGTAATGACTAGATGTTCCCGCAGTTTCACCCGCGTTTATTGTTATTGGTTTATTGTTATTGTGCCGCCCCCGTGGGTCGTAGCGTGATGTTATATAGCCTATAGCCTTCCTTCGATAAATAGGCTATCCAACACTAAAAGTATTTTTCAAATCGAACCAGTAGTAATCACGCAGAATAAACCAGGAGAAACATCGTTTGTACTATGTCTGTAATGGGTAATTATTTTGCTGCAATATTATTTTAAAACTGCGATATCTCCTAAGATATTCATTGAAATCGAATGATGTAAAGGGCAATTTTGTTTTAAATTAAATACTTGTGATGAATAGCGTATTTATTTGGATAAGGATTAATATCATGTTTATAATAATACCTTCGCAAATAATGCATTATTTTAGAACAAATTTGGTTAGCATAAAAATGGTTATAGTGAGCCAACCTTAAAAGATAGACATATGCTGTCGCGGACTTTTTTTTAGAACTTTTAAAGGGGAACAATTTTGTCATACATGATTTTTGCGACACTTTAACTGTTTACGCAGCGTACCTGCGTACGCTGCGTAAACAGTAAAGCGTAAAGAGCTGCGGAAGCTCTAAAAAGGAAAAATTACCCTCCGATTTTGAAACGTTCTTCATTGGTGCTCAGCTCCTATTGATCTTAGCGTGATGATATATAGCCTATAGTCTTCCTCGATAAATGGGCTATCTAATATTGAAAGAATTTTTCAAATCGGACCAGTAGTTCCTGAGATTAGCGCGTTCAAGCAAACAAACAAACAAACAAACTCTTCAGCTTTATAATATTAAGTATAGATAATATTGAATTCTAGTTCAATAATACTAATTATTAGCGATTGCAATGAAATTAAACTATTATATACGAATTTTACCGCGTTGTTTATTTGACACTTTAATACAAAATTTTGAAAACTGATACACTAATATTACTATTAAACTTTACTAATTTTTAAGCTAATTAAATTATTGAATCTATTAAAAAATATGAATTAAAATTATATAGTACCTAGTTTAATTTCAATGAATAACATTCGCGTAAACAGAAGACAATATTAAGCGATTGCAATATTTGAACATAAATAAAGTACTTAATTTTGCATGTTGTTGGTTTTTATTTCAATTATTGCAAACAATGCGTCAACTAAAATACGTTCAAATGTTTATTAAGTCCATTATATTAGTTTATCTTGTCTAATTTATAATAATTATATTATAGGTACAATGGAATAAATAATCTAAGATCTTAATATCTATAAAATATAAGCAAAGAGAAAACATTTCAGTACCACTATCTCCTAGGTTCATCAAAAAAGATTATTTATTTTGTTTTGTTTAAAACCTAGCTCTTGACGAGATTAAGTGTTAGATACTAATAAAAGAAAAGTTTACATATATAACATGAACTTGATATAACATGCGGTATTGAACGATATAGATAAACAAACGAGACCCGAAAATCAATGTATCAGCTAATGTGTGTCAAATAATGCTTGACCTTGACCTTAAATATTTCGAGGTCAGCTTTCACTTCTGAGGAAGTAATAAACAAAAGGATACACTCGTGTACATATAGTACACTCATACATATTAAAGAGGACTCGCTCACAGTCGGCGACATGAATTCTTAAATTGTACTTTGTTTTAATATATTTTGAAAAGGTTTATTTAGAAAATTTAGTTTCAGTTTGTACTTACGCCTATATATCCCGAGGGAGTAGGCAGAAATTATTTTAAAATATCACAAGCTATGTTTTAGATGCCCCGTAATAGAGGTCAAGTTTCAGGTTTGATCCCTTTTACGTGGGATCTAACGGTTCGACCTAATGTAAGTCCAATGCTAGACATTATACTGCAACAGAAAATTTGTGGACAAAAAATCTTAGGACTACCCGAACTAGTATCTCGCATCGCTGAGACAGAAACTTATTATATTATATAGACATACCTTACGAATCTAAATAATATTAAAAACGAGACAAATCCCGAAACCTCCAATAATAATTTAAAAGTTTTTCTGGTAGATATAGAATGTTAGTATTCTGTTGAAGAATTCCTATCTAAAAAAATTAAATAAAGATTAAATATAAAAATAGTAAACATCAAACAATTTACACGTCAAAATTACTTATTTATAAAAACAAATATATTAGGTGTATATTTGTTTTTATAAATAAGAACATAAGCCTACGAATAAAAATAACCTAATATGGCGATCTACAAAAATACAAACATGATTTGTAACTTCATAGCGATTTGTTTAGAATGCTTTCTGTTTTATGTAAACTAGCTATAAATAAATAATATTTCGCAGTGCCCCCTAATTTGCTATGACTGTAAAAGCTCGCTAAGTTTTAAGTAACTATTATATTATACTACTTATATTATATTACTAGATGTTCCCGCGGTTTCACCCGCCTTTATCGTTACTGCGCCGCTCCCGTGGGTCGTAGCGTGATGTTATATAGCCTATAGCCTTCCTCGATAAATAGGCTATCCAACACTAAAAGAATTTCTCAAATCGAACCAGTAGTTCCTGAGATTAGCGCGTTCAAACAAACAAACTCAGCTCTTTACTAACTCGTGATTATTGGAGTCATAAAATCATTGAATTATGGATTAAGTAACTGAAGCCATATTAAAACTATAACATACATATATTAATACTAGACTTTGTCCGTGGCTTCGCTCGCGTAAATTTGGCTAAGGTTAGATTAGTAACAGTACTTTTCCTGGATAAACGGTACCCTATGTTACAACATAGGGTACCGTTAAACGTTTTTATATTATTAACTAATTATTGTTATAAGTTTTAGATTTGTATAGTCAGTATATGATATAATGGCTGCAACACCTTCTTGATATAAGTTGTAAAATACTGAAATTATATTTAACGGTTAAGGTCTTGTTAGTTTGTCCATAAGAAATTTCTAAAATGGATAATTTGCAGTATTATTTTCAAGACAATTTAAAAGAGTGGCCGTTAGTTTCTTGCAGGTTCTCATAGAATCAACCCTTTGCCAGAACCTAGCAACTAACCTAAATGTAACTTCAGTAACTTAGTAAACTCACTAGCCTATATATTTTGACGTTCATAAGTGTTACTTTGTGACCTAAATAAATAAATGATTTTTGATTTCGACTTTTTCTTGGTATCACCACAAAAGTAGGCAGAAGTAAACACACATTTAGGCAACTATACCTTTTGTTATAATATAATTTATAATTTCTATATTTAAAACTTAATATAAAACTACATAATTGCACCGTAGGAATTATTAAAACATCAAGAAATTGGACAATGAAAAACTTCCTCCATGAATTCTTTACGGTCATCCCATATTTTATAACTTTTGTTAAAACTTAAATAATTAATCACTTTCGGTACGAATTTTAATAGTTTAAATTTTTATGTCTTAAGTAAGTTCATGAATTCTTACTGCCCTATTACCGGCTACTTATAAATGAGCACTAAAATGGCCTATTACACATAGACTCGCAAACTACCCTACTAATATAATAAATGAGAAGATGGAGTAATACAACGGCCTCGGTGGAGTAGTGGTTAGTGTAACCGACTGCCACGCCTGAGGTCGCGGGTTCGATATCCGCACAAGTCGAACTTTTGTGTGCATGAACATGGATGTTTGTCTTGGTCTGGGTGTTTCTATGTATAATACGTATGTTTTTACAACTAAAAAAAGTATATATGTATGTTTATCCATTATCTAGTACCCATAGTATGTACAACCTCTACTTAGTTGGGGCTAGATGGTGTTGTGTGTATGTGATGGAATATTATTATTATTATTAATTCCGTTGATTAGAATCAATGTAGCACTTGCCAACATGATTGTGTCAGCATTGTCGATCGATTGATCTGATCATAACTACAACTAAGAGGCAAACTTAAGTGAGGCCGAAGGTAGCGATTAAAACTAGCTCATAGTCCAGCCTCCGAAGCTCCTACGTGCTGCGGTTTCTAACAGATGGTCCTTGTGTTTTTCTTTGTAAAGGAAGTTAACTTAGTTTTGTACATTTACTAGCCTTTGCCCGCGACTTACGCGTGGTATTTAGAAGTAGGTAAATTTATTAATGAGTTTAAAATAAAAACGTGGTATTTGGAAGTAGGTAATTTATTTATTATAAACTCATTAATTTATTTAGTTTAAAATAAATAAATTTTGCTACTTCCAAATACCACGCGTACTTGAAGTCGAGTGAGTTCAAGGCGACTTATTAAGATGAAACATACACAACAGGTTAAGTTGACCTCGAGCAATACAACTGTGAAAACCGCATTCAATTTCGCACATTAGGATTTGCTTGATGCGCGTACAAACGTACAGACCAACAGACACTGTTCAAGAAATAATTGTTTTAGCTTCTATAGCTCCCAAAAAACTTCATGAAATTTGCTCCAGCCGTTTATATGTTTGTGTTCAGTGACACATGCACAGAAACATTATATACAGATATACCTATATTAAGGTAAATTAAAACCGTTTAATATTTTCCTCAGACTATGTGCTCTCCGCATGTTCTGGCGTAAACCCTAAGGCGATCATACCCAAAAACATTCAAGAAATTGAATTCTTATCGGACGCTATGTATTACAAAGTTTGGCATGTTCAATTTCATATGATATACATATCTTATCTTATCTTGTGTGTGGGGGCCAGTCAGTACAGACCGGTGACACCTCGACCCAGTGGGATCTTTTGTGTCAGCCCCAAGATTCATCCCTTAGCTATTTCCTTATGAATGTACTGCATTAGCTGCAGTGTACAATTCAGAGGGAGAAGCCTGAAGTCTTCAAGGTTTGTATATGCCAATCCCATCAGACCCATCCTAAGTCCAGCCAACGCGTCGCATTCACACAGTAGGTGCGATATGGACTCGTCCTGTTCACCACAGGATCTGCAGATCGAATCGTGTGTCAATTTCAATCTGCACAGGAAGTCTTTGGTGCCAAAATGGCCAGTGAACGCTCCTGTGAGCAGGCGCATTTGGCTCTTGCTATACCCGCAGAACCTCCGGGTGAAGCCTGTGGCTCCGTTTGCAATGAATTTCTTGGAGTGTTCCAGACTCCTAAGGGCCATCCACTCTAGCCTATGTTTTTCATTGCCGTGTGCATTCAAAACTGCCTTTACGATGCTCTCAGAGAGTCCCACGAATGGCTCGGGGCCCACAAATAGTTGCTCCGAGCCCTATATGATATACTTACAAAGCAAAGAGGTAAAAATGTAAAAGGTACGAGAATTTTTAGAAGCTGATTTAGAAGCTGTGTTTACCGATTAATATTGTGCACCCATGCCTTATTTGTTATGTACATTCATACTTGTAATAAATGTGTAACAATTGTAGGTGAACCTATGAATAAATAAATAAATAAAAGAATAATATTTTAAAGGATTGGTCATCGTATATTCTCAACTGCCGCGATAGCCTAGTGGGAAACCGTTGGACTGCCACGCAGAGATCTCAGATCCCAAGGCACGCATCTCTGACTTTTCGAAGCTATGTGCGTATTAAAATAGTTAATTATCGCTTGCTTTAATGGTGAAGGAAAACATCGTGAGGAAACCTGCATGTCTCAGAGTTCTCCATAATGTTCTCGAAGATATGTGAAGTCTGCCAACGCGCACTGGACCAGCGTGGTGGACTATGGCCTAACCCTTCTCACGCTGAGAAGAGGCCCGTGCCCAGCAGTGAGACAGTTTAACACGGGGCATTATAATACAGGGCTGATATTATTATATCCTACTAATATTATAAATGTGATAGTTTATGAGGGTGGATGAATGGATGTTTGTTATTCTTTCACGCAAAACTATCAAACGGATTTTTATGAAACTTTACATTTTTATTGTTTATACATCAGATAAAAAACAGGCTACTAAAAAAATCTATCTTAACGTAAACCTACATTAACGCAGGCGAAGCCGCGGGTATAAGCTAGTAAATGTAGAAAATCTAGTATTATATATTCTAAGATTAATTTATAACATTCATACATGACGTGATAGACGTGAGACTTCACATCTATATACCCGAAAGGATAGGCATAGGTCTACACCCACATTTGGGCAGCTGTGTTTTTAGGTCCCGCGTCATATTGCCGTCGTTCAAGCACAGTTCTTGACTCTGTGCTCGTGCTGGAAATTTCTTAACATATAAAGTCAATAACGCTTTGCCCGAACCAAGAACAGAGAGGCGTGCCATGTTGCGTATCAGTTTCAAGCGCACTCATTCGAGTATTACACACGGCGCACCCGCTTGATGCGCAAACATAAAAAAATAAATTTATTAATTTTCTGTTCAACTTTGCGCACAAGGGGTCATGGATCATGGACCATGTAGTGAGAGGTATTAGCGAGTAAACATATCGATAAAAGTTCCATTACAAAAATGTTTATTAAACACAGCTAGGGCCGTCTCCTATAGCAGTATTATTATCACTTATTCCTTACGGCAGAGCGAGGTTGCGCTATACGTAGGATATTGCCATCTCGCTTTCTCGTAAAGAAGGATCTATTCGATGGCGTAGTGATTAGTGTAACCTACTGCCAAGCCTCAGGTCGCGGGTTCGATTCCCGCACAAGTCAAACATTCGTGTGCATGAACATGGAACATGGTTTGTCTTGGTCTGGGTGTTTGTATGTATAATGTTTCTATGTAATGTCTATAATGTTTTCTATGTATATGTATGCATGTATTTACAAAAACAAAGTAGGTATATATGTATGTTTATCCATTGTCTAGTAGTCATAGTACAAGCTCTACTTAGTTTGGGCTAGATGGTGTTGTGAGTATGTGATAGAATATATTATATTAATTCTTCTTATAAGATGGTGCATAGATTTTGCAATCCTAACTAATATAAAAGCGAAAATGAGTTTGTTTGTTTGTTACCTTTTCACGCCTAAACCACTGAACCGATCATCCTGAAATTTCGCATACACGTTGACAGGTGTACAGAAACGGACATAAGCTACCTTTCATCTCGAAAAAATACTGATCCCGAGGACAACAATAATAGCATTTTTATGATAGTAGATGGCGCCACGTGTCTTTGAAATCATGACTAAATAATTATATTATTACAAGCAGAGTACAACCCGAATTGATTGTCAAATTCTTAATTAACGCGAGCGAAGCCGCGGGCAAAATCTAGTTATTTTATAAGTTTAAAACAAGGAACAACTAACTTCATGTGGATACAAATACCTGCTTAAATCAATGTATGTATGTTAAATAGTTCAAAACCGTACATATAAATCAGAAACGTACAAATTACCGATGAACTAACCTCGTGATAACGAGCGGTCCGTTCCATTCGGCCTCATATCGATGCATGAAGTTTTCATTTTTAATCATCAGTATCAGCCAAGCGTGAATTTCGTTAGGTTACGAATCTAAGATGGTAGACTGAAGACTTAAGACCTTATTCATAAAAATTACTTACCGAGTGCTTAATTAATACCATGGGTAGTTAAATCTATACTAATATTATATAGCTAAAGAGTTTGTTTGTTTGTTTGGTTGAACGCGCTAATCTCAGGAACTAGCCTGGTTCAAATTAAAAAATCTTTTAGTGTTGGATAGCCCATTTATCGAGGAAAGCTATAGGCAATATAACATCACGCTACGACCAATATGAGTAGAGTCGCAATGAAAAAGCTTTATTCATAAATTTTCCGTAAACCTTTATTATATACAGCATCGTTATTAGACAATACATCATTCTTATGCATTAATATAAACAATACTTATTAGAATTCTAACTTATAACGACATTGTAACCCTCTTGGAAGTTTTATGAATATGGTCGTTTAACTTACATTACGAGTATGTTCTAAAACTAAGAATTCATGTGTGAGTTTATAAATACTCTAACAAAAGACACAAATAACTATGTGCAGGTAATTAAAACTTAGTGCACGTGTGATTAAAGTTTAATGTACTCATCCACGTAACTAGTAATAAAATCAATAGCATGACCTGATTTCGATATTTGTTACGTTGTATGTGAATTATAAAGCACTAGATATTTTTGAAGTGAAAAGTTCTTTAGCGGCGTTGTGCACTTTTTTTGTGATGGGTAAAATATGTTAAACTCGCGTCAGGAGACGTGACCTGATCGAAAATTCGTAAGACGGAGGGAGAATTGTCATGTTTTTGTACGATAGCGCAATTAATGAATATTGTATTTTACCACATAAATGATAGTACTTTTATACTGATAATTAAAGCAATTCGTGCAAAATTATTCCCTAACCATTCCAAAATATCAAAAATGCACAACGTTAATATTCAAGTTTTCAATTCTGCCGGCACTCCCGGAGTGCAACCCGCTGATTTTTTATTAACCTCTGAGTCTTCTTCGGAGGTTAATGAAAACACTATGTGGGTCTATGTGTCTGTCTGTTAGTGAAAGGCATAACTCTAGAACCACTGGACCGATTGACTTGTAACTTGGTGTGCAGACACCTTGGGTACATACCTCGGTCGAGTTTGAATTTGGCCCTGGGAATCAAAAGACCCCTGAGATAAAGGGGTCACAAGGTCACATGAAGAAGAGGTTGAATCCTTGGTTTTTACACCCATCTCGTTAGTTCTAGTTCCAATATGCGTACCTATTACCACACAAAAGGTTAAAACGATTACAGTACCTGTGTATACTTGTATCACAATTACAAGTCATTCATCAACTTAGAAAATAGCCGTTTATTAATTTGATAAGATGATTCTGTACATTATGGATCCCTTTAATTCGCTGTGATAACAGCACATAAACAGTGTCTAATAGTTCCAGTTAGCCCAGCACATGCTAAACATGTGCTGGGCTAACTGGAACTTCCTGTTCACTGCTAAAATGACATATTTAGAAGAGAGAAGATGTAGTGTAGAACTACCTTCAGTATCCTGAATATCGTAGCTAAATAAGCGAGCTACTGTACATTGAGGAGGCGCGAGCTGTGCCCTAAATAAAATAAATGCGATTTTCTTTTATATAATTATCTATTAAGATTAATCAGTACACTGGTTTTCCAACTAACCTGACAGTGTAGATTTCTTGCTTTTTTAAATAATATTAAGACTTCATAGTCCAAGTAATGCGTGGCAGTGGCTGAGGAAACTAGGCTATCGCTGCTATAAATAAAATTACTATAAGCATTATTGATATTAGTGAATATTCTTACTAATATTATAAATGCGAAAAGGAGTTTGTTTGTTTGTTTATTTGTTACGCTTTCACGCCTTAACTACTCAACTGATCAACATGAAATTTTGCATACACGTTGTCAGGGGTACAGAATAGGACATAGGGTACCTTTATCCAGAAAAAAAGAACTGTTGCAAACCTAACCTAACCTACATTTACGCGAGCGAAGCCGCGGGTGAAAACTAGTAAATAATACTTATAGAAATTTTATTAAAACGGCGTTATAAGTCTCTTGTAAGATTTTATGAATAAGACCGTGTTTTACAACTAAACTTATGTTCTATAAGTACGTATGTATGTATATAATGACATGCTTGTCAAGTCAACCGCGGGAGCTGGTGACTACAAGCAAAGCCTTTTACTTAGCTTATAGTGGTTTTAACAAAACTTGAGTTTTATATTGCGAAATTATGTTACAAGACGATTATTATCATGACTGTGTTATGTTACGCAGTAGGGTTTGGGGGTATCCATAAGGAGCATTTCCTCAAGGATAAAAAAAAGGTTATGTAGGTACTTTTCTTGCGGAGAGGTACATATGCATAAACACACGTGCATACGGGTTATTTTTCAGATATACATTACAGTCCTAAAATATGACCATACCTTTTTGTTACACGCTGTATATAACATAAAATGTTAGTGCAGCGGTCGTGAAGTAAATGCGATTCAACAGGTCGGAGTTTGTAGAACAGAAAAGGAGGAAAGGTTTCCGAACATTATGAGTTCTTCGACGACGTCACAAAGATTATTCATTATACTACTTAGCGAATTTGTAGATCCTCTACATATATGAAAATAAAAATAAAATGAATATAGCGCAATAGTTGAAGTGGGCATCCACACCGGGTGCAGTTCGATCTCCACACAGGACCTAAATTGGTATAATTCTTCATTGTTGTCTGTGACTGCGTCAGCAGTGTCGCTACACTGAGTATTGGTATGTATACGTTTTATCAATGTTCATAAAGTTGCATGAAATACGGCAATTATTCCTAACCATCTTCCATAATGATTACTATAGGAATAGATACTTATTAACCATATTTTATCGATATGCAATTTATCTGAGAGCAACTACCACTGGTCTAGCGTGTCCCGGGCCAGCAACAAAAATAAACAATACTATTGAATAAATATACCTATATGAAACTTAAACAAAAAAAAACAATACGACGCACTTGCAAGGAATCTCATATCCTTATTAGTCAAAATGATGTCATGTTTGTATGAATCCAACCCAGAACAAAATGGTGTAGGAGTTAATAACTAATGCATGACTAATATTGATAACTGCGAAGTGTTTATTATTTCATACAAATATTTTAAATGCAAAAGTAATTCTTTAATTCATTAAATTTATTACGTTTGAGGAAAAAAATACTGGACCATTTTTTAGGAAATACAATTAATGGTGTAGCCAAGAAGTCTAAGAGTGAGACAGACTTACCTTTAAACCACGTGACCTATACTGGTATTTTCCGTTTTTAAATAAGTTTCCAAGTTCAACTTTTAAGTTACCTAAAAACCTACTCCTTAGGGGTCAGAAGCGTGAGACTAGGTATGTATTGAATAAAATTCACCATATGATTATTTCTATAAAAAAGCCTGATGATAATTTCAATTGCTATATTAAAAAGTGTATAAGACTGCAATCAATGGTTGGTCTAAGACCTTTAGACTCTTACTCTCCACTCCACTGACCACAATTTCCGTAATGTTTTCTCTGAGCTGTGATGTTTAACCCAAAAAGGACTTAACTGTCATTATTACTAAAATAATTAATTAAATCCGTTGGATACCTCAGAGCTTTGGCTTAAACTTTGTTATCTGTTATCCTTCAGGAAGTTTAAGTACCACGACAATCATATCACACGTTCGCATTGTTCTAAACTGAAGGATAAATAATCGTTGAGTAATATTGTTGCTATCTCTATTGCAAATGACAACTACGTGGGTGCAGAAGAGAGAAAATATTTTGATACTAGTTAAAACCGTAGTTCAATAATAAGGTTCTTTGTACTGGGATTATAATTATGTATTATACAATGTATTGATCTGCATTTCTCCTACAATTTGAACGCGTATAATCAAAGTCAAAGTCAAAATTCTTTATTTCCATAAAAATGTATAAATAATTCTTGGACACGTCTATTAATTGATATATTAATTAAAATCCTAATCCTAATCCTATCCTAACTAATATTATAAAAGCAAAAATGAGTTTGTTTGTTTGTTACCTTTTCACGCCTAAACCACTGAACCGATCATCCTGAAATTTTGCATATACGTTGACAGGTGTACAGAAACGGACATAGGCTACCTTTCATCCCGAAAAAAAATACTGTTTCCGAGGAAAACAATAATAACGTTCTTATGATAATAGATGGCGCCACGTGTCTTTTGAATCATGATTGAATTATATTATTACAAGCAGAGTACAACCCGAATTGATTGTAAAATTCTAAATTCACGCGAGCGAAGCCGCGGGCAAAAGCTAGTATAATAATAAAATAAATTAAAAGGAAATAAAAATTTTACATTGGAAAAAGCTTGCTAAAAGTAGTAGAGCTTTCATGAGATGATAATAACAAGCATAATGATTTAATTTTACTTATTTGTATTTATATGTTTCTAAAGAGTAAATAATATTAAAGCTGCACATGCGCGGTACTCCTTGCTGTTGTAGCGTGTCGCGCGCGCCGCTTGTCAACATATGTCAAATAATCGTTGACTGCAAAGATGGCGTAGTGGTTAAACTCGCCGAGTGTTGTGGGTTCGATCCCCACACGGGACAAGCGTTTGTGTGATCCACAAATAGACACAGAAGTTATTCCTAGTGCGGGAGCTGACATTTACAACAAATTGGTTTGTGTAACAAATGTGTGGTGCACGACACATCGTCGGTCGATATTTGTTATTTATGAATATGAAAATAAATATAGGATGTGTTCTTTTATTGATTCATATTCAAAATAAGCAGTATAATCCTCTCTGTAAAAATGCCCAGAATGCAGATCAACATTTTGTATTAAAAAATCAACGGTTTACACTCCGGGAGTGCCGGCAGAAGTGAAAACTTGAATATTAACGTTGTGCATTTTTGATATTTTGAATGGTTAGGGAATAATTTTGCACGAATTGCTTTACTTATCAGTATAAAAGTACTATCATTTATGTGGTAAAATACAATATTCATTTATTGCGCTATCGAACACAAACATGAGAATTCTCCCTCCGTCTTACGAATTTTCGATCAGGTCACGTGTCCTGACGCGAGTTTAACATTATTTACTCATCACAAAAAAGTGCACAATGCCGCTAAAGAAGTTTTCACTTCAAAATTATTAACTAACTTTATTCAAATAATTAAAAATATATAATCTGAGGACGATAGTTCTAATGGGGGCAATATACATATGTAGAGTGAAACTTTAAGACGCTAGAAAAGCAAGCATTCATGTATTAAGTAAAATATACAAAGAAATCAAACATTAATAATAAAAAAGCATACAAGATAATAGAATAGTATTATTTTACGCATAATAGAACAATTATTTATTTTTCAGTAGCTTTCAAAAATTCTTTGTATTTTAGAGTCTGGATGATATTTTACTTAAATAATAAGAAATTGTGAGTCAACTAACCTATAGTCCATTTTTTAACTAAGACCTTAACACAGCCTTATTTCGTTAGTTTATTTTTGTTTCCCGTCGCCTGGCGCAATAACCGTGTTATATGATGGTTATAAATTTTCTAACGAGACTCTTTACTTTGTGTTCATTTTACGGCAAATAATGATTAATATTTAATTGGGCACTTTTATTAGATGTTCATATAAAGTAGCTTAAAAAGATTTATACATCGTCAATTATTTATTTTTTGTACATGATATTGTATGCCGTAAAACCTTCAGCTACGAAGGCAATAAAATTGTCTAGGATCACACTCGTTTAATTATGAAGGGTTAACCGAAAGGTTATGTGTTCCAAATGTTGTTAACTGTATAATATAGGTCAAACATGCAGGCGATAGACCACAATTCCAGAATCCGCACTTTGTGGGTCATGGTGTTATTGGGATTTCATAAGTAAGCACTTACAATTTACTGACTGTCCGACCGTTTATTATTGAGCGAAGGCAGTACTGATATTTCTTCTCTTACACCTATTTCTTAAAAGAGAGGGAGAGATACCCTTGGCAAGTCAGCTCAATAATACTGTCACCAAATAACTAGTAACAGCGGGCTTTTATCAATATGCTTTGCCCGTACTGGAAATTATTTGCATCAACTGTATTTCTTTGACAATAATCTCTTATTCAAAATTGCTGAAATTCTTCAATGGCTTTCAACTTCAACCTTACCTTAGCCATTATTCTTGATTGCTACCGTAGACTTCACTAAGATCAAAGGCGTGAATTTATGCTGGACCTAATTCATTTGACCTTCGTCTATAGATGACCTTTTAGGTATATATTAATTCTTAAAGTTAATTAAAGCCATATTACAACCACATTTCATCAGCTATACTTTAGGGCTCACTGTGAATTCACTGCTAGTGTAAATTTCCTAAGTTACACTTTATCCGAGCAGCACGGTTGCACGCAAGCTTATGACACGGGACGAAAGAGAAGACTAATGTCAACGGTATTTTATAAAGTACGGTCTACACCCTGCAGTTTTGCGCGTACATTGAGCCATTGATAACAATGGATGATCCGAAATAGTACAAAGCCGTTGGGGCAGATAGCGATAATACTACAATAGTAAACACAAAACTATTCTATTGTTACAAAAAAAGCAGGTAAAGTGCTGAATCGCGCAAGCAAAGTTTTTCGAAATTTAAGTATATATAGAAAGCAGTCAACTGATACGATGGGCGTCCGTTTCTTCGCATTGAATCAGTCCCATGGAGCTGAGAAAAGTCCTGTGACCTCTAAAGTTTGGCTACTAAGCCTGTGACCTTGACCTCCCAGTGAAAACTACCTCTTTAGACGACTACCAGGTATTTGGCACTGAGTGCGTACTAGGCGGTCTCAAAATCAATGACGAAGAATTTTTGACAGCCTTTTGGTATTGGCTAATTCAAACAAATTATTGGCAAGTCAAGATACAGTTTAAATCTAAATTTCCTTTTATAGTAGAAATATGCTTGTCAGAATATGTTGTTTTTGCTAGGCAATATTTTTTCAAACGAATCTATTGTTGAAATAACTTAAAGACAACAAAATCTTTCTAATGACCTTACAATCATGAAGCCGCCAAGAATTTTATATATTTTTATATTACTTCATAAACAGTTAATCGCACTTAATCTTGCATTGATAGATCCGTTTAAAAGATCCTCTGGCATATGGTTCTGCTTTTATAATAAAACTAGCTTTTGCCCGCGGCTTCGCTCGCGTTAATTTAGAATTTGACAATCAATTCGTGTTGTACTCTGCTTGTAATAATATAATTCAATCATCATTCGAAAGACACGTGGCGCCATCTATTATCATAAGAACGTTATTGTTGTTTTCCTCGGCAACAGTAATTTTTTTCGGGATAAAAGGTAGCCTATGTCCGTTTCTGTACACCTGACAACGTATATGCAAAATTTCAAGTTGATCGGTTCAGTAGTTTAGACGTGAAAAGGTAACAAAAAACAAACAAACAAACTCATTTTCGCTTTTATAATATTAGTTAGGATTAGGATTAAAATAATTCCCTTCGTTGGAGATGGACTGAAAAAAAAAATTACATATATATTTGTATTTCATATACGTGTCATCAATATAATATTATATATATAAACTATATATGTATATTTATATACACGTGATAAAGTAACAACTACAATAGGATTAGATGAAAATAATTGTTGCCGATTTAATCACACCTAGATATATTTCTTTTTAACAAAGATATTAAGTAGAACATTAACGATTACTTTATTATCTTCCAAAACAGGAACTACCTATTACAATTAAATTCTAAAACGCAAATTAAGTAGGTACTTTCGTATTCAAAAGAATCTGGGATGCGAAACACAAAGTAAAGAATTGTGCAAACTACATATCTATCTCTGTGATCTATGTGTGATGTGCGATTGTTATCCAATGATTTGAATATTCGAATTGAAATTAAATTCGAATATCAAATTTCATTGTTGCAGCCATATTAATAATAATAAAAATTTCAATATTAATATATTCGTCGTCGTCGATAATTAGTGTGTTGCTAATGCGGATCGGTATTTATTTCCTCGATCATAGAGAGTAAGTAATCTGTAAGATATTGCTGATATATGTGATTATATATTGATATATGTAACCATAGTTACGTGCTTCAACTGCGTGAGTCAAATGCATGGTTATGTGCGTGTAGTGCTTTTTCATTAATTTAATGTATTTCTAATGCATATTTTATATAGATATTAGGATTCGTCCCTCCTTCTCCAAATAAACTTTAACTGTGCCAAATTTCATACTCCTTTCATTTCATTCCAATTTTGGTAAAAAGGGGTACGAAGTTTTTTGCTTCACGTATTAATATATAGATTTACCGCTGACAATAAATCAAATACCTTTAAATAATAATTCGATTTAATATTGGCTTCTGTTTACGCGAATGTTATTCATTGAAATTAAACTACTATATACGGATCATGATACTTCGAACTCATTCTGCATAAATAGAAACACCCATGACTAAATTATGTTCGGGTACTTTGAAATAACTACACTGTAACATTGAGCCAACTACCATCTTAGTCTCCCCGTGGCCATGGCTGCTGAAAAGCAACCGAAACGTCGGGGAAAGTGTAAACATAAATATTAATAGTATAATAGTATAGTAATAGTATAAATAGTTTTAATAGTTTCAATAATTTAATTAGCTTAAAAATTAGTAAAGTTTAATAGTAATAGTACTGTAACATTTTCTAAATTTTGTACTAAAGTGTCAAATAAACAACGCGATAAAATCCAAATATAGTAGTTTAATTTCAATAATAATACGATTGTTATTCAAATGCATGAGAATGATACTTAGGCGATATATAGACGTGTTGATTACTTATTATATACAGCATTATGCAATGCTAATATCTTAAAAAGATTGCATTTGTTAGTTTATACTTGGAGGGTAATAACAGCAACAGTTGAATAATAATACCAGACCTGTATTAAATTGTCCCACTGCTGGGCACGAGCCTCTTCTCAGTGTAAGAAGGGTTAGGTTAGAATCGATTTAAAAAATCATGGATAATCTATTCCGAAAAGTAAGCTTTTTAATGTCAAACCACGCAAACAAAGCAACAGCCAGTACTACTGAATGGTTTACCTGGTAATGGTACCTGGTTTAATTGTAAATTACAAATACATATTGTGCTTTATCCAAACTTTGGCTATTATATATTACATGTGCGTGTGTAAATCGTTTCGTATAATCGATAATGAGCTCATTTTAAGCCTATGTAAACCGTAGCTAAGCACAAACTTCATTACACTAATAATGGATTTACGTCTTACACTGGATTTAGAGGACTGTGAAATACGTTATCATAGCGCAATGTCTGATTGACTCTTACCCGAAGAGCACAAAACAGTCGCTATGAGCAAATATGCTCAAGGCGACGAAAGTGAAGACGAACTTCAAAAATAAAAATGTATTAAAAAAATAACTTTACTAAAAGGAGTCTTCTGCAAATGCTTAAAGCGTAAGGCCCTCGGATTAGACGCAAGCAGTAAAACAATTTAGTTCTTACAATTCACATTTAGAGAAAACTTCACTCGCCATTATGTGAATTTATTAAAAACTATAATTTTTTGTCAAACTATTCATAATGTCCAGATGTCCTTTTTATAATTATTGATTCTCTTAAAATCTTTATTAATTGCCGAATAAATTATATCGTTTTGTGTTTGTATAATAATTTAAAATATTATTTATATCATAAACTGTTACATACCGGGACAAGTCATTAAAGTAAATAAGAAGTTTGAAAGCTTGTTTAAAAAAAATACAATTAGATATGATTTTTTATTTACCTGTGGTTTCGCTCGGAGATAGTATTTTTTGCTGGATTAAAAATAGGTACTCTATTTACTTTTCTATACCCCTCACGACGCGTATACGAAACTACAATAGTTGATGCGTGAAAGCGTAACGAACAAACTCATAATCACATTAATAATATTAGTTAGTATTGACAAAGAAGTCTAAATTGGTTTCTCATCTAACCTCTCACTGGTCGTATCGAATTGCCTGATCTAATTTGCATCTATTCTTGTACATTATAATAGCTCCTGCTAGATGGCTAGTCTACGTTAAAATTGGCCACCGTTAACGAAATTCCGTACATTATTATTATAGCACGAAAGCATGACACATCATGACAAAGCTCACTTGAGTAACAGTCTTGAAATGTAGTTTGTCCAACGCGCGAATACAGCCCGGACCAAAGAGTATAAAATAATAAATGTACTACGAAAAGCCCGGACTAACGAACTATTCCGGATTAAACGAATTACGTTCGAATGTACTGACAACACTACGCTGCGTTGCGTCCCTGACCATTCAAAGTAGGTATCGTGTTGTTCAGAACTGTATTCGACCATGGAGTCTGGAACTGTTTCCAGCAGTCGGCAATGGGCTTAATTATAACATGGGATCGGAAATAAAAAAAAGGGTTAAGAAATGTGTGTTTAATACACTTCTGCACACCCTTTCAGGGTTTCTTTATAGGCGTGAGACTACGTATATCCCTCTGTATATAATAAAGCAACCATTCGAATATATAGTATAGGTACCTACTTACTATTGAAAACATACCAACTTTACTTGCCATATAATTTAGTTTGTTTACAAAAGTCCAATTACTTAAAATTATAAAACATTATATAAAGACATCTGAGATATTCTGAGGCAAAAGTAAGCCCAAGCCAACAAGCATGCATAAAGAATATAATGAAAGTGAGTAAAACAAAATAGAAGTTGAAATCAAGTATCAAATAAAAAGTTCCAGTCGTTAAAAAAAATATTTCGACTTGGAAAACTATAATTCTAAGTGCCCATATAGAATCTCGGTCGAATAAAAAGATACAAAACAATACACAACTTAGCTAGTATATGACTAGATTTTGCCCGCGGTTTCGCTGGTTCGGAAACAAAAATGATGAACTGGATGAACGGTACCGTATTTTCTTTTGTGTATCCCTGATAACGTGTATACGAAATTTCACGATGATCGATCGAATAGTTAAAGCGTAACAAACAAACTCACAATCGCATTTATAATATTAAGTTAGGACTAAGATAATTAGGATCTGTTATATTGCTGCGCCTAACAAACACTCCAAAGTTTTCATAAAATTATGCTCTGTGTACGAAATTGGATGTGCGCGATCTAACACAGCCAATTTACATCCCTAAGTGATAAATGATATCATACGTCAGTTCCGCGTATTCCCGTGACTAATAAAGCCTTCCTTCGTAATAAACAACCAAAGTTATCCTCATTACATCTGCTCTACAAACTCCTGTACGGATACAATCATAATTAAAAACCAATATTTTACATGTGCACATCCTATTTTCTTACACAAAAAAAATATTTTCCCATAAACACAGTTTTAGTCGTTCTTATACAATAATAAAAATCTTCATTTGAAGCGTTTTCATACATTTATAATATGGCAAACTATTTTATTGATGGGCGGTACTTGATAAAAGAAACAGCAATTATTGTTTTTTCGTTTACCCGCGCATAAAAGCTGTCAGTTCTAATTTTAAATATTGAAAACAGATGTCGTTGTTAACAGTTAATTCGTTATTTAAACAAAACATATAAACAAAAACCACAAGTACAGTTCTAAAACACTATTGTTCTTATTTTAAAATCTAACTAGTAGTTCCTTTGTTTATGCTTGTTAATATTGTGCATTTATTTGATAACTTTCTGTGAAGAATACAGGCAAGTTGTAAACCGCGATATTAATATTTTTGTGTTTGCAAGCGTAAATATATCAATAAAATCTTATTTGTCGGGTGTCTAGCTCTTCTCGGGGAGTCACATTAACTTGTGACATGAAATAATGATGTTTGATATGTTCCCGAGCCAATACTGTGCCCTTAGTGCAGTTCAAAATTTGTACAAAGACTTGTTGTGCTGCCCTGGCAGATTTAAGGGGACCGTGGGAGAGGTTAGCGCCGGACTTTCTCCCCGATTCCAATGGTCGGAGTTCAGTGTTCTGTTCTCGCCATCACCGCAGAAGAGTTCAATTGACACCTTTTTGGTGCAATAAACCGTGAAATCTTGTTATAAAATCTTTGGATGCCTTTAAATTAACAGTTCAGTAGTAGAATAGATTTTAATAAATATATAACATCATGCATAACATGATATTATTACTTTCGCGTAAACGTAAGACAATATTACGTAGATTTTATTTGAATTAAGAATTTTTATTAGAATTAAGTTTAGCTAACAACAAATATGTCAGCTCAAATTTGTGTATTATAACGATTTTTCTAATATCGTATTGAGGTTAAAATAATTGAGAGTTAGCGTCCTCATTTAAAACTGGGTATTTCATCAAACGGGGACAGTCAGACTGTCAAAGTACAAACAACCCTGTGTTCCCGTAGTAAGATTATTTGGACAGTCAGGGCTGGACCAGAATGATCTTTGCTCCTTGTGAAGGTAGCACAGCATTTATTTTTTAAGATTTTACGTCTGACTGCGCTTGTTGTTAAACACCAGTACCTATTACATAAAGAGCCGTATACTTGCGTTAAAATACATCAATGGCGACCGCAGCTGTTTATATTATCGGCCACAACTAAACTAATGAAACCCTAACTTTACGAATACATACTGTCGTTCGTACCCAAATGTAAGGCTGAATTGTGAGCGTTTATTTTAACTCGATACCAAGGACTAGTACAAAGTGTACAAAACTTTTCTCATTGATTTGAAAACTTGTGGCACATACCGTAACAGTCCCTTATATTTCAAGTAAACTTTCATAATGTATTGCTTAAATTTTCTCTTGTACCATAATGTATTATGTTACTGCAAAAGGGTACATAGATTTATTAGGCTGTTTGTATTATGAGAGATGGAGATTATAACTTCACGCTTGTTAATCTTTATGGCTTAGGCAGAAATGGATGTCACCCGCTCGTAATTTTATATTTTAAAGTAATTTTATTTAATTATTCCTGTGTCGCAGGGGACTTTACAAACATTCAAACAACAGACACAGAGAAAATCCAGCCTCGGAACAACCATTTGTGGATCACACAAATGGTTGTCCCGTGTGGGGTTCAAACCCACAGCACTCGATGCAAAGGCAGTTGCGACCACCCATTCGTGAATCTAATGTACTGATAGTTGTTTACGACGCTACTTACACCAAACATTTTTTTGAAGTGAAAACTTCTTTAGGCGCGTTGAGCACTTTTTGGGTGAACAAAAATCATAGAACTCGCGTCATCGTCACGCTTCGTCATCGTCACGCTTCCATGCTTTCCATTTTTGAATTATTTTAGAATATCTCAGAAATGGTGCGTCCTACGCAAAAAATAACGAAATTTTGCCGTCCTTAATAACCCCTAAGAGAGTATCAGGAATCCGACCCGCCCCTTTTATTTGTTTTTTTTTTTTTGTTTATGAAGAAGTGTTTATGATCAAGGATTAAAGTTTTCACTTCTATCGGCAGTCCCCAATGACAGCCCCAATTTTTAAAAATTTACTTTCTAATATTTTGTGACGTTCCTTTTTATTTTGTTTACTTATAAGTAGTTAGGTTTGTTAATATTAGTTAAGTTGTTTGTTTTTGCACGTGTAATTAGGAAGCTTTTTTTATACTACCAAAGTTGCATACAAGCATACGGCCCATCTGATGGTAAGTGGTCATCGTAGCCTATGGACGCCTACAACACCAGAGCCGACTTGCCGACTCTGTAAAAACCTTTTAATACCCTTTTTGAAGAACCCCATACCTACTGATCAATGGTGTTCAACTGATCGTCCTACTTCGTTACATTTCGATGGATACCTACAGAGAAACATAATGTTGGTTATTTTGTACATAAATCATACATTTTGAGGCAAGTTTCTATTCGTATTTTTACAGTGAGACAAACGAAATAGTACTTGTTTGTTGTCGGCGAACTTACAAAGATACTTTGTGTGGAATATTCCTTATCTTTTGCGCACTTTTGCCAGATAAGAGTCCATGTATTATACAAGAGTTATTAAAGTGAGCACCTGCGCCAAACAAACATCTAGAAATTTATCTGTAAGTACTTTTTGTTGTTTCTGTTTTAAAGTTGACAGCGAC
The DNA here is from genome assembly GCA_963564715.1 of Catocala sponsa. Taxonomy (NCBI): domain Eukaryota; kingdom Metazoa; phylum Arthropoda; class Insecta; order Lepidoptera; family Erebidae; genus Catocala; species Catocala sponsa. Next base: position 13,906,894 of record OY751341.1, on the reverse strand, counting down.
TTCTGTACGTGCCTTTGTAAATGACACTTCCATTTATAGTGGAGCAAATATGTAATTGTTATGAAGGAAATACCTGGTCTATATTACTTAGGATATACTATTTCAATTTTATCGCCTATTTTATCTGACGTCTGACTAATTTATGCATAAAAATCCTATGTGTAAATCCAAGACAAGGCTTGTGTGCCAAATTTTATTCAAATCCGTTAAATGGTTTACACGTCATTGAGTCTTTTTCTTCTTTTCGTGTGGTTAGTGGCCAACCTGTTGTCAAGAGTTGTTCAAACCGCCCGTAGGCCTCTGAAATGGCTTAACGGCTGCTATCAATTTGACAACAACCGGGACCAACTTTATACATGCCCTCCGAAGCACGGAGACGCTCAGATGAAATACCACTAAGCGGTCACCCATCTATAGACTGACCGCACCCAACGTTGCTTAACCTCGCTAATCGATCAGTGAGTGCCACTGGCTATGAGCGCCTATACGTCATTGAGTAACAAGCATCAAAACATCTTCACAAACATACATTGCAGGTACAGACATATTATGTATACTTCTACTTATTAGAAGTATTAGGTCGTGCCTGCAATTTCGTACGCGCGCACACGAAAAGACCATCTAATACAAAAATATTATATGTATAAATAACCCGAAAACAATTACAAACTAACATTCATCGTACTTATATATAAACTATAAATTAAATAGCAAGGATTACAAACGATGTCCCACCTTATCTCGTGCCCTGCGTGCCCGGCAACTTGCACGCAGGAGGATGTGATGGCTGTCTCTGCCGACACAGCTAGCGTAGCTGCTTTCTGGGTGACAAATATATAATTTAAAAGTGTTTGCCAACGATACGCTAAGAAGAAGAATGTAGGTAGGTACAACCTACCTCAATTGAATAACAATGTTTTTCAATTGATAAAAAAATTGGTTGTCTGTAAAGTCGGTTTACGGACGATAGTTTAACGTGACAACGTCATAACAATATTTCTTTCCCGTAACGTTACAATGAGCGTAACGGGACAATGAGCGTAACGGGACAATAAGTCATCCTTTTTGTGCGTGCAGCCGGCGTTCATCGATTTATTAGACGTTGTCACGTCAAAAGAAAAATAAATCTTGAGAATACAAGCGGCTTACGACATTTCTACCAGTAACGGTGATACAAGCGTATCGGTCAGACATAAAAGAGAAGTCAAAATTTCTACATCAGTGGTGTTGAGTGCTTCGCACATCCCTTCCGTATCAAATAGCAATTAGCCATCCAATGCAACTGATCCATACTTATGAGTACTTCACGTCCAATCCAATGTGTTATGCGCCGTCAAGGTCACACTTACTGCGTAGAAACGGACCTCCCTATTACTCACGCCCAAAGTTCTTATATATAGTAAGACATCCCAAAAACTTTGATTGCGCGATTTAGGACAGGTAAAGAAAAGGATCTATTTCTCAGTTTGCTTAAGTTCGGGGAATCGCACAAAGAAACGTCGAGGGCGCGGGCGCAAAAAATTGGGTTGGTCTATACAGTCAGAGTGATGTAAGATGTTGCATTTCGCGTCCATTCGTCAGTGTGCAATGACATAGACGACTTAGTTAAATATATTTATTTTTGTACGCGATTACTAGCAATTTAAATCTCACTTGACTAGTATATTTGTTAATCTAAGCTAAGCTAGTATGTTTATGTTAGGAATGGATTCACATCGATAGTGCAAAGGGTGGGATTCGAAACTGCGACCTCTTGATTGTACTTTTTAAAAAGATTACTAGGTAGCAATTTGGGTTACAATGACTAGTATTTTTGTAAACACATCCAACTAAGCTATTATGCGAGGATGTGTTTATGTCGATAGCGCAATAGCTGGGACCCGAGCCTGCGATGGGTTAGTCCCATTCGCCACTAGATGAAGGAATGCTGAGGGTGGCGACTGGGATTAAACTCATCCCAGTTGCCAGCCCCGGTGGCGAAAGGGAAATATATATTTTTTAAATGTTCAGTTCACTATCCCACCACATCCTTTCCTTTGATAGAGTGTCTGGTCTGAGTGCTGACAATACCAATGCGAATTTTGGTATTCACCATTCTCTTTATAGAAATATTGAACAAGTAGTTCCTAATTTGGTGAAGGGCAATTGTCATGCACACATAGTTCACAACACAGTCAAGCAGGCAATGATTTTTTTTAAATTAAAGTCGAAAATATAATTTTAAAAATCTACAGCCATTTCTCCGTTTCTGCACTCCGTAGAGAAGAGCTTTAAAAATTTGTTGCTGCTATTGAAGGTGAATGGCATGAGCTGAAATGACATGTTGGTACTAGGTGGCTTTCATTGTGTGGATAACATACTTTTGAACTTCTCGTATTCCTCGTTATCCCAGCCCTTTACTGAAAGCCCCTCAACACAGAACAAATCTAGGTAAACACTCGCCGATTGTTAGGATGACCAATCAATACAACTCACTGTCATGTTCTTCCGACGATATAGACATTTTCTCCAACAGCCTAAGTAAATTTAAGTTGCTGTTACACGCAAAACTTAATATTGAGTAAGTGTTGACCTACCTCCCCACTGTTCAACTCAATATATATAGTTTTTTTTTTTTTAAATTTTAATTCTTGTTATTTTTACTTTAAATTGTATACTTTATTTCCATATTAAAAATTGATTGTTTGATATCTTAATGCAAGCTGTGGTCTCCTATAATTGAAGATGCACAAGGATTTGTATCTATTTATGTTTTATTTTTAGCATGTAAGGTGTAATCTTTGTTGGAGATCCAAATAAATAAATAAATAAATTGGATGGCTTTGAGTGATTATTTTTTTAGTTTAAAGGAGGAGTGTCCTACACATATTCAAAATATTTTGATGATGAATGAAATCAATGGGAATAGTAAATTTCAAATATTCATGCATTTTGTAAGCCATTTTTAACATAACTTTCATAAAGCTGTTAAACAACTTGAAGGAAACAATATCACAGTCTTAGATGTGTATAATATTATGTCGGCTTTAAAATCAGCGGTAGAACAGCGAAAAAAAGATATTTTTTGTGGTCATGAAAAAAAATTTTTTTTTTTAAATTTTGGCATTTCTTCAGCTAAATTCCCCCACAGAAAGTTATGAAATTCAAAAGATTTTTTGTTATTTATTGATAGATGTTTAGAGTATCTTAATAAATGGTTTGATTTTGGTGAAAGCAATTGGTTATTCAAAATTCAAAATTTTATTTAAAACAAGAGGTTTCCTTTGATGACTGTAAGACAATATTAGAAATTCTAAATTTACGAGAAAAATTGAGCATCGAAATGGACAATCTTTACTCAGAAACAACAACAGTGAATGAAATCTTTGCAAAAGTAAAAGATTGTAGTGAGTTTACTGAAAAAACCACAGGGCAAAAATGGCAGCATATTTTAAAAAATACTGAAAATAACTTTCCCAATTTATTTAAAGTAATTTCATTCCTGCTTTCTATTCCCGCCACTTCGGCATTTACAGAAAGGATTTTTTCAGTTATGAATTTGAAATGGCGAGAAGAGAGAAACAGAAGTAGAATCTAATTAATAAAAAATGAGCTTTTGATTTATATTAATCTAAAAATTTAATGTAATAAAGCATATGACACTTTTATTTCAGACAATATATTGTTAAAAAATGCAAGAAGTGCAAAGAAATAGTTTTTATAAAAATAAATAAGTAACAAATATATCTTTGTCTATTTTTAATTTTCTATAAAATTCTATATTTTTTAGAAGTGTACTATATTTTTTTATAGCTTATTTTGAAAATTACTGCATTTCGCTGAAAAAATGTTGGCAACCCTAAGAGAGGAACCCCCTGCGATCTCTCGATTGTTAGCCCGACGCCTTACGCATTGGGCTTTCTTATCTAAACACGCGGTAGCGTGTCAAGCCAAGTTCAAGTTTTATTTAACAGCAAACATAAGGGCCTTCATATGGTTAGCGGTTATCGTAGACAGCGATTGTTTTATATACAAAATGTGTCACTAAAGTCTCGCCGAGCCAAGAGAATAGACATCAAAGATGAAAAAAATGAGATAAGTATGTTAGTCTGCGACGTTCTTGTAGGCATGCAAGAAGCTTATTCTTGCGTTTACCTGCCGGCCTTGTTTTGTCTGCACGGATGGCGAAGTAGCTTGAGTGATCGCCTCGCCACTGCCACTACACCGAGTGTCGTGGTTCTGATCTCCACACGAGACAAAAAATATGTGATCCACAAATAGTTGTACCGAGTCTGAGTGTTCTTTGCGTTCGTTGTTTGAATATTCCGTTAAGATACCGGAGGCCCAACCCCTTTTCCCACCCTCCTGGGGGGAGGGCAAATTTAAAAGGCTGGCAACGCACTTGTGACTCCTCTGGCGTTGCGGGTGTCCATGGGCGGCGGTAATCGCTTACCATCAGGCGATCCGTCTGCTCGTGTGCCTACTACACCATAACAAATAAAAAAAAAAACATTTGAATTTGCACTGACAAGAGATATCTTTAAAAAAATTCTTATGTATAGTGTAAATAACCAGTCTAGCTGTAGAAATTAAACCTAATCTAAATTAGTCTAAACACTATTCCTACCTACAACAGTAATTAGTGAAGGCAGGTATAACCCGTCTGTGGTCTTCAGCTTAAGCTGTGAAATAAAAGTATCTTCGAGCATAAATATGTAGCGTTATATTAAAATGTTAGAATAAAAATGTTAAGTAAATATACTGACAGCATAAATCAATGCTAATATTATTGTCTCACGTTTACACGGGGTTTATATCACACATTGAAGTTAAACTGGATAAAAAGGATATAAACGCAGTTTATTTTGTTTACAAGTAAAAACTATTAAACATCAGCCTGTTCAACTTTTCGCCATAATTAACAGTGATCAAAAAGTTAAACCATAGATCTTTCGAATAAAAAAATAACTTTGAAAGTAATTAGTAAAGGAAGATGACTTCCATTACTCAAGAGAAAGCCCTGATAAAGTTAATTTGTGCGTTCCTATATTTAACACTGATCCACTAGCTGTCGTCCACAGTTTCACCGATCTTTATAAGTAAGTACTGCTCCACTCCTGTGGATGTCTGATTCTGGATAAAGTAGCTTTCTAATGGTGAAATAATTATCAAAATCGGTCCAGTAGTTTCTGCGTTTATTAATTACTAGCATTTGCCCGCGGCTTAGCTCGCGTATAAATAAAACATATCCTGTTACTCAGTGATAATATAGCTTTGTAATGGTGAAATAATTTTTAATATCGGTTGAGTAGTTTTTGAGTTAAATCATTACAAATCCTTCCTCTTTATAATATTAGTATAGACTAAGTCAAAGTCAAAGTCAAAAATCATTTATTCATTTAGGTCACAAAGTAACACTTATGAACGTCAAAGTATATAGGTTAGTGAGTTTACTAAGTTACTGAAGCTACAGTTAGGTTAGTTGCTAGGTTCAGGCAAAGGGCCTATGAGAATCTAACAAAAATCTTTCCCTTTTATAATATTAGTATAGAAAATAACTGTTAACACCGATGTCATTTACCTTAACGTTCCACGTGGTAGTATAATATTCAAAAAGAAAACAACATACAACATGTCTATTGCCGACTTCAATTCCCTAAACAAGTACCGTTCCACGTGGTTCAAACTATGTATGTGTATTAAAGACGAAAACAAAATTTTTTTTTTACTACTAATGTGGCAAACACGCATACGGGCCCACCTGATGGTAAGTGGTCACCGTAGCCTATGGACGCCTGCAACTCCAGAGGCATCACTAGCGCGTTGCCGACCTTTTAGGAAAGGAAGTGGGAAGAAGAAGGAGCGGGAAGGGGATAAGGGGTGATTGGGACGCCGGTACTCTCACTCACCGAACGAAACACAACAGTAGGAATACTGCTATTTCACGTCGATATTCTGTGAGAGGGTAGTCTTTCCCCTGTCGAGCCGGCCCATTCATGCTGAAATCAGCGAGGCTCTACTACTCTAAATATCTATAATTTCATAAGATAGTATACATATAATATTTAGTATAAAACAGCAAAATAAATATTTAATTTATCATCAAATAAAATAAAATAATTGATTAAAGTATGAAAGCAAAAGGTATCGTCATCCTCTCTCGCCTTCCTGCCTTATCAAAGGTATAATTCTTGTTGTCGCTCGATACCTATTTATCTTGGGATATACAGTATAAATCTATGTCTGAGTACATAAACTACAGCATAATTTATATACAAGTCCTTTTAAATTATAAATATGAGTTTGTCTGTTTGTTACGCTTTCATGCCTTAACTACTCAACCGATCGCCATGAAATTTCGCTTACACGTTGTCAGGAGTACAGGAAGCACATAGGGCAAAAGGCACTTTTGCCGAGGGATAGAAATGTAATGTCTAGCTAGATTAACCCGAGTGAAACAGCGCGCAAAATCTAGTATCAATAAAGAAAATCGATAATCGAGCACATAGCCCTTGTAAATTCGCCGTCCAATATGATTGCGAGGAGCAAAACAACGTGTTTGATCTGTGGTCGCGGTCTACATAAAGGTTCACACAAAATTGTCGCGCACTGTGTTGACATGTAATTTAACAACCTTTATTTTATATTTACATTATTATTTGCCTAGTAATAGAACCGTCAATCAAAGGAAACAATATCCGGTAACCACAAATTGTATGCCTTGTTCACGGGAAATAAATTGGAAAATTGAATCTGCTTGTTTCTAAAACCTTTATTTTTGTTACATTGACATCTACATATAGGTACACGCGCTCTGTATATCAAGGTAGGGATAGGCAGTGAGATGTATTCTTCCTTTTCCTAGCTGATGGATGTTTCAGGTCTAAAGTAATAATACCATATACATCTACTTTAAAATTTTAAGAATTAGTGTACACGATCAACAAATTTACTAAATTGTCAATCGTGTACACTAATTCTTAAATCTTTTTTAAGAGTGTTTCTTAAAGTGTTTAAAAATAGTAGTTTGAAGTTTAAAAATTATGTAATAATAGTGATATATAAAAAATAAATAACGCCGTAAAATCCGTATAAAGTTTGTTTAATTTCAATGTATAATATTCGCGTAAACATAAGACAATATTCCTATACTGAAACTCAATCGTCTAAAATATTATGTGACTATATTACCAAACTCACAGCAATTAGGTACACGGACTATTGAGAACGTCTTACTCAGTTGAATGCTAGTTTCTTACTGCTGAGCGATCTTTCGCCGAGAGAACGAGTTATTTTTCCCCTCCACAATAACCCCACTATTTAAAAATGATAGTTGGCTGTGTTGCCAATTGAATAAATAAAAACTCCCGAACAGAATTATTAACAAAAATAAGAAATCATGACATTCCCTATTTCTAATAACTCTCTAATATTTGAAATAAATTATTTTATTGTTATCGAAATACCAACAGTATGGATTATATCTTTTAAATACAATAAACACATAAGAACATATCTATTGTCAGGTATTCGCAAATATAATTAATAAATTATGTTTAATCGAATAAACAAAAGTATTTTAAAACGAAGTTTAACAATGGAAGACTGCTTTAAGTTCCTAAGAGTTTGTCACGCTTTTGGGTTTGGGACTGACACATTCTAATGCTTACATTTTTCACTTATGATATGTTGATGATACCTAGTTTAAGATATTATCTGAATATCTTAAACTAGGTATTTCTTATACAGTTGTCGTTTACGGATCTACTCGCACAAATAATAAATAAATTCCGGCAATAAATAGTGCTCGTTAAAGGTAATCTTATGCCAAGGGTTGACTTACTTAATGCCTGTGGCACAGGTTTACCCTAGTACAAGCACCCCTTATAAATTACCTTTACGATGTAACAAAGCTCTGTATCCATTTGTACCAATTTAAGTTAAATAAATTATTATTATCATTATTATTATTATTTCGAAGTAGTAGATTATTTGGTACCCATATTAATTTTCTTTTTCGAGAAATCAACATATTTATGTATTCCTGAATATTACAAAGGCAGAAAATGATACCTTTTGCATCTCGAGTCATATCCAATACATTTACTTTTATACTGCAAAAATCTAAAAATCTTTTCTAAAATTAATATTTTCCTAGGTGTAACGGTTTACAGATCTGGCAACCCTAATTCCAAAATCAAAATATTTCAAACAACTGCAATTTCAAATACTTACGAAACACTCGGGAAGAATTATCTACCCGCACTTGTATATATGTACACATTTTTATTAAACTGTCACGACGGACATACTTACATGATTTACAATGTAACGGAACCGCGACTACAATGTATACCGTGACAATATTGCAGTAACTATCTACTTTTACCGTCACGAATCTAATTATTCGCTTCCTCATAACGTTTCGTAACTATGTATTTATTTAAAGTAACGCGATAGTATAGTAATAATGTCCTCCAGACCGAATTTCGGTCACGGCGGCCAATCCTAACGGAGACTGGTCATCTGCGCAGAAGATATTATAGTGCACAAGTGTGTGCGCAAACACAAGTGCACTCTCTGTTCCCTAACCCTCAAGATCTCATGGGACGGTAATCCGACACGACCGGAGAGAGATCAGGCGCAGGACCAACGGCTTTACGTGCTTTCCGAGGCACGGAGGTGTCTAACACCGCCAACTTCCTAAGTCCGGGCTGATATTGAGATTTCTTAATATATAAACCCAATTACTTTTTGTTGGCCCGACCCGGGATTCGAACCCGAGACCTCATGCACAGCAGTCGCATTCACTACCGCTGCACCACGGAGGCAGTTAAGTAGTAGAGATAGTATAGTACGGTACATAGTTATAACACTTATAACAAACTATGTATGTACATACTTTAAAACTTAATAAGGGTCAGCGCCGATGGACGGAGTGGCGGCGAAGAGACTAATTCAACAACAATTTAAATTCGACCTAAATTGCTTCAGAATACGACTGTATTTGGTACAACGAAATAAAATGACCGCGCTTTGAGTCGCTCGCCGTCATTTTATTTCGTTGTACTAAATACAGTCGTATTCTGAAGCAATTTAGGTTGAATTTGAATTGTTACTGAATTAGTCTCTTCGCCGCCACTCCGTCCGTCGGTGCTGACCCTAATAGTTAGTCTTTAAGTCGTCCCGTATTTTTTTTTTGTTACTTACCTATATTATAACTACATCTAGTATATGTAAAAAATGGCGGCTTGATGGTCTAACTAAAACTAACTAATTAAGGAGTGAAAGCGTAACAAACTCACACTCGTATTTATAATATTAGTTAGAATGTATCTATTTATTGTTATTAATTTAAATCATTAATCCTAATCCTAATCTTAAATTCCTAACTAATATTATAAAAGCGAAAATGAGTTTGTTTGTTTGTTACCTTTTCAGGCCTAAACCACTGAACCGATCATCCTGAAATTTTGCATATACGTTGACAGGTGTACTGAAACGGATATAGGCTACCTTTCATCCCGAAAAAAATTACTGCTCCCGAGGAAAACAATAATAACGTTCTTATGATAATAGATGGCGCCACGTGTCTTTCGAATCATGATTGAATTATATTATTACAAGCAGAGTACAACCCGAATTGATTGTCAAATTCTAAATTAACGCGAGCGAAGCCGCGGGCAAAAGCTAGTTACATAATAAATACAAAGTTTCAAAAGACACAGTTTAATTACAGTGCATTCTTTGATATTGTCTGTATTAATCGTTTTAATTGTCTCATTCTGTCTTATATTGGCAAACTTTGTATTGATATTGCTTGTTCGAAATGAGTTTCGCGAACTGCACTCATAAATAAATAGTTGTCTATATTGCTTTAAATTTAGCTGTTTTTTATAAACTAATTCTAAGGAAAATTGAGAAATAGGAGACAGGGTAACACTAAGGCAGTTGAAATCTTAAAAGTTTACTTACTTTTAGAATAGGGTAGAAGGTAGACACAAAAGGTTGTAATACAATAATATTACTACATAATATTATAAAACAAAGTCTACCGCCAGCGCTGCGTTTGTCTGTTAGACTAGAATAAACTCAAAAACCGATCTACTGAACCGATTTTCATGCGGTTTTCACCAATGGACTGAGTAATTTATGGGGAAGATTTAGGTGTGTAATCTGTTAAGGTTTTGTACTACCCGTGCGAAGTCGGGGCGGGTCGCTAGTAATAATATAACCTTACGTAAACTCAGCAAACTCCTATATCGTCATTAGCCTCTTTGCTCTCAGGTCTCGAGTAGAAAAATTTAACACTCTCCCTGTCTTTGCAGTACGGATTAAAAAATTACAATAGGCTGCAATAGAAAGTGTGGCATGATACAGCTAGATGAATAGGTGGATTTCAGCATGAATGTGCCGGCTCGATCGGGGAAAGACTAACCTCTCACAGAATATCGACGTGAAATAGCAGTATTCCTACTGTTGTGTTTCGTTCGGCGAGTGAGAGTGCCGGAGGCCCAATCACCCCCTTTCCCCCATCCCACTTCATCTCCTTCCCACTTCCTTTCCTAAAGGGTCGGCAACGCGCAAGTGATGCCTCTGGTGTCGCAGGCGTCCATAGGTTACGGTGACCACTTACCATCAGGTGGGCCGTATGCTTGTTTGCCACCTTAATAGTATAAAAAAAGATAGTGAATGTGACTATTGTACATGAGGTACCAGGTTCGATTGCCCAGCCAAGAACTGTTATTAGCTTTTTCTGTCAAGAATTTCTCAGTCACAACGCGAAGTCTTGAACTGTGGCCAGTTAATAGAAATAGGCACGCCTTATCACGTGGGATCTAAAACAATGGTTGTCGAAATGTGGGTAAATTACAACTTTGCCTGCTCATAGACGTGACTATGTATGTATTGTTTAATCACGATATTGAAAAACGGAGACAACGACCCAATCCCGGGATATTTGTATTTTATTTTTTGTCGCGTTGTTGTGGAAATTGAACTTACAACATTGCGGGCACTAGCAAAGGCGAAGCGTTCAATTTCACTACTACGTCACCCATCATTAGTGCATATTTATTTAATTTGTTTTCTTGTTTCAGGTCATCAACTAACGACATCAGAAGAATCCAAGTGTTGATTATACTTGAAGAAGAAATAACAAGTGAATGTATAACGGAGTATATAGTGCGTGTTTGAGTGAGGCGATAGCTCAGTGTCATGTGACGCACTAAAATGCTCAAGATACAAATGTTAGAGTCCATCGTCAGTAATGATGCTGATGAGAACCAGGAGCAGCAGCCGAACGGGTGAGTATAGTAGAAGCAACCGTCTATTTCCAGTTGTTACCACTGGCTTTGTCACCACTGAGGATAAATGGGAAAAATAATCCCAACTATCGCCAGTGGGGACGTATAGCACATACTTTCCCAGTTGTAGCAACTGCTGCCTCCGTGGTGCATAGTGAATGCGACTGCATTAAATACAGGTCTCTCCAATTGTGGAAGGTATACGTGTGTTCTTTTCTTTGCGGCTACGTTATCCCGGCATAATACTAGTCGAAACTTGGCTAATTTTGGCTCACTTAATTGTTGTAATTGCACTAATAATGCAATAAAAAAAAATTGGGGCCGTCTTTGGGGACTGCTGATAGAAGTGAAAACTTTAATCCTTGATCATACACACTTCTTTATAAACAAAAAAAAAGTGGATTCCTGACTCTCTTAGGGTTTATTAAAGGGATCAAAATTTCGTTATTTTTTGCGTAGGACGCACCATTACTGAGATATTGTTAATATTCTAAAATAATTCAAAAATGGAAAGCGTGGAAGCGTGACGATGACGCAAGCTCTATGATTTTTGTTCACCCAAGAAGTGCTCAACGCACCTAAAGAAGTTTTCACTTCAATAAACAAACAAATGATTTTGGCTCACTAAATTGTTTCTTGCATTATTCTTGTATTTACGCATAACAGACGACGACATTCTGGATGTGTAAAACTAAACAGCCCAGACTAAATGCTTTTTCCATTGATTATAATTATAACTAATTGATGAGTTTGCACTATAAAATAGAATTCAAGTAAAATAGCTTACTTAATATATAATTATTACCTAACCCCACAATTTAACTAATTACTAATAACCAGCATCCCTGCTTATCCCGTAATGAAATATGGACTACAAATAATCCCTTCTCTTAATAGTGTAGTGAGGCCCCATGTCTCTCCTCTTCATCCCGAAGCTTTATCGTTTAGGGTTCACCTACATTCTATTTCCACTAGTATCGATCTTCAGTGAAATAACCGTCCCGGTGGCGCCAGCATAATTTTGCAAATAACTTTTTATTGGGACATCAGGGATGGTTGTTTACCATCCAACTACGACAGGCTGGGACACGAAAAACAAATTAATAAAATGTTTTCATAAATGCCTGTTAACATTATACAAGTCCCTTATCTCATTTTGTGTTGAAAAAAAAACAAAACGTTTTCCGAATTAAAATTTGAACTTCGAACAATTGTTGCTGGCACGTATATTGGATTTTTTAATTTAAAAAGCGCCTAAACATCTGGTTTGAAAATCTTTTTTTAACCTTCCTATACCCGCGCCAAGTGTTTTAACACCTATACCCGCGCATGGTGTGACAGACCGTAACTTTGGCTCCTATTACCTGGTTGTTTTTCTATAAAACTGTATATGTTAATTTTATTTTACAGGGACTATAGGATGTAATAAAACAAAAAATATCAATTATTAGCATGAACTACTTATTACTTTAATGACTATCAGTCTTTCCACAACAGCCTAAAAAAGTCTCATTTTTTCTTATAGTCTAGGAAAAACAAACATAAAACTTTTTATTTTCAAAACAAACATAAAATAACTTTTAAATCTTAAAAATCACATATCTTGAGACCATTCTAACATATATTTAGTTAAATATTAAAGTTTGCAAAGCAGTCAGAACACACCATAACAGCATGCTCTAAACAAAAATATTTGGCACAAGCAGCGCAGTTGTACCGCGTCTTTCTATTTTTTTTTGATGCACAATATCCACAGCGACCAATTTTATTGTTGTCAGATGCAGCTGCAGGTTCAGGGCTATCTAATTTGCATATTTCAATGAGTCTTAACCTCAGGGTCCTTGGCAGAGAAAGAGTGAGAGCTCGTCGCCTGAGGTGAGGATTCAGCAAGCCGTAAGACAGTGTTTCCAAAAACGTTCTGCGATTAATTTTCGTGTTAGGATTATTCATTAGATATAAAACAAACGAATTTATTTCTGCCACGTTCATCAAACTGTAGAATATTACCATAGGCCACCTATTTGTGCCTCGAGCGACATTGTACGTCTCACACATTTTGTCGACCGTGTCAACTCCGCCTTTAGTCGCATTATAGTCCATGATGATTTCTGGTTTACCTGTCTCTTCATCAATATTTTCATCATCGTGCATGCTGGACAAAAGTAAGACATTCTTGCCTTTTTTAGGTATATACGATACAAGGCTGCAGTTGCCGCGATGTCCAAATACACTGGATTTTTCAGATCGACCTCGTAATTCAGTAAACTGTTTGGGTAGCTCCTTTTTATTTTTTCGCACAGTTCCAATCAGGCTCAGCTTATATTCGTGATCGAGCTTATCCAGCAGCGGAATACTTGTGAAAAAATTGTCACATGTGATGTTACGACCAGTGTTTCGAATACATTCACTCAGACGCAAAACTAGTTCTAAAGCCGAGTTATCAATTTTATAGGGGCCTTCAGGTTGTTTTCCTACATACACTTCCATGTTTACTGTATAAAACATCTTAGCGTCTGTCAAAGCGTAAATTTTAATTCCATATTTGTTTGGCTTTGATGGGATATATTGCCTGAAAGCACAGCGACCTCTAAAAGCTTCCAACTTTTCGTCTATTGTAACAAACTGTGACAAGCTGTAATATTTTTTGAAAGATTCTACAACCTCTTCAAATAACTCTCTGATCGGAGCAAGCTTATCCACTGCTGCGCGTTCTGCACGAGTATCTTTGTTATCAAACCGGAGACACCGTAGTAATAAATAGAATCTGTTCCAACTCATAGCTAGCCGAAATATTTCCGGGGAAGACCCGTCTGTTTTGAACAAGTCTTTGGCATTTAATCGACTATTTCTTCTTACTCCTGCAAAGAGTAAGAGACCCAACAACGCTTCAATTTCTATTGAATCGGTCTCTACGCAGTCTCTTTCTCGTGAAAAATTCGCTTTTAGGCGGTTTATTTCTCTATTCGTGCACTCAACAATCCGAATAGAAACACTTTCCGAAAAAAATAACCTCCATATTTCTAGCGGCTCTTTCTTGTTTCTAGCTTCACCCTTAGGACCTGGAAGTTGTGTCACGAGATTTCTTGTACGGCGCCTAACCTGGCTTGACCCAGGAGTCTTATTCCAACGCGTACGCCCGTCTTTTCCGATGTAATAATCTCTGTTACTTTCACGATTTTCTGACCCTGATTGAGAATCATCCTCGTGGTCCGTCGACTGAATTTCATCTTCAGAATCACGTGTTTCTTCTTGGGGTGGACTATAATCTTCAACTTCGCTATCAAATTCATCATCGTAATTAGAATCTGCACCTTCTTCCTCCAACAGCAATCGAATATGTTCATCATTCATTTTTGAATAATTTATAACCTAAAAATTTCATAAATCGATGTAGTAGTTGTAAACAATAAAATGCAGTTCAAATCTATACATAAAAACAAATATATAACATATAAATGTTCATAAGCAAAAACATATGACTTACGTAAAAAGTTGATCGTATACCCGCGTCGGTGTCACAGACCGATCAGTCCGTAGCAGACCTACACGTCCTGCTCGCACGGCTGTGTGCTGCGTACTAACCTGAAGCTAGCCCCAAATCATGCAGCTAGCAGAACGCGCGAAATCTCAAAGTTCTTGGAAAAAAAAATATTGACGAAAAACTGTATCGTCGGTCTCACAGACATGTGCGCGGGTATAGGAAGGTTAAATACGTACGTACGAATTCGTACTAATTATAAAAAAACTTAACATGACCATTGAGTTAATATGTATTATGTACTAGAAGAGACATCTCAAGTTAATTTTGAGTACTTTCACGTAGTATTTTGTTTATAGTTTATATATCATTGGGTTTTACAGTTTTAGTTAGGTTAGGTTATCAACTTAAAATGTATATAATATAGTTGCGTTAATTTAAACCGGTGTTTTATTGTAAAAATGGTTCACATAGATAAATTTATAGATATTAATGTAATGAGCATTCTAAGAAATGTATTGTACGCTTTATTCTGATAACTCCACAGAACTAAATATTAGGAGGAGGTCTATAGCAATAATTCAGCTAGCCGGGATCTGAACTCATGACTCCTCGATCGTAAGTCAACGTTTATTACCCATTAGACTGTTATTGCCGCGAATTCAATGCAAATCTTATATCATGTTTTATATATAGGTACGTGAAGATAGAAATAAATTATATTCCATTAAATTTTCGCTTATTGCTCACCATTTCTTAGATAATTTGAGGCGATAATATTAAATGTGTTTTAGTGCTTTAATCTTTTATAATATTTCGTATGGTAACTTATTTTATTCTCGGCATAGAAAGATTCAGGGCTGTGGACGAAATTTTCCCATTACATAATGTGTTTTGTTTACCTTTCTATATGAGTAAAAATAGTAAGTATCCCCTTTTTCGGGAGATCGGGCCTTGTGGCGCACATTGGGGGAGGCTTATGTCCAGCAGTGGACTTCAATAGGCTGAAATGATGATGATGATGACGATCCCCTTTTTTATTGGTAATACTTAATCCAATAAATTCATGTACTAAAAAAATATATCCTTTGACAAACATAGGAGAAAAAGATACTGAGCTTTTTCTTTTTTGCCTTTTGTTGTTTGTTTTTAAAAAGATAACTCCCGCACTATGAATAATTCCTATGTCGCGGGCGACCTTACAAACATTCAAACAACGGACACATCACACGGACGGATCACACTAATTTTTGTCCCTTATGGGATTCGAACCCACAACACTTGGCGTAGAGGCAGTGACGAGGCGACCACTAAACCACTACGCGATCCGTGCAGTAAATTTTTTTATATATAGATTGACCATTACATACTTACATAAATGCATAAACTCACGCATGTTTATGTAAAGAAGTAAGGAGAGGCAATAATTTTCCTTGTTTCAAACATCTTATATGCTCGGTTCAGCATACTTTTCAGCCGTTCTTTCTTCAGGATATTTTACACGCATTTGAAGTCTAGTAGTAGGAGTAATGTTAAATAACAAGAATTATTAGATGTTATTATAGCATCCTTAAAGTGACACCACACATACTTACCAATGAACACATTTTCACTAAAATTATTCAAATTAATAATAATATTCTATCACATACACACATCACTATCTAGCCCAATCTAAGCAGAGCTTGTACTATGGGTACTAGAAAATGGATAAACATACATATATAAAATATTTTTTTTGTAAATACATTCATGATTTATACATAGAAACACCCAGACCAAGACACACATCCATGTCCATGTACACAAGTGTTTGACTTGGGTGAGAATCGAACCCGCGACCTCAGGCGTGGCAGTCAGTTACAGTAACCATTACGCCATCGAAGCAACAATCTATTCATTAAGGTCACAAAGTAACTTATAATTGTCACAATATTTACGTGACTGCTAGCCTCATCAAGTTTCTTCACCATAAATCACTACCCCAGAACGAGATATTGCTGTTACATGCGATCTACGATTCATCCATAACCGAAAAGAACTAACAGCTAACCAAAGTAAAAAAGCAGAATCCACATAAAGCTTGAACCCACAGCGATCCTCGAAGTAAATAACTAAACATATTAAGGTATAAAGGTGACACCATAATTCTGATCTTCCGCCCCATACATTTGATTCGACCTCGCCCTCACAGCAAGAAGGAACATTGAACAGTGTTTGCGCTCGTAAAAACTAAATGAAAACAGAGAGCGGTGGCGATGTGGCGACGCCGCGGCGACGACACACGACGTCGCGCGACAACAACAAACTGGAACCAATGTTTTATGTACCAAACGAATATCATGTTGTTACACTAATATTGAGTACACACTGAACTTATTAGGTACATGTGTACCTAATAAGCTTTATTACTATCTGGCTGTATCTGGTGTTAGCCATATTGATAGGTAAAGGCAGTCCATGGATTTGCTAATTTATTGACCGCTCGGGTGGCGTATTAGTTTAGTAGCGTAAACGCTACGCACAAGTTATGTTTAGTTAGATTTGGTGCATTTTGTTTAGTTTCATACAAAATAAATATGTTTGTGGTGTTGTTATATTATTTCTTGCTTTATATGTGCTTTTAGTTTTTAGGTATAAAGTAAACTTTCTCATTTCTAAATGATACTGCGAGCGAGCTTTTTTGTTATTAATAAAAAAGAAAATACGGGTCTTGTAGCGTTGTATATTTTAAAACACTTTTAATACATCATTTTAAAACTATTACACTACTACTATATAATAAAAGTGTTTTAAAATAAACACTGCGACTAAATCCGTATAAAGTAATTTAATTTTAATGTATAACATTCGAGTAAACGTAACACAACATTGAATTACGTCTTTACTACAAAGATCAGATAGAAATTAACACTAATTTCATATATCTAAATCTTGCATACTAAAACATTTATTTGATTATTGGATTTGCCATATACCTACCTCAGAAAAAGTCACACATAATAAATAATATAATAAAATAATATAAAATATGTTTTAGTTCCTACTTAAATAATTTAATCTTTTATGATATTTGAATCTCTTTAATTTTCTATATAGAAAACTAAAAGATACCAAGTAGCTAACGATAATTTTCACCTATTTATTATAACTAGCAGTCGCCTAGTGCTCGAAATTCGACCAAAGTTTGCCTGTAAGATATTGATGATGTATATGTCATTATATATTGATATATGTAACCATAGTTACGCGCTTCGATTGCGTGTGTCAAATGTATGGTTGTGTGCGTGTAGTGTTTTTTCATTAATTTAATGTATTTCTAATGCATATTTTAAAAAAATATTAGCATTCGTCACTTCTTCTCTGTATAAACTATAAGTGTGCGAAATTTCATACTCCTCCGTCCGCCCAATTTTCGTAAAAAGGGATCCAAAGTTTTCGCTTCACGTATTAATATATAGATAGGACTAACGGAATTGAATTTAAGAATTGAACTCGCGGCCTCACAATAACGTAAGCGCAAAAAAATATACATCAAAAGGTGTCAAATGATATACTCAGTGGGGTCGTCCAGCTTACACATGACAGATATATAAATATCGCCAGACTATCGCACAGAACGGAGTACACAACAGTAAGTACTTCAGATATACATACCTTTTACTCAACAAGCTATGCCTCTCTGAAGTACTGTACCGTTGTAGCACAGGAGATAATTCAACCAGATCTCCTAACTGGCTACCTGAGTATACACGGACACTAATTCCAAATTCAAAATCTCTCTTTATATAGACAAGTCATTGAATACTTCGATAGCGCGATTCAGAACTGACACTAAATGATTTGTGATCTGTTTGTGAACGTTTCTGCGGGTAGATGAAAAATGGTTGTGACGGTATGTGGTTGTTTGCGTCAGTTTATGTTCGGTGTACCCTCACTACCGATAATGCATCTCAGGTGTTATTTAAATAAAGAACAATGATATTGTCTGATTTATATGAGATAGCTTATAGCTGGATTTAAAATTGGAACATTATGAGTAAGGGACTATTACATTTATAAAACAAAATGGCAGACCACTATGTTTAGTTTTAAGTTTGTTTACATTGTTGCCTACTGACTATTGCGGAGGTCAGATGGCAGTCGCTCCGTGTAAAAACTGATATCCAGTCAAATCCGGTTAGACTAGAAAGCCGAGTGACTTGGGAATAATAAAGGCTAAGGAGAAGAGTTGCTTACTGACTATTTCACTTATTTTGAATATTACTTTTTGTGATTCAGTCAGAAGATTTGATGGTGAAAACTAAAAGTAGCTACCTATAATGTTTACACCAGATACAGAAGTTGTAAAATATTTGATTTGATTGGGATACTAAACAAATAAGCTATACTACATTGTGGAATTAATACAGGTCTTTTTTTTACAATAGCATGCAGACATATGCGGTTGATCAGTATTAGAGGTCTAGTGAAAGAAATAAAAAGACTTCGTCTTATTGTATTTAGTTTGAGACACTATTATTAAACTAATAAATTGTGCAAGAAGGCATTACTTAAAGGTCCCACAACCCTCGTATAGTGAAATAATTCTGTCTGTAGGTATATGTGACAATTGGTTTATTTGTAAGTCAGTTGTATGTAACATTGTGGGCTGCATTCTTATTTTTTTATTTAATCTTGTTATGAATTACGTTCTGATCTCTGGACCTACCATAAAGGTTCAAAAGATTATTTTCGCATTTAATAGCCCCATTCTAGAGGAAGGTAGGTTAATATATAACATCACGCTACGAGCCACGAGAGTGGAGCAGTAATCATAAACGTGGGTAATACCTCGGTTCAGCAATTATCTATACTAATATTATAAAGCTGAAGAGTTTGTTTGTTTGTTTGAACGCGCTAATCTCAGGAACTACGGGTTCGATTTGACAAATTCTTTTAGTGTTGGATAGGATATCGAGGAAGGCTATAAGCTATATAACATCACGCTACGACCCACGGGGGCGGCGCAGTATTGATAAACGCGGGTGAAACTGCGGGAACATCTAGTATACTATAAGAATGATTTTACACATAAAATAATTTGATTGGTGTTGTGACCACAATAACGTGAAGGCGCGAATGTAATAAGTACAAGGTAACGACAGCGTTCCACCCGAACGCACTTAATATTCAATTATCGAACCATTAATTAAAGCCCATGCCCCATTCACACAATTATGTCGGTTGTATACCATCGGCAATTAACTCGCAGTAACCGCTGTTACACAACGGTGCCGGTGCGCCACCGATATTCCGTTCTGAGCAGCGAGCGTGAAATATGACGCTAGAAAAAGCGATCATGTGTACACAGCCTTAATTGATATTTATATATCGAACGTCGAACGCGTTTTGAAAATAACGGTTTGGGAAATAATGCTTTATGTAGCTATGTTTATTTATTTATTACACATACACAACACTATCATTACAAGGTAATCTCGAATAATCGAACAAAATCAAGAGCTCAAAGAAGCATTATTCGAGATTACATAACAACAAAATATTCAAAAAGTAAATATGTGTAGTAACAGGAGTGCAAAGACCGTCACAGGAAGTATATATATTTTTTTTAAATGTCTACAATTTGTAAAATACGTAACTTAGTTATTTTTTATATTTTTCTGATAGCTATTATAACTTAGCCTGTTACCTGATTTCGGCTTGACGTCGACTTCTGGGACACCCTGTATATGCCTACACGTTACCATAATAAATTAATCGTTATCCTTGTGAATTAACTCATTTTGTAACAGAACAGTTCTAGTTTATCCGCGACGAGGTTGAGGATTTTGTGTACGCGCGTCAGCATGACCTTCCTCTAGAATGGGGTTATATCTGCTTAATTTTTAAGGTAGTACCTATCTTTAGGGCCACTTGCACGACAACTCACAAAATACGTTCAGCACTAAATAGATTTAAAACATCTTGGCATCTCAGTCACCTTCACACGGATGACTGCGACAGCACGATGTTTTAAATCTATGTGCTAAACGTATTTTGTTTTTTGTCGTACAGGAGGTCCTGAGACGTCTTTAGTCTTTCTTTTTTACTCTCACGGATTAGGACAATATTGTTTACACATTGGTATAATCGCTTGTAAAACAGTAAAACTGTACAAAATTTACGATTCTCGAGTCAGAACAAAGATCTTTTTACTTTCCTATCAGGTAGTTCTGAATAGCAACATGTTATCTAGTTCCTTAAAGACTGAAAATAACTATATTTCATTACGTCAGACCTGTCTATAAGATAGATGTTTAACAGTAGATACAGGGATACGCTAAATGAGGTACTTAAAACACCGCTAATCCTTAGGCTCCCAGGCTATAAAGATCTTTGACACCGAGCTTGTTTCAATTTACCAGAACTAAACTAATATACAGACCCACGCCCTATATATTTTGTTATGTAACACGAGATGTGCCCGCGGTTTCACATGCGTTTATGATTACTGCGCCGCCCCCGTAGGTCACAGCGTGATGTTATATAACCTTCCTCGATAAATAAGGTATCCAACAAAAAAAAATACTCAATTCGAACTAATAGTTCCTGAGATTAGCGTGTTGAACCAAACAAACAAACTCTTCAGCTTTATAATATTAAGTATAGATGACATTCAGGTAGCGTTTTTAAGCATTTCGCATCCCAAGTTGTTTAAATATTCAGCTGTACCTGATGCATAAGCTAGGAAGTACTCGTTCGACATAGCACCGGTTATAATAAAACTCCAACCGTTCTAATAAAAATGCCTTACTATATATTACTTTAAGACATTATTATTCATAAAATAGCACTATTTATTTTTATACACAATTTTTATACAGGGTGTAAGTGACGGTTCACCGAAAACTGAAATACTAGCTTCGGACCATCATTCTGAGTTGGAAAACGTAGGAATTTTCCACCGAAAAATTATCGAATTTTCTTTCAAAATTTCACATTTTTCTAACTGATTATGATTACATAATGAGTAAACGACCCATTATACTAAATAATATCAATAAAAACTACATAATACCGAAAAACAGCTATGTAATCCAAACATACAAAATAAACACAGTTGAACCAATCAGCTGATCTTGCGCGGACAAGGCAATGACCAACGCAAAAAAGTTTTTTTACGCACCGGCAATAGTGTGCTGTGTAAAAACCCGCCCGCATCGTACCTACTACCACTGAACTAGGGAAGATCTATGATCAATGATCGATATCGAAAAAAGTGTATTAAACAAAGCGGGATAGGTTAATAAATAAAATAGTTGTTTTCCTTTTAAAAGTAAAGGTTACATGAACGTGTTAGCACTATTTATTACTAAATTAGTCACGTAGATTGAAAAGATTGTAATGATTAAAGTAGCCTGTAATTAAATGTTATACTACTATCACTTTACAATACCCATTTGCATTTCAAATGTAAAAAAATATTAATTGTTTTGATATATCGTATCGTAAATGTACATGTATGACTTTATTTAATCACTTTTAATAATAATTAATGTAAAAGACCATCTAATTGTTTTAAAACAAAGCTTTTTATACACAGCGATTCATACAATGTAATGTAATCTAGTAAATCTTTACTTAACTGTTAAAATACAAAACTGTAACAAAAATTTGTTAATAGAATTAGCCATAAACAGTTTATTACTATGTATAAGTATAAAATTAATCGATAGCCGATAACTCTCATAAAAATATTTTATGAGAGTTATCGACTATGGATTTATTTAATTAGATAGATGTATCTCATCACTATCTAATATGACTACAACTGCAAAAGAAATTTATTTTTGAATTCTTTAGTTCGGTCGCGCTACTGTCAGGAATCGGAAGTACTTGACGTAATCTCTCGTATTCGCGAGTGTTTACTATTTTCGTTGCATTTTGTTAAGTTTTTTATTTTGTTTATAACTATTTTGTGTACTAAATTGTGTTTATTTACTGTGTTCATAACATTTTGTTAACGTTTTTGTTTTGTTTATAACTTTTTTGTGTAACTACAAAGTTGTGTTTGTACCTAATAAATAATGAGTCAGCCATTTAGTGCACGTGAATATGGACAAATGCTCATGGCATACGGGGAGGCACGAGGCAATGCTTCGTTGGCGCTTCGCATTTACATCCAGCGGTATCCTGACGCTCGTCACCCTATGGACAGTCGTGTGATTTCTCGTACGTATCAACGAGTACTGGATAATTTACACATAGTACCGCATCAGGAGGGTTCCAGCAGGCCGATTAGAGTTTCCACTGAGCGGAGAATTCTCGATGCCGTTCACCGTAATCCACACCTTGGTACGCGAACCACCGCTAAACTTCTGCGCCGTAACCACGGAACTCGCCTATCGCACTGGACTGTGCATAAAATTTTACGCAGAGATCGACAACGGCCGTACCGTATTCATAAAGTGCAAGCTCTCGTGCCTGGCGATCAAGTTCGGCGTATAGCATACTGCAGGTAGTTGATGAATCAGCAGCGGCAACATCCAAGTTTTATATCCCACATAATCTGGACTGACGAATCCACGTTTACTCGGAATGGCATGTGGAATCGACGTAACTCGCACGTTTGGGCGCGAAGTAATCCACATGCATCCCAACAAACGGGTCACCAAACGCGTTGGTCAGTAAACGTATGGGCGGGGGTCTATAACAACAAAATTTTAGGGCCTTACTTTTTACCGGAGCGCTTTAATGGACCCCGATACTTGGATTTTCTACAGCAAGACCTGACAACTGTCCTGGATGAGTTACGTTCCGACCTTGCCGCAGAATGGGATCAAATGGAAGATTTGCCGCTTGCTCAATTACCTCAAATTTGGTTTCAACACGACGGTGCGCCACCGCATGTCGTGCTCAGAGTGCGCCAATATCTTGACGACACATTTCCTCGGAGATGGATTGGGCGATTCGGGCCCTACTCGTGGCCAGCCCGCTCACCTGATTTAACACCGCTGGATTTTTTTTTATGTGGCTATATCAAGGAAAAAGTGTTCGTCAGTGAGTGCACTACTGCGGACGAAATGCGGAATCGTATAACGGCAGCATTTGTAAAGTTGAAAGCTGACATTATCGCAGACCCCTCCATGATGCCTCGCCTTCACGCCGAAACACTCAATCGTGCGCAAGTTTGTGAACAAGTTGGAGGCAGCCATTTTGAACCATATCTTATGAGGCCCGCGAGATCTTAAGGTAAGGTTTAATTACTTTTACAATTTACTGTTAATTCAAAGAATTTATCGTAAATCACACTACCTTTTTATTTTATAAACACATTTGGCTTTCTGTTTTTACCTACACAAACATTAACGAAATGTGCGTATAAGAATAATTTTATAAGACGTTATTCAGTTTATTCAAATTTTTTGTAAGTACAATAATACAATTGTACAATCCGATTGTTAGTCACAACGTTTACATTATTATAGTAGTAGATCACTAAAATAGGTGATCCGGGCTCCGTCAGATAATGTGAGCGCGCGTAGCGTTGGTGCGCGGGAAGCGCGATACGATAGCGCGGGCGGACACATTGCATTGGTAGCGATACATTGCGTAGTGTAAATTACAATGTACTAGCATAAAACTTTAATCGTACGTTTCATTTTTGAATTGACATTTCCATTCAGTTGTGTACTTATGGACAAACGATTGTGCAACGTTTTCGGTACACCGTCCCTTACACCCTGTATAGGTACCTTCTAGTTGACCCGCGCAACTTCGTCTGCTTCACATAAGAGAATTTTCCCCGTTTTTGCAACATTTTTCATTGATGCTCCTCTCCTATTGGTCGTAGCGTGATGTTATATAGTCCCTTCCTCGATAAATGGGCTATCCAACACAACAATATTTTTCAATTCAAACCAGTTCCTGAGTTAAGCGCGTTCAACCAAACAAACAAACTCTTCAGCCTTAAAATATTTGTATAGATTCACAGGCTTTTTCATAAAAGTTTGCTAATTAAAATATCAACGCGATGTTCGAGAACGTCGGTGAATAATACTGGCATAGAATAAAAGACAGTGACCTTTTTTAAACAATGGCCAGAAATCGATTGAATAGAAACATGCTAATTAAAAATACTAATCAGACTCATCTTATCGTCCCTATGCCTTAATAATGCCAATACTTACAACTAAACCTTCTTCATGAATCAGTCTGCCTATTGGGTATATATGAGTTTATCGCAAGCAGACAGACATACGCAGCAGCGGCGGGGAACTTTGTTTTATAATATGTAGTGAAGTGTTAGTATTGGTATTTTTTTTGTGAAAATAAACATTTATGTAATAAACACTGGATGTCCAAGTATCATGCCCTTGTATTTAGAAACCCATCATTTATACGGCTTGCAACGGGTCCTCTGATCACACTGGAGACCTTCTGAAGAATGGTCAAGTTAAGAGCACCTAGCGCCGAGCTTGCAAGAAAAATATGATCAAAGTGAAAGAAACAAGATAGATATGATAGATATATATATCCAGCAAATGAAAATCCATAGTCTTTGCTCTCCAGGAAATAGGTGTATAAATTCGTTTTCTTAATAAAACAGAGACAGAACTCGAGATTTGGCAGTTAGACGTCGAGAAAGAAACTGCATTTAAGCTACAGAAGCGATGTATCCGGGCTATGTTCGGTCTACAAGTCACCGACTCCTGTAAACCATATTTTGAGAAATATAGAATTTTAGATGATTTATTTGCCATAACATGTGTACAATATATTATGGTGTTACTAAATATTATAGTCTCAATATGTTCCGTCAATTTTTAGATATGCAAATATGTATTATTTACAAAAATTAATAACAGCATGCATATACATGCTGTTATTAATTTTTGTGAATACACATTTGCATGTCTAAAAATTGACGGAACATATTGAGACTATAATATTTAGTAACACCATAATATATTGTACACATGTTATGGCAAATAAATCATCTTTATCTTTATACAATTTGAACTCTAACTAACATACTATTAGAGTATAAATTGCCTAACTTCCAAATTTTTAGTTAATTCTCTGTAGACAACGATATATTTATGTAGGAACCCGCCCTTTAACATGAATTTAATATAGCTCCATATAGTTGGCCACAACCAAGGAAATACACTCCACGGTACACATAACATCCAAACTTCAAACATAACTGAGTTGAATTTAGCCCAGGGTTACCCTTATGAACGACAAACGCACTACAGTAAACCCGGTTACGAAATAACGAAGTACAAAATAACACCCGGGTTTATCTTTCAAAATAACCTGCTGTAATATAATATTGTGTTATGTTTACGCGAATGTTATACATTGAAATTAGACTACTTTATACGGATTATATCCTAGTTTTGGGAAAAGTGTAAATTTAAATAGTTTAAATAGCATAATAGCACACCGCATACTAAACCGCGATTAAATCCGTGTACAAGAGTTTAATTTCACTGCTATAATATATTACAACGTTAAATAATATTAAAACTTAGAATAGATACCAGACATAATTAAAATCTATTGTATCTGATCGCTGGTGAGTGGTGTGCCGCTGCCAGGTGCCACTCAATAGGTTTAATAGCCTAATAGTTCTAAATTGCCTCCGTGGCGCAGCGGTAGTGAATGCGAGTGCAGTGCATGAGGTCTCCGGTTGGAATCCTGGGTCGGGCCAACAAAAAGTTATTGGTTTTAAGTTTTTTAATTATTTCTGTTAAGTAATCTCAATAGCAGCTCGAAGTTAGGAAGTTGGCGGTGTTAGACACCCCCGTGCCTCGGTAAGCACGTAAAGCCGTTGGTCGTGTCGGTTTACCGGCCCATCGGATCATGAGAGTTAAGGAACAGAGAGTGCAATTGTGTTTGCGCACACACTTATGCACTATAATATCTCCTGCGCAGATGGCCAGTCTCCGTTAAGACTGGTCGCCGTCCGAAATTCGGTCAGGAGAACATTTAAATTAGTTCTTTATTTAAACAAACCGCGATCATATCCGTATACTTTAATTTCACT
The DNA here is from genome assembly GCA_963564715.1 of Catocala sponsa. NCBI lineage: Eukaryota > Metazoa > Arthropoda > Insecta > Lepidoptera > Erebidae > Catocala > Catocala sponsa. The sequence continues at coordinate 13,880,094 of OY751341.1, read as the reverse complement.
GCTATAACGTTAAATAACGGTTGGTACAATACACACGGGTAATAATGATTTCTACAAAGTAAATAGAGGGAAATCTGTTTTCTAATGGTGAGAAAGGAATATAAAACCGTACGTTGTTGATGAGGTTCTACTTTTATTTTATTTTCTACTTTATGATGATGAAATGTTCTGTATTAAAAGTGTTCCTACCTTATATATTAATAGTTGTTGGTATATTTTGCTTGGTGAAATGTATCGTTTAAAATGTTAGTTTAGCATCGTAGGAATTTAAATGGTACTATAATCTGCAACTTGTTGTTTTTTATAAACACACGCTAGAAATTGCTGTGTCGCGGCGGACACAAAAACACTCAAACTTTTTTGTGGATCACACAATTTTTTATCCCGTGTCCAGTCGAACCTACAACACTCAACGGGCGGCAATGGTGAGAGTGATATCTACAGGTTGATTTAGAAATCGTGTAATTCCTTTTAACCACGCATTCTACTGGCGATGTAGAATAACCCTAACCATATTTTTTTTATTAGAATAATATTTTTGGAAAAATTTATGTACGGTTTTTTTCATGAAATTGTTTCAGATTCCCTAAAATATAAATCTAATAAAAAAAATATGGTTAGGGTTATTTTATATCACCAGTAGAATGCGTGGTTAAAAGGAATTACACGATTTCAAAATCATTCTGTATACAAATAAATAAAATTGAAATGTCTGTTTGTAATGTCAAAATAACAGTTTTTATACACACAAAAATCAATATTTAAAATTTTCGTCTGTCTGTCTGTTTGTGCCGGCTAATCTTTGAAACGGCTCGACAGATTTGCACTGGCAGATAGCTGATGTTAGAAGGAGCAACTTAGGCTACTTTAAGAATAATAATTGAGTACTTACTGGAAAAAAAATCACGAGGGCGAAGTCGTGGGTAACAACTAATAATTCATATGGAAGGCATATATTTACGTTTGCGGTCGATCGTGAGATGCTGGGTTTGATTCTCGGGTCTGCCAGTATTGTTACGATTTTCAGTCAAGAAATTCTGAGCACAGTGTCTAAAATGTACTCGGTAGTAGGTAATAGGCTAGCTCTCCATAACGTAAGACTTTGAACTTAGCTGGCGAAATATTTGTGCAATAAACGTCTACCTACTCATTCAATCTTACTTACCAAAATATTATGTCTCTTTATTATGTACAATTGTGGATATATTTGGTACTAGATTTGACCCGCGGCTTCGCTTGCGTAAATGTAGGCTAGTAACAGTACTTTTTTCTGGTTGGTAACCCATGTCCTTTTCTATTCCCCTGACAACGTGTATGCCAAATTTCATGATGATCGGTCAAGTAGTTGAGACGTGAAAGCAAAACAAACAAAAAATCTCACATTCGCATTTATAATATTAATTAGGATTTTCACATTACCTTAAATTCTCTTCTCTCTTCTCTCTGTCTCCTCCACACAGTAAGGTTCCTATAGTTACAACCACAACTGTACACGATAGAACATTTCAGCGCAATCCTACCATATTTCTCCTGGTTGTCAGATACAACACGGCTGAACTAATTTATAGGAGCACGCTAAGCCCTTGTGTATCTAAGTCCTAATATGTATCTCCTGTATTACTTTTGGTAGTGACAACCTGACATGCATACATATGCGCCATCTGTGACTACAGGTGTTATTTGTGTAATCAATTATTGTTTTGACTCTTAGTATCTATTAATAATGCCTTATGTAAATCGTTTAAATGGTTACTCCTCACAATGCTGTCATCGTATAGACTTTTTCGCATTAGTGTAAAGTCAATGATCGTCCTCTTTCAGACGGGTATGTTCGTCGAGTTCTCAATAAACGTAAACATTAACTACGCAATGAATATTAGGTACGTCTGACAGCTTTTGTATAGAAATAGCAGTTTAAAAATAAAATGATTGAATCAACTACAACATGAATTAGCTAAGTATTGTCTTCTGTTTACGCGAATGTTATTCATTGAAATTGAACTACTATATACGGATATTATCGCGTTGTTTATTTGACACTTTAATACAAATTTTTGAAAACTGTTACACTACTATTACTATTAAACTTTACTAATTTTTAAGCTAATTAAATTATTGAAACTATTAAAACTATTTATACTATTACTATAGTATTATACTATTTATATTAAATTAGCTTAAAAATTAGTAAAGTTTAATAGTAATAGTAGTGTAACAGTTTTCAAAATTTTGTAATAAAGTGTCAAATAAACAACGCGATAAAATCCGTATATAGTAGTTTAATTTCAATGAATTAGCTAAATTCATGTTCTTCTTATCCTTTGAGTTAAAAATAATGTTATGTCTTTACATAACATTATTTTTATACTACTACGCAGGGTCTTTACAAACACTCAAACAAGGGACAAAATTAACACCTAGACTCGGAACAATTTTGTGGATCCCACACTTAAAAAATTTTTGTCCCGTGTGGGATCCAACATAATATTCTGTGGATCCAACCCATAGCATCTTATCCTGCAATCATACAGTGCTTTAAACTAACGATATTTTATTTTTGTCAACTATACTTACGGACTATTACCTACGGACTATTACCTACGGACTATTACCTACGGACTATTATTATTTTGTTGGCGTTCAAAGTTCCCTCCTTCCGATAGGTAAACACACCAATGAATTATACATAGAAGTAAAAATATTAAGGAAAAAGCAATGTAAGTGCTGTGTATATATTTTCAGTTGAAAGGCAAAAACTTGAATAATTCAGCCACGTCTATCCGACTGTCCATTTGCCGGCACATACGAATGTTACAATATGAAAATTCTTTCGTTTTAAAGCCGATAGCGATAACGTTTTACCGAGAAGTGTCTGTTATACAGCCTTTAAATAAAATTAAAATAAAACAATGTACGGAAAAACCTAAAAATGATTTTGGATATTTCTCGACGAACTAGAATGTTGAAAATTGTTCTGTTGTCCAGTGGTGCAATAATTGGTATGAAGGCCAATCGTAATTTTATTCCCGGGTTGGCCGGTTTTATTGAGAAATTCTGTTCGGATTCTAAGTTCAGGAGCAAGGCATTTAGATTGGAGTCTTTTAACTATTATTAATGGTTAGAACGTTTTAATTTAATAATATTGTCTTCTGTTTACGCGAATGTTATTAATTGAAATTAAACTACTATATACGGCTTTCATCGCGTTTTTTATTTGACTCAAATAAACAACGCGATAAAATTCGTATATAGTAGTTTAACTTCAGATTTAATTTAATTTCAAGCATTCGTGTCTGCACTACAACTTACCAAATTAAATATTCGCAAATGCATGAATGATATTATAAAAACGCATGCGTTACAAACAAATAGCCATTCATCCTAACTAATATTATAAATGAGAATGTGAGTGTGTTTTTTACGCTTTTACGCCATAAATAAGCGTTCGATCGTCATGAAATTTCGCAAACACATTGATAATGGTACAGACAAGAACATAGGATGCCTCTTATCTAGAAAAGTTTTTCCCGAGGAATAGAAAATTGACATAACCTACACTTACGCAAGCGAAGCCACGAGCAAATATAATGTTTAAAGAAAGTACTGGTAATACCAGTTCTTATTAAAAATACAGTAAGATATTTCAATAAGTAAGCTGTTGTTTTACTAATGTTTTCCGGCGGAACAAAAGCAAGCACTACATTCGTTACGCGGCACAAACAAGAATAAATCGATCGTTCATGTTTACTTATCTACAAGCTGGTTTCAATCTACCCTCCAAAACATGTTTGGGCATCGTCACACAAAACAAACAGTTGGCGACAAACTCTTTGCCTTTAGACTACACTACATGGTTGGCGTAGTGGTTTAAGTGGTTGCACTGCGCCGAGTGTTGTGGGTTCGGTGATCACATGGTACAAAAATTTGTGTGATCCATAAATAATTGAACCGAGTCTGGGTGTTTGTGTTCTTGTTTGAATGTTTGTTAAAATCGCCGAGACACAGGACTTACTTCTAGTGCGGAAACTATGATTTTAAGAAAAATAAAAAAAAAATTTTTGTCGTACATTTTCAATGTACCTATTAATATTGTTTGTGCCTCGATGGCGCGTCGTTCGCTGTTCTATATTAGTCTATAGAATGTATAAAAAACATTTTGCCAAAATAAATCCCAAAAATGTAATTATTATTAATTACATTTACATACCTCAAAATATGAGATTTATTTGCAAAGTTGCCATTCGGTCTTTTCTTAGGCGTAAACGCTTTTGAGCCCAGTTTCCACCGCAAGCGGAGCCGACCCATTAACTCGCAGCTTCGTTGTGACTCCGTTTAACTCGCAGGAGTAAACTACATATTTGTATTTCCACCAACAAATAAACGAGCGAAGAGGACTGAGCTAGCAGAAAGCGGTGAAATGAACTCGCTCAGTTCTAGGGAGCGGAGTGGAGTCACTACGAAGTCCGTTCAACTCGTTCAAACGTTAGTGTTAGGACTTAAGCGAAAATATAGTCACTGCCCATTGGTAAGCGGTTACCACATATGATTACCACTTACCAATGGGCAGTGACTATATTTTCGCTTAAGTCCTAACACTAACGTTTGAACGAGTTTACTACCTCGGTAAAAAAGCTGTCCGCAAACGATTCGCCTAATGTAATCCTGGTACCAAGCCGCTGGTTGCTTCTCCTGGCGTGTACTTAACCTAGTTGCATCCTCCATTGCACGGAGTACTCCAGAACAGTAGTACAGAGAAACGTGGCATCCAACTGACGTAATGTATGTAAAACATACTTACATATTATGTGTATGGATTTGTTCCGAGTACAGACACGAAACTTGAAACTCGGACCGAACAACTATTTGTAGATCACATATTAATAAAAAATAAAAATATCCAGGTATTCCTTGTGTCCGGTGCTCCAATGTTTATAAAGTCCTCTACATGAAAATATCGTAGTACGCGAGTTAAATTTTTAAAAACATTATTCAGCAAGTACATTAAAACACAACGAATCCGGTGCTTACCGTAAACTAACTAAAGCGGTTCAATGGTTGCAGCTCCTTTCATAAAAGATTAGTAAAATAAACAATATTGTAAACATGGCGATTAAAAAGAGTGGCCGTGACTTTCTTGTCAGTTCTTCTCATTGGTTTTTACCATTTAATTGCTTTTTATGTGATATCTACCAATGTCTCTGATGTCTTTGGGATAGTTAAATGAAAGAGTTCTGGTTAATCACCGAAATAGTTTGGTTTATTAATTTCACACCAACATTACAATTTACAAATGTCTAACATACAGACTGCCTAGCTATCGGTCTACCTATCGTGCTTGGCGGGTGACGACTGGTGTAGCTCGCATACATTATGAATTACATTCTCTAACGTCAGCGAAACGCAATGTACATGCATGTGTCGCTACAGGTTTTACGCCTTTGCTTTGCTGAACATAGCATCAGTTAAATGTAAATGACGTTCATAAGTGTAACTTTGACGTTCATAAGTGTTACTTTGACGTTCACAAGTTCACTTCGTGACCTATGTAAATAAACATATATTTGATTATGATTTTGAACTACGTGATATTATAGTGTGCCGGGTGGTAAGCAGTTACCGTAGACTATGTTGAGGGGATAGGTGGTATGTAGGGGAAGGGAGGGACCAAAGGGGTGATTGTGCCTCTGGCGCTTTCACTCACCGACCGAAACGTAATACTACATTGACCTATATACAGCTACTTAAAGTTGATATTCTGTGAGACGGTAGTATTTCGGTCGAGCCTGTACTATCTACTAGTAAAAGGAGCCTGTACTATCTATTAGTATCTATTACTTAAAGGAGAAATTGTTGTTGTTAAATGTTATGAATGTGATCTCGCCTTCAAATCAAAATATTGTGTACTAGCTTTTGCCCGGGGCTTCGCTCGCGTAAATGTTATGCTAAAGTAAGGTTATGTCTATTTTCTGTACCCCTAACAAAGTGTATGCGAAATTTCATGATGATTCGTCGTGTAAGCGTAACAAACAAATTAGTTAGGATGCATAAAAAAACTAAATATTGAAACGACAGATTTAACCATAGATTTCAGAAACCATTCGTTGTCCCAATTGCCCTGACTGCACGACTACATACGCCATCCGTGCAGACAAATATTGCTTCTGTAATGCCCAGAAAACACAGCCATGCCCATAAGCAGACATACCAGTACCCATCAGTTGGATTGTAGTCTCGTCTGTTACCAGCCGCTAGTTATATCGCACTCTTAATAAAAAGAGACTTATCTAGGTATTTTGGGTTTAACAAATTTAAGCTCTGCTGCAATCTCTTAACATAATCATAATACTAGGATTTTTAGTCACTCAAATAGAGTTGAAATTGCCTAACTTCCAAATGTCGTGTTAATTCGCTGTTTTATTAACAGTGCGATATTACAAAAGAAATATATAAACTTAGTGTCTTACAAGCTAATACGTGCAATGAATACACTGATTGCCCGACGTTTCGCGCAACTTTGCTCTAATCTTGTCTACATCCATTATCCCGATTGAAATATACATCTTACAATAATATAAGCCTTGTATTAAACTGTCCCACTGCTGGTACCGGCCTCTTCTCAGTGTGAGAAGGGTTAGGCCATAGTCCACCACGCTGACCTAGTGCGGCTTTGCTGACTTCACATATTTTCGAGAATATTATGGAGAACTCTCAGACATGCAGGTTTCCACACAATGTTTTTCTTCACCGTTAAAGTAAGCGATAATGAACTATTTAATACGCTTATATAACTACGAAAAGTCAGAGATGCGCGCCCTGGAATCGAACTCGGTACCTAGTAGATAGTCCAACGGTGTCCCTAATGGACACCGTTGGACTATCTACATTTACGTCTTGCTATTTGACAAACAATTATTAGAAAAAGAGTAATTCCCTAACATTGCAAGTTTTAATTACCGTAAAGCAAAGATTTAAACCTACATGCACCCTACAACGTTTAAAAATGGTCACATTTCTGAACGCTAAGTTGTCATTTGACATACAAATCAAAACTATCATGACATCTAAATTAATTAAAGTATTATCACTCTTTCTTATAATCTTTCTTCTTTTCGTGTGGTTAGTGGTCAACCTGTTATCAAGAGTTGTTCAAGCCGCCCGCAGGCCTCTGACATGGCTTAACGACTGCTATCAATTTGACAACAACCGGGACCGACTTTTTACGTGCCCTCCGAAGCACGGAGACGCTCAGATGAAATACCACTAAGCGGTCACCCATCTATAGACTGGCCGCACCCAACGTTGCTTAACCTCGCTAATCGTTTACCGATCAGTGAGTGCAACTGGCTATGAGCGCCTCTTCAGTGAGTGCAACTGGCTATGAGCGCCTCTTCTTATAATGTAAATTGTACACTATCGTTGTCCATTATGTAAATTTAATATGTAAGCTCATTATATTTAGCGTGGACACATTTTTGTGCGATTTAAATATAGTGACGTCACATTTAAAATTGGAATCTTTGCTATTAAGATATCCATTACTTATACCTATATTATTATGGTTTGATTGTTTAGAAGCGATCGACCAAATTGACAAAAACATAACCAATTCTGTACACATTCAACAGAATTTTATAGAAAAACCGATGTTACAATATAAAATCCTGAGACTCATCTCAAAATTTTGCATATAACGCATAACTTAACATTATACGGTTTGATGTGATGTTATTAAGCAGTTTCCCAGAATATTTTGTTACTCAAGTGTATCGAAAAGAAGACAAGAGTGTCGTAACACAAACATTATTTAAAAATGTGATGTTTCGCCACAAGACGCTTGTCTTTTACTTATAGAATCACAAAGCCAACCCTTTTTTATGTTCTTGTATCTGAGCTCGACCTTTGTAATATGACTCTGAAGAGGAAAATAGCAATAGTAGTATCTATATTAAATTTGTCAGGCTCCTGCTGCCAACATAAAACGTCATTAAAAAGTATAGAAATCCACATACAAAACAATATTAGACTTGAGCTAGACTATTTTATCGCAATCTCCTGTAGGATGTGCTGTTCCATTCGCTGCTCCAGTTATCTTTGCCGCTATGGGTCGGCAATGCGCAAATAATTCCTAAGACGTTATAAGCGTTGGTTATCCGCCAGAGTTTCCTATATTTATTAACATATTATGATATCAACTGTTAAAAGGCTCTAGAAATTACTTATAGACATATTTGAAATCAGTAAATTTGTCTGATTTCAAATATAATATATATAAGTTACTAGCTGACCCGCGCAACTTGGTCTGCTTTACATAAGAGAATTCTCCCCGTTTTTGCAACATTTTTCACAGATGCTCCGTATATAGCCTTCCTCGTTACATGGGCTATCCAACACAAATAATTTTTCAATTCCAACCAATAGTTGCTGAGATTCGCGCGTCCAACCAAACAAACAAACTCTTCAGCTTTATAATATTAGTATAGATTATCGCACTAAATGGCAAATCTACCGTCGATATGATACAAAAATACATAATCTATACCGCCTTATAAAATAAAGTGCGAAATAATATTGACATACTTCAATCAAAGTCAAACGAATTTACATAATCAATAATCATACCGCCCGATATTTCGAATAATTTAATCTGTCAATACTTAGAATACTAGACAGAGCAGCGATAGCTCAGTGGGGAGACCAACAGACTACAATGCAGAGGGTCTCGGGTTCGAACCCACGTCGCGCACCTCTGACTTTCGGAAGTTATATGACTTTTCGAAATTATGTGCGTATTGATTGACAATAATTATCGCCTGCTCTGTGCCTCGGAAAGCACGTTAAGCCGTTGGACCCGGCTGCCAATAACATCTATGGCAGTCGTTATTGGGAGAGTGTCGATACAAAAGATCCCACTGGGTCGAAGTGTCGCCGGTCTGCACTGACTGGCCCCCGCATAAGATAAGATAAGATAGAACACTAGACATAATTAAGTATCTATTGTGTTTGGCCACCAGTATGGAGCTGCAATTCAAAAGTTAAACACCCATACATACTTAATGAAAAACATTTAAATGGTCAGAATAAATGTATAGAGAAAATAAACTTTCCAAGTGTTCAGGTAAACGCTAGAAAATATGCGGGATGTAGCTGTTTAATTATAACCTGTGTGACGCAAAGGCCCAGCTGAGCTCAGCCTCATATATTGTCCTTCTTCTTATTCCTTTTAAGTTTGGGTACTCCCTGGGGTGCACGTTAGCGAGATTACACGTTAATCCTTACATTACGGAGCAGTGCAGGTGTTCTTCTGTCAACGAGTACGTGATAGTTTGGGAAAAATAATACAAGTTGTTGTGTCTCCGGAGATATGTTTGTATGGCTATTTATTCGTTGTTACGTGGATAATCCTTAGTCCTTACATTTATAGCTATATGCTTATATACCTTTGCAGGTAGGCAGAGTCGTATATTACCCACAATGCTGCAAGGATGGCGTAGCTGTTTAAGTGGCGCCTCGCCACTGGTGCCCGCTTGTTGTGGGTTCAATCCCCACACGAAACAAAAATTTGTGTGGTCCATAAATATTTGTTCCAAGTTTGGGTGTTCTTTGTGTCCCTTGTCTGAATGTATGTAAAGTTCCCCGCGATACAGGAATTAATCGAAGTACGGGAGACGGCTTTATTAAAAAAAAAACTTTTTGTCTTTCAGTATGAGGCCTGCCTCAAAACAGATATTTTGTTTTTAAGCGGCCATTGCACGTAAATATACATTGACCAAAACATCAGCTTATAAAAGTGGCAGTCTTATCAATATGTTCATTTGAAAACGATCGGTAACTAAGTTTGCGGCTCCAAATCTTTGGAATACATTTTGACATCAAACGCAGCGTGTGTTTGATGTCAAAGGCCTCAAACTCCGCTCAATTCAAATAGAAGATTAAAACAACCAATAATTAAACAACAAAACAATAATCCCAGTCTTAAGCCAAGTAATTACTCCATGACCCGATCAAAGAGAAATCATTCAATTTTACCACCATCAAACATTATGTACTAACAGCATATTTTATACAGCCGCCGATAATTTTCCTTTGTCACAAGTGACAAAGGTATACCCTGTCAAAGCCAATGTCTCGTTACAACGTCACTTTATCCCTCTACGTAGGTCGACGAAAATATCGCTTACAAGAAAATACATCCTAAAACGTCCACATTAACTAGACCCCTGATCAGCTAAATAGTTGAAACAAGTTGTTCTCTCATTTTCTTGACAGTAAAGCGTCGGTGGTCCATGATATACTGGTCCTATTAAAACGAAATAAGTTTACCTATCTATCTGATATCAAGAGGTAAGGTAGCTCCTACTGAAAGCAGGTCTGCTGCTAAATTAAACCATACACGAGTACGAAACCTCGGTGTAATTAATATCTTGAACTTTATTTGTCTGCCATGCTTGAATGGTCTCTTACATTGCATTATACATAGTTTGATAGTCTCACGCCTTTTATAATCTCCGAAAGGCTACGCACCTATATTTAGTTTACTATGGTTTTAGCACCTACGTGATAGGGGGTGATCCTATTGCCGTCTACCAAGATCAGTACGAGATTCCGTGATCCTACTGAGAGTTTCATGACATATAAACCTAATTACACTTTGCCCGAACCGTGGATTGAACCCCCTATTTCATATAAAGCACTCATACTACCGCTGCCAAGACATTGTTTTACATTTATATTTCTACTACTTAGGTAATTAAAAACAATGTCTTGGTTATGCAATAAATTGATAAAAATGTGTAATACATAAAAGTACATAGATTAACTGATCCCTGGAGAGGGTGGACCCGAACTACGAATTTCCACATGTTACAATACTAGAATCTCTCTCTCTCTCTCTCTCTGTCTCTCTATCTTGCACCACACATCTGTTTAAGTGGAAATACTAATAGGTACCCTGTCCATTTTTCAGAATGGTCTAAAAAATGGACAGGTTAACTCTGGTCACAAAACATTCACATCGAAATTGAATTATATTTTATCTATACCATCTATACTAATATTATAAAGCTGAAGTTTGTTTATTTTTTTTATTTGGTTGAACGCGCTAATCTTAGAAACTACTGATTTGAATTGGAAAATTATTTTAATGTTGGATTGCCCATTTATCGAGGAAGGATATAGGCTATATTATAATATCACGCTACGACCAATAGGAGCAGAGCATTAATGAAAAATGTTACAAAAACGGGGAAAATTCTCCTATGTGAAGCAGACGAAGTTGCGCCGGTCAGCCACCGTCTCCTCTTCAGGGATTTTGATTAGACTACATTTTTATAGTAAACTGGTACAACTAAAATATCTTGATTCATTACCACAACAAATTGTATTTTGAAAATTCTAACAACAATAAAATCACTTAGCCTTTCGAGCCGAAATATCGAAGTTAAAAACTATCGGCGATTTCTCATTAGTGAGTAATAGCAACGTTGGCCGTAAGTTCGTTAAAAGTCAACGACACTGAGTTTTAATTAAAAGTTCTCATAAAAGATCGGCCGTAACCTATATTGAACAGTTTTCAAGGACCGTCGAGTTGGAATATTTTTAGTGACTTAAAATGTCCTATAAGCCTTTTGTTCTGAAATTTTCTCTGTTTGAATAGATTATTCGGTAACGTACAGGCTTCCTATGTGAATTGATCCGTGGGCCCGCAAGTTAAAATTAATTATTGAAGGATATGAAAGATGAAGAATAATTACATTCAATCAATTTCTCCCTGCCATGATTTTCCTCAGGGACATACGTAAAGAATCTACACCATGCTGAACATGGTTTAGATACTTCACATAATATATATTATAATCTCAAGGCAATGTAAAACAAAAAAATATAGACGCGGGCATATCCCTGAAGAAGTGAACAGAGATATTATTAATGAAAAATTTATTTTGAAATTAATTTTCTTTATCGAGATCTTTATGAACACTTTTATTAGATAACTGTAAAAATATTACACTACTACTGAACCTTTACTACTATTTTAGCTAATTGAAATTATTAAAACTATTTTAATTTAAATTTAAACTTTCAAACCTTCCCCGCCATTTCGATTACTGTTCAGCAGCCATGTTCACGGTGAAACTCACAAATAAACGACAATAAAAATAACAAAAACGAATATACTATGATATTTAATACGTTTACGAAATAGGCTGTATGTTTATTTGCCGCCTAAGTGGTATCAAGAAACTGAAATCCTTACTAATATTATAAATTCGATAGTAACTCTGTCTGTCTGTCTGTTACCTTTTCACGGCTAAACCACTCAACCGATTTAGATGAAATTTGGTACAGATATAGTTAAAAACCTGGGGAAGGACATAGGTTACTTTTTATTCATGTAGGTACCACGCGGGCGGAGCCGCGCGCAAAAGCTAGTACTTACTAAAGCGAATTGCGAAGCGTACAGATTAAAATAAAATGCAGAGTAGGTACTTTAATTAAAACCTTTTAAATGGGTATTACTTCAAGAGTAATGAAAGTTAAACGTTTAGTTACAAAAGATTATTTCTTGTTTAATCGCACAGTCGATCGGAGACGTACTGGACAAAGGTCAGGTTAAGAGCACCTTAAACCGGCGAGCATGTATGAGGAATGAAGAAAGAGAAGTGTGTCAGGATCGTAGCAAATGGAAATCCGTAGTCTCTGCTTACCCCTCTGGGAAACAGGCGTGAATCTATGTATGTAATCGCACAGTTGTGATGGAACTTACGATTATTTTGACAAACTTTAATGCAGTAAGCATTATAAATTGTTGCTTACAGTTTTCGTTCCGTTTCTAAACAATGGACTTAATTATAATGAAAATAATGGACCTAATTAAATTTTTGTATTAATGAAACAACGTGTGATATTATAATAGTGTTACGTGATGGGTTCGACAGATAAGAATGTAAACTATATTACCGACTAAAACACATTTTATTCTAGCACACAATTAAATTTAAACCACAACAAATACTTTTCCACTGCAACTGCTTCAAACTCCGTAGTATTTTCGCTTCCGTTCGCTTCGATCAATACTTGACCGCTTACGATTGTAAACTGACTTGAGTTGGTGGTGCGCAAGCGCTCTATTTATACGCGGTTAAAGCATTTCCGGAGTTTTCTAGAAGCGTCATACCCGGTATGTAAACAGTACGAAGATTCGAGAATGTGCCAGCGTTCTCTCTACTCTTCTCGTATGAAGTTCCGTAAGATGTCAATAGATGGAGCTGTAATAAATTATAAGACGAAACTACCAAGTCTTTCCCACAATGCCGAAATATCGCACTGGGTGTAACAATAGCAATCCGATAAAGGATTATAAGACAATTGATACCTTAACAGAAATTTACGCTTAACGCCCAATCGTGAGGTCTCGGGTCTGATTCTCGAATCAGACACAGTGTTTCTGATCCCTATAAGAATCCATTTTTAGTACGGTATCTGGAACTGTAAACGGCAATAGGTAAGGGTGAGCCCTTGGGATCTAAAAGGTAGCTGCTCTAGCAAAATGTGAATGTAATGATGTGGATGTGGATGTGGTGAATTTTCATAACCCTTGATACCCTTTAACAGATTTGTTCGGCATATATTTAATTCTCTACATACATTTTTAAAAGTGACTCTATTAGATGTCGTTAAACTAATCACAGAATATTTCCTGTTTTAATTTTTAGTACTTACAGGTCACCCCTTCTTCTGTAATTAACCTTTTCGATTCTTACTAATATTATAAATGCGATTGTGACTTTGTTTGTTACGATTTCACTCCTGAACTACTCGATTGATCATCATGAAATTTTGCATACACGTTGTCAGAGGTACATACTAGGACATACACCTTTCACCACGAAAAGTACTGTGCCCGAGGAATAGTTTATTGACAAAATCTACATTAACGTGAGCGAAGCCACGGGCAAAATCTAGTCAAAGAATATTTGTGCCTATAATTAATACAGGTAGCGTAATCCATCCTATGTAATTACTTTTTCAATTGTAAAATCGACGTTACTAAATTGTTTTTTCTTAAGATAATATCCGCTACTGTGTCACGGGCATGTATTCAAACACTTAAACAACAGACACAAAGAAAACCCAAACATGTAAGATAAAAACCATTTGTGCGTCACACAATTTTTCATTTCGTGTGGAATTCGAACTCACAACACTCAACATAGTTGCGAGGCGACCACTTATACCACTACGCTATCAATGCACTCAAACATAATTGTTATTATTAAATAGAACTGTAATCCCACTAGTGCCATTTGTTGTTCCATGCTAAGAAAATTTACACTTTTTCGCCCCTCTAATTCCATGGGTTCCGAAATACTATGGTGTCAGTTGTTGGGACAACTGACAGTTGTTGCGACAACTGACACCATTATTTCGGTTCTAGAACGCCATGCTAACCGAAATATGCGTCAAGGAGCGTCAATAGCTTCTTTTTCTTTTTTTATTCAACTAAGGTGGCAAACAAGCATACGGTCCACCTGATGGTAAGTGGTCACTGTAGCCTATGGACGCCTGCAACTCCAGAGGCATCACTTGCGCGTTGCCAACCCTTTAGGAAAGGAAAAAGAGAACAAGGAAGTGGGAAGGAGAAGGAACGGAAAGGGGGAAAGAGGCTCCGGTACTCTCACTCACCGAACGAAACATAACAGAATACTGCTATTTCACGTCGATGTTCTGTGAGAGGGTAGTCCTTCCCCGGTCGAGCCGGCCCATTCATGCTGAAATCAGCGAGGCTCTACTACTCAAAGACTTGTTAAAAAGCTATGAAAACTTATTATAAGTCCTCTCTTTCAACGAGGGGTAAGCTAACCTTATATATGCGTATATGTACATAGTTATATGTAGTTAAGTCAGTACAGAACCGCGACCCACATAATTTAATTAATCCGGATCACTCCTGAGGCACGAGCTCACGGGTGAACGGCCGCAAAGCTATGGAGGATGGGAACTAATGTGAAGCCGGGGACAATTTAACCGAACATAAATACCCGGGTATTAAGAGTAAAACACAATTACTCTTCAGTACAAACTTGTCCACTGAGGAAGAAGTAGAAGGTTTACATTAATGTTTAGGTAAGTAATTAAACAGCTACTAATTCGCAGAAGTGAAAATATTCTCGCGATTTATCGAAATTAAAAATTAAAAGTCATGCAGTTCTACTCGCGTATCTTGCGTCTTTAAATTTTCGCGAATTGTTCACATAATATACTTTGAGTGTAAGTAAAATGACTTCACGTGGCTACTAGTATGGTATTATATAATCTGTGACGTGGCTACGATTGATGCAAGTCTATCGAAACTTCGGGGAAAATATTATGTGGTAAAGGTACTTACCAGTAGGTATTTTAAGGTGTGTACCTATAAATACCTCCTTATCAACGCGATAAAAGTACAAATAGACGATCAAATATGGTGCGACCGAACCACGAACAAGGTTACCAACGTAATCGTGTGGCCTTTTCATTTTAACATGTTCATACCATCTCATCCAGGTCTCCTGCAGCTTCTCTGCTACGTCACACTATTAAAAATTTTCATTGCTCCTTTCTCATGTGAAGGTATAACTAGAAAACTTGTACCTACACTACTTCTCATTTATGATGTTGATTAAATTGTATTAAAAATTGGTACCTACCTAATTACACAAATTCAAAATATTTCGGGTTATTATTTCAAATAATAATTTCATGCAAGCCTTTATGATGTTAGATCAAATCAATCTAAAAGTTTTGTAAATTAACTATTTATGCATTTTTAATTTTTAATTATATAATATTTCTTGTGTATAGACTGGAATATGGTGTATACCTACATTAAAATATTAAAATACATATTTTAAATATCTATAAAACAAATATTTGATGTGCACTCAAAAGTTGTTTTTGTATTCTCTAAAAGCAAACTCAGTAAGGCTAAAGCCGTATTAATTAAAATTTACATAAATACAATACTTTACACCGAGACAATAAAACCCATGTCAACAAAAACAACAACACATCTATCAAGTTATTCTGTGACCTCTCGTATTACCAACCACATCACCACAGTCTATTGAACTTAAAATTGTGGTAAACTGTGTTAGTACAAACCCACAAAAGGCAAGTTTTCACACAAAACTTGTCTATGATAAGGCTTTGGGAATTCACTCATTTAAAGAGCCCATTTTCATCCGAAATGTAAAAATTAACGGACCGTTGAACCACAGCTGACATACCTAATTACTTTTCAGTTCAACATTTTTTTTACTAACGCAACTGAACATTTTATTAGCAGGCCCGAGCGCACTGACTTAATTAGGTTCAGTTATCTGATAACAGTGTCTGCCCCAGATTTAAAATCACTGCGCTTCCCACCGGGATGAATTACATGATATCCTCCGGAGATGTAGTATCTCAGTTCGGTTTCACCTAATTGACTTAAAAGTTGCCAACTAACGATTAAATAACGAATAAAATTATTACTAGCTACTAAACACAAGATAATAATATTTTATAACACTGCCATCTATCGTTAAAAATATACATTTAATTGAAAATTTGTCGTTGTTGCTTAAAGTGACATCTAGTGTCGCAGACAAATAAGACCTGTAGGATCGATGTTAATGGTGCTCTTTTATTAGTATCTGTTAATAGTTTAACAACAGGCCGCTAGATAGCGCAGATACGTATTTTTGCTAATATACTTAAACTATTTTCTTTAACGAAACACCGCAAAGGACATTTTGTTTTGATTACATAAGCCCTTAACGTAAAAACTAAGAATCGTGCCTACTTTTTCGTATTAACTATTTATGGTCCTGTTTAATAATGAGTCAATAATTTATTTTCCAAACCTTCTTTTTATTCACAAAGAGCGTAATCCTAAGTAAGTAATCATTAAAGAAATAAAATGGACGAATAGACTTAATAAGGAAGGTGAATATAACAATTACAAATACCTACACACCTAGTTACCAAATATTTTACCTTTTACGTCAAGGCGGGTGTCTAAACTTATTTCAACCGCCACTACAATCGTGTTTTAAACACGAATTAGGATCGGATTAATTGCCAACATGGGACTAAGATAATGCTCGAAAGTTTGGTTGTGTTTGGGTATTTCGTGGATTTGCATGAAACGATCTGCGCGCGTTAACTTGGGATTTATTTATGAGACACGTTACATGGACCGCTTGTCCTTGCAGAAGTTACTGATAAACGGCTAGGTAACTTACTATTTTACCTAGTAAATAGTTGATTAGTTCGAACAATCCACAGTACCGACAAATAGGGTATAATTGTATTATTTATTAACACTTAAATATTTTTAAGTTTGCTGGCATTCATTTATATTCACCAGCGCATAATTATTTGTCGACAAACTTTGATCATAAATAGCATGATATAATCGAAACCAATAATAGAATTTTTGTATTATTAATAACAGAAATTTAATACACCGTGCTGTCATCATTGCACATGCATTGGTTGCGTCAAGTAAATTACCGCTGGGAGTATTAACGATCTATTCCTCGTTCATTGCAAAAACATTCGTATATAGATGATCATTATATTTCATGCAGATTCTCTTAAATATCGCTAGATGACGTTATCCATAAAACCGCACGTTTTTGTAGAATTAGATACTTTTTATACTTAGAACTCAAATAACCCTAAAGATTTCAGTCTGTTTCTTCAATCGCGTCAGCATATATATTTTTTTTATACAACTAAGGTGGCAAACAATCACACGGCCCACCTGATGGTAAGTGGTCACCGTAGCCTATGGACGCCTGTAACACCAGAAGCATCACTTGCGCGTTACCGACCCTTTAGGAAAGGAAGTGGAAAGGAGAAGCGGGATGGGGGGAAGGGGGTGATTGGGCCTGATTTTAAACAAATTCTAGCCAACCAAAAAGATTTTTATTTTAATGTTACTTAAGCTTCGATCAATAATTTTAATAAACGTACACAAAGCACACGCAAACTCGGAACAATATTTGTACACAAACAAAGTATGGCATTCGAACATATTTTCACACCCACAACACCGCGACCGCTTGCTTGCGGTGCTTGCCCGCTAGGCCAATATCCGTGCAGTCAACAAGTGCAAATGCAAGACTAATAGAAAGTAGGAAATTAAAATTTAAGTCTTATAAACAACATCATATAGATTGAAGACACAAACCTATTAAAACTTTATATGAATGTTATTACAATCTCAGTTTTCTATCTACTTCCTATGAAATTTCTTACATTTTATTCGAAAGATACGATAATAATTGTATACTTGGTGAACATTTGTAGGGAAAAATACATAGTTGTTGTGCTTATTGTCTCGTAAAAGTCAACTGAGGGAAACGCTTTAATTAATTAACATGTTCACTCAGTGAGCTCAGCGGGTCGGGCTTGACTCAGTACACAATGAATAAAATTGCCTCGGCGCATGGCAACTAAATTTATTCCCCGTGATTTTTAAACCGATTATTTATACCGCCTAGTTAGCTCAGTAGTGTAAGTAAAAGTATATTTATAATTTTTGTCAGGTCTTACCTTCGTTGGCAGTGAAGCAATACGTAGTTACGTTTTTCTGCAAAGAAATTCTCGGAAGCAACATGGAGTTTACTACTTTGGCCGGTAGATGGCAGTATACTTATAAGATGTCCACAGATTGACCACAAACTTAAGTCTACCACAAAAGGAACCAACTAATGTATACATACATGGCCGGCATTAAATCTCGGATTTAGACAAACTTTTAAGCTGTTAGGAAATTCAGTATATAGCAGAGTCTGGAATAGCGCCAAACAAATAGTTTCTCCACATCTTATAATATGGTAGACCTTGCGTAAACTAAACTTATAGTTCACTCTGAAGTTTTAATAGTCTGCGCAGTTCCACCTCTGCGCATCCCGCGTTCGTCCTATACGTCTTTTGTCATTGCGACGCTATTCGTAGCGACTTCAGTGGTACCTAACTAAAAGTTTGGCGTGAAGTACATCTATACACATCTAAAACATAGCTGCCGTAATGTTTGCTTGTCTTCTACCTATCCCCCGGGGATATTTAGGCGGAAAACCACATTTAGCCTACATCTGATCACCTATCACGTAAGCCTATGCCCTTTACCGACCACCATTCGTGATTCTATGTAGCAATTTAAACATCGAATACGGAACTTAGTTTTCCACAGAAAAACAGCGATAGTCTAGGCAGATACTGTTGGGCTGTCGAGAAGGGCCTAGAATTTGATCCCAAGACGCACGCACCTCTGACTTTACGAGGTTAAGTGCATATTATATTTACCTATTGGTAATGATTGCTTGCTTTAACAGTGAAGGAAAACATCATGAGGAAGCCTGCATGTCTGAGAATTTATCCATAATGTTCTCGAAGATATCTTAAGTCTGCCAACCCGCACTGGGCCTTGACCTTTCACAGACTGAGAGTAGCCCACGCCCATCATTAGGACAGTATATATATATATACTGCGCTGATACTATTTTATTATATACGGATCCACCCAATTAGCACATGTGCTCACAATAATTAAGCTATGGAATACTTACCTTTGTATGTTTATTATTTAATGTACTTGCTTAAGTCATTAACTTCGTCGTAAAGAAACGAAGACATTCACACGTCACACCTCATTAAGCGCCGAAAAATAATATGGTTTCGGGTTATTAAGAAATATGGACATCTGCCTGAGTTATAATAATTTTATTGAGACCCTCCAATTTTATTGTTTATGGGAAAACCGTGTCGTTCTATCAACCAGAACTGGCCACTGAGAAACATAAGTGATATGGCTTTTTTAGATTAGTGTTAGTGTGAGTTGTTATATTGTGTGATAGTGTGGGTTGTTATGTATATGATCCGATATATTTACGAAATTGCTGCTTTTTTTTCATACATATTAGATGTATGAAAAATGTAGCAATTGCGAATGATTTACTTAGTACAATTAGTTCATTTTATTTAGAGCAATGACTATACTTATTCTATTAAACGCATATGTTTTGATAATCAATTGTAGCTTTTTTTATTCAATTTGTGTTTAATGTTAGTTCGTAACGAAATTAGAAAGATAGGTACTAATCTTTCTAATTTCGTTACTTCAATCCGTTATACGTACATGATGATAAAAGTTTTTAATAATTTAACACTAAGGATAGTTATCGCTTATCACGCCTGCATGCAGTAACTCTTACCTGTCATGAAAAAAAACATCAACGGGTTGCACTCCGGGAGTGCCGGCAGAAGTGAAAACTTGAATATTGTGCATTTTGATATTTTGGAATGGCTAGGGAATAATTTTGCACGAATTGCTTTAATTATCAGTATAAAAGTACTAACATTTATGTGGTAAAATACAATATTCATTTATTGCGGTATCGTACACAAACATGACAATTCTCCCTCCGTCTTACGAATTTTCGATCAGGTCACGTGTCCTGACGCGAGTTTAACATTTTTTACCCATCACAAAAAAGTGCACAACGCCGCTAAAGAAGTTTTCACTTCAAAAAGTATAATAGTTTGCATCAAAAATGCGCTATTGATTTCATCCAAACGAAATGAGAATTTGATCGGTACCTATACACTTATAAGTATTTATAATTATTTTATTTATTGGCGTGTCATCACGGAGTCTAGTAATGTAAACGGCTATTAGCTCGCTGCTACGTGGGACCGATAACCATAGCAGGACAAATGTAGGTGTAGTTTATATGTGCTTACCCCTGGGGTATTCAGGCATGAGAAAAAGATAAATGTATTTTTGTAAAAAAGCTTGGATCTACCTGTGTGACTCTGCCTTTTTTCTGTGTCCTAGCTAGACTCCATGATGCCATCTAAAGATTT
Source organism: Catocala sponsa (assembly GCA_963564715.1). Taxonomy (NCBI): domain Eukaryota; kingdom Metazoa; phylum Arthropoda; class Insecta; order Lepidoptera; family Erebidae; genus Catocala; species Catocala sponsa. Next base: position 13,859,199 of record OY751341.1, on the reverse strand, counting down.
CTTCTCTGCAGCATACCTATATATTTTCACCATCGCGTATGATTACTGCTCTTGTCCCATGGCTCGTAACGTGAAGTTATATAGCCTTTGTTACTTCTGGATAAAGTAGCTTTCTAATGGTTACTGAACTTTTTGAAGTGAAAACTACTTTAGGCGCGTTGAGCACTTCTTGGGTGAAAAAAAATCATAGAACTCGCGTCATCGTCACGCTTCGTCATCATCACGCTTCCACGCTTTCCATTTTTGAATTATTTAATACCAGCTGTCGCCCAGTGCTCGAAATTCGACCAATAATATTGCTGATATATGTCATTATATATTGATACTAGATGTTCCCGCGGTTTCACCCGCGTTTATCGTTACTGCGCCTCCCCCGTGGGTCGTAGCATGATGTTAAATAGCCTACAGCCTTCCTCGATAAATAGGCTATCCAACACTAAAATATTTTTTTAAATCGTAGCAGTTGTTCCTGAGATTAGCGCGTTCAAGCAAACAAACAAACAAACACTTCAGCTCTATAATATTAGTATAGATATGTAACCATAGTTACGCGCTTCGACTGCGTGTATCAAATGCACGCTTTCCATTTTTGAATTATTTTTGGTTTATAAAGAAGTGTTTATGATCAAGGATTATACATAGTTTTCACTTCTGCCCGTTTCTCTGTATAATATTAGTACCTACAGTTCTAATACAGTAATACAACGTTCTCCAATTGACTTTATCGTAACCTGTCTTTCGAATTATTTCTGTACCTACATATATGTATTTCGCATACAGTAACATATTTTATAGTGCATCTATTTGTAGCTATATTGTGATGGTCGAGGATATTATGATTGACAACGTCTGTGTTAGCTCTCATAAACTGGAATTACTTGACCTATTTCCACAAATGAATATATACATATTTATCGATCCGCCTACGAGCATTGTCAATGCGTAGCAGGCATAAATATCTGAAAGGAGGATAGCATAGAACCTATTAGGTTCGCTCTGTAGCAGCGGGTAAGCGCCTCGTTGCTGCCGATGCCGCGGGTCGCGTGTTGTGGGTACGAATCCACGCGAGACAATTATTTATGTAACATCTAAATAAAATTGTACTGAGTCTGGGTAAAATGTGTATTCATTTAGTAAATTGTAAACACATCTGGGTTGTATTTCAAAAATGGAAATCTAGTTAAAGTCAACGACGTAAATAGCTAAACATTAAACGACTTTGTAACAGTATTTAATTAATAAAAATATACTATTCTTGTTCTATGTACAATAATTAGTTGTGATAAACTTAAACTGTAAATAACTACCCTTTAATTTTTATTGCAATAAAATATGAGAAATGACTAGATTATTTAATATTGTCTTCTGTTTACGCGAATGTTATTCATTGAAATTAAACTACTATATACGGATTTCAAATTAATTATACTATATACGGATTTAAATGTCAAATAAACAACGCGATAAAATCCGTATATACTACATAGTTTAATTTCAATGACTAGATTATTATTACATAGGTATGTTATGATAAAACAATTCAAAATATTACAAATGTTTATCAACTTATGTAGGTACTACTACTACTACTAATAATTTTAATGCTTATAATAAATGATTAATACGAACGAAGCACAAGCAATTGTGGTATAGGACATTTATAATTGGGGCGTTAATTACTTTGAAATTAAACTACTGTTTACGGCTTTTGCGCGATGTATTTAAAATAATATAACTGTTGCTTTAAAAGCATGCGAAACGTCGGCAAAATAATAAATATAAATTATTTTAAAATAAATTGCGATTAAATCCGTAAACAATAATTTAATTCGCGTAGGTAAATGTAAGGCAAAATGAGTGAAGTACTATTAAAATAAATTGCTACACCTTGATCACATATTTTTATTCAAACATACGTACCTATATAATTCTAATCTTACTAATACCTACGACCTACATATATATTGATTTGTAGTAGTAGGTACTACAATAGTGTAAAATAACCGAGCTGAAAGCTTATACCTACTTGACTGAAGCCAGTAATGTAATGAGTGTAATTCAAATCTAATGACAAATGTGTTGCTTAATGAGTTTACCGCAACTAATGAATGAGTAGTATGTAAAACAATACAGTTTCAAATACAAGCCTCAAAGTCTTTTTGCTAATGTAAATGTAGACTGCTTCAGTGTCATATTGGTAGTAACACCGACAGCTTTGCATGAGGTCTGGAAAAACCCGCGGGTTGAGCAAAATGGTAGTAAATGTTTCTGACAAGAAATTGTCAGCAGAAGTCTGATACTCTACCGTCATAAGAAAAAAAAGGTATCTGCAATAAATATTGTTCTAGGTACCCTGGCTGATACGTATTTTTTTACTGATTACAATAAGGTAAAAACATTAACATCAAAAAAGATTTTAAATACGTCTTTCTTCCTTATGACGGCATTACTGTTCTCAATAAAACGCCTTTCCTCAATTAGAAAAAAAAGAAAGAAAGAAAAATGTTTTATTTGAATCTCCATACATACATAATTTTAAAAAACAATGATAAATACAATTAAGCAGAAAACGGTACATGGAGATCAAATTAGCCAACTGCGTCAGCTATTGTTGCAGTATAGATTGCAACGCTGGTATTCTCGCAAGCCTACTAACAATATACATGGACTTAAAAGTACAACTTACGGAATGTGGGTGTGTAATATAACTCTGGCTACCTCTTCGAGAGATTGTGGATGCAATTTATGGCAATAGGTGTGAGAACTATATCCATAAATGCCATATTATTTACGTGCATACCATACCTTCCAAATAGGTAGATGCAGTTGATGGGTACAACGATATATGTACATCAGCATCAAGGAAATTAAATAATTTGAAGTACTTAAAACAAAATAGATTATGAAACAGGATTATTTTATTATCCTAACTAATATTATAAATGCGTATGTAAGTTTGTTTGTTTGTTATTTTATACCAGTTTTCACCCGCGGCTTCGCTCGCGTATATGTAGGTTAGGTTAGGTTAGGTTTGAAACAGTAATTTTTCTGGATGAAAGTTACCCTATGTCCTATTCTGTACCACTGACAACTTGTATGCAAAATTTCATGTTGATCGGTTGAGTAGTTAAGGCGTGAAAGCGTAACAAACAAACAAACAAACAAACTCTTTTTCGCATTTATAATATTAGTTAGGATAATATCAAATATGGAAGTATATAATCAAGGAACTACTCGGCCGATCATCATGAAATTTTGCGTACACGTCAGGGGTACAGAAAAGGACATTGGGTACATTTTATCGAGAAATACTTATTTACTAGTTGAAATGTATTCAATGTAGTTGAAATGTATTTAATATTACCGAGGGATACCTAGTATAATATATTTCTCTAATCGCTAAAACCAGCACGGATTGAAATACGATCTTATTTTCATAAGTAATTTCGATAAAACGTTTCCTAATGATTTTCAAATAATATAGAGACCTTAATATACCCATAAACAGTGAACCTCCTATCAATCGAGAATAAAAACTGATTAAGTATTCCTACAGCGTCGCGATGAAACAAAAGAGATAAATAGTCATTTAATCTTATCGCGGCTTTGAAACAATTCAATTTCTTATTCTTTAAGGGAAGTTTAAAAAATAAAGCGAGGTAAATTTAATTCGAGCCAATAATTCAGGCGTTAACACTTAAGGTCTAGTTAGTTTGTCCAAAGGTAATTTCCGAAATTGATAATTTGCAGTATTATTTTGATGCTGTCCTTATGTCACAATTTTTTTCGAGAATGACGTGAACAGTTGGTATAATTATTACATTCTACTAGCTTTTGCCTGTGGCTTCGCTCGCGTTCATTTAGAATTTGACAATCAATTCGGGTCGTACTCTGCTTGTAATAATATAACTCAATCATGATTCGCAAGACACGTGGCACCATCTATTATTATAAGAACGTCATTGTTGTTTTCCTCGGGAACAGTAATTTTTTTCAGGATGAAAGGTAGCCTATGTCCGTTTCTATACACCTGACAACGTAGATGCAAAATTTCAGGATGATCGGTTCAGTGGTTTAGGCGTGAAAAAGTAACAAACAAACAAACTCATTTTCGCTTTTATAATTTTAGTTAGGAGTAGGATTAGGATATCCTTTTAATAAAACCGGTAAATATTTGTATACCTACGTATTTCATGAAATCTCTTTACGACCCGAACAGGGCTTTTTCAGTGCAAAAAAATATTTCCTTTATTGGAACGAAGTTCCTTACGGCAGGCTTGGAGGGGATAGGGATTTTGCTGCGCGACCGAACTGAAAAAAATGTGATAGTAAAACCGTAAGAAAAAATCCGTGGAAAAAAGTGCGTGGAATAAAACCGTTAAATGAGACGTGCGCAGGCGCGACAGTCGCATACACAAGCGAGTAGTGTATAATACCTTTCTCTTTCTCCCTCTTTCTTTTCGTTCTCTCATCCATTCTTTTTCTATTACCACTCCACCCCGCCAATGCATAGTATATACTCATGAATTCATGGACAAGCACGTGGCGAATACTCACATAAAATTGAGCATTTTTTGCAATTTGTGTCGATTCTACATTAGCCGAAGGAACTTCGTTCCTACCTGGTGTCCCACGACACCACATTTTATTATAAGTATCTATTATTAACATGTATATGTAGATATAAGTTAATTGAAGTATCCAAAAAGTGCTTTCACTTTAGGCAGATGGGTCGTTTAGGCCCTATAATTGTCTCCCCAGGATGTTAAGTTTCAACTCAAAATTCTAAGGTTTTATGTACTAGACCATCGCTGGTTAGGGATCAGGCCCCTTGGAAAATAACCCAAGATAAGCCAATGACTAACATAACATGGTCTTGTTCAGCTATTTTACAAAGCTATGGTTTATGTCTCGTTCGCATGCCAGTGATCTAGACAGAAGCGTCAAAAATAAATAAATGTTCCTTTGTGTTCTCGCATATGTAGCTGCTAGCTATTGCTGGTGATGACTTATGACAATAGCTCTACAGCTCGTGTTCTAAAAATTAAATATTCTATAGTTAACTTCACATATATTTATTACATGCTGAGAGATAAGGTAACCCTATTAGTTCTAGGTTTATACGTGGCAGGTTATTAATCAGAATAATTCATGCTTCAATAATAACTTAACACATACAGTCCTAAAATCACTGCAAGCACAACTCGAGGTATTCCAATTAGACCATTAAAACTTTAATTAAACTAATAACGACTTCCTTCACCTTAATGTTACAAGAATTAAAATACCTTTTTTGTCGAAAGTCTACTCATTCATAAGACCCTTAAAAGAAATTGGCTTTAAAAGTCATTTCCTTTTTCAATACGGCACAGTAAAAAAATCACACCCACCTGGTTAGGCGCGTGGCGGTTCTTTCCGGTGGCTCCCCCTAGCTATATATCGATGGATTTTAAAAGGTTCCAAATGTAAAAGATAATACAGATAACGGAGGGCTTCTTTAAATGGTTGGGTTTAAAACTTTACCGGTTTATTTTCTTTATAATTTAATAAGGAGCGCGTGTCGGATGTCCGATTGTATGTGTTCAAGCACTGTGACGTCGTTATAACAAGTTTTTGTTGTTTCAAATAATATTGTACGGACGGTGAATTATGTTTGTTGGAACTGGATGACAGATGTTCGTTGTAATAAGACTTTCGTCATCAATTCATAATCCATGTTATGTATTTTATTCTAAGTCATTCGAAGGGATTGTGTAGTACACGATATTATTATAAAAGTCCTCTATACTTATTCTATATCTACCGTGACGGAACAATAATAATTTTATAAACAAAATAGGATTATTTATATTATTATTTTATTTTCCAACCATAAGCGTAAAATACACCACCGAGACAATCAGCGATGAAAGAAAATACTTATAGGTAAGTATATTCCAGTGTTCCTAAGATCAATATTTTATTTGGACCACGGATTTGCCTTATTTTTTTCTAAACACATCACAAAATTCATAAAAAACTTTTATCAATAATAATTTTAGATCGGTAGCGAGACAGAATCGTGTCAGATTTAGAGCACGATTTATTGCTTTTAATTCATAGCGTAAAGGGTTTCAAAAACGTCCCGTTATTGTTAAATGAAGAGCACCTTTGTTGTCGCACTAAGTTCTTTATTTACGATAATGCACAATTTTCACGGGCCATTTATATTTTACTATCGGTTTATCACGTTACTGCAATCCTGTACAGTGATACGAAATTTGAAACTTTTACAAATATACTTTTTTTATTTCCATCGCTTCGGCAGACAAAATATATAATTTGTTACAGATTAAATAAGAGCAAATAAAAATATGTAATAACTTCTTATTCAGGCTTTGTGTAAGCTAGGATTATATCCAATAAATTCTGATTAGCTTATTCAGTGCCTATTATATCGCGACATCATCGATAAAGTACGGGTCGTGTACAAATGATACCGAATTGTGCTAGACAACTTTCTTGATTAAAATAGGACCATTGTAAAACGACCTTCTGTGCTTGTGTTTATACTATGCTTTTATAGAATTTGCTTATGTGTCGTATTGCCACATATTTTGATGCACGTACCTTGATGACCAAACGGAGCTTGACAAACCATTATGTAATTATTACCTCAAACAAATTACGGTCTGTTAAATATTTACCATATTTAACCATTCATGTGCTAACAAAATAATGTGAAAAAGTTTGTTTACAAAATCTTTTCGTAACAAATATTTTACTAACAATGTATGCAAATTGGATGATCCCAAGTTATTCATTAAATGCATGGGTGCGGTTCTCCAAACAAGAAACAGCAAACATTATTTTGGACCCTAAATAACAAGGTGAGGCTTTACATAACATTTTTAATTATATTTTGTCGCATGCCTAAACAAAGTGTCCTCTATAAACGAGTTTACAAATAAAACAAAAAGAAAATACAATTCGCAAAACTATTTATTTTTTATGTTCGTAATAAAAATACTAACATTTTTGTCTACTAAGGATGATTTAATAAAGACACCGGTGAACTGCCAAGCAGAGGTTACCGGTTCTGCAGACTTGAGACCTCTCAAGTTCGACCTTAATATATACCCAAATAGTTATTCATTGCTTGCTTTAATGGTGAGAAGAATCCTGTAGGTATGGATGACAGTTCTCCGTAATGATCTCGAAGATATGTGAAGTATACTGAGTACCAACCCGTATTGGGTCAGCGTGCTGAACTATGGACTCATGTATTATTCCATTTTGAAGAGGGCCGTTCTTAGCAATGAAAAGTGTAGTTCATAAACAAGGCTGATAATATTATATCCGTCCAACTGTGTATTGATACAGTTTGATTTATAGATTTGTAAAATAAAATGATTATCATTATTAAAGTTCGAAAATTAGGTAGGTACTATATATTTTATAAAATGTATTGTAATTTTCGATATTTTTCAAATGTCTCGAAGCGATTTGCAAACTATAGACCCAGAACGATTCTACCTATTAATATAAAAGCTTGTATACCATTAAATTTTTCTTGCTTGTCTTATTTATCGATAATACGTATATTTAGTGTTAAGCCATGACCGCCAAGCCTATAAGTAAACCTCCAGCAAAATAACCTTTACTAACATTTTTGATCCCCTTGAATCTTTGCGACGGGATATGCCAAAGGAAACAATAGATAGAAATAAGTGCCGAAACAAAGCTCTATTTGATTTGCCGGCTCACGTACCCCATTCATGAGCGGCTAGTTTCGATAGCGAATAAAATAAAATTATTTACAATATTTTTTGCGAACATCAATAGATTTAGCGGCCACAATCTATTGTATCTTTATAGTGAATTCAAATAGATTACTTCTTTTGAAGTGCCGTACTTTCATATGTAAGTATAATATGATTTATTAGAAGTATAATAATAATATAATCATTTATTCTCTCTTCACAATAGTTTCAAGACTCGAGTATAGACAACAGTGTAAATAGCACATTGTAAACTAACTTGTGACTTGGGAGAGACTGGTGCCTGAAGTAGGTTTAAGAAAAACCTGTATTACAGGTCACCAGATTAGAAGTATAATGGGCCGAAGATGGCAAATAAATAAGGCCTGCATGATTATTAGGGTTAGCAAAGCGTATAGGTTAGAGGGATATCACCAGAGCGTAGCGCGTTGCTATGACTGCATTTTGAAGTGCAGTGTAGGCAAAGACGCGGCCACTTTCCAGAACAGCGTCTTTGAAGAGCTTTAAAGCTATATTTTGTGTACCTGCGATGGATATGGTTACTCACAGCGATAAAAAAGAATATTTCCCGACATATTAATATTCTACTAGCGGTCGCCTAGTGGTCAAAATTCGACCAAAATTTCTAAGCTTGCTACTTTGTTTTCTTTTTTTATTACATATAAATAAGGTATAGGTAACCATAGATACAAAGAATTGTACGACGTCAGACGAACAATGTCCAAATACTACGAACGCGATTCGAATGCGTGTGTCAAATGCATTAATTTAATGTATTTCTAATGCATATTTTATAAAAATATTAGGATTCGCTCCTCCTTCTCCATATAAACTTCAACTGTGCCAAATTTCATATTCCTCCGACCGCATAATTTTCGTAAAAAGGGGTACAAAGCTCACGTATTAATATCTACCTATATATTAATACGTGGCGATATTTTTCCAACGATGTCGATCCAGGTTAGAGGAAAATCTGCTATCTCCCTAAACTCTTATTCCTCGTAAAATAGCTAATAAGGAATAGCCACAAATAAATAATAGAGACTACTAAAATATTCAATTACTCTCCAAGTCAAGCATATAAATACAACTAAAAGCAGTATGTATTCTGAGTCAGGTTTAGATCTTCTTACGATATATTTTATTGATACGCCATAAATATGTTGCTTACTTCATTATTGCAATAGGATCATAGGACATTCGGCCGTATGAAATTGTCGGCGAAACAACACTATTAAATTCGTACGCAATTACGTATGTCATAATAAACTAATTGCCAGTAATTAAAGTATTGCTAAGAATGAAAACTAATTAAGTAATTACAGTGACGCAATCATTTTAGCAACACTATAATATTACAAAAATGTTTGTTAAATAGTTTACCCTAAAGTTGTTATTTTAAGTATAAAAGGAAAAGTAGACTAATTAAAATACGCAGAAAGTAATGAAGGCAAAGCAAATAATGGCGTTAGTACTTCCGTAAAAATATCGAGTAAAGTTGCAAAAAGGCAATATACAAAGTATACAACATATAATTATAAAGAACATACGCACAACACTTTTTTGTAACAAACAATGTAACAAAAGTAACATTGTGATATGTAAATGACTACAAATTAATAACGACCTTTAATATAGGGATATTTTTTCTCACACTGTATACAAAGCTACCACGTATATTTTAGGGTTGAAGCTTTTGTTTAACAATTATTTCTTCTTTTAACCTGTTCAATAGAAGACGTTTTTTAATTGGAAATAACGCCGGGTCAATGGGATCAGTTTACATTGTTTTACACAATAAAATATATTTTGGATTCAATCTTAAGTAACGAATAACCCTACAAATAATATAATCGGTTGTAGCCACGGTTCGTAATAATCGTGCAGTTTATTAAAATAATACGTATATTCATCCATCAATAACACCCTTCATTTCGCGTTTTATAATGTAAATTTGACAGCATAATATTATTTTTGACTTTGACACTACCGGCAGTCACTCATGCCAATGACAAATGTCAAAATGCAAATGTACTTTTTTATTGGAAAAAGATGCGCCGGCGTTGTATTGTTATGCCAATTGCGTTCGCGCCCGGCACCGAATGACAATGATAACGAACGACGCCCTCAAATGTTTATGCTATTCCTTGTTTATGACGCTATCACTCATACACGAGCAAAACATTTACCTTAGAATTATATTTTAGTACTTATTTTGCATACAAACTGCTTGCATCGCAATTATTTTCCCTTTATAAAGTTTACTGAATTTGTCAGGGCGCGTTCGTCCAATACTAATATATTTTGTTACAACTAGTTTATTGTTATAAATGTAGAAATTACTAATATGACAGTTTTATTGCCTTAACACCTATTTACACGAGGCATGATTTTGCCAGCAAGTGTAGCGCTATCATAGTCTTAATTGATGAAAGAAAAAAAGATACTCGTAGAATGACATTTGGTTTAAGAAGCGTACCTTGGCAAAACGGCCAAATTGCCAACTTAATTAGTAGTTTATTACCTAGTTAGAAGAAGGGTAAGTCACAGCGTAGGGGTACTATACGAGTTCTAAAATAGGGATAAATTGGCCTCGTTGCCTCTACCGATACGAGTGTTGAGCAATCAAGTGACGCTATAAAGTACTTTCCACTTCTGTGTACTTATCAGTCAAATATGATCTTATTTTTATCATTATGGGCCGAGTTTCTATCGTCAGATAACTTTTAACTGGGGAGCATATTTGTCGTTATGACAGCTCTTGTATTAGGATACCAAAGCTGTCAAAACGACAAATATGCTCGAAATAACTCGAATTTATAATATTAGTTAGGAATAATATTATAAATTCGAATGTGAGATTGTTTGTTTTTTATTATGCTTTCACGCCATAACTACACGACTGATCATCATGAAATTTCGCAAACACATAAGTTGAAAATATTTCATCCTGCCATATTTATGCTTCAGATAAAATTTATCTGACGATTAAAAATCGGCTGTAAGTGAATGAAATTTAACTAAACGATTCCTTCGACTAATTAAGTACCTACGTTTATAAATGTCTTAGAATGTAATATCTAATATGTGCAATGATTTAACGCCATACCGTCGTGCCTACCGTGTTATTTAATAATCAATAAAACATCATCGCTGATCATCTATCGTATAGATCACTAGTCCAGCACAATGAGTAATCTTGGATATATTTCAATAATGGTTCGTCGGCGCATAAGTGATTGGTGATTAATCATTTCTTTCAACACGGATTGGCAGTGATCGAGTGATTTACTTGCGGTTGAAACGGGACAATTATTTCATTAAAGTATAGTTACTAATATTACATAGGCCAAATATTGTAAACAACCATGTATTTTTCTGTGCCCATACTGCTAGCTCTCATATGACGAGAACAACAGTTATACAATTTCTAAACCCCAAAGATAACAAACAAAACACCTCTTCATAAAATAACAAAAAAATATTTTTTTTTTTAGAAAGTATTTTCATTATATTTTCGTAAATAATAATACTCTGAGTACACCCCTGAAATTACTCAAACGAACTTTCATTACATTTCGAAAATGGAATACGTCGAAAGGTCGCGGAGGGCGCATGCGCATTGTCACCTAACATGATAGATTGCTGTCATATTCAAAGTATCACCTATACATATGTAAATTATTACTACGCATATCTGTACTGTGTGACGTATTGTCACTACACCATATTTAAGGGGCGTGTGCCTGCAAAATAATAATAAAAAGAGTTAGTGTATTTGGATACCATTTGTCAAGTCCTAATAGAATTTTATATCGACATTTGTAGTAATATAATCCAGCGATATTGGTTTCATACTTATACTGTCAGGTAATAAATAGCTTACAAAGACCTATCGATAAGTATCTATTGTAAGTAGGGCTAACTGAAAGGATATCACTCATGCCACAAAATAAATAGGATCAGTACCTACCTGATAAAAAGATCCATTAACAAAAATACACCGATCCTATTTCAGATAATACTTATTAAGACTTACGTTTGGTTTGAGCGGTTAATAATGTAATTGGTAAATATGTCATTTTTCGTCGAACATTTATCTTTATTAACTGAAATGCATCTCTAACCTACCTACTTGCCTTTTAATCATGCTTAACGTGCTCGCTTGTTCTAGTTAATTCCTTAAGTTCACATTTGTCACTATTATTTATCAGCTTAAGTAAACAAACAAATTACATTTCGGATCACTGGCACCGAATACGGCTGCTGACAGAAAAATAAATCTTCACTTATCATATCGGGAACGCATTCAAAATATTGTCCCACTATATCTCCGCCCAAGCGCTAGCACGCCCGGCGCAGGCGTCACAACACAACTCGGTACTTTTTATCAATCCACTAATGGAAGGGTTCATACACAATGGTCGAATCACGTTACCATTTTTTTTTCGATAGTTGGTCTTTTTGAAGCCAGTGGGCCGGTGTCCCGGCTGACACCATTCACGCAATGATTGATGGAACTAATTAATTTTGTCGTACGCGTGTTTGTCAATGAACTTAGATACTTGAATTCCAAATTCAAAATTTTACCTCTATTGTAATTACTACAAAGGGTTTGAGTTTAAATTTCGAACCTTTCTACGAAGCGTGTCGCGTGTTCTGCAACAATAAATTATATTATCTTCGAATATTTGATTGTGAACGATGTTAAATTAACATAACTATGCGCCGAGAGCAACACGGAATTTTAAATGGGCGCCTATTTTACAATTTTTAACGCGCACTCGCTGAATATTTAATTACTCGTCGTCCATGTCGCGTAGCCATCAATTGGTAAGTGGAGTGCGGCTTGTTCAAAATTACCGAATCCCTGATAGCACTTCGCACCGTCAAAGGCGTCAATTTGCATCGTTTGTAGTTTATCGTTTGCGGTGTAAAAAATACATCCATATTTTGCAATGCGAACAGGGACATCGCGGCGTAAATTGCAACATGTCGACCGCAGTGTCGTATCGCTTTGTTAGTGGCCGTTTTGAAGTATACACACACGCGCCCGACTCAGTTATCACACTGTGCAACATTGTACCGGGAATCGAGTTCGAAATATTACTGTGTTTGTTGCTGGAAAACGTGCATTAGGTACGCTCTAGTGATGTCAATTTACGGCCATCCTGATTGTACACAACGAGGATCCAATGGATGTTTTTGCTATTTTGTTTTAATGTTCGATCTGGCAATAAAGAATAATGTGTATATGATTCACAGTCCAATCTTAATGCGACCTAATTTGAAGAAGTATTAAACTAAAAACAAGCAACCTACATAAATATAGTTACCTAGCTTTTTCATTGCGAGGGTTTGAAATATGTCGTGAAGGTAATTTACGCGGATGAGACAACGCAGATCACAAACACTGAGAGAACTAATTAAGAGTTTTAAATGTTCATACAAATTGTATGGCAGAAGTTAGCTTAGAATAAATTAATGAAAGCGACACGAAGGCTCGACCTCGGCGCCCTCATTACCTTGACTTTGATGTTTTAGAAGCTTGCTGATGAAAGTGACTATTTTAAGTATGGCGCTTTGGCTTAGAATAAAAATATTACTCATATTGAACATGTTATTTATTATTGACGGTAGAATGGTACATAAATCATTATAATTGAATAGTTTATTCATTTGTCACGGATTTAAAATATAGCACAATAAAAAATATAGAATTATTAAGTTCATTTTTCTTAGCAATTCACGCGCTATTGGCAATATCGATTAATAGGGTGGCAATCAGTGGCACCTTGATTAAGATGAAGGTCAGTACCCACATAGCTATTTTTGCCATCGTAATATAGGCTAACTAAGAAGATATTTTAAATATCGAAGCGCTAGACTGTAAAACAAAAAAAAAGAATGTCGTCTAGGTTATGTGCCGGACTAAGCCTTTAACCATTACTTAATTACTTAAAATGAGTAAACAAAATGATTAGTTTAGTTTAAACTGTTTAAAGTTGAAATGCTTATGATGTTAGAGAAAAAGGTAAAGTTCGTTTGTGCGCCGCGCGTGACTTTACGGTTCGTTACTTTAACTCTTGTTCTGATTTAATTAAACGGTAACGAATTTTTCAAAATTCCTTAATTGTTTCCGTCCGAAATATCTTAATTTTTTTATTTCAACCTCTTTCTTTTATTATCCTCGGACCTGTTTCAAATGTCAGCTACGTATTTTTTAATTGCGCACTTTTTCAATAAAATTTAGAACGTTTGCTTTTAAAGGTTCTCAATCAAAAACCTCTAATTCTTTTAAAATATAAGCTTTTTAAGTAATTCTATTGGATTAAAGTAGTTTTAAATCCTTTTCTCTAAGAATCCATTTAAGTGTTATTACCAAAAAGGACCCATTACTGTAGCTAACACATAATTTATGTGCTAACAAAAAACATTAGAGTAATTTCAGTTTTTACGTAACCAGTATAATTGAGAAAAATGTTCATGGCTTTAGGAGCACCACAAATAAAAAAACACCGTAAAAGTTTAATAGCTGTGGACTAAGTTTGAAAAATGGGGTTGACTAAACTAGTTTCAGTGTTATCCTATCATCATAAAGAATATCGTAAGACGTTTTTAAAGGCGAAAGGGTGGAGCGAAGGATAATACAAATGGACATCCGGTCACTTTAGTGGCACAATCAAATGTAGCGTTATCCAATTTAATGTATTTATTGCTTGCATTCAAATCACGGAAGCAGATGTAGATTTGATACAAACGTTACAACGTCTTGTAGTTTGACTGATGCAATCATAATGACACGATAACGGAGTACATTGAAAATAAATAGGAAAGAGATCTTTTGTCAATTGAAATTGATATTGGCGACGACAGTCAATGGCTTGCTTGTCGCTAAATAGAAAGTCCAATATTTAGAGCCTTTTAAATTTTCTAGGCGATGTTGGCCACCTACTAAACAATGCATTAGGTCTGACTTTTTCAGACTAATTGCAGTAGCCGACGTGTTTTACGCATATACTTAAAGTTACCACCGTATTTTATGTGATCCTTTAAAAACAATAATAAAAATCTATTTAGAATAAGTAAACACGTAAAATTAAGAATTATGAAGCCGTAATAAAAACGTACTCAATATGAGCGATAAAATTTAATGGAAGAAATGTGTTAAACAGAGATAATACGTATCTAAACATAATTTTATATTACATGGCCAGATAAAAACCAGATGGTGCTCAGTTACTGGTGTTTGATAAATTGATAGCTAATGAAGAAATCAATTAGCGGGATCGTACATCGATGGAATAATCATCGACATGATAAGATAAAGCACTTATGGTAGAACGGCCATCTGTTCACCACTGATCGCATAGCGAACTAATGCGACTGTATTTTTCGTTCTACAAACATATTGAATTACTAACGATGCAACAGATATTTATATGCCTATCTTCAATATTTATCTCTATAGTTACGTATTAGGGTCCAAAATGCATTTCGACGGGCCGTCTGCTTTGCCAGAAGTGAGACAAGTTTGCTAACGAGTAACAAACAAAAAGTTTGTTTTTCTAACATTGCAAAAAAGGTCGCAAATAATAAAAGCCATGATGACAATAGATCGCAATTTGAAGTGGGACACTCATGTTACAATAACGACCCTCGTGAATAATATTATAATTGTTGTGCGCCTCAAAATAAACATGAAGATTTGGGCAAACAAATTCTGTCGTAACGGGTACCTACTCGTGGACATACTGACAACTATAAAACCAGCTACAATACAAATAAACGCGAATATTTATCCTTACATAAGTCCGAAAGAATTGCTCGTTTTGTAATCGCGAAATGAGCAACACTCGCAACCCATGTTATATCAAAGCATTAGCGTCTTATAAATTAATTTAAGAGGAATAAATTAGAAGCTCATTCGGTTTTTGTGTTAGTGGATCGGTTTTTATTTAATTATTAACCGTTTTAAGATATGCAGAGGCATATTTGCAAAGCTTAAAACGTTTACATACCACCCTAAACGGGTTTGCTCATTTTCTTAGCTTGGTTAATGATAATATTGAAATAAGGTTTATGACAGTGCCTACTTTTGCATATTTTATTACAGAATCGCAGTGCTCATTCCGACGTTGTCACGCTATCTTTACTTACATTTTTCTTGACAACATTCCGAGTTTTCTTTTCACGTCTGTGACATATATTATGCCGATTCTATAGAATTTTATTTTCGAATACACAATTTTTTGCTTTCTTTAAAAGTGGCCAAATGTAAATAAAAGTATTTGTAACAAAGATTACTTTTATAAAATAACTAGCTGACCCGCGCAACTGCGTCTGCTTTATATTAGAGAATTTTTGCCGATTTTGCAACATTTTTCATTAATGCTCCGCTCCTATTAGTCGTAGCGTGATGGTATATAGCCTATAGCCTTCGTCAATAAATGGGCTATCCAACACTAAAAGAATTTTCAATTCGAATTAGTAGTTGTTCAGATTACCGCGTTCAGCCAAACAAACAAACAAACTCTTCAGCTTTATAATATTATTATAGATAAAAGTGACGCAAAAAGCACTATAAATTACTATAAGTTAAAATTGCACAACTTAATGACGTCATGACCCTCGAATGCTATGATGTACTTGTCCATATTTTATCGCTCTATAAAAGTGTCGCCCTCTTTCAATTTGGACACAGTTGTTTTATTATGTACAGAAATATTATTGCCATTTTTATTGCTAGAACACGCACCATTTCGGACGTTATTTTATGAGCTAGAGAATAAGTATGGATTTTTTTGTAAAGTTAGTACTTGTATGGCGAAATTGATTGTAGACGTGAGCTACTATTGTAGTCACATTGTACAATTACGGTTTTATATTCAGCTGTAAAATGAGTGCAATTGTGACGTCACAAGTTTAAAGAAGGCGAGAGCGTTCAGCTGACAATCTATCATGATTCATGAGTTTTCTTGATACATCTCTAATCGTCTATATAGCTCGAATAGATCTATTAAACTGCTACTACTAGCTATGATTTGAAAGTAATCTGTGTAGATATAAATGAATTGCCTCAAGCAAAGGTATTCTTCATTGATGAAATTAATAAATTAAAAATATATATCATTCGATCGATACTAGATAGGGATCTCGTAGTGATGCGCATAATTGTATTCGAATAATAATCAAAAATAGTTGTGCACAAGCGATATCTTTATTTGGTGTATAGTATTATAATTATTATCTGTAATATGGTCAAGGGCGCAGCCCATGTATATAATTACCTAGTTGTATACGTGAGCGAGTAAGTAGTCATAGTTGTAAATAATACATTAGAATTTACTTTCTTTTTTTTAAATGACTATCCCGCACTAGGGCTAATTTCTGTATCGCGGAGGACTTTACAAACATACAAAAAACGGACACAAAGAATATCTAGACTCAATAGCATTGTGTAAATCGCTACAGTCTAGACTCTACTTAAGCATTCATCATATGCAAACAATATAATAACGTAAAGTTATCATAAAGTTATTTAATATGTACCGACATTGTACCCATAAAGTTTTTTAATTTGACACTAAGACATATTTGAGGAAAACTAATTATAATCCCTAATTAAATATTTTATTAGAAAGTCTAAATATACGAAGCTCGTAAATTTGTTCGAAAGTTCTAACCTACCTCCCTAAATCAAAGTTAACAAGATCAACAAAGCCCAAACTCAAGTAGGGAACATTCATTTTGTAAAATTGACACAAACCTCTGATAAAGCAACAAACACAAATTAACACCTTAAAATGTTATCGCGACACTTCAATCGGGTCGTTGAACTAACCCTTTAAAATCTGCATATTTACATTGATCAAAAAATACCGACATACACTGCATATGTTATACGGAAAATTACACTTTATCTCTTTGCTTACAAGATCGAAAATTGTATAAATATAGTAGCTGCCGAAATTCCCCGATTGTTGATTACTGGCCACCCTTGAGCCTTTCACAATATCTTTTCGGCTGGTTGCTTCGATTATGGTAATTTTTTTAATAACATCTCGAATTAACAAATGTTCCCTAGGACAATAGTTCATTGCAGGCTGACAGTTCGCAATTGACTTCACTGTATTAGAACATTCATGAAGGGAGTGTGTTGTTGGAATACGGCAATTTTTTTTTATCATTTTGTAACACGTACACGTATTATGGTATAATACCTACTTCTACATTGAAAATAAAAAACAAGGTTCATTTGTTTTTTTTATCAATTCGAATTTTAAAATCGTTCTGTCACAATAAGTTTTATACAGATTGAAGTAATAAATATAATATGAATTGATTTAACTTTCTGTTTCTTGAATACCTACAAGTTTTTTGTTACGAGTTGGAATGCGTTTCCGCTTACAACTCCGCGGGGGCGGCCGGAGGGTTTATGTCGGTCTCACCTGAGGAAAGATGACGACGTCCCAGTCCTACCGAATAAACCTACCATGGTGTTCCTCCTCGCAATCTGTGGCCGGAGCGTGTTCATCCTATAACAGGTATCATGAATACCTAACATTTTTAGCTTGTCCGGGTACCAACCCGTAACTCCACGTTGTCTTAATCCACTGCCTAACGCATACCAGTCATAAGACACTAAAGCATAAACCGACTTCATACTAACACATTTAAACTATGCAGTGCTAATTGCAACAGGAAATCGCCGTTTAGACTTATCTCCCCTTTTAATCGACCGTCGCCGCGTCGTAATTGCTCAATGTTACTCTTACTCGATATTAACACTAATATTTATTTATATAAGACACACTAATGACATATTTACAGACTATTAGTTTGCTTTATTATTATCCAATAATATCATTATTCTCGACACTGTAAAGTGTAAGGCAAAGTTTCAATTAGAGAGGCGCCCACGTTTAAATATGGTACTTTTCTAGACGTTGTCAGTTGTCAACATGAGTACTAAATTATAAAAAAGGGAAATATAGTATTATCACGCTTACTCATATTGAAAATTGTACACTATCGTTCTCTATCATGTAATTGAAATATGTGTGCTCACTCTTCTTGGTGTGGACATTTTTTCGTGCCATTTAAGTACGATAAGGACACAGCTATAATTAAAATCTTGTGTGTGGTGTAAATACATCACTTAAAGGTGTACATATGCTAAATACTTCACATAATCAATAAAAAACAATTTTTAAATCGCGACAATAATGAAA
This sequence comes from Catocala sponsa, assembly GCA_963564715.1. NCBI lineage: Eukaryota > Metazoa > Arthropoda > Insecta > Lepidoptera > Erebidae > Catocala > Catocala sponsa. Next base: position 13,840,205 of record OY751341.1, on the reverse strand, counting down.
CACGATATTTTTCGAGCTGTCCATAATCCACTGAATAAAATAAACTGAAAAGTAAGGATTGAAATAATTCAATTGTATAAAGCCCATATTACAATTGCAAAATACATTTTCTGCATTTTGCATATTTTTAGCGCCCGGTTTTTTGAGTTTACACTTAAAACCGTGTAATCCGGGTTTAAACTTATTATAATGGTAGGTTCCATTGTTCGCGAGGCAGAGGGCGCCACCCTAATTCTAATTCATATTGTGATTGAAGAGCTCTCGAAAGGTAAGCTACGGTCAGCGTAACATAATACTTTGTAAGGAACATTAAAAATGTCGTAAAATAATACGTTACGTTACTTAAATCCCTGGATGTATTAGCGGTTCGAATCAGTGAATAACAACCCTTTGCTTACCCAAATGCATATTTTAGTATTTGCAAATGAAACATTTTACTCAAGTGGTATCCCAACGCAGAAAGTGTTTCCAGAGTTGAAAATTCTGCTGTAAAATAATTCAAATGCGGTGTGGTAATGTGTGTGATCTTAAAAATAAACTATTCGTTAGTGTTCTATGGTAGTAATATTTTTCTTTGTTTGTCTTTGGAATAGATATTCACTTGTGTGTTCTGGGATATTATATCGCGCTGTCGCGTTCATATCTAATAGATATTTTAATTTGGATATATGGATTGTTTATTATATACTATCGTCATTGATGTATAAAAAACGTTTTTATATATCAATGGCTATCGTATAGAAAAAACAATGCATATTAAAGATTTTGCTTCCTTGTTTTGTCGTATGGATTTGGATAACCGTGAGGTGCCGTGGTTACGTCCCGGATCGGGTAAAATGCTTTTAATTTTATTGTTAGAAAATTCTCAGATATTTTCATCTCGAAATAACTATATTGGAATAAACAAAAAAGGTTGATCTCAAGTATAATACCTATTTCGAATGACAAATGAATTTCATCAAATCAGGCTGATTCCGAGATAATTTTTGCCATATGAGTACATATGGCCTTTTGACAGTTTTTGTATAGGAAATCTTTCAAAGTTATTCCTAAGGTACGCTAACTGATGACTGAATAATCAGCCCTTATCGTCAAGACATAACAAAGATTCAGAGAGACAGATTCACTTTCGCATTTATAATTTCATTGTATATAGAGCTTAACCCACCTAGCTATCTATAAAGTAAATTCATTTGAAGAAATCCAGTCGCCATCGCAATTCGGTCTGACCTGCATTTGAAAATCGAATCAAACCGGTGCCCGTTCCCGCGGGAAAACGAAAAGATTCAATCAATTTCCGTTAGCTGAATGCACCCGATTATTTGTTTATTGGGAAATATTCCACTGAATATCAATTCAACTTGGAGTTATTTCAACGGAAATATTTTTGTTTAGAAGTCAACTTTAGTTTTTGGAATTCAATTCCAGTATTGTTACCAAATCCGATATGAGATTTCCTTATGATTACAGACGTTTTAGATTTAGAGCAATTATATTTTTTCATATGCCTCTGATAGATATTGAGCTCATATACCTACCGGGGTATGGGAAAAGTTAAGGAAGCCAAGAGCCTTTGTGTTGTGTTCCTCAAGTGAGAGTTTTGAGGCTCCTTAAGGGAGAGCTAAGTTGCCAGCAAGGTCCAGTATGAACTTTGTCTCTTGAATTGGAAGTCCAGTAGCTCTTTTTCTAAAAAGTCGATAACTGTTTGCCGATTGCCGCGATAGTAGTATTTATACACTAATCGTACACCAAGGATTCCGTAATTTAGAAGGAAACATTTTACAGAGAGATTTAGATAAACTCATAAATTCTCATCCGTTCAAGTTCGACGGCATCAATTATCATAATTGATATTCTACATATTGCAATTATTATTTTTGCAGATATTTTAAAAACAGTTCCAGTTAAAGACATATTGAAATTAAACTACTTTATAAGGATTAAAGAAAATATTATGTTTGAAACAGTTTCATTTTATATAATTTTTACATAATACTCGGTACACAGTACTCGTCACATTAGTAGTAGAAAAGTGACAAGATTAGCCATCGCACCATTGCTGTAGTATATTCTAATGTTTATAGTCACTCGTGGCTTACTATCAAGCTTACTACTATAGTAAGAAAATAACGGCACCGCTAAAAAAAGATAATGTATTTTATTGTCAGCAACATGGCTAGGCCTGAGAAAGAAATGACAATCTATTTAGCTTAACCCACTACCCTCAATGAACTGCGCTTAGCGTCAATTAATTGTGTTTATTTCAGAGGTTTGCACGCAAGAGAAAGTCGTACTTTTTATTGAAGTTACTTAAGCCGAGATGTGCGGTATACTGTCGCTTTTGATGTCGATATTACTAAATACCTATACTTGCGGTGGTATATTACTATATTACCTTCATTCTGCGCAAGGAAAGATGAAATGAGAGAAGGACGATTTCGATCATGGATGCACCGCAATAAGAACGCTTTAAAAGTGCCCAAACCAAGAAAGGTGAACATTTGAATGATAGATAACGATATTGTATAATTTTCAATATGAGTGACCGTGATAACACTTCTTCTCCCTTAGCCTTTATTATTCCCAAGTCACTTGGGGTCGACTTTCTAGTCTAACCAGATTTAAGTGGATATCAGTTTTTACACGGAGCGATTGCCATCTGACCTCCGCAACCCGAAGGCTAACGATACCCTAAGGCTAGACCAGTGTCAGGATATTAGAGGGCACTGACTTCCTAATAACGACTGCCACAGACGTTCATGGCAGCCGGGACCGACAGCTTAACGTGCACTCTACATATTTATAATTGACATGTCATCTTGCCATTGTGTATCAGATAACAACTTAACATCCAGAATCCAGCCAACAAGCTGTGTAGCTTGGCGAGGAAATTTATGTTGTACTATTATTATTACAAGTGAATAAATGACTTAAAAAAATAAAATAAGATAGGTATATTTTGAACGTCAATGATTTAAATCTTTGACGCACAGGCGTAATTTTCTCTCTTTTAAAACCTAAGTGTAGAAGGTTTTAATAGGAGTGAATATTTGTTTGTTTAGGCTAATCTATAAAACGTTGAAATCGGAACCGAGTATTCGCTAGGAGCCGTAAACGTTACAGCAATTTGTACCAAGTAACAAACGAGGAGGACAATATTGTCTTACAACCTAATTATTTATATATTATACTAGCATACTAGCGTAAGAGAATTTACCCAGTTCTTGCAACATTTTTCATTGATGCTCCGCTCTTATTGGTCGTAGCGTGATGTTATGTAGCCTATAGCCTTCCTCGATAATTAGCCTATTTATCGAGGAAGGCTATAGAAAAACTAAGATAATTTTTCAATTCGAACCAGTAGTTTCTGAGATTAGCGCGTTCAACCAAACAAACACAATCTTCAGCTTTATAATATTAGTATAGATTATTATTTATTTACCTTATCTTGGACTATTTTATATATTAGACTACTTATATACCTATAATACTGCGTACTTGGTTTTACACACGTTTCGGCTGTTGGCATCATGAAGATTCTTGTCGGCGAATTGGTACCGGCACACACAGCAATAGATATAGAATTGTAGATAACACAGCACTAATAAACATAATTATGCATATATACATATGTGCGTACAGTTGACGTAGCATGTAATACTTTAATTTTATATACATATACATATGTATGTCTCCTTGCTTTTATAGATGACTAGATTTTGCCCGCGGCTTTACTCGCGTTAATATAGGTTATATTATGTCAATAAATTTCTATCCCTCGGGAACAGTACCTGCTACTTTACTTTCTAGATGAAAGGTACTCTATGTCCTTTTTGGTATCCTTGACAATGTGTATGCGAAGTCTCATAATGATTGGTCGAGTAGTTAGGCGTGAAAGCTTAACAAACAAACTCACATTTGCATTTACAATATTAGGATTAGGATTATTTGCACATATTTTTCACCACTCATTAGCCAAGTATCCTGATTAGCTGAAACGTACGATTAGGTTCAAAACAGTATAATCGTAAAATGTAAGGCTCATTTGCAACAACAAATTTAAATAACTCATTAATATAAATCAAAATTTAATAAATGTCAGTAGTCATATCGAGTTCCATCGAGATTTACGCTAATACAATATTGAAATTTGTTAGTCAAAGTAACATTAAATATGATTTCTGCGTCAAAATAACCATAACACTAGTATATTATTGAAGGAATAAAATGTGCGATAATTCCAATATTGAATAGTATTGAAATAATATGAACGTTATTGGAACTGATTGTAACTTAAAATATTGTACCTACAGTTCAATATCGATTCAACTTTGTGTAACAGCTAAACTCGAGAACGAAAGAAATATCTCGACTTTTATCAATTTATCAAATAAAATTATAATTCGAATATACAATTACTTAATCTAATAATATTCAGTGGCAACGAATAAATCAACATTCAGATGCGTCATAATACCTACCAGATTTAAATCATTCGTTATTTAGAGAACAATAATAATTGAACATCTAATTACGCAGGTTGACAGTTTTGTTCAGAAACCTAACCCTACGTAATAGAATGCAAGCTTATTCCTGTTCATATTTTCAAAATCCACGCTGCTAAGTCTCACGTAAATAATGAATGAGTCTTTTGCCAACCACATTTTTTAACTCCGTGCTGCCAAATCGTACATAATATAGGGCGATCACAGAGCATAGAAGAAGATAAATTAGATATCTATCAGAGTGAGTCTATTGTCGACCTCATTTTCAAACGCTTTGCTAGCAACGTTTCAATAATAATTCAAATTTCTTTTTAGCAAAGAACTTAATAACACTTTACCGAACCCCTGAATTAAACCTGGTACAGTCAGCCAAAAATGTGGTTTACCACCCTTCGGTTGAGGTTCATTTGAATGTCATGAAACAACAAGGTCGATTTCCCCTTGCAATAATATTATGACATTGACCATTGCTCTCTTTATCATGTATTATATTTACGTCATGCAATGTGTCATGTTCGAATTATCACAACGAACAACAACACACCTCCTTGTCTAAGATCTCTTACACTCCCTTAGAAGAGTCAACCTTAGAGGTAATTAAATCTCACAGAAACTTTTGTCAAAACTGGTTGGCCATTTTCATGGCCGACTATACCACCCAATCGGCCGCAACAACTGCCTAATGAGGCTGTGAGGTAAAATCATCTTCGTTATTAGACCCCCGGGGCGTACTCTAGTAAAGACAGAATCTCGTTTCCTCAACGTTTCAATAATTATCGATATTGTATTCCGCAGACATTTTAATTAACAAGTCTCGCTATTATTGCTCGGAACTTAGCCTCCTTTGTAAGGAATAAACAAAAGTTCCGATTCAGGTGCAAATCGTTTATTTCCTTACAATAAAACTAAACGCATAACTATAAATACCTACAAATATTATCCTTACTATATATTATTATAAATGCGAAAGTAACTCTGTCTGTCTGTCTGTCGGTCTGTCTGTCTGTCTGTTACCTTTTCACGCTCAATCCGCTGAACCGATTTTAATGAAATTTGGAATGGAGATAGCTTGAGACCCTGGGAAGGACATAGGCTATATAACATCGCGCTATGGCTCACGGGAGCGGCGCAGTAACCAGAAATACCACTGACGCGGTTGAGACCGCGGGCATAGCTAGTAAATTATATTTGTGACTGCACAGATAGCATAGTGACATAAATGATCGCTTTGTCACTGCCATCGCGCCGAGTGTTGTGGATACGATCTCACGCCGACCAAAGCTATTTGTAGTCCACAAATAGTCAGCTCTGAAATGTTCGGAGTCTGGGTGTTCTTTGAGTCCGTTGTTTGAATATTTGTAGTTTCCCGCGACGCAGGAATTATTCATAGCGCGGCAGTCTTTAAGAGACAAGAAAAAGAAATTACTCGTTTAACGGATTTGAAAACCGGCACGCAGACAGGCCAGGTCCTGAATTACCAAAAGAAAACCAGGGCGTTCTATGCGATATACACGAACTAGCTCAAGCCAGGCATGAGCGAGTAAATTTTAAAATTATAGGTCTGTCTCGATTGCTGTGCTGTTAATTTGCTGGTTTAGATGAGAGATGACAGGCCGTCGCACGTCGTTCGCTATACGGGCCCCTTCTTGTACTAACAAGAGGCTCACGCCCTGTTGTGACCTGTAAGACAGTTTATAAACAGGGTTGATATGATCGGTTTGAGTAATGATGACACATTGTCGTTGATCGCTATCTCTTTAAAAGTCTTTAGTTGTCGTCTTATCTTTCTAAATTTAGTTGTCTAATAATGCGAGTGTACGTTTTGGGCTTATTCGAAGCGACCACGTCTAAAAGATAACAATATTGACTTACGTATTCTATTGGACCTAAACAAAATATCGAAATCTGTCTAACCGTTTCGGAAAAAAAAATTATTTCGATTAGTTCTTTTCAGTTTTAATATCAACGGTCTTAAAATGCCCGATAAAAAACAATAGGCTCAGCTTCTTTAAAGTAAGATATATAACATAAATGAAAACGAAATGTTTATCACAACAATTATTATAAAAAAGTGCCCCGACGCGTCTGTCTGTTCGCGACAAACTCAAAAACTACTGAACGGATTTTTATGTGTTTTTCGCCAAAAGACAGTGTTTTGTACTACCCGTGCGAAGCCGGGGCTGGTCGCTAGTGTAATATAAGTGTTATGCAACCTTATATCACTTAACCACTTTTTAGTTAGCGTGCGGCATTATTGCTTTCAATATACAAACCCTGGCTTCTAAGCTAGCGTGAATATACCTATACATATAGTTAGTGCTAGTACTGTGTGTCTGCCTACCCTTTTAAAGACATATAACCGTGAGTGACGCATATGCAGTAAACTGCGAATATTTGCGTGAAACCTATTTACCGCGTGATTTCCCGCCAACAATAGGTTCACCACATCCCATTACCTACGTTAGATTGAAATTCCTAATAACTGGTTATCATTTGCAGCGTTCATCTATGCGTTTCTAAATAATACCTGGTTTATTAAATATTATATAAATACATTTAAACACGTTAATAGTGATGTAGAGCCTACGAAGAATAAATGTAAGGGACTCGTAGTTTTATCTCTTTAACCGTTTTGTTTCAATGTTTACCTACAGTATTTATATCTATTGCAGAAGCAGTATTTTTAAAAAGATTTACCTTCTTACTCGTTTCATAGTCATATTTTAGATCTTTTTAGAAATCAACTCGCTTTTAAAGAACACTGCTCAGAGAGCAATCATTTGTGTATCACACAAATATTAATTGTCCCGCGGGCCGCGTGTGAGGATCGATTCTTTAACACTCCGCGAACTGACAGTGGCGAGTGATCATTTTAACCACGTGCCATCCGTTTTAGTCAGTGGATATGTGATAGATTTTATAAGGCACAAACGCAAGAGAAAATACACGCATATGAAACCAAAATAATATATTTAAAGGCTTTTACGCCTATTACTCGAAGGGGAACACAGAGACTGGCAACGCCACATCCTTGCTGCTTATACTCATTAGAACGTTAGAAAAGCAATAACCTAGTGGAAGATCATTGGACTGCCAAGCAGAGGTCTTGAGTTCAATTTCATAATAAAAATTTCTGAATTGCCAATATTATGTGCTTATTAAATACTAGCTTTCGCGCGCGGCTCGGCCCGAGTGGTACCTACATCAATAAACAGTAGCCTATGTCCTTCCCCAGGTTTTAAACTATATATGTACCAAATTTCATCTAAATCGGTTGAGTGGTTTAGCCGTGAAAAGGTAACAGACAGACAGATAGACAGACAGAGTTACTTTTGAATTTATAATGTTAGTAAGGAAGTAAGTATTACCGAGAATAAAACATTGTGTTGAAATCTGCATATATCTGAAAATTTTCAAATCGAAGATTATTTGAAGTCTGTCAAATCGGACTGCCTGCCTGCGCGCTGAGTTGTAGCCTAACCCTTTTCATATCTAGAAGAAGGGCCCATACGCAGCAGTGGTAACATTTTTAAACAGGTCAGCCCTCTTTATAATTGACATTAATACTTGCATACTAGAACATAGACATTGCATTATAAAAGTAAACGACGTCAACGTAATTTATCTTAGAGGCAAAGAACTCGTCACAACGTGCACTCATAGTTGATGCAACTACTTTCCTAATTCGCCAACCATGCAGCCAATTTTCATTCTTTAATAACACACAATATTTCAACCAAGAAAAACTGAAGGAGGCTGCATACCTGAGAGTACTCCATAAAATCTCGTCGGTGTGCGAATTCTGGCACGCGCGCTTGGCCGGTGTAGTGGAATACATATTGCTTTATATCTCTCTGTCTGAGAGTAGCACGACAGCCAACCATTGAATACTAGTACAGTAGTAGTACCCCATCGGTCAGGTAGTAAGTTTGCGGTCGTTTAATGTTCGTAGTGACGCTTAGGGTTCGGTTAGGCACGAAAACATAATTATTTAAATCAGTAATAGCATGGAATCTGTGAATTGTTAGACGACAATTTGCTCGCCTTGTTATTACGTGGAAATAAAATCATAGATACATATTCTCATTTTTTAGATAGCTAAATACATCTCTGTCCATTACCTTGATGATGTGGATATTGTTATAAAAAGTATTCTTACAATATATGAATATTAACTATAGTAAACAAAATACTAAAGATATAATCGATAATCTACACTTCTAATATTGCATTACACTTATGAATAAATACTTAATCACTATACAACTGCATATTATTTTGTGTAATAGTTTATCGCCGTGACTTCGCGTGCATTAATACTAAGTCAACGCATACTGATAAAAAATTATCCTATATACTAAACCAGGACATTATCTGACTGCCCGGATGGCGTAGTGGTTTAAGTGGTTGCCTCGCCGCTGCCACTACGCCGAGTGTTGTGGGTTCGAATCCCACGCGGAACAATAATATAATTTATGTGATCCACAAATGGCTGTTCCGAGTCTGGATGTTTTTTGTGTCCGTTGTTTGAATGTTTGTAAAGTCCCCCACGACACAAGAATTATTCCTAATGCCTTTGAAAAAAACAGAAAACTATTAGTGTATTAACATTTCATCGAAATCTAATCCACGGTTGACGCGTGACTGAGTACGAAACATCCAAATTCGGAACATCTTCACAAACTTTCACATTTCAAGCTGCAGCGACCGAAGACCAGACACATGTCTATGTCTGTCATTCCAGCTATTGATAAATGGGATTTCACTTTAATAACATTTACACCATTTACTCATATGACCGTTCAGATTCAGTAACAAAACCTCTACAGATAATTGAAAAACGAACAAAATATCTGGAGCCCAACCACGTATAAGAGCCGTATTCATCTCATAGCAGTCAGAACAGACAAAGAGTTAAAAGAGCCATTGTCGAACCGTATCTGGTTTAATACCTTCCATTTTCACCTCTCTTTGTGAACGAAGAATGTCTTTCATAAGTTTTAGCCCGAGTAGTTGGAACGTGGTGTAAGTAATTGCTCAAGTTATGATGGCTAATGCATCTTTGTTCCGATAGTTTTATTGGTTGTCACGGACTGTTGATGAACTGGTTCTCGAAACGAACTATGGAATGTGTGCTTTAGAAGTAGAGTAAATACATCACTTAGCAAATATTGTAAACTCGAAAATGGATTTTGATGCATAATTGCGATTTTAGAATTAAAAACGTTCAAAACAATACGATTTTCTAAATTAATATTCTATCATACAAATGTAAAGGGTGCAAGCACCAATTATCATTTGACAAGACACTAGTATTAAAAGTGACTAAGTTTTGCTACCGTTTTGCCATTTAAGCAAAAATAACAATTTGGGTTACTAAAACAATGATGAGAGGAATGTCGAAAAATGATGGAACTCATGCAGCACGATACCCTATCTGCAACTGAGCCCTTGATGTGAGATTTAAGCAACTTCCATGTTTTTTTTAAATATATATGTACGTTATCCTGAGCCAGTGCATCCCCTATAAAGTAGAAAGATATGTATCCACAGTTATATTTTACCAGCTATGTTATTAGATTGCACGTAATAGCTAGAGAGCAACCCTATCAAACACATTTTCAGACTCCTTGCTGCTATTAAGAATTTCCTGACAGAAGACACCATGACATTTTACTAGGAATCGAAACTGGAATCTCACAATCGCTCCGAATGTATCGGATATATTTCGGAGAGTGTGCAGAGAAACTGCATAATTTGATTCCTCCTTCCCCTGTTTACCATCGGACGACCAGACAAACAGACCAGCGGCACAAGTAATGGTCGATATACCACATTTACGCACGAAGCGTTTTGCTTCTACTTTTATAATGCGTACCGCAAAGGAGTGGTACTCACTACCTAAGTCTGTGTTTCCCGATGAGTACAATCTGGGTGTCTTCAAATCACGAGTGAATAGGTATCTTCTAGGCAAGCATGCTCTATCGTCGACTGAATCTTTACTTAAGATCAAGTGAGATCGCGGCCAAACGCAAGCCTATTGCAGTACAAAAAAAGATTTAATCTTCACTTATATTGGACGACAAAATATGAGTACACATTGATCTTTAACACGTTATAAAACTTTTCCCACGTCGCGCGCCGCGTCTAAGAATACCAATTAATAGGCTATCAATGCAATTATCAATTTCTATGCAAAACACTAGTACGTTACAATAGAAGCAGCTGATTTCCATTGTGATATGAAATTACTTTATTTTTTATTATCTAGCCACAATAGAGACAGATATCCGAACATCAATATTCAAACCACAATTGCCGCAAAAGTAAAGAATGGAACAAATAATACCCGGGTCAGTGACCTCTCTGAGACGTAAGGGTGGTTTCGTCACGTCGTTGTTTTCGTCTTTGTGCCCTTTATAAGCGTTGTCACACACTTGTAACCCGTTCCACCTTGCTTTGTGGACCAGATTTTATTAGCTACAGGGCGTTGCTTTACTGTGCGCTACTGTGTCATCGAATAAACAGAGACTGTCGAGAAAATAACTATGTTCTGCCCGAAAGTTTTATAATTTAATTTTATTATTGTCTTATTTATCGGCATCTATGTTCTCTCGTGACAATGAATGTCGAAAAATATCCGGTATGTATAGGCAGATATTTTTTTATTTTAGGGCAATGATACAGTTTTAATTTATGTTAAATAGGTAGTATGTAAAGAGATGTCTGATAGTCAAATAATCAATAAACAAAAAGGACATAGGGTACCTTTGATCCAGAAAAATGGAGTGTTTTCGAGCAAGCGAAGCCGCGGGCAAAAGCTTGTATTTCATAAATATGGTCAAGTCAGAAAAATCCATTATTTCGCTATACCCAATCATAAACACAAGCGATGACACGTAACGTTCTGTTTTTGTTTTATTTGTGACTATAATCAGAAAACGGTCAGCGTGCAACCAATGTTATTTAAAATTCGAATAACAACCAGTGTGTCAAAAACAATTTTCCAATATCTACCTTTTCGTTTCACTTCCGATACGCTTTAATTTTTCAACCACGGAAACCCGCCAAATGTCAACATCGTTACTTTGATCAAGGTCTATTTTCTCTCATTGGATAAAAAGATTCAATATTGTCGCCTGGCCTACATTGCAGTCGATACTGCTTTTAATATTTCACCTTGAACCAATTCACTTTTATTTCTTGAATAATACTGCCTTGAATAATTTGAAAAATAAACAGTCATTATTTTTATAAAATAAATCTTTTATCGCAATCTATGAGCGTATGATTGTATGATTTTAATATTATTGGTATTCTTTTGAACTAAGACTACATTTTGTGACGATGAAACTGCAAATCTATTCGCTATATGAATATTATTGTCAGATAATGAAAACACACAGACGAAGTATTATAAAAGTCTCTGAGTTTTATAAGGTAGTTATCTTAAAAATCAACCTGTATAAACCGTAACTTACTGCACATTGGCAATGAAATAGTCTAATCTCTAACATAATAAAGAGTTAACTGTGTGAATAACAGCATCCTTTTGTACCCCATTGTAGTTTTGTGAGAATATTTTCTTGATGCCACTGGGTCACCGTATGAAATAAAAACCTATTGTACACGTATTGTCCGATACGCATTAAGTATCCAAATAAGGCACCGGGCACCCCTCTAATATTATACGCGTATGAATTGCACCGTAACATCAAACGGTCAGTTTCTCTGCATATTTTTTCCATTGTCCCTAATCGCATGCGTAAAGCCGTAAACTTTCTCGATTCGACAATTATATTTTCTGGTGTGAGAGTTCTACTCTCCTTTTGTGAATTGAACAAGTTTGTTAATCAGTATCATCGTTACTATTGAATGTTAAGACAGTGTTAACTTTTTAATGGTTATTATCAGTTATTATAATTACCAAAAGTAAATATAAAAAGTAAGTACCTATTAAAAAGGCAATAATAAAAATTTATTTGTATTAAAATTTGGTTTGTATTCTATTTATATTTGCCTCGTTGATACCGTAACATAAAGTGCGTATGATTATAGCCGATCGTGGGTTAGCAAAATTTAGTGTATAATTATTTCTGTTAAGAACTTCTCAATTGCAGCACAGTGTCAGGCGACTGACAAGGGGTTAACATAATATGAATATTACGTAGGACGAAACATGATATTTTTAATTTCGACGATTCGGCGTCTACGATGTTTCTCTAAAATATCTATACATATAATAAAATCGTAGGAAAGTCAAAACTGTACATTGAATATTTTTTTAAAAGAATAGTTGAGGCGTGATCTACAATCGATATCGAAGCCAAAAATATAGTTTTTAGAATTTTTGTCTGTTTGTCTGTTTTTCTGTTTGTCTGTTTGTCTGTATGTATGTCCGGGCTAAACTCAAAAAGTACTGCATGGATTTACTTCAAATTTTGCATGAATATTACTAACAGGTCAGGTCAACATATAGGCTACATATTATCACGCTATCACCTACGGCGGAGGAGCTGTGAATCTTTATTTTTCTTACGCATTCTGTGACAGCGTGTAATCTAACGACGCATATTTAAATGTTGTTTTTGAGTAAGCCATGCTATTATCTAGCTTTACACTATAAAAACTACGCCATTTATGTAACTTGGGCAGAGAATTAAATAATAAGAACGAAAAACGGGCTAAGAACAAGAATTTATTTACTATCGGTTCCGTGCTACATAGCACCATCGGCCAAGAAAGTGGTCTACCAATTTTGACAAAAGTTTCTGTGTGATCTAACTATCGCTAAGGTTGACACATGTTGATACATGGCATGACGTGAATATAATCCTACCCTAACTAATATTATAAAAGCGAAAATGAGTTTGTTTGTTTGTTACCTTTTCACACCTAAACCACTGAACCGATCATCCTGAAATTTTGCATATACGTTGACAGGTGTACAGAAACGGACATAGGCTACCTTTCATCCCGAAAAAAAGTACTGTTCCCGAGAAAAACAATAACAATGTTTTTATGATAATAGATGGCGCCACGTGTCTTTCGAATCATGATTAAATTATATTATTACAAGCAGAGTACGACCCGAATTGACTGTCAAATTCTAAATTAACGCGAGCGAAGCCGCGGGCAAAAGCTAGTACTAAATAATAAATAAAACTCAAAAACATTATGTCCGGTCTATGCAATTATAGAACCACTGTCTACTATTTTTTAATATTGCAAATGGAATAATATGTAAAACTATAGCTTTTTATACTTACCTATATATTTTGATTTAGTATATTCTACAAAAATATTAAATTACTAAACCACTTTTTTCCAAAGAAATAGGCCAATAAAAGACGTCGACTTCTAAATTTTGTCTGTCCCATTCTTAAGATATCTGTGAGAAAGCGATGGTGTGTGAGTAAGATTATCTGTTTAGTGAGTTGAACAACAGAATCGACGCCATTGTTATATACGTCACAAAGAATAATGCGCTAGGAACAACACCGTTATCAGAGCATATAGTTCTTTTGACAGAATGCTAAGCAAAGGCATAAAGCATAACCAGCGTGATTGCAGATTGTGAGGTAAAATGCTCAATTTTCTAGTCTGCTAGAATCATTAGGCGCAAGACACACAGAAGAGACGCAAGACGAGGACGCGTCGCAGACGCGGCGCCTCTTCAATAAATTTTCATACAAAATGTATAGAAGCGTCGTGACACAAAACAAACAGAAAAGACAGGGCGCGGACGAGACGCGGACACGACGCTTCAATCAATTTTCATACAAAATGTATAGAAGCGTCGTGACACAAAACAAACAGAAAAGACAGGGCGCGGACGAGACGCGGACACGACGCTTCAATCAATTTTCATACAAAATGTATAGAAGCGTCGTGACACAAAACAAACAGAAAAGACAGGGCGCGGACGAGACGCGGACACGACGCTTCAATCAATTTTCATACAAAATGTATAGAAGCGTCGTGACACAAAACAAACAGAAAAGACAGGGCGCGGACGAGACGCGGACACGACGCTTCAATCAATTTTCATACAAAATGTATAGAAGCGTCGTGACACAAAACAAACAGAAAAGACAGGGCGCGGACGAGACGCGGACACGACGCTTCAATCAATTTTCATACAAAATGTATAGAAGCGTCGTGACACAAAACAAACAGAAAAGACAGGGCGCGGACGAGACGCGGACACGACGCTTCAATCAATTTTCATACAAAATGTATAGACATTTAGTATGAGAATTAATTGAAGGGGCGCCGCGTCTGCGACGCGTCCTCGTCTTATGTCTTTTCTGTGTATCTTGCGCCTTAGGCCTATTGTCAGGTATCCATAGTAGCAGTACACTAAAGCTTCTGCAAGACAGTTAGCATATCTCAGACTACTACAACCCCAAGTAAAAATATTATGTGCGATTTCATTTATCAATGTCTTCGATTTACCTACTAACCTATGCATGGTCTTATATCAGGGATAATAATATATTATATATAGGTATATTAAGTACCTATGTTTTACACCTATATTAAACCAGTCATGTCATAAAAAAATCACGTAGTAGGAAGCCAGGCACATAGGGCAAATGTTACATTTCCAGATACTGTGCTGCTATGAAGAATTTCCTAACAAAAAATAATAACACCACCCATACGATCTTGACGATACGAGATTGAATCCCGGATGAAATGTTATTGTAAAGTATTTAAACGTACCAAGCATATTTATATTTCTTCTAAAGCAATCATAAGCTATTTAGTTAAAGAATATTTGATTAAAATTGCAGAGGAAGTACCCAATGAAATTGCTCCTATTTAATGAAAATTAACTAATTAACGAATTGAATCTTTAAGTACAAACTTAAAGTTTATTAGTTAAATAATTTTGTACAGTGAAGGTTTGAAAACCTTTACTGTACCTACAGCATATTTATCAGGTAACGCAGCATATTCATTAACAATACATTTTCGCATACGATTTAAGTTATTTGAACTTTTTATGAATAACACAGTATGTCAGTATTATAAGAGCAGTTATATGTCAATAACGATAGATAGTATTAAGAGCATCCGTAGTGCCTCAAGGATATCTACAGTCATTAGAAGAACCATAACTTTGCTCTAAGCGAAAGCATCGTGAAAATAGCCCGAGAGTCGTTATACCTGAAATGGCGATCGTTTTTATTTTTCTTTGAGATATAAGTGATATAACTCATGCACATGGTTTAAAGAAATTCACACTGTACTGTAATTAGTGCCTATATTAGTAGCTGGTATCGCGCGAGGGTTTACAACGTTGAAATATCGGATACAACGCCCAGATTCTAGTCGATTATAACTAAAAGGTAGTATGGCTCATATTTTTTTGCATCGGTTGTGAAGTTTGCTTTTATTGGCTTTGGTAGAAGTGACTTTTATACCGGTTCGTCCACTTGGTTCGTGCCATTGGCCATCATGGTGTTAGGTGATAAGCGCTGCTCATGGATAGACGAGACACGACTTCGGCAATATCAAGAGTCCACACAAGCCGCTACCTACCGTGATAGTAGTATTTTTTAAATATCGTTTGAAGAAGAAGAAGCTCGAGATTATCGTAGCAGGTAGTTCGGTCCACAGCCGGCACATCCTTAGGAGAAAGGAGTCCTGGAAGAGTTCGTTGTAAACATTCTCACCCAGATAGACCGAAAAAATTCAGTTAGGAGGGATAAACCATGCTATTTTCGCAAGTGCGGTAGCCCCTTTAAATTATTGTGCAGTGTATTGATTTCCTAAATTAGACTGATGCATACACTATCAATGGCAATCAATCCAATCGCTTTGTTTCTATCAATTTGCTAATTAATATATCGAATCATCCGATTTAGTTATTCTGCAAGTAAACAATACAAGTAGGTATACATTAACAAATGAACGCCTACTATTAAATAGAAAAGTAATTATCAAATAAAGTTGCATTTAGGTATTTTATAGATACCTACTAATATTATTTTAATTTCATTATTAACTATAGACGTGCCCAAAAATACAGCGAAACAATTTCATGGAATAAATACTTTTTGACTTTGTAAGTAACAGTCTTTTTGCTGAGTGTACGTGACTTTTTTAAGCTGGCGGCGTCAGACGGTGTAACGGTTTAAAAATTTAAGTATGTATTTGGGATTTTACTACATTATAAAAAAAAAATTAAATTGAATAGGTCAACTTATGTTTTATTCTATTTACTAAGATAGTCAAAAGGCATACGATCCGTACGGTAAGCGACTACCAAAGAGACCTAAGAACACTTGCAATACCAGAAGTTTAAGAATTCGGGTAATGCACGTAGCCAGCTTTGCAAAAGAAGAGGTTAAATGCTAACAACCAGTATGGTGCCGTCCTAATATAAAGTTACTTGGTTGCAAAATTCTTTAGCAGCAGCCCGACAGATGGTACTCACTCAGGTGGATTCTTCCTTACTAGAGAGAAGACTCTGATCCTACAGATACAAGCTTCTTTTTTAAAATTAATCGAATTTTATGGACTGCAGCACATTTGATTCATATTTTTTTATCTACACCGACGTACGATACATAAAACTTATTGAATCATTTTGAATATCCATAGTCACAGAGAGCAATTCCGTAACATACGCGTAAAGTAAACTTAACTAATTTATAAGCAATATTATACCCTCTTCTCATACAATGTATATCCTCTAGGAAGCTATTATAAACTAGTTACTCGACCCACTCTACCTGTAGAGTTCGACGGAAAACCAAGAATACTGAGTGTGCAATCTGGGCCCACTCGGCCCGCAGTTCCTACTTCTAAATTGGCAATTTCACTTGCGGCCTGTTTCAGCTACCATTTACTTTCTCCCGTATCGTCCATTTTGCGTTTCATAAGTGTATAATTACTGTGTTTATTGGCCCATACCATTCCAGAGGAGGCGTGTACGAAATTGTTGTTTAGCTCCAGGGCAGCTTAGGGCTTAAACCAAATTATTGCCCACTTACGTGACTCCGTAAATTGGTTTTAGAAAGTTCGATGCAAGAAAATTTATCTTGAGATTTATTATTATTAGCTTCGTCGGGTTATTCGTGCGGTATGCGGTATGTTGAACTGTAAACTTGCGTTTCTGTATTATAACGATCGGTCATCTATAACGAGAACCTTAAGCTTTTCGAGGAGACAGTTTGTTATGTACCGTTAGCTTGGATTTTAAATGTTAATTACGTATATAAATAATGTTAAATACATATCTTAATCTTTTAAAAATAAATACCAGCCGTGTGGATTCTACAAAACTAACATTATTATTGTTAAGAAAGAACTCCGCGACTATGCCTAACACATAATATAGTAGCAGTTTCAAACTGACAACAATTTTGGTTGCAACACCAATTCTCTAAACATTGATTTATCGCTGCTTAATTAGTAATAAATTCAAACCTTTTTCAGACCATTTATTCCATTTCACACACTTGGACAGTTTTTAATTTGCTTTCGAAACTTGAAATGGCAATAAGATGCAAATTAAAATCGTTCAGGTCAAACTTGATCACGCTCTCATCGGAATAGTGCACTGAAACGAGATTTTGGAACTAGTTGCACAGGTAACAATTGAAGATCAGGTGTTGTCAAACCTCTCGCGAAAACCGGCCGCGGCGCTGCAACGCTGATGCATCGCTTTATGAATTCATTATGTTTTATGATAATTATGCTCAAATGTTAGAAAACCGGATGACTGGGAATTTTTGGTATCGGTGCACATCAGGTTTTTGTTTGTATGGTCAAGTATTGCGTAACTACTATTGCGTACCTTAGCATAACTCGTTGCTCCCGCGGAAAAAATTATTAACGCTTACGGCCGATCATTAATCGGGTAACATACCTGGACCGATCATGTTTTAAAATTTTAGTTAAGCTTGATAACAGTATGTAAAAGTGGTTCGTAGACAGTAACAGACTCGCCCTCATAACCTGGGACCAAAAAGCGTAGCTGATAAAACGTAGGTGTAATCCAAATTAATTGCTTTCCCTTTTTGGATCTTAACTAATTTGCATTTAAACAGTTTTTGTGATAATTCTGTTGTTTCAAATATCAAGACGTCTGATCTGACCTTAGAATATCATTATTCCTTTGGAGTGTGAAGGTCAGATGAAAACTGATATTCAAACGAAAAATAATACATTTTCAAGCGCGGTAGATATCTGCAATAATTTCAAACCAAATTTTTTGGCTTATAATAAATTTAGTAGAATGCATCTTTTCTTCGCGTGGTCACTAAGCGATGTAGTCCCTATAATTAATTCATTAATAAAATGATTCCATTGGCAAGTAATATTACGGTTACAGTATTGAGTGAACGGTCTCTATTTATGCTTAGAGGTGCATGCGAATCGTAATAAAATAACATTTTCTTGTTTCAGGTAAGTTAATGGACATTCTTGTAAGCAGTTTGTCATCGATTGGCCCTGCGAACATAAAGTACTAATATTAAAATATCAAGAGACCCTTAACGGTACGTATAAACGGTTACCGACGGCCGAATGGGTATTTGAAAACGATTGACGTTGCATGGTGAGTTAATTATGGATGTGACTCTGTGACCCTTTGAGACGGATCTTTTGTAAAGGGACAATAAATGGTTATTTAAGAAACACTGTGAGGTCAATGACATCGTCTAATGACAGGTAAAGTATGGAACTTATTCACAGGAAGATTTTGTGTTGCGTAAGTACCGTCATATTTTACTTGGTTTCATATTATTATGACATTGTGCATGTGAATGAGTTTGCTTACTGAAGATGGTTTTGGGAGAACTTTATGTTGACACTGGTTCTTATTAAATTCATTTCATATAAAATACATATATTATACGAGTGAAAAAAGAATATTGGTCGGTGAAGTCTACTGCTAGATATTTTTTCTGATTTCTTATATGGCAAACAATCATACGCTAACATCTGAACAGTTTAAAAACTTAAATAATAATAAGGTTTAACATTAGTACTTTAATAGTTTCGCAATTGGGTAATAATAGTGCTTTTAAACTAAACAACGTGCAACGTGATAAAACCCACATAAAGTAGGTACCTAGTTTAATTCTAATGTATATTCATTCGCGTAAACATAAGTCAATATTAAACAAACTCTGTTAATACTTATTAACAGCGTTTGCTTAATATTGACTTACGTCTTAATATTGTCGTTATCATAGCGTTAGACGCTTGCAACACCTGCGGTATTACTCGCGGGTCTCTGGCTGTCAGCGCAAGAAACAAATTAATCTTCCTGTGGACAGCAGAGCGCCTAAAGGACCTTTGGAACACCTAATTATGTACATGGAAAGACAGAGATCTATACTAATTATTTTATTTTGACTGCACGGATGCCTCGCCGCGCCGCTACCACTGCGCGCAGTGTTGTGGGTACGAATCTCACACCGGGCAAAACTTTGTGTAATCCACAAAATATGGTTGTCCCGAGTATGGGTGTTATTTTTGTCTGTTGTTTGAATGCTTGTAAAGTCCCCCGCGACACAGGAATTATTCCTTGAGCGTGGGTTGTTTCCATAAACAAAAAAAAACGAAATTTGGGGCAGTCTTTGGAGACTGCCGATAGAAGTGAAAACTTTAATCCTTGATCATAAATACTTCTTTATAAACCAAAAATAATTCAAAAATGGAAAGCGTTCGGTGACGATGACGCGAGTTCCATGATTTTTGTTCACCCAAGAAGTACTCAACGCGCCTAAAGAAGTTTTCACTTCAAAAATATCACCAAAGCGCGCAAACGTCATGACATTCGACATCTTTTGTTTTCTTTTTAATATCATGGTGAATATCGTCGTGATACTTACCTATTGTAATATATCCTAGTGGCGCAGCTATAGTGAATACGGCTCCTGTGCCTTCTCAAGTTCAAAAAGTCATTGGGTTTTTAGTTTTTACTACCAAGTTAGAGTTCACTTTTATGTACCAAATCTGGAGAAAAGCACGTGACCACTCCATTTAAGATATCCAATCAATGTGATTCACCTGCAGCTGTGTTCACTCTTGCGCATATCTTAGTCCTTTTACGTCAATTGCGTAGCTCCTATGCCCAAAACGGGATACAAATAGTATATCAGCTGTTATTGTTATGATCACGTTCTTGGATTCGTATATTGATATATGCGATATAGTCGGCTGTCTTCCGGACGTAGTTCGCCGTATTCCGTAGGGCACGACGGACACGAACGCCATTGAATGTCTGATGACGTGTGACTCAGAGATGCGCATACAACTTCACGTGCGCTTGTATGCAGTTTGGGTGCGAATTAGGAAGTAAATAAATTATAGGTTCATTGTATTTGTTCGATGTCTTTAATGTATTTTTATTACTTTCTTTTTTATTTCTATGTTCATATTATATCATTCACAAATTTGGAATTAAAAGGTATAATCATTGAAACATGACACCTATACATCCAGAAATCTCTGGAAGAAGTAGGTATCAGCAGTAATCAGTAACAAGGAATTAAATTTACATAATTATTAATATACTTATATTATTAAATAAGTTAAATTCATATAAGTCCCCACATTATAAGATGCCGTTATACTCCAGTTTATAGAAAAATCTCTGTGCTAAAAACTTCTTTTAAAATAAGCAAGAGAACCAAACTAGGTCCATGCGATTTCTATTTTAGCCATGCTGCAGGCAATTTAGATAATTTTTGCATGAATCGCCGATGGATAAGTGATCCCAGTTGAACAGCTCGCATAATATTTTGTTGCTCGCAAGTCACTCCCTACTTCAACACAGGTGGCTGCACTAGCAAAGTGACCCCGATTCGACCGAGTCCCTCCTGTCCAATTATTGTCGATAAACTCTCCATCTCTCTCCTAAATTAGGAAGCCGAGATCTCGATAAAGGCGAGAGCAGGCTATTGTCGCAACAATGTTGCGTGAGCTTTTGTCGAGTAAGCAGTTATTATAACTTTGGTACTTAACGGAAATGTGCAACGGCTTTCTTATCTATACGTGATATTATAAATGTGATACCTAATAGCTGTGTTAATTACGATTAATTACACAGCTAATTACATAAATACATACATAGATTCACGCCTGTTTCCCAGGGGGGTAGACAGAGACTACGGATTTCCATTAATTAAGTTTATTGATATTTGGTATGGAATTTTTTTTTTTATTGAGAAGCGGTCCGTTTTCGGTAGTGGGACAATTTATAAACAAGGTTGATATTATTTTTATTCTATATTTATATGGGATTCATTTAGTGACACGATTTACTTAAAATCAATCTCAGAGGTAACAGCTGCTATATTAATAAAAATGTATTCTTATACATTTGTAACAATAATATTTAAATACGTCACTACCTACTTACGTTAGTAATTAGAAAATTATCAGGTAAGCAAAAATTATCTAAAATACCTACTTTTTATTAGCTTGTTTACTTGCATCCAAAGTAAGACATCTGTGGACACTGTTATGGAAATGTTTAGCGGTAATTAACTTATACCAAAGATCAAAAAGGATAACCATAGCTAACTTTACTTTAATAATCATTATTAAATTTTTGGAGATATTTTCGCAAATGTTCATAAGATTATGGTATGAAAACATATCGCTATTTTTATAACTTTTGTTACTCTTATCGTTACAGCATATTGCTAGAAAGTAGACTCAATAAGCTGATAGCTTCATTAAAATAGTATTAATATTATAAAAAAAACTAAAAATAATAAAGTACATGCGCATTATAACACTCTTAACTCCTTAGTCATTTTAAGTGCCAATTACTTCGTAATGTTTATAAAATAAACGTAAAACTTAATCGACTGTTATTTGGGTTAAAGCAACATTTAAAATTTTAAATCCGAACTTATATTATAAATGCGAATGTGAGTCTGTTTGTTACGCTTTTACGCATTAACTCGACCGATCATAATGAAATTTTCGCATTCATGTTGTCAAGGGTACAATAAAGGACATAGAAAAAGTACTGTTCTCGAAAGAAAAAAATTGTCATAAATTTACGTGAGCGGAGCCGCATGCAAAATCTGGTACTACATATTTTACGTTTCATTCCGAAAACTTACTATTGTGGTACCCAGAAAGTGCAAATAATATTATCCGGCATAGGTATCCTAATGGCATGTTTATGTACATGGGGTATACCATATACTGCCATCTTTGGCAAACACTTTGGTCGTGTCGTGCTGAAGATATCTCCAAACGATGTTTACATCGAGTGGACTAGTCGTCAATCGACTAGGCGTTTTCTAGTGAAGCCAGTAATATTCGAATACAATCCCGTACAACACGATACTTACTACGTTATACATAATGAAGGATGTAGCGCATGCTCTTATGTAGTACCTATTTGCAAGGCGTTAATAAAGCGGGACACAGGACAAGACTTTTTATTTGCGCGTGCGTCCAAATTAGAGGGTGCTAGGCTTTTGTTAGGCTTTTCAATTTGAACATTTCATTTTTACATTTTTCATGGGTTGGTTTCCGCTCTGCCCGTTTCTCCTTGTATCGTATAAATAACCCTATTCTAACTATCCCTACTTCTAATGCGGTATTAGACCTAACTACTAACCTAACCTACGAAAAGAGTAGTAGAGCCTCGCTGATTTCAGCATGAATGGGCCGGCTCGACCGGGGAAGGACTACCCTCTCACAGAATATCGACGTAAAGTAGCAGTATTCCTACTGTTGTGTTTCGTTCGGTGAGTGAGAGTGCCGGAGACCCAATAACCCCTTTTCTTCCATCCCGCTCCTTCTCCTTCCTTTCTTAAAGGGTCGGCAACGCGCAAGTGATGCCTCTGGTGTTACAGGCGTCCATAGGCTACGGTGACCACTTACCATCAGGTGGGCCGTACGCTTGTTTGCCACCTTAGTAATAAAAAAATAAAAAGTAAAAAGAACTATTTAAGATATATGCACAACAACGACTTCCTCTGCCTACTATCATAACATAACATAGTCAGTTAGTATCTTAGAATAAGCCACTATGGGGCTAACATATTATTTTCTAAAACCTCTAAATAAGTAAAGACTAAAAGAAAAAATCCTTGTATCGCTAGCGCAAGCGAGCAGACGAGCATTTGCTTCCCCTAAAAAAATTATCGTGTTATACTAAGAGTAAAAAATTAATGGAACTGGCTGGTCTGTCCTGCTTTTCGGTTTTAAGACCTGGCAACCCTACTCTTATATAGTGTTCCTAATACATTCGGATGCAATTCTGCACATCGCTAACATTTACACGCATTAGTTTTGTGCATTAGTGTTGCAATTCGCCCTAATGTTAAATAGTCGTCAATCTGTACCAAAAGTGCGGACATTACTTCAAAGAATTAGATGCATTGTGTCCTGGGTTGCATGATTTGTTCCGTAGTTAGAGATGCGGCGGCATTAAACAATATCCAATTGAATTTAAAATGCAACTTTTCAAATAGTTTTGAAAGGTTGTAAAATGATTTATACAGCGGAAGAAAAAGGATTTATCTGAAGTAGGTACTTACACGATTAAAAAAGTTTAATGTTGAGTAAGGAAGATTTTGATATCGATTATTCTTGGTTAACATCGGCCTGTAAGTATAGAAAAGTTGACAAGCTTCAATTCGTTTATTTCCACTCTGACAATAATTGGCTTTTGAGAACAGAAAAATAAATTATAATGTTTTTCTTCGCTCGTCTCCGTTTTGTCAAGTTTTTAAGTAGGTATTTATTGTCCTTGTGAAATGTTAATTTAGAGTTTACCGCTCCTTCCCCTTATGCTCAAATTGCTTCGTACGAGATCAAAATAAAAACAATTTTGTTTATACGTGTGTCTTACCAACCTAGTCGTAACCTCGTTAGATAATTACAAACATTTCGTCATAAGCTCTCCTATTTTCAGAACATATTACCTGTAATTTGTCTTTGTATAAGTATCTAGGTAGCTATATGCTGAGTACAAATGCACTGTGAGGTATACTCCCGTAGGTAAGACACATTTGTATGCGTCGCGAAACTGAGTGAGGAGGCATGTAGCATCTATAAGACACAGGTGACTAACATGCTGAATAATGACGCCCTCGACAGTTGGATGGAATACATTACGGCTGGGTAAAAGCTTTTAGAGCTGTGGCTACGTATATTTGTATGAATAAAAAGTGCTAGATGTGTAATCTAGTTCAACGACACGAGTTCACATCACACGACAGCGATAACTTAGTATGTGGTAGGTACGTCTTTTATTATAAAGAAACTAAACCTTTACCGATATAAAAAAATAACCATGACTACAAATTCTAAAAAAATCAATTTATATCCGTTATCCGTAACATCGAGATTTGATAAATGAAATAGTAGGGCATAGTGGCATACCATAATACCTATTCGTTTCGTTTGTTTCGGTGCATGCGCACGGGCACGCGCTGCATCTCCGGCGAGCCAAGCGAAGTCGGCGCTTGCGGCTTGATGCGACGGGCGACGACGAGACCAACGACCAATCAGCGCCTCAGTTGCTTTCCGTCACCCGTCGCGTGTGGTAGTGCCGCGCTCCGTGATGTAACCGTTCAAACATCGAATTCAATTTTATAAATTCAAATACCGAATGTTGACTCGAAAATAATGTGCATTTTAGTGATGATGTGCTCGATTTGCATTGCTACTGTTCAGTGTTGATGGATTAAAACGACATTACTGTATTCCTCCAATCAAAATACATTTTTTCTGGATTGTTTACTATGGTGATCGTCAGTGTTTTCAACAGGTCAGTTTTTCAAATTATGTAAAACACATTAATGTAATAAAATATTGCATGATTTGTGTTTCGTTCCACCTAATTATAATGTAAGGTTTTGTTTTTGTTGCACCATATTTACCTATTATTTATAATATAAATGTTTTATGTATTGCATTGTCGGGTAGACAATGTCTACCTCCCGCGTCGTTTGATAACGTTTTGTTTAGCAAGTGATTATTAACACGAACTATGAAACTACCAATACTTATCTATGGAACTTTGTGATCACTTGATCAGTCAGGCATTATTTTGTAAAATACAATTACCTAGGTAGTTTTTTTACTGATGTCTTAATATATGGATAAGGTGTGCAGGAAGACGATGCATTTTTCGTCATGCTTGATTACGCCTGTAATCTTATTATGTAGCCATATTGATAGGTACCCAACACTGATAGAAACATTAACTTGCAGCTACCTACTTTGTTATGTAGAATAATTCAAGTCACCACTCCTACGCATAGTGTAGATAGACACAGTATGATTACCTACTATTACATAAATTATTAAAATGTTAGTTTAAATTGTACCTAGGTACCTTCTATAGGCTCGTCTCACCGAATAAATAGGTAGGTACTTACCTAACTAATGTATGAATGTAAGGTCCTTATTGATCGTCGTCGCCCTAATTTACCCCTGTTTTGTTTAGTTTTTATTACGAAGAGAAAATATTGTGAATCGAAATTTAATAATGTTAAGTAGCTTGAACAATGTCAATCAAATACTACTACTTTTGAGAAGTGTGGTTTTGAGAAGTTAGGTGTTCTACAACGAAATAAATGTACCTACAGCTTTTGTTATATATACTTACTTTTAGTCATTGACATATTTTAAATCATTGTTTATAAAATTTTCCACCATATGAATATTCATATGGTGGAAAATTTTATAAAGAATGATTCTTGTCAACCATTCAATTGAAATTTAGAATGACCATAATCGAAGAAATAAGGTTATAAGAAAGAGTGCAGCGCGGCGATGCGTCTGCGACGTTCTTGTGGCCTACAAGTAGGTAATTTATGACACATACCGGTATTATGGAATTCCAAATATTAGTAATCACAACCATGACCTCTCTCACCGAGATATCTATCAGTGATTCATTAGTTATTTTACGAATTAACATAAGATCATCACTGTATCTTATAGAAGGGTCAGACTCGTCTGTTTGCCGCTTACATTGTCATTTCGTCACCTATGTATATTTAAAATTAAGAACAGGAATTACCTACTTAATATCGATAGGTAGGATATACCTAGGTATCCCCAAATTATAAAGAAGTTATAGGAAGCGAGCTTTTAACCATCAATGCCAGGTAATGCGTTAGGTAGGTACCTACCTACTAAAAATTCCAGTAAATATTTTATGCTCTTTTCAGTTTCAGGATATCGATTTGATAGATTTAATTAGGGATGTGTAATTGTAAATCTGTGATCACTTGATCAGATGTAGTTGAGCTGGTCATGATTTAGAAATGTGGAATACCTTAAAGATGAGCAATAGTTTTGCGTTATTTTATTTGTTTTACGCTTAGAAAGTTTAAAAAACTCGTACCTACCTATAAAAATGTCTTTGAAGTCGCTTGCACGCATTCTGGCAAAAAAATTGCTAATCTAACTCGTATAGGTACAAGGCAAAACTCGCACTAGTTTACCTGTGAAAATTTCTAAACGGATGTTTCTATGTTAGTATTATCTATAAGAAATAAAATCCTATGTAACATATGATGCCATGATGGGATGATATTGTACCCCGTTATTCACGCGGGGCATCGTTCCGCGATTTGGCACGGTAGCTCAATAACCAACATTTACGTAAGCCGCACCTGACAATATCGTGACATGCATCCATCACACTCTTCCGCAATACATTCCCGTATCACCGTCATACTCTGCCGCTTCGATACTTTATACCTCATTCAATTTGCGCCTTTTTGCTTCTCGTGTAAGCTACCTCTTCCTTCAATAATTTAAAAGTTAATAAACCATGTGTCGCGTTTTAAACGAATTGTGTTGTTCTGTATTTGAATTTAAAGATTGGAATTGATTGGCAGTATGGAACAAGCGTTCCGATGCGTTTCCGATTACGCACGCGAAATGGAAACTGAGTGATCTTTGAATATGCATGCACATGGCCGGCTGTGTATGCATTAATGGTTTGTGGTTCCCTCTCGTTACCAGAGTGTTTACCTTCCGATGGCGATGTATCGGTGACATAGATAAAGACCATTAGCGTGCCAATATAAACATTATTAAGTGGATGATTGATTAGCTTCTCGCTGCAAACCAACTTCAGCCGGTTCAGCTTTGGGCTAATGTATTTGGTCATTTAGATTAGCCTTGCCGAAAATTGTTTTGGTCATAAAAAAATTTTAATTGAAGTGGTGTAGATAATGATCAGAGATAAGTATTCTAATATTTATAATCTAAATTTTATAAAGAAAATAAAGAGTTCTGTGATAATTGATGAATTCAATCTTTCTGCAAAACAAGGACGATATCTGTTTTCAATAACGACCTTGAAAATAAATTGCTTTTTATATAGCAATAAATAAAACTTTGTTAAATATGACATGTGAAGCATTTGTCCTTATTGTACAATAACAGGTCCACTAAATTCTACTCATAGGTATGCCTATTACGGTCGTCAATAATGGAACACTTTTAAAACTAAAGCTATAAACAGAATTTAATCTTAAATCAGTTACTAACTGAAACCTTTAAGGTAGGCTATCGGTTAATTACATTGATTAGACCGAACGCATTATCGTAGTACTAATTATGAACCCATTTAAACTTAGTTATCAAATAAACACCAAACTGTACTTAGTCCTATTTCCTCGTTCATAAATAGATAACATAACAATATACTTATACCTGCTAGTTTCTTTGTTGCAGTTTTATACTGTTGTATAATCACCATTGATGTATAAAAAATCACTTATTGAATTAAACATCGATAAAAACTAACTTATGAAGATAAAGAGCGATACCATAGCGAAAGTATAGAACAAAGAGCGTATTATGTATAATGCAAAATTAATTACACATGTAAGTAAGTAAAAGTGTAAACTAACAAGAATGGAGAACGGACGAACACATCTCATATAACATGCTAAACGCGTTCAGATCACTACAGATAAAATAAATGTGCATTATACATTCTCAAGTTGAGCATTAACCTGAAAACGGAATCGGCCAAAATTACTCGTTATGAACATTACAATTCATTTTAAAAACCTCCGTTTATTACGGTTTTGTGTTACTTTTTCTTGAAACGAAACCATATTCTTCATAAAATGGCACAGTATTAATGTCATAGATAATAATTATTATTGATCGCCATCTTGAATTGTAAGCGTAACTTTAACCCAAGTTTGCGTTTGCGCTTGTTGCGTACCGGTCGTAAGGTTAAGATTGGAATAATTGTCAAAAGAATTTAAAACAAATTGTTCGACCCGATTATCGTAACCGAAATGGGTTGTGTTTAAATAAACACAAATGTTAATGGGACTCTATACTCCATTTGGTTAGGTACTTAACTAAAGGTAGGTAAACAATCTTGATGTGACTTTTTACACAAACACATATTAAACAAATAAACTACTGTATCCATCGATCAAATATACCATGGTATACTTGTACTTGTAAATATACATGGTATACTACCATGGTATATTTGATCGAAGACTGCATCGGTTCAATTGATTTAGTAATAATTATTGTTGTATTTACATTGATCTTTAGCAGCATTTTATTTTTAAACTGAGTTTTAAGATAAAAAGACACATCAATATTGTTTGCCTTTAGTGAAGTACCTAACCAAATGGAGTATAGAATATTCTCCATAGCAACGCGAAGTCTGACCAGTCGTCCCCTAAGTGGGGCATAAACACAACTGACGACATGTGGGTGTAGCACATAAATCTTAGGTTATATACTTATATGTAGGTATAGGCTGTTATGCTAATACTAGTTCCTGCCTCCGCGACGCAGCTGCAGTGAATGCGACTGCCGTGCATGAGGTCTTGGGTTCGAATCCCGGGTCGGACTAACATAAAAGTTATTGGGTTTTATCTTTAAGAAATTTCAAAAGCAGCCCGGAGTTAGGAAGTTGGCGGTGTTAGACACCCCCGGGCCTCGGAAAAGCATGTGAAGCTGTAATTGGTCCTGCGCCTGATCTCTCTCCGGTCGTGTCGGATTACCGTCCCATCAGATCACTCACTGTTCCCTAACTCTCAAGTTAGGGAACAGAGATTGCACTTTTGTTTGCGCACACGCTTGTGCACTATAATATCGCCCGTGCAGATGGCCAATCTCCGTTAAAAGATTGGCCGCCGTGACCGAAATTCGGTCTAGAGGACATAATACTTGTTACACTTCATAAGTTTATTTTGATTTAGTTATTTATTTCTGCTGCGTTAACCAAAATTACTATGACGGCTTTATAAACATTGAAACAAAGAACAGCTGCCAACCTCAGGACAACTCTCTGTCAATCAAACAAAATTTGGATGCCAAAGGGACTGAATCGGCGTATTGTCACTTCCAATGACGAGGGATGCAATTGATTAGAACAATGTGATTGCTTGGACCAAAGCCTCTCACATGCAGTTACTTTGAAAAAAGTCCTTTTACGTTAGACAATATTGCCTGTGTGTCTTTTGCAAAGGTTGCTTAACATGGTGTGGTTGATACGTCTGCCACCAGAAGCAATAACAAAAACATGTAATCAGAACAACTCCTGTATTTTTTCTCGGACTGTAATCAAGCTAAAAACTCTCCAAAATGACGAAAGTGATCAGAGAAAAATTGCCACTTTATGAAATAATAAATCATTGCGGTTTTTGTCCACACTGCTATTCGAGAGTGGGACGTCAGTATGCAATGAATCACGTACCATGTCCTCGCCCACGGGCATATTTACCTCTCAAAGTGCTCTTAACTCATTTACTGATAAATTACTCGAAGATATATGAACCTTATACTCATAGGCATAGGGTTCAGATCGTGTTTGTAATAAAACATCAACCCCGAGGTCATTCACTGCAACTACTTGACTTGAGATGAATTTTGACTTGATTATATTGAGAAACAAATTCATACTTGTATGTTTCTACTGTGCAGATTCCAGTTGCGGTGTAATTTATTGAGGGAACCTGACCATTATTAAGTAACCGAATGGTAAAGACGCCCACAACAGCAACGAAAAATTGTAACAAGAAATTTGTAGGTGAAATGAAAACTTAGATTAAATAGGGTTGCCAAGCCTTTTATAATATACATATATTATGTATATTTATTATTTAGAATGCTCTATTTTTCGTGTTAAAGTACATCGTAATCATAAATCCAAATTCCTTCTTTTGTAATATTTATAAACGCAACCCATCTTATGATTATTGTTTACTTTTCATAAGATATACTTTTAATAAAGTAGATATAGATAAGTATATTTTTCGAGTAAGTTAAAGAATAGTAATAATACATATATTTTATTGCCTATTCTAAAAATATTTATGAAAGATGGCGAAATTTTGGCAACCCTAAATCTAATGTTTAACTTAGCCACGCTCTATTATACCAGCAAGGTTAGTTACATGTGTCCTACACCCATCTACCGCCAGTTATATTTAGGTCACACATTATGGAGGACGAACCTGTTGCCGTGTCAAACGGAATGCCAGACTCCCTGTAACTATTTGCCACATAATTTACACTATGTAGCACAAATTTCTAAAGGAAACCCTGTATAAAAATCCGATACCTATTTATTAGGTACCATGTCCTAGTTGAAAACCTGTTAGAATATGCTGAACATCTTTTATTTATTCCTTTTCATCTTGATGACTTAGTTCAAGTCGTCTTCGTATGAAACTTGAACTGTTACAACGAGAGTAAAAGTAAGAAGCCTGACTATATAAATTCGTCACCGGTGACTTTTATTATATTCAAAGTAGCTAGTACTAATCTTAGTTACAATGAACTTATGACCACTTCCTTGTTCGCCTAGTATCGTAAACAAGAGTACTACTACCGACCGAAAGATCTTTGGTTGGATGCCCAATACGCGTAAAGTTTATTTGACTTTTCTCTTAAGAAATTCATATTAGCTTCAAAGTGTCCTAGTTAAAAGACAATTATTATAGACTTGTCTTCTATGGCGTAGGACCTACAACAGCTGGCGAAATGTTTGCAATATAAATCTGCTTCCTCTTTCGAATCTATGTATCTAAAATCGATTCAAATCTTAGGCGTCTAATACAGTCAATTTTACAAAAGTGGCCCATTACCCTATTGAGTTGCAGCGGCATACCGGCGGCCATACACAATAAGATAACATAAGTTTATTACTTCATAAGAAAAACACTTAAACTAAGTACAAAACTAGGGCTTAAGGAATACATGACAAACTGAAGACCCTGACTTCTAAACTAGGTATAGACCTGTATCTTAGAAGCCAGTG
The DNA here is from genome assembly GCA_963564715.1 of Catocala sponsa. Classification (NCBI taxonomy): domain Eukaryota; kingdom Metazoa; phylum Arthropoda; class Insecta; order Lepidoptera; family Erebidae; genus Catocala; species Catocala sponsa. The sequence goes on along the minus strand of OY751341.1, from coordinate 13,808,432 downwards.
CTACCTTCTGATAGTAACGTTAATATAAGCCTCACAAATGGTTACAATCATTGATATTCTTATAAATAGTGAGAAAATATTAAGTACAAAATAGGGTTAGGGAAGATGGAGAAAACTATCTTTGAACAATAGCTTTTAAATATCTAGCATTCCAATAATTGATAAGTTAAATGCTGGAATAGTCTTAGTAATATCTGTACTACATACTTATTATAGTGTTAGGCAATCCTCAGACCGCATATGTAAGCGTAATGAGCGGCTTCTAATTCTGCCGCACGTCCTTCGGGACCTCACTTCAGTGAAAGTTGTTCGCTCTACATTGCGTATTGTCGCTTATTAGCATAAGTCATTTGAGTTTCATATGCTTACTTCTCCCCTGTCCCTAGTGTCTGAGTGTTATATTCATTTATACTCATTTTAATATTTATTTCTGTGTCCTTTTTTATTTTAAGAGGTATCCTTACTTAGACAGGAGCAGCATGACTAGAAGTACTTTGTGTTGTGATTCTCCTATTCCTGCTATTGTTGTGTGGTAGTAGGGTTTCCAGGCTTATCTATGAGACCTTGTGCTGTCAGCAAAGAACCTAGTTGTCTGCTTTTAAAAATCGGCATGTCCTTGGTCTTGGTTTCGGTAACCGGTTCCAATTAAAATAAACTCGATTTATCGTAAATGTATACATGAAATAATTACCGAGGTGGCATATATAAAGTCTTATATAATATTGTGTTACGTTTACGTGAATGTTATACATTAAAATTAAACTATTTTATACGAATTTTGTCTCGTTTTTATTTACAAAATTCTTATGAAGTAGTTTAATTTTAAAGTATTATATTTTAAGGTGATACAATTAGTAAGCTTTCATCGTTAAAGCAAATATTTATAATATTATCTATACTAATATTATAAAGCTGAAGAGTTTGTTTGTTTGCTTGATCGCGCTAATCTCGAGAACTACTGGTTCGATTTGGAAAATTCTTTTAGTGTTGGATAGCCTACTTATCGAGGAAGGCTATAGGCTATATAGCATCACGCTACGACCCAAGGGGACGGCGCACTAACGATAAACGCGGGTGAAACCGCGGTAACATCTAGTATTATTATAACTCTTTAAGTTTTTAGCAGATCTTTGAACTATTACCTTTTTTCTTAACGTGCCAATTATCTTAAAATATTAAGAGCAGCGATAGCTCAGTGGGGAGACCAACAGACTGCAATGCAGAGGGTCTCGGGTTCGAACCCACGTCGCGCACCTCTGAATTTCGGAAGTTATATGACTTCGAAATTATGTGCGTATTGATTGACAATTATCGCCTGCTCCGTGCCTCAGAGAGCACGTTAAGCCGTCGGTCCCGGCTGCCATGAACATCTATGACAGTCGTTATTGGGAGAGTGTCGACACAAAAGATCCCAATGGGTCGAAGTGTCGCCGGTCTGCACTGACTGGCCCCCACATAAGATAAGATCTTAAAATATTGTAATTTTCTATACTATAAGTGTAACATCTCGGTTACCTATGTTGTATAGTAAGGTTGGCAACTCTAGTTATTGGGAGCCCAACACAACCCAGCACGTTGTGAAATGTTAGTATAACAGCATTTTCTAATAAAGACACACCTCAATGTTACGAAAGACAAAATATTTCACAATATGCGCAACAACATCTGTTAATTACTTGTGGGTAGACAAAAAGTCTAGATGACTGCGAATTTAATTATAGTATCTAGCTATGATTAAGGAAAATAGTAGATTTAGTACTCATTTCAGTGGCGGCTGCTACATGACGTAAGGTGCATTTTACATTGTATAATCTCCTAATTACATGTAATCGACATATACATATTTTCTACCTTTAATAAGCTTGATAACCAGAGTATCACTCCGAGTTACAGCAGCGATAGCTCAGTGGGGAGACCAACAGACTGCAATGCAGAGGGTCTCGGGTTCGAACCCACGTCGCGCACCTCTGACTTTCGGAAGTTATATGACTTTTCGAAATTATGTGCGTATTGATTGACAATTATCGCCTGCTCCGTGCCTCGGAGAGCACGTTAAGTCGTCGGTCCCAGCTGCCATGAACATCTATGGCAGTCGTTATTGGGAGAGTGACGATACAAAAGATCCCACTGGGTCGAAGTGTCGCCAGTCTGCACTGACTGGCCCCCACATAAGATAAGATCACTCCGTGTACATTACTAAGAATAATTTATCATAAGATGGTTTCTAACCAAAAATATCACAATGATAATGGTTTATCCATTTCAAAGCAATTTATAGACATACACAAAATTAAATATATAGACTACACATTATTTCCAATCAGGGTTAAACTAATTATTTCACAGGGAAAGCAGTTGGGTAGATATCACGCTGGGTAGTACTTTCGATTTCACATTTTGAGTGAACGAGTGATTAATCTAATTAGAAACAGCATGATTGTACAATAATTCACACTAGATCTAAAACACATACTCATGATTATACTCTCGGTATAAGAAAGTCCTCACTTCACTTTCGTAGTGAAATTGACGTCGTTTCGAGAATTTAACACGGTGTACCGCAAGGTAGTTAGAAACTTATGTGTTTGCCACAATGTTGCGTATGGCAAATGTCATGGCAATGAACTTTCAGCTTCATATATGTACTTAAGTTCATATATTTCTTAATGTTCCTTGCTAGATTAAGCACTAACCTCAACAGCATTAATCATAGTTATAACTGAGAAAGTTTGCTGATTTTATTAATGTGTGGCCGTCTGATTATAATTATATTCATAGTAAATGTTGGCTCATGTTTTAATAGAATTTTAAATACCTATTACAAGTGTTTTGTGGATCTTGCCGCAATCAAAGAAATGTGGCAAAATAAAACAAGTTTAATAATAATAATAATAATAATATTCTATCACATACACACAACACCGTCTAGCCCAAACTAAGCAGAGCTTGTACTATGGGTACTAGACAATGGATAAACATACATATATACTTTTTTTTTTTGTAAATACATACATATTATACATAGAAACACCCAGACCAAGTCAAACATCCATGTTTATGCACACAAATGTTTGACTTGTGCGGGAATCGAACCCGCGACCTCAGGCGAGGCAGTCGGTTACACTAACCACTACGCCATCGAGGCTGTCAAATGTTTAGACAGATGTTTTATTTTCCTATATTTCTTTACTAGCGTTGCCCGCGGTTTCACTAGCGTTTATAGTTATGGCGCTGCCCCCGTGGGTCGTAGCGTGATGTTATATAGCCTATAGCCTTCCTCGATAAATAAGCTATCCAATACTAAAAGAATATTCAATTTAAACCAGTAGTTCCTGAGATTAGCGCGTTCAACCAAACAAACAAACTCTTCAGTTTGATAATTTTAGTATAGATAACTTCGTTGTTGTTTTTTAATAATCGTTTGCCTCAACAACTTTGCTATTTTCTAATTGGATAAATTGACAAGCAAATAGTCTACTTTATTTTCCAATTTATTTATTTATTCACCAATGAAGCATTATAACATCAAATATGTCAACTTTTACCATCTTTATCCGGTCAGCTCAGGAAATGTAAGTAATAAAACATCCCATCGCCAAGAGTTAGTAAATCAAGTTTTTCTAGCATACATTTTTAATTAAAACCGATAACTTACGACAAGAAACAATTATGACATGAAATATTACTTGTTGCCTTCTACATTCGTTAACTTTTTATTGTGACGTTCGTAAAAGAAAAGCATTGCACCGTCATCACGCCAACTGAATGGAAATTAGTATTGTTGATCTTTGAACGAATGAAATGAACGAACAATAATGATCGTGACTAAAGAGTTTTGTAATGTATCGTAATCTAAGATTATCGACATCACTTTAACATGTGGAAAGTGCGGCTATTGACATCTCTGCTTTAAAGAGCTGTAATTATAACTTAGGAGACATGTGTTCAACACTAAATAGGCCATTTATAAATAGGGTTGACATAATACTTCATATTTATAATTGCAAAAGTTAGTTTCCTTTTTTATATTATGGCTTTATTTAGTTTTAGTTAGTAGTTTATATATATAATATGTATGTATTTACAAAATAAAAGTATATATGTATGTTTATCCATTGTCTAGTACCCATAGTACAAGCTCTGCTTAGTTTGGGCTAGATGGTGTTGTGTATGTGGTAGAATATTATATTATATTTATAACCTATTGTGTCTGGCCGCCGGTGTGCCGCTGCGTGACTAGGTTAAATGTATGTATATTTCATACGTAACCCTTATGGTTGCGTTATTCGAGTGTGCTGAAATAGATTCTAAATTTAAAACTGCCACCAACAACATGTTGTTGATCGTAACGGTTGTCGCGGAGCTGCAGTTGTCAATTGAGTAAGGTACGATGCCAAGGTTTGTCACTCAGTGGCGTTATGTAAGCAATTTTCTACGATTAGCATCTGTGTGTATGTGGAGTACGAATATTTGTGGTGCATTCATGAATAAGTATCTATAAACTATTTTAAATTCATTGAATAGCTTGAACTCTAATTAAAGATTATGGTTACTTATAAGACGGACTGACATGCAAAAAATCGTGTAATTCAATAAATAGTTCTACGAGGCAGATTGTTCTTTATGTTCATTAAAATTAAACTACTATATACGAATTTTATCGCGTTGTTTATTTGATAAAATCCGTATATAGTAGTTTAATTTCAATGAATAACATTCGCGTAAACAGAAGACAATATTATGTTCTTTGAATATTTGTAAAGTCCTCTAAAGGAGGCTGTACACATTGGGCCAAGGCAGTGGGCCAACGTGTAGAGATCTACTTGGCGGTATGTTGACGCCGCCAAGTAGATCTCTACACGTTGGCCCAACACGCTGGCCCACTACCTTGGCCCAATGTGTACAGCCGCCTTATGACACTGGGAATAATTCCTACCACGCATTTTACAACTAATATTAAATTACTGCATTGCTGATTATAAATATGATGTAATAAGATACGAAACATAATTCGAACTTTTTATTTCAAAACGTAATTATTGTAAATAATCGAACAGCCTGAATCATGATGTGTACACAGTATAATAATTGTTATAATTAAAAGTGAGCTATTTCTTAGCATATAACTTGATTTGAAAATTAAAGTGAGTGAGTTTCTTGCAGGTTTCTTCTCATAGGCTCTACCCTTTGCCTGAACCTAGCAACTAACCTAAATGTAGCTTCAGTAACTTAGTAAACTCACTAACCTATATACTTTGACGTTCATAAGCGTTACTTTGTGACCTAAATGAATAAATGATTTTTGACTTTTGACTTTGGCTTTGACTTTGAAACATTAATAATTTTATTACTCAATAAACATTTAATGTACTTATTTAGAATTTAATTATATACCCGATTTATTTACTTTAATTATAACGGTAATGCACCAATTACAATAATTAAAGACATTACAAAAATAGAATAATGAACATAATAATTTAACTATTATATAACAACTTGACAAAATCCGTATAAAGAAGTTTAATTTCAGTAATTTAAGGTCAAAATATACAAAATAAGATTTATTTTTATGGATATCTAAAGTATTTGGCATCGTTATCCAATTCGAATGTATAGACTATTATGAATGTTATTCGTTATCGGTATTGTACACACATACATACATACATAGATTCACGCCTGTTTCCCAGAGGACTGTTCCATTCACACTAGCCTTATAAACTTTCTTAGTCTTATCGGTATTGTATGGCATAATAATAAGCACATATTCTTTTCCAAGTTTTATAATGAGGTAATCGTGTTATTGCCTAAGTGCCCTGCACCGACCTTTGAAATAGGTATCTCTTTCTACGCAAATAGATCTAAATTTTAATCTCATTGGGTCTTCTTTAGGCGCTTCTGTTTCAAAGCCGTTTATGTACATTAAATAAAATAAGTATTGGTTTAAAGCCTGTCTATTGTTGGAATGCCAGACATAATTCAAAACCTATTGTGTCTGACTGCCGGTGTGCTGCTGCAATTAATAGGTTTAACATAAAACACATTAGAAATATTATTAGAAGCAGTTAATCTACATAATAACAACTCTCATCTGTTTGTAGTAAGAGATAAGTTTGATATACAACTAGTTTTAAAACAAATGCCTGCCCTCATATTTACGCACGCCAGTGATCAATTTGCAAAAAAATATAGGGCTAATTTGGATTCAAATTAAAATTACATACATGCCTTAAACAAACAACATGCTAGCTTAATATCCGATAATTATATTTTAATCGAATAATTATACACCTACAGAATAATGTATTCGACTAACGCTTGTTTTGAACTAAAATAAGAGCAATTTAAATGTTCAGTACCTACATTTGTTTAGATAAATATCGATCACGTTTGATCGTTCTCACTTCGTTCCTTACAACATAGACTCACCCTGTAACCCGATGGTATAGGCAGAGTCTATGGCTTCCACTTGCTTCTACCATTGAGAGAAATATATATCTCGCATGAAATTACCCGCGTACGCTCGTCGGCTTGCTGATCTAGTCAGAGTATGTTAGCCTAGGACTACCCGAACGGAAACGTCGACGAACTAATAATAATAAAAACATATGGCAAGACATGCGGACATTCAAAACCCATGGTAGAATCTGCATACGTTAATATTTCGAGATAATTATCCTTTTATAGCTTGCTTAGTAAAGATGGGCGCGCACCGTAGGTTTACAGAGACAGGATAAATATGACACATATTGGTGCTAATTCTGTTATCACAAAATTCTCTAAACTTAACTAAAAATCACTAAAATTTAGTTTAGTCCTGTCAAACGACATTTCGTATTCTGAAATCGTTAAAGTGACAGGACTAAACTAAATTTTAGTGATTTTTAGTTAAGTTTAGAGAATTTTGTGACAACAGAATTGGCACCACTATGCTACTTTTCAACTTGTTATTATTATTATTTTTTAATTTTGCTCGTCATAATGACCACACTCCACCTGATGTTAAGCAGTCGTGTGGTCTAAGAGCAGTTGCCTCCACATCGCAACCACAGTAGCCGAGGCGATGTTGAGGTCTCTACTTTGACGGCCTGAGAAGATGCTTTTTCACGCCCCGCTTAAAGAACCCAGGATTGAAGGAAGAAGGAAACACGTGCCTTGGCAGAGAATTCCATGCCTTGGTCGTTCGGCAGAGATATGAGGACCCAAACTTTTTGGTACGCGCTCTTGTTATTATATAGCGATAGCCTAATGGGAGACTGTTGGACCGCCACGCAGAAGTCTTGAGTTCAATCTAAAGGAGCACCTGATTTTTCGAAGTTATGTGCGTATAAATGGTTCATTAACGCTTGATTTATTAGTGAAGGGAGGAAACCTGCATGTATGAGGGTTCTCCGTTATGTTCATGAAGATATGTGAAGTCTGTCAACCCGCACTGGGTCAGCGTGGTGGACTATGGCTTAATCCTTCGAACACTGAGAAGAGGCTCGTGTCCAGCAGTGAGACAGTTTAATACAGGGCTGATATTATATAGTAACGACGGCTGCACATCACGATTACTAATACAGGATAGGGATACACACATGCTATTTTCTATCTTGTTATTATAAATGACGTGGTGAATACCCATCCTTATAGTGTAGAGGCTTACTGGCACATCATTGCCTTGCTCACCCTACTTTGTATTACTCCGTAATTGATCGGCAATTTATCTCGAACACACTATTTAGTACATCACGCAACGTTAAATCAGCTATCCGTATTTCTTCACTCACATTGATTTCACTTTAGAATAGATAGTTATGCTTTCTACGTCGACGATATATTTATGCGAGCCGGCAAACTGAGACACGGTAATTATTTGTAATGACTACTAATTACTTACTACATGTAACAATACTTATTACTATGCATTACATACAAAAAGGTTTCAAATGCGGTCGTTATAAATCATATAATAATAGTTTTCTTTCTGTTTAAACAATATAATACAGTCAAGATGGTAAACAAATATACGGTCCGCCTGCCTGGGAGCTGTAGATAAGTTGACCTTAAAAAGAATGTGTTACGCCGAAGAACTAAGGTCACCTGTTGACAGCATAGCACCTTATGGAGTATGGAAACTATACTTACCGCAACAACGCAAAACAAAGTAGTTTGGCTGATATCTGGATCCTACGGGTGGAGTTACTTCATCATTTGCGCTGCTATTGTTTGCGGAGAATGCCAGTTTTATGCTATGATCCTGAACAGATGTTTTTGGATTTGACTGCACAGTTGTCGTAGTGGAGTGATCGCGTCACCACCGCCGCCGCCGCGTTGGGTGTTGTAGGTGTCAAAAATTGTGATTCAGAAATAATTGTTACGAGTTCTGGGTATCTTTTGTGTCTGTTTGAATGTTTGTAAAGACCCGAGAGTACGATGGCATATTTTTAAAGAAGAAACATTTATCTTAGAAGATATCTGGTATATAATTGCAAATGTAAACTGTTTTTATTTTCATAAGTTGTCACTTTTTTAGTTTCGTCACCTATTTATGTCGAGTACTACGCTGCAATTTAATTCATTGAGGTCTCTATGAATACTGTTATTAGTTGCCACAATTCTATTCAATCTAAATCCGGAACTGTCGTCGTTATGGTATGAAATATTATGAAGTTTTAGCAAACGCTGCATGAATACGCAAAATTGCCCTCAATAAGTGGACTGATCGAAATTGGTCTGACAATAAAGAATTGTATGGGACCCATTGTGCTAGCATCTGTCAGTGGATTCAATCACTCGATAATCGTAGGTTAGCCGACTGTTCAGTGTTTAATACAATTGCGCAAAACAGCTTGTATTATTGAATAGTATTTCTGCGCACGCGCGCTAGTAATACACAGCTATTAATTATTTTTTGTTGGTCTCTTCTCCCCACAACCCAATAAGTTTATTTATTAGTGGAGCACTAAAATTGTCATAAGGGGTTCGGTTTACGACTAAGTTTATTTTGTTGAGGGGATCAGTTACCGGGTTGTCAGTCAATGTATCCTTTGTTAATCGCTCGTTAAATCTTAGGGCTGTCGAATGTTTGATTCATTTTACGAGATTGCAATTTCGTTGTTAATAGAATTTTCTATATAAATAATAATAATACAGTCAGTGAGTTCATTACTTACATATTTCGTAACGTAGCTATAAAAATATTACAATTACTTATTAGTAGAATTACTTAGAAAAGTTACCTTTTTATTGTCGATCAATGCAAGCGAAAGTATATCAAAAATATTATACCTACATAACTTTTACTTGTGCATATAAAATTGTATTTATAATCACAAAATACTTACGTAATAGAACTACCGTAAACGTGCAGTAGAAAAAGTATTAAATTGCCAACTAAACACATTTTGGTGAGCGTATGTATCAATAATAATCTATTCTGTGGCAACATGATTAATTGTGATGTCAGAGTGACGCGGCCATGTGATACGTCAATACTGCTCTAGCACAGTCCAATACGTTTTGTATGCAGTAAAAATGATACTCGCCTTTCATATAAATAATTCCTTAAAATACCTTAATAGAGCTTCCAATACATTTAAGAATTATTAAAGAAAATTTACAAAATAAAAACAATTATGGATAACTATTGTATAGACAAAATAGGTTATTTAGTTCTGTCAGTTGGCTAGTCAAACAATATTTAATCTGTGACTTTGACAGGTAATTCCAAATTCAAAAGAACTTAACAAAAGATTGCTTAACTTGTTGATAACGGTATAAATTTAATATAATATGAAAGGAAATTAAATCCTTCTTTCTATTTCACATTTGTAAGAGACAAAATTATAACGCCACTTTTTTGTCATTTTGCTCATAAGTATTTGTCTGTATTCGCGATACTTTAAATAGATTTCGACGTAATCCTTTTTAAATTGAGGCTGACGTACGTCTGATTGACAGATCCCGAGAAAACGTGTCGTGATAATAATTTTATTATCAGCTCATATAAATATTATTTTTGTTAATTGAGCACTAAATATCTTTATAATATAATATACGTGCTTTATCTATAGGTATTCATTATTTCATACGTTTTGTATTCGTTAATCCAAAATATTGAATAACGAATCACGTGTTGTTTTTTATTGCGCATTGCCGTAACATTGCGATTCGTATTTTGATTACTTTTTGTAGATGCAAAACATGACGCGCGAGATAAAATTAATAGAAACGACGAAATGCTTTATCATGCACGCCAAATAAAAGGCGCCGTTTTTAAAAAGTTTTTTTTAAATATTTATATTGTCCGATATAGTTTTATAAGTTTACGTGAGTTTCTCAAAGGAGTGGGCAGAGACTATGGATTTCCACTTATAATCCTAGCGTAGCTATATTTTCTCGGTTGCTTCTATCTAATATAGGAGAAAGATAACGGAAGGAATCTTCGGAAGGAAATTCTCAAATCTTTTTCAAATAATGATTAGAGTTTAACGTTATATAAATTTTATTTTTCTATGACGCGTAAATTTCGCTAAAATGTTCAAACAATTAACTTTGAAATTTTTGAATATAAACTATATAATACATATTACATATATATAACACTTTTATCGTGTGGATTTTTTATAGTGCGCCTTGCAGGTTTCCCTAGTTACAGATACTTTCGTGTCAATTGTTAATTTTGTTATTAGCTCTAAAGCTTTAAAAATTTGTTTAATTACATTCGCGTAAACGTAGAAGTAGAAGACGATATTATATGTAACTTTCTTTAATATAATAGTAGAGCCTCGGTGATTTCAGCATGAATGGGCCTGCTCGACCGGGGAAGGACTACCCTCTCACAGAATATCGACGTGGAATAGCAGTAGTCCTACTGTTGTGTTTCGTTCGGTGAGTGAGAGTACCGGAGGTCCAATCACCCCCTTTCCCCCATCCCGCTCCCTTTCCTTCCCACGTGCTTTCCTAAAGGGTCGGCAACGCGCAAGTGATGCCTCTGGTGTTGCAGGCGTCCATAGGCTACGGTGACCACTTACCATCAGGTGGGCCGTATGCTAGATTGCCACCTTAGTTGTATAAAAAAAAAAAATGCTATAGAAATAGTTTTAGAATAAAATCCACGTCATTGCACCAATCCTGATCATATGTGAACTGAGTCGTTTCTAGACATATTATCCTTAACAATCTTCCTTAGTTATGAAATATTTATAAGTACTAGCGGTCGCCTAGTGCTCGAAATTCGATCAAAGTTTGCCCGTAAGATATTGCTGATATATGTCATTATAATATATTGATATATGCAACCATAGTTACGCGCTTCGACTGCGTGTGTCAAATGCATGGTTGTGTGTGTAGTGTTTTTTCATTAATTTAAAGTATTTCTATTGCATATTTTATAAAAATATTAGGATTCGCCCCTCCTTCCCCATATAAACTTTAACAGTGCCAAATTTCATACTCCTTGCTTCACGTGTTAATATATAGATTATTTGTCTGTTGAAGAACACCCTATCATCGTTCTAATTCATTGTAAATTCTGAAGAATGCCCTAATCCTATTAGGAGAATCGACAATACAGCAGAACAACACCATAGACCTTTGCTTGTAGCTATAAACCTCGGTATGATGCTTCGGGCGTTGCTTGTACTCGTTAGTGAGTAGAATTATTATCTGTATAGAGGGTAGATTATGGCTTTCTGCTAAACACTGGCCTTGGCTTCCCAAGAGACTTGTATATGTGAAGCTCAGAGTAAAGCGTAGCATCAAATCGATTCGTTATTCCTTTTATGAACTTTAAGATTCAAAAGCTTTTTTTTGTTCGTCTGGAATAGCACCCCGAAGGCTGCAAGTTTAGCAACTAGAAGTTTGTTTTGAATATCTTTTTCATTAACTTCGAGCATCGCTCTATACTATACGTATAATGGCTGCAAAGAAAAGTGTATAAATAAATGTAAGGCAATTAATATATTATATGTATATCTATCTCGCATCAGTTAAGGTCGAATAACGTTCCATTATGTTTAGTTTATGAGTACTTAACGAAATTCAAGGTGTTTATTAATAAATTGGAATTTAGTTGTATTAAGATTGGTACATTAATTTATGTAAGAATGTATATGCATTCAGTTATGTTATCTCTCTTAAAGTCAACATTAAAGTATATGAAAGATATGAAGCAGCTCCTTTTGGGCTATTGTATACCTAGTCCTATCTCTATAATTAATATATTATAAAGATACAATTGTCGATGTACACGTAATCTATATATTTATATATAAAGGAAGATGTCCTGACTGACTGACTTAGAGACAACGCACAGCCTAAAGCGCTGGTCGTAGGAACTTGAAATTTGGAGAGCATGTGTCTTTTAATTTGTAGGGGTGTACTAAGAAAGGATTTTTTGAAATTCCACCCCTAAGGGGGTGAAATAGGGGGGTGAAGTTTATATGGAATTTGCTCATTTCTGGACTTATTAGTATAAAAATAGGTATACAAGTTATTGATTATAATTGAAAATGACCTGTGCAGGTAAAATGGACAAAACTCCCCCTAAAAATGGGGAGGTAAAGTTTGTATGGAAATTTTCTCATTTCTGGATTTAGAAGTATGAAAATTGGTATATTGGGTCCTGATTACAAACAAAAATGATCTGTGTAAGTGGAATGGACAAAACTCCCCCCTAGAAGGGTAAAACGGGGGGTAAAGTTTGTAACGAAATTTTCTCATTTCTGGACTTAGCAGTATGAAAATTAGTACATAAGTTTTCGATTACAATTGAAAAATATCTGTGTTATAAAAATTCTTTCACCATTAGTAAGGCACATTATCACCGAGTAACATAGCTATATTTTATTTAATAAATAGTGCCGTTACCTACTTTTACGCGAGCGCAGCCGCGAGCAGAAGCTAGTAATATCTAAAGATAGAAACTGACTATAACTCTAATAATTGTATGTGGCTCCAAAGACCGTTCGAAATTAATTATCCGCCATTTCCTTACATGCCAACATTAACTAACCTCCACATACATAGACTGAGTCAAGGCACAAAGATCCTGATTATAAAACCGTCTATAAAATCTGCCGCACTCGTCCAAAGGCAGTAAACCGAAGTATGCAATAAGTAGCAATAACATAATAAAAAAAGATTCCAAGTCGTTGGACTAACAGAAAAAATGACCATCGGTATCTTGGTCTCGTCTTACAACAAACTCCAAACCTCTTTGGTAACCTAATAAGTGCACCCGCTGTTTGATTTAAAACAAAAAAATGTGATAAAATTAAAAAGGCAGGTGATAATTATTAAAGGTGTTTTAAACGTTTACCGCTTAGATACAGCTTAACTAGACATGATTTAAATAAATAACGTGTTTGTATAGGAAACTATTAATTAACCCGAAATAATGCTGATTGCAGGTGACCGATTTAACCTTTATATTGGTCAGCTGCAATCCGGTTTTTTTATTTTATTATGGCAATAGTGCCGGTGCCGCTGCCATTGCATTTTAAAATCAGAAGACTTGTGTTATTCAGTGGCCAGTAACATAGGTGCTATTGAAAAAAAATTATGACGTCATAAAATCATAACGCGTCACACAACACACACGTTGTTTTTATTGTGTAAACGACTACCCGCGCAAGTAACCCTTATGATTAACACAAGCATATAACCCACGCGAGTAGCTTGCATATGTAGCTGATTACTTGCGTCGTATACTAGCATTCTTTATTATCGATTGAACGTCTAGAAATGCTGAGCTACAGACCCGGCGAAAAATAGGTTTGCAATGTTATACCTTTATTATAGTGCCCTGCACTTCGTGTTAAGTTGCTTTGTCGCCTGGCGTGTTGAAATAGGAGCATTACGAAGCGAAGCTGTCCGTCCTCGCCCGGATAGCATTTCGTCTAGTCAATAGTAGTAAGTTTTAACTTGGTTTACATACATAATTTTTTTGTAACATTTTAGACTAGTCCTTCGTCGATTAGACTCTGTATATTCCCGAAACATATTATATTCTTAGATTCCACGCTTAGAATGTCATACCAGAGAAACCCAATAACACAGTATGGACCGGATTTGAATCTAAAGCCTCATGATCGGTCGGAAACTTATTCTATGAGACTAATAAGGCAAAAGTTAAAGATAACGTCTTTGTCTAAACACGTTAAAAGACGTTAATTTTGATTAATTAAAACGAACTAAATATACTAAGGCACTGTCTATTGTTAAGAACCATTCTGCTGTTCATATTCAGTCGCTTGTATTTATATAATTTTAACAGTGTTTATTATAATAAAACTTTTAATGTATTACGGGTTCAACCGTGGGTTCAACGCCTTGGACAAACATTGGTATGATTTACAAATATGTAGTTGGGCCAAATGTAAGCATTTTTATTTTATCGTTGTTTGTGAAGTACCTACCTGGTACCATAGGAATTATACAAGCGAATGAAAGCAAAACAAAATTTAGGCTAACCTTTCAAATGTATGCGGGCAAGCTGCATTGATACATTATTTAGGTCAAATTATGTTATTGTAAACAAATCTGCATTGTTTACACTACGCATATTTGTTTACACTATGAGTCTTTGTCATTTAATAACAATGACAGTTGTTGACAGAAATGCAATAGTAAATATATTTGGTAGACGTGATGTTACATATTAGAGGTCTGTAATTTGGTCTCACATTAGACCATAAGGACTTATCAACTGACGCCTCATAGGCGGCACATGATAAGTCGTAATAGCCTAAAGATAAGGCTACCGGCGACAGTTTCAGACTGCAAAGGACGACTTTATTTTACTTTCTCATAAAATAGATGACTGCTGCGTTAGGGTTCTAGTCCTTTATTGCAGGAGTTTAAAAACATAAAACTATCGGATACAAATTACAACCAGACTCGGAATAATGATTTGTGAATCACACATGTACGTAATTGTACACGTGATCAAAATGTAGCCGCAACACCGCTTGCCTGCTGCACGAAATAATAATTATTCTCCATAGAAATTTAAGAAACCATAACTTTGACGTGTTTTTTATTTGCATTTTATGAAATATATTTCACAACATCATATTGTTGTGTGCCCCAAAATTTTGTTTTTGTTGAAATACAAACAAATCGTCTAAGGAAATTAAAGACGATGTAAGGCCTCCAAAGTTAACAAACTTAGTTTATGGTGCTTCGTACTGTTCAAAACACCAAAATAGAACCATTATGTGGAAATTTGGCCATGTTGTTTTTCGGCCAATTCTGTGAATACAATCCACAAGTACCCATATATTTATTAGGAGTACAACTTCTCAAGTTTCTAGTATCCAGTGTCTGAGATTTATACCCAACTAGTTATAACCCGCGATTTCCTTTTAAGAGATTTAAGAGAGTATTGTCTTTTCATAGAATAGTAATTAAAATCGGTAGGTACGTCTACCGATATTAATGACTATGAAATTGACGAGTCCCCAAAACGTGAAAAGTCGCTGATATGTACATTTTGCACAAAAACATTTTAATGTCTTTGTTTTTTCATTTATAGCATTATTGTGGACTGTGACAAAAGGCTACCGTATATCCTTTGCCGGAATGCGTTATGGTTTCACCCCTACCAGAGACCAAATGAAATGTTCTAAGATTTGATTCGTTATGACTTATGAGATATACAATCAGCGATATCAGTCGATTAAAATTTGCGAAAATTTTAATTATTTTATCATAGAAAAAGAAAATAGTTATATTTCTTATAAATTTTAGTTGTAGTTAATCTGTCAAGTCTTAGAATACCAAACACACATACCAAATCTATTGTCTGGCCACTGGTGTGCCGCTGCGACTCAATAGGTTAAAGTATAGTAATACCCAATTAAGTAATAACAATTCGTTACCACAAAATGTTAATTAATCAATTTGAATTATGTAGTTGTATTAGAAAATTTAAGTTCTGAAACTGCCCGCACTGCACAAGCAGTAACACTGAATATACTTATATATAAGTACTCTGACCAGTCTAATAAGTGGTCTTCTGTGCGTGATGTAGGTACATGCGACTTTAGTATACCGGTCACCCATCTTGGGCGTGACTTTCCAACGTCTCTTGTTGATCGATGGAATCTGAACATTCGGCACCACCGCCACCGCAATTCTTGATCTCGCTAAAGGATTCTATTTTATCTAAATCGATTTAGTAATTGCATTCGTGCAGACGTATTTAACTAACAGACAAACTTAATCTCGTGTTTACTGTATTAATCTGAATGACAAACAAACTATTTTACACTAGCTGTTTTTTGCTACTTTGTCGGCATTTTTTAAATAAAAAAAGCATTCTACCCTTTGAAAATTCCACTATAGTAGCACACGCCACACCATATCGTACTAAAAATAAATATAATTCTAAATGTTCTCAATAATGCGTCAAATATAACCTATAAACAGATCAATCGATTCGAGACAGTGAGTAATTTTTAATTATCACAACTATAAGGATGAACATTACGTGAAGTATTTCAGTTTAAATTATGCTATAATAATATCAGACCTGTATTAAACTGTTCTACTACTGGGCACAGGCCTCTTCTCAGTGTGAGAAGGGTTAGTTATAAGGAGATATTCGAATTAGAAATTAGGCTTGAATATTTAACTGGGTGTGTACTCTTAAATTGTGTTGAGAAACGAAGATATTATGCTATGGCAACACAACGCTGGAATCGAGTAACTTTAAAATGTACACAGGTAGACATGTCCCTTCCTTGTCCCTTGCATAAAATTCCATAAAACCGTAATCGCATTACACCTACAAGTAGGGATGGGGTTACAATCGTTAACCGGAAACCGCATGGCCAACATGGCCGCTGTCTACACAAACATACGAATCGTAAATATCAAAACATCCAAACTGAACCAGGTGTTCATGTTAAACATACAATATTATGTACTCAGATGTTTGTGCTCTAAAATGTTGAGATGCACATTTTCTATTTATTCAAAGTACGGTAACTAGTACAATAAGTTACGCATACCTACTATTACAGATTCTGACATAAGGATCCATTATGCATTACGGTTTTTTTGTTAGGAACAAAACTTATCATATTATTGTTATCCATTAAGGGGAACTGGACTTATGACTTCATTGTAGGTTAAAATATGAATATTTCGCGTTTTATACCATGTTTTGTTAATACAGTCATTGTTCACGATAGCGTAGGGCAGCGCGGTTACCGGATCATTCCGGTCATCTGGACTGAATAGGCCACCGCAACCTCTTGTTTGAGGGACGAATCGGAAGCAAAAAAGACATTATTAAATTATTATAGAGTTTATCGCGGCTCTTTATTATACAAAAAGCAACAGCATTCGTTTTTATAGATGCTTTTTAGGGCGAGAAATGTTTCTAATGAAATGTCGAATTTCTCTTGTTTGACATAATAGCCAGTACTTTTTACAATCGTATTTGAATTACAAAATACCATTAATGCGCTTTAATAGATATCCATTATCCCTAGTATATTTTTTAACAATACACACAAATCAGAATCGTTTATTGCATAATCGACCTACCTCATTGATATTCGAAATTTAAATGCGTTATTAATCGAATTCAGCTGCCGATGTTGGCATTATAACTCGAGTATTCGAAATTCGAATCGGTGAATTAATTAGAAAAATAAAAATGGATGAGGTACTTAAACTAACGAAGTGGATTCTGATCTTGGCGTGTTATTGAAGTGGTTTTTGTTAATTAGCAACTTTATTTTTTATTGAGAGATCTTGTGATGTAATGTACAAGTCGCGTGCTGCATGACTGACCGAGAGTCGCTCTATGAACAGTTATTATAGGTTTTTAGTTCAATATCGGTACACGATAGTTTGATAATAATGGACTGTAATGAAATGACAGCAACCCTATTGTCGTGATTAGATCGATGCGTTGTCGTAACAGTAGAAACTAGGGTTGTCCGTCGTAAAATACTTTTTAGGGATTATACCATCTAATAAATCTTTGTATTACATTCTATTTTAGGACTAACATTGTCAGGTTTAAATTAAATATCTAGGCATAACCATAAGTGCTACATACCATAAAAAGACTTTAAGACTGTGACAATAATGTCAAACTAAAAAAGGAAGAGTACTGTTATCATGTCAACAAACAAGATTTTACTTTCTATTAGTTATATTAGAGTATAGTTTTATTACTGCTATTTCCGACACACTTCTATTAATTATGTTAAATGTCTTTAAAATAGGTACAACGGTTTGGTCGTGAAAACGTAACAAAGAAACAGAGCTATTTACCCGACTGCGTCAGAAGGAGGGTAATGTTTTTCGAGCGTATGTGTGTATGTATGTCCATTTCTTTGGCACGCACTACAGCCCAAACGGCAGGACGGTTTTTGACATATGAGGTGTCGTTGAATTCATTAGAATTATGGTAGTGACATAGGCTATATAAATTTTCAAAATGGCGCCCGCAAATGAAAAAAAAGGGGGAAGGTCTTTTTCTTACCTTAGCAATATGGGTATCGAATGAAAGATCGTGAAAAGAACATTTCAAAAATATATGTATCATATCACGTTTATATTACTGTTTTAACATAAATTGTCAAAAAGCGTACCAATTATATATCGGGACGCCAGAAATATCATTTTCTAGCAAGAATATATTCAAGTCAGGAATGACATTGCCTGTACCAAATTGATATTTGAAGAACTTATCGGATAATAAAACTAAAAAGCCTTAAATAACATTATTATTATAAAAACAAAAATCCCGACTGCTTTAAAGTAATGAAAAACAAGTATCACAATATCTATAGAAAATTCGACTGACTAATGTATTGTTTTGTAAGCTTACTTTATCAAATAATGAAGTAACTACATATGTATATTCAAATTAGTGAAACTAAATACTTTATGGTGCTGCAGGCGGGGACAAACAATACTTTGTTACCTACGGGCAAAGAAAGATCTACCAAAACTACGTTTGTCACCGCATGTGCGGCACCATAAAGTATTTAGTTGTAACTAATTTGAATATACATATTATTCAGCAGTAGGGTTTTTTGTTTTTATAATAATAATTTTTTTGACATTAATTACTATAGATTAATATAATTAATATGGCAGAATCGATGAAATTTACTAGTTGAGAAGTACCTACTACTTTTTAATTAATTTAACAATAATGGCCAAGAATTGTCACGAAATAAAAAGAAAACACATAATTCAAAGCCATTAACGAAACAAACAAGTTTATGATCGCATAAAGAATCGAATAAAGCTACAGCGATAGCACAACCCTAATACCGATTTTCGATAAATCTGAATTCCTCCGGCTTACGGTATCTATTTAACGGTAGATGATCGGATTGTTATAATCGATAAAAAAATATCGGTCTCATTCGATTCGAATGAAGTTAATCGGAAGTAATCGTGTTATATTCGCGTGGAGGTTTGTTTGTTGATCGGCACGGTGGCCCGTGATTGGTTTACGCATCGGTAAATACTAATTCGGTCTTATTGTCGTACGGCCGGCATTATTTATGCTCTAATGACATTTAATCGATTCGTAATCAATACATTGAGTCGTTGCTTATTGAAAAAGTGACGTATTTCCCTAAATTACTATATTCACTTTCGGATTACTGTGGTTTTGTTCAATTACGCAATATGTTTTTAAATGTTGTGTATTAATGTGCTTGTCTCGGTCAAGTTCATCGCGAAATGCTTGAGAATGTATTTTTAAACATGATTTATATCATGAGTTTATTTTGTTGATACGAGATTTATATACAAAATATTCGTTTATAAATGTAAATCATATAGTCGAAATATACAAAGCGATAGTCTTTTCAAGCTGACAGACACTTTTGTAGGCTGTGCTGCTACCGGGAATGTTCTTACATGTAATTCAATCACAGTTCTTTTGTGACATCCGAAGATGATACTGCGACCTAAGGTCTGATCTTTAGGTCCATGTATCCCAAGTGTAATAGCACGTTTGGGCCGATCTTATCGCCACTGAAAAAAGCTATTCAAACTAACAAAACCTAGCATTTGACAAAGCAATGTTTGATTCATTATCCAAACACAAAAGGCAACAGATATCGATAGCCAAAAATTTTTTAAATATGTGTCACACATGTGTACGCGAAGGTAGTAAATAACTATTATATACGTATAACAATAGCTGCTATAGATACATTGCTCTCAAATAATTGACAATACTCTTGCACAATAACAAATAGAACAAAAACAAACTATCTACTGCATGTTTTGTTCGTTATCAATTATTTTCTTTCACTTTGACTAACCTATTTTATTTATAAGTAACATTGTGTAATTGCATTATCTTATCGAAACGGAAAGGTCAGCATGAATCGGGGTGTCAAGCTTCCGAGCAATATATTATGTTACTGTCATAACTACGACTTTCATGAGTCCTTTAATTGTGTTTTAAATGTGTGTAAGATAGGCGGACTCTTTGACTGAGATTCGGACATTTTGGAACTTATTCAGTACCTCTTTTTACCTATGGAATCGCAGCGACACAACGGTAACCAGACACCTTAAGTTTTTTGGCATTTTTAGGTTAAAAGTAGTCTTCGGGTTGTAATGCATAGTTTTTCGTCACGAACGACCTATCACTTAGCTGAGTAAGCATTTGAACATATACACATGTATGTATATGTATCATAGGCGTACGACTATGTAGCCTTCCCCTATATTCTGGAAGAGGAAGGCAGAGCTCTATTATACCCTCATTGCGCCAGCCAAGATTTTAGGTTCCACGTGGTGTGAGGCGAATCTATTACAATCTACCGTGCAATGTTTCAGTTACCGTTACTGGGATTTTCTTGACAGGTAAACTTAGTTATAAATGTGAATGAGAGTTTGCTTGTTGATTACGCTTTCACGCCTTAACTACTCTGTCAAACATCGTGAAATTTTGCATAGACGTTGTCAGGTGTACAGAAATGTACATTGGATACCTTGCATCTAGAACAAAAGTTCTTTTCCAAGGATTTATTGACTAAATCTACATTACCGCAATCGAAACCACAAGCAAAACCTAGTACCTATGTACTATGTTGTCATACGATCTTTTAATTAAGAGCAAAAGAAATCAAACGTCAATTTTATTACTAAGAGAAATGCTACGACTGTCCCAGTCAATCGGAAATGAATCACTCGTCTGGTTCCGGATTTGAACTGACAAACGTAAAGATATAACAGAAGGGCTTCATTCAAAGCTATTTATAAACCTATTGCAGTGCACTTGGCTGAGAAAAGTATAAGATCGATTATTGTCTATAGCTTCGTACTTACTCAAGCCCTAACGTCCGGCTGCCCTATCAATAAAATATGATGCGTAAGTTGATGTTTGAGTCCTGTTCATCAGCTGTTCCACTACAGCTAAATCTTGCCAATATTTTTATTCTCTCATAGAGCTTACAAGATATTTTATTTTCTTAATATTCCTCTAACATAGACCACAGCCAATCACTATATCTGTAATGCGTAGTTACGGTCCCATCCATCAGGCATGGTCCATGTGCCCTCTGATCCACGTGACCCGGGAAGCACGGCCTTTCCCGCTTCACTATGTTAGCATTGTGTATGGAATTGAGAACGCGTGGGTAGTTTTGTACCCAAGTGAATTATGCATATACCAACCTACGTATTCAAATTTCGAATACTATAAATTCATAAACATTTTAGGCCAGTGCATAAAGTCTAACTCGCGGTAAATAGTAAAATAGGATTCGATGAGTAGAAACGAGAGACCAATGAAATAATTTATTAGTATAATGGTTGCATAGTATAGTTCGAATGAAGCGTTTATGGAAAGCGGTTTACGAGTGTTAAACGGTTATGGAGCGAAACAAGGAGCCAATAAAGTAGACAAAAGATTTAGATTGTGCGGGCTTACAAATTGTTACACCTAAATAAGTCCACTTAGTTAATAATAACGCCAGTAATTCACTATTTTAGTATAGTTTACCACTTACGAAACACGCTATTAAACCGTCAAAAGACTGGAGCATGAACATTCATGGTAAAGTAAAACTAATGCGCTAACTACTGCAAAGTTACTGCGATGTTGTAGGTATTAGCCGCTTTATCGTAAATATCCAATGATATGTTTGAAGGAAAGCCCACAATCATGCGAAGTAATAAACAGTCATTTAACGACATTAATATATCTAATAAGTCAGATGACCATCTGCACTGGTATAACTCAGTTGTATTACCGTTTTATGGCCGCAATGACATATCGGTATCTAAAAGCCTCTACTCATGGCTCCATTCTGCTCGAAGGCACGACCGCCTGGGTTCTAACTAGGCTCGGCAGCGCGCGGGCGCAGGGATGCCCGACATGCTTACTCACGTGTCATCGGAACCCTGCCGATCGTGACTTAAATCGTGACGTGAGTAGGGGCTTTAACCCAGCGAGGTGCGCCCCACGGCGAACCCCGTGGTTTTATATCGCTAATCAGCCACTATTATTGCTTGATGATTTATAGACTCCGTTGTGAAATAACCTGGAGAAATTCTTTACAATCCTCATATTTTCTCATAAAAAATAGAGGAAGAGTTGAAAAAGGTTTGTATGCTAGATAACTTTTTGATTTATGTTTAAGTCGCAAAAAAATACAAAAGAAATTCTTGTAAAAGTACATTCGATGTTCAAACCGTTGGTTTTGGTAAAAAGTTTGCTTGAACAGGACGAAAAAATAACTACTGTCTGTAATAGAAAAACTTTTTATGAAGACATAAAGCGTACGGTAAATTGTTTGACAGACAGCCATATTGCTTTAGCTGTCAAAATAAATGTTTGTTTGCATAGTAGTAGAAATTTAACAATAATAATATGGTCAGTTCGAGTGGAACCCGTGGGCGCGTAATAGTCATCGTAAAGCGATATACTTTCATAAAAATGTATACCTATTATGAAATTAAAGTTTGTGTTGAACCTTGCAACATCCATTTAAAACCAATTTGTATAACATCGAATTGTTTTCACATAGCAGATTCGAGCACACGTATCTCGTATCCATAGTCCTTATTTGGATAACCTTATTCCACATAAACATACACATATCTGTTGATAATTATAATTCACACATATGTAAGCTAATACTAGTATAATTCCATATATTATTATAAAGCTAAAATAGATTGCAACAATAATTTACTCTGGAAGTTTTCTTATTTTCTCTATTGTCTATTGCAAGTATGGTAAAAGAATAATGAAATAACTGAATACTTAGATCGCAAAGAATTTCGCCGATGCATCAACCATTGTTTTTAGACTTCGCACTTGGCACTAAGTATTCCTATGCCCACCTTTCCTTAAGAAGCACAATAGCAGTTTCATTGTTTTCAAACGCGAATTTGAATGGATTGTAGATAAAATCTTTGTTGACAGCAGCTTAGAACTGTTGCGTAATTTATTGTTATAGGGTCCTTAAATATTATGCGTTTATGGCGCTCATAGTTCAAGTAGACAAATATCCACTTCGCATGCATTGGCAACTTGTCCGGCTGGAACGTCAAACACCGCTTATAGCCCTTCCCTTATTGGTCTTTATAAATATTGAGACCAGCGATCCTATTAATGTATGTAAATTCTAGACCATCTAACTGTGCCTGGTAGACTCAATAGGGACAATATGGTTGACGAAATATGGGTATAATATTCCGTAATTTGTAATCCTATAGAGAAACAGGTCAATACTTAGTATAAACGTGTTCATTTATTTATTTCCAGATAGGTCGGATAGTTTTGTTCTGCAGTAATAAAAGCTTGGTTCAGGGGACTTTATTCACGAGTTATATTTTTCAATGCGAGTAAAAAATCTTCTATTAAATCTAAAGCTATTCTGCCAGTAGGTTAATAGTTAGCATTATTTGCTGCTAGTTATTTTTCTATGATACGATTTTAATGGTTTTCGAGTTACCATTCAAAATTACAATGTGGATTACTTGTCATTTGTAACCAAGAATTATATTCGTAAGTAATACGTTCACGGTCTATTAGACGAAGCCCACGGAGCCCAACGTTAGAACATAACAAGTGATTAGTTCCGGGATTTAAGTAACGCAGTTTTGCAATTTCACAGCATGGCCCACGCGAATAATCGATATTCTGATGTGAGTCATCGGTACGAATGTTTTCTAATCGATTCATGCATCGATTATAATTTACGACTTCACAGATTCTGTTTACAGTGTGAATCGTTTGTATAATCGGATATGGGATTTCACGGAGTGCGATACCTAAAGCAAATAAACTCTAAATTTACACGCACACATTAAATGTTTCGGATCAAAAATTATCGCTTTTACCAATAATTTTATAGCTTTGATGAAAAGATAATGTCATATGTCAAAGCTAATTTGACTGTATCGATAGCGCTATGGTTAAAATTGCCTTGCTAATATTGCGATTTGGTTTTCAGCTTGCAACTAATGTTATAAGTGTGATTTACATATAGTTGTTCTTTATTTTGATATCTCTACTACCTCTCGTTATAAAAATAAAACCCAGAGACTAATGGAAAGTGTTAACTATAGCGGTAACTTCAAAACAATTTATTTTGTGCATTTGCTAATCCTAACTAATATTTAAAATGTAAGTGTGAGTTTGTTGTTTCGCTTTCACGCCTTAACAACTCAACCGATCATCGTGAAATTTTGTATACACGTTGTCAGGGGTGCAGAAAAGGACATATGGTACCTTACCTACAGAAAAAAGTACTGTTTATAACCTACCCTACATTACGCGAGCGAAGCTGCGTGCAAAGTCTCGTATTGAATAAAAAAATTAAGTAAAAGTGTACATCTAATTAACAAACTCAATTTCAAATGATGATGAGTCCACAAGATATTGTCAATAATAGCACGGTGCCGGTAATGCAAACATGTGCAATTATACAAAAGTGAACACCGGAACGAATGCATATTCATAACAGTCACTCCTTTCATTCTCAGTTTATTAAAAAAAAGAAATATTCCTGATTACGTGATCCGCCATTCATTGCATGTTAACCACAATATTAATGTTATGATTACATTTATAATAATATACAGTTTTATATTTATGTTGAATATAACAATCAGGATTACTGTGTCAATATTTTTGACCTGGCGTGTTGAGTCAACCTACATACACAGTTTTGATCATATAATCTGATCAGGAAGTTTTGAATAATTTTAATAGTGATCATTCATCTTTCATCAAAACAATTAGTTATTACTAATGGCTGACATCCATGTATGGTGCGCATGGACCATTTTAACCCAACCGGTTTATCAGAGGCGCCGCTGTTCCGCATACACTCGTGATCTAAATAAAATTAACATATAATAGTTTAAATGTTTTGCGTGTTGAAAATTTCGTTTGTTAACAATAAAATCTTCTATCGGTAATTGCAATAACGTCTTGTAATATTATAACATGATAATAAAGCATTGTTTATTGCCAAGCATATCAATAAAACAATATTATGGTATCTAAACAAATATGTTTGTTGTATTGGCATTTACTCTTCCTAAATTTAAAAAAATTCCACCTGTAAAATTCTTTTTGTTGTATAAAAAATAACTTCTTCCGGGGACACTGGCAGTCATCTAGTTAGCTTTAGCTTTTACCGAGTACAAAAAGTTTACATATTTTGTTACGCTTAGTAATTATCGAAAGCTTAATTTCATATCAAATAGTTCTATTTCTGATTTTTAATGTCAAGAAACGAATACATATTACATACATTGCAACTAACATAAATGTAAATTCAGTAAATGTTACAAACTCACTAACCCCTTTGACGTTTAAAACTGTTACTTTGTGAATAAATTATTTTTTAATTTGACTTCGACTTTGGCATATACATAACAATATATACATTTTAATATCAATAGTCAATATTTCACAACTAACATGCACTTAAAGTTATTCATATAAGTAATTTGTCGAACCGTGATATGTTTACAAACAATGTGTTAGCAATTTTGAAAATGCTCTAGCAACGGTGTGCTCAAACTAATTGCCGTTAAAACTACAAGCTCTTGTGTAATGGTAATTAAATGTAGCTTAACCAAGAAGTAATTGCCTGGCCCTACATAAACAGGGCCGATACCTTTTATTCCACCGGTGGGCCATAGATTAGATGTCGGTGCTTAGTGAGATTTATAGACGGAGAAAATAGTTGGCAACGACCAAGAAAAGTTGCGTTTGAGAGAAATTTTCTTCTAGATTGTCTGCTCCGTACCTGTATCGATTTTTAAATGTGAGGATTTCTTTTAGTATTCACTCTAAGATCTTAAAGAAACACGGTTAGTCTCGCTAAAGCAGCTGTTCTGTATACGAGTAAACAGTTTTACTGCTTTTTACGTTTCTGAAATAAAAAAGGACTCGAAATTCTCGGTTCTTAGAGTTTTGTGTTCTCTTTCTCAGAATATATTAAACGAAAACCATAAAGGCCTTAATGGCTGCAGGTAATAGTCCGTCCATGCATGAGGCGAAACTATTTGCAAGTGTTATTATTTACGAAGCAAAACAAGGGTCGTGAAGTATTTCGTTTGCTAGCCTTACCACCCATAGAGAAGTTGAACGTACCGCTTTGAAACTACGTAAGTGCATCGAGTTCTTTAAAGTGACATTTAGGAGTTGGAAATACTTTAGTTTGGATTCAAGTTCGGATACAACCTCGACTTTGAAGGTTAACGTATGTATATGATCTTCGTTGCAAATACTTGTTAAAGTAAGTTTCTTAAGTAAAATGTGCATTATGTATGTCAAGGCATAATGTAAATTACTCTAATGTCATCCCAGAAGTGTACTTTGAAGTGTATACATGAACTAGAATAGCGGATAAGTAGTTTCAAGGTTTTTCATTGCCAAATTCCTGTTTGCAGGTCACAAGTCTGAATTAAGCTATGAAATTCACATTATTTCGTTCAATTGTATCAGTTACAATTTAAGGCCGCTATCGGTAGAATAACAAATTCGATTTTAAAATGCAAGTCTCGTTACATTTTATGGTCGTAACATAAAATGTGATTCGTATAAAATAAATCTTTCCGGGAAACACATCATTTGTTGTTTGTTTGTAATGTCTAGTTTTCTGCGTATAGTTCTACAATAGAAATATGTAAATGATCTTACAAGTGAGTTCATAAGATGACTGTATCTATGGTTAATTCCATTATACCTTAATAATTTTGTCTCGTTACTTAAATCGAATTAGTCTTTACTTACATATTATGTCTAATTGTATTGATGGACTTAATTGTTTTCGTTTCAATTCGAGTTTATTTTTTCTTTCTATCAGTAATTATAGCGAAATGTTGTCTAACTTAGCTTTTAATGCTACGTAGAGTTAGTGAACTTGTGACGTGGATTTCATTAATTATTTATTTGGCACTGGTGTCATGTTTAATCTGTCGTCACACTTAGGCTACACAGCAACGCCCTCGCAACGCCTTGTTACCTTTCATACGTCGCTAATTCAACACTGATTACAAATTGAAATATTTACGACGGATCTTATACATATAGAATACTGATTTATGCCCGTGTGTGCTTACAAGTCTCATTAAATTCTCACCTGATAAGCATACATTAGAACTGATTGACGCTAATTGGTAACGTGAACAACTCGTTCTATTGAACTGGTTTCAGAACGATCAGACCGCCCTAGGAAACGGATAACCGCATATCATACATTTGTGTTTAATTAAACCCATAATTACGTGTTCTAACTACAAGAATTAGTGTAGTGCGTTTCAGTTACACGGTAGGAAATGCTCTTCACGATACTATCAGATCATTAGCTTCGCAATAATCTGCTGAGGAATTGCTGTATTACCATGTCGCCTAATTCTAGGCAAACAAAACTATGACTGATTATAAAATTACAGCGTAAACCGCGCCTTTCTTCAGACAATTTTGTAACTCACGATGTCTAAGCACTTAACGGGGCAAATTTAACGATAATAGTGGAACTTCTATATTACCTGTTCGCAAACCAGCTCTGAACGATCGTAAACGTGACACTGATTTGGTTTCGTTGTCTTGTCCAATTATTTTTGATTTTGATTCGCGCCGGTTGCTTCAAATGCATTCGAATAGAATCTTGCGCAAACAATCAGTGTACGACCTGATGGTTCATTTCAAGGACGGTCATGATTGTTCTAAAACTCGACAGCTGTCATAGATAATGGCAATTAAACGTCCTTATTTGTACATCATGAAACTGACGTACTTACATTTTACATGTTGCATGATGCTGTTATGTGTTATGTAAAAACGGTAGACAGAAAAAGTAAATGAATGTTTACCGAAACGGCAGACATAATCGCTTTGATGTGTTCCACGGCTTATATAGTTTTACATAGTTGTATCGGTACGACTGTAGTGTGTACCATATTGGATTACCGTGTTAGTAAATTGTTAATATCATAAAAGCTTTCGAATAAAGCCATTACGTAGATGGTATTCTTGGTAACTCGCCTTGGCTTTTGCAACTGCTGCAAATTTAATCCTTGCATAGAATAAAAATATGTTTCTTTCTGATAGCTGTTTTGATTGTGCCTTTATGTGTCGTTTCAATGTTTGGAAAACAAGTCTCATCTGGAGATATGTATGCTGTACATATCGTTTTTAAAAGATAAAAATTTATTTTGTTAAATTGTTGCCCTTCCAAATTGTTTTATCTTCGCATTATATCAGGCATATGAGATCATTTTTCTCATAATTTCACAATTGGCGATTAGTGTCTTGGCCGTCGCACCCACGGGCCGTTTTTGGCACTTAATACGGTTATCTCAGTACTTGTACTCTGTCTAGACTAGTCCTAGATTTACGATGGTCGCTTCGCGTAGGAGCCGTTAGCCTTGTGCCTGTATATATTCCACTTGTATAATAAATTAGTCAATAAAACCATGAACTGACACGTTTGACAAACAATTTATAACAATTGTAGTTAACCTACGTGCGTTTTGAAATATCTGCTGATTCAGAATTATCTTGTACCTGTCTGGCCGATGAAGATTGTATTTGCGCATTAACTAGTTTCTATTGGTTTATTTCTGAGCTAACAAGTGATTTAAAGATAGTTTTTTTTCACCCGACATACTTGTTTTACATCATTATCGGTCTCGGTGTAGGGGCCCGCATTAATAAACCGTAGACGCATAGGCGATATAAATATTTATAACTTTCATGCATACCATACCAAATTGTATTTTATGAGATAAAACGTCAAACAACTCATAACGCATTAAGTTATTCAATTTATTCTGTCAATAAATTTCAACAAGGTGTAAGCTCGCCTCTTTTATCGTAATCAATACTGAATGGCATATTGAAAATTATAATTGATAGCGTTTTGAATATAAATTTACCGTAGACGTAACCCCTGGGCGTTACTTTGAATCGTACGGATTTATTCCTCTAGTCAAATGTTAGAGGTAATAAGTTACCAACAATACTTTGGAAGATATTTATGTGATTTGACTGTTGCAATTTGAATTAATATAATTACAACAAATACCACTCTTACGACACTCAAACGTAGTGTATAGTTACATTGTTTAATACAGGCCTATACATTTTTTTTTAATTCTATGAAATGCTTACACATCCATCTTCTAGACTACTTTTTGATCCAATATTAAAGATATAACCTTGTAATTTTGAAAATACAAAGAATATCTCTTCCAAAAACGGAGCTGAAATGAATTAACAATAACCTCCAGGGGAATTTGATCTAATGTTCGACTTTTGCGAACTGTCAGTGTAAAATGCTCAAATAATAATTATTAAAGTTACGAGTAGTGAAGATGCCGTAATACAATATGTGTTTCTTTCAGTAAAATGCCAATTTACCAATTTACTTTTGTTATAAAAACGTCAAATCACGTTTTGAGGTGCAAGAGGTGCAATAAAAAAAAAGATGTTACAAGATTAGAATTATTTATAATCGCACGAGTGCGTATTCGACATAGTTATATTTTATGGTAACGTAATTATACCAAATTGCTCTGATTATAATAAAAATCATTTATACAGCACAGTTATTAAGAAAGTACGAAATGAAAGTAACAAATAAAATGCTAAACAGTATTTCTGGCTGTAATTCGTTACTTTCGCCGAAGTCGACTTGTGTGAGTTATGATGCACTTTACAGCACTATTTGTAATCGACTGTGTTTGTTCTAAGTAATTCTTCACGTCGATTACCATAATATGTTTCTTTAACAAACACTACTTAAGCTAACAAATTACCCAGCCGGTACTTACTTTTTTAACTTAACAAAGCTTGCAAAGTACCATACGGTCTGAAAAGATGGGATAAATGAAAATTATTAAGAAACAATGTGTGTTGCTGGAACCTTTATTTGTCTGACGATTTGCTCTTACGCTGTTTTCCTGGAACACAGTGGTTGTTATCTGGCGAGCCAGCTTATTAGTACCATCACCAAATAATTGAAACGCTGCCATGGTTTAAGCGGTCACCTCAAACATTCAGGGCACCAGGGCATTGTTGACCTGAATGTTGAGGACGGAAAACTCCTGTGACTGACAGGGTACAGGCAGTTGTGTTGACACTGAGTGTTCTTTGTGACCGTTGTTTTAGGCTTGTAAAAGATCTACGACACAGATTTTCTTTAGTGCGCTCGTAGGGTATCGATTTCTAGCTAATTTATCTAAAGAGGATGTCAATATTTTACTTCGTCTGAAATGAAAAAGAAATTGACTGATAATATTAGTATTTTTTATAATTTAAATAGGGTGCAACACATGCACACACTGCTTTGCATCTTGGGCTTATCCAAAGAGTTGACAGGATGCATTTGACAACTATATTTCGCTTTATGTATAAGCGTCATATAATATAGGAACCGGAGAGAACTACCATCAGCCTAGCCCCGTGGTGGTACTAAGAATTATTTAAAGAAAATCCAAAGTCTTGCCCAACCTGGATATCGAACACAGGCTTACATCAACGAGGCAGTACTAAAACCAGAATCATTAAGAATGAACAACGATTGTCTCAGAATATTTCTGTATCTGTTACTGGAAATTTATTATATTTGGTCAATTATACCGGAGTATGTCGTAAAACTCGTAAAATAGAATTGCTATTTTATACTACCCTCGGCGTGGGCTTTCTAATGACCTAATCCTGAAGGCGTACAATTGTGTCAGACTAGAACAACTAGCTGAGTTATCGTTACAGGGCCGATTATCACGGAGACCTGCGCAGGCGTCAATTGTTGAATAATTGACGAGGCAAACGTTACGTATATTGCGTCTATCTATTTTATGATATATGGCCGGTAGTTGGTTTAGTGCCATAGTGATTTAAAGGCAAAATTTTACGTGTTGCAATTATAAATTAATATTTATTGTTAATTGATTTCATTACTTGTATGATTTTATTTCCTTCTGCTTTATAAATTTAAATAAGAACTCGTAAATAGTACTGGTTGATTTAAAACAGGAACAATACTTGTTATAAATAAAATAAGTAGTCAAGTAAAATATATGATATACGACAATAGCGCACTTGCCATTGAAGGGGGAAGGCCCTATTGCCGTCTGTCGGATACAATGACAGACCTAAGGTCTGAACATAATCTATAGGGCAAAGGTCGAATAGATAATATCCTAATAAAACAGTCCTTCGATTTTGCTAGTCCTAATAATCAGACTCGTAATTCTCAATTACGCACACGCTTCTAATGTCGCAGTGAATTAATAGCAGAAACAATTAGTATATAATTATGTATGGTAAATAATATAAAATATGCAGAAAACAATAAAGTGAATGCAAACACTAGGTAAAAGTAGTCCCTCGTTGCACTTAGCAAACGTTTGAGAAGAATTTGCATGAGCGAGGTTTGTTGTGTTTAAAGTTCCAAGGAACGGCTGCACAAAATGCGCTTATAAAATATTCAACGAATGCTGATAAGACGCCTTTAATTACTCCTCAATAATCATTCTGTATGAATTAATCGATACATTATTTTGTAAAAATATTGCATACTAGATTTTAGTCACGGTTTCCCTCGATTTTGTTAATACTTACTGTATACGTATTTTTGTACTGGATGAAAACAATAAACAAAACAAACAAATAAACAAACATACATTCGCAGTTTCGATTGCTAATCCAATCTGCAGACGCTACTGTAGAAACAGATACGTAAAACAAAGAGGCCGATAAATAATTACTGTTTTAATTTTCTGATTGGCAATAATCTATGGAAGTTTAAAAGTACATTTAATATGTTCATTCGACAATAGAGCTTTGGTCGCAAGAGGGCTGGAAAATATTGAATTAGATATACAAACTAAAACGTATAGACGGCCTTGAAATGATTACAAAGTGCAAGCCATCGCGCGTTGTTGCGTATGAGTGACAGTTTAATGCAGAATGCAGAGGAGAAACAAAAAAGCAGCGGCATTGAGGGCAGCGTCAGTTTTATTTATAAAAATCATTTCAGCGGTTAAATAGTTAAAACGTAACATACTTACTTTCTCACTAAGGTATAATCATAAATAATTCATTATATTAGTATGGATCACATATAGAAATTGTATGAATTCAAGACATATCTTAGAGTAAAAAAGGACTAAATCTATATAATTATGTATAAAGGCAAAGACTAAATAGTTTAGTAGAATTTTCTCCTCTGTTTGCAACTGATGTTCTTTCTTTTTATTTTGTTTCGTAGCTATTGACAAGCTAGAAAAGTTGAAGTGTTTTTTTTTTCATATTTGAAAATGGTGAAAATGTGCTTTTTCAAATATGTATTTTATTTGTCGGCCTCGATGGCGTAGTGGTTAGTGTAACCAACTGCCACGCCTGAGGTCGCGGGTTCGATTCCCGCACAAGTCAAACATTTGTGTGCATGAATGATGAAGAATGTTTGTCTTGGTCTGGGTATTTCTATGTATAATATGTATGTATTTACAAAAAAGAAATAGTATATATTATGTATGTTTATCCATTGTCTAGTTACCCATAGTACAAGCTCTGCTTAGTTTGGGCTAGATGGTGTTGTATGTATGTATGTGGTAGAATGTTATTATAAAGTCAATTTAAGTCTTAATAAATATACCTAATAAATAAAACTAGAAATATTGCAGTTGTAAGTCTCCGGCGAACGTTAAAGGAAATATGCCTACAGGAAATATCGAGATAGATTGACAACCAGTCAAACTTAAATTAAATGTTCAGTCTCACAGAATATCAATCTTCTATTCGTTATCTATAGACATTTTGTCACTGCAAAACGAACAGCCAGTGTCGTAATAGATCAGCGAGCTTGTCCTTTTATCGTTTTGTTATAAAGTTAAATTACTATGGCCACTTACATAGACAACCCACGTTTTCTTTTGTTACTTCAAATTGTCGTTCTAGTTAAAAACAGTGTAATGATGTTTTAATAGCGATTACTTCCTTATTGACTTTAAAATATAAAATACTTCCATTCAAAAATATAATTTAATTTTACAGTTACATTATTTACGGCTTTAGTTCTTAAACAGTAAAATGGTGTTCTCATTTTTTTAATTTGACTTCATTAGTTTTGTTGTCAAGCTTATTAAATATCAAATTGGAAGTTACGGTAAAAATATTTGTTTGAATTTTTATCTCATCGCCTAATATACCTACAGGGTCAAGCTAGTTCAGGCAGGTATATATATTATAATATCAGCCCTGTATAAAACTGTCCCACTGCTGGGCACGGTCCTCATCTCAGTGTGAGAAAGTTTAGGCCATAATCCACCACGCTGGCCCAGTGCAGGTTGGCAGACTTTACGTATTTTCGAGAACATTATGGAGAACTCTCAGATATGCAGGTTTCCTCACAATGTTTTCCTTCACCGTTAAAGCGAGCTATAATTAATTAATAATAAAAAAAAATTACTTCGAAAAGTCAGAGATGCGTGCCTTGGGATCGAACTCGAGACCTCTGCGACCTGCTATCGCTGCTCACTACAGGCGGGTGGTTTATAACATTTTTAATCGATGTTAAAGTAACTATCATTTTTATTTTGGTTTTATACTAGTTCATCGTGGCATTGACTTAATGTTAGATATTAAGATTTAATTTAAAGTTGATTTAAGTCTACTACTGTTATGTTTGGCTAGTTATCCTTACGTCTCTTGCCCTCTACTGGGTATTGTTACAGAAGGTCTACCATAAGCTTTACATACACTTAAATTTTTCCTCCATATTTCGAGATGCGTTGAGAACTATGAACACTCATTATACATTCCTAGGTTCTGTGCAGCCATTCAGTTTATTTTGACCACTACTCACAATAACATATTATAACTCGATAAAAAATTCAAATCCGAGATAACAATCACCGTCGATAATCGCGCTTGCAGGACTAGTCCGACAAGATTGACATCAACAAACTAATAAATAGATAAAACGCCGAGGTACAGTACAGATCGTTGTAGTAATCAACAAAGCAGAATGACCTCACCTTTAATTGCTAATCCACATCTCAATCAAAAATGTCTACTTGATCGATCATTAATCATTGAGTGTGGGGTGTATCGTGAGTGTGTGGGTGTGGGTGTTAACGAAAGTTTAACAATAGCTTCTGTTATATGTCCGATTGAATCATATCGATAAATAATCGTTTCAACAGCCGCTAGCGAAATGCGCATTAAATGTTGCAAAATCCTTCGTATCTATTCATAACGTGATTATGGGGGTCTGGTTGAGTTGATTGGATTGCATTACCTATAATGTCTTTATCATAAAAGGATAATTGGTGATCCTGTCAATCACGTTCAATTATATACTCTGGTTATTTTTAGCCTTGTAAGCTTAGATGCTTCAGGGCATATCAATATAGTGGCAAGTTAATAAAACAGTATTGTAATTGAAGCGTGTGATCATATTGAATGATTGTGTGATATATGTTATGAAGTAATAATTAATAATTATTGTATGGCTAGTTATATGAGACCAATTTTTTATATGAACTTTCGACTATCAGTATAGTATTATTTGGTACGTGAAAATAGGAATTCTTGCGAAATATTCTGAATGGAAATGAAATGTGAATGTTTTGTGTTATGCTATTTAAAAATGCCAGAATGTTACTCAGGTGCATCTCATATAAAATGTCCTAAAATCAATTTAGCTATTGTTATGTTATCTATACTAATATTATAAAGCTGAAGAGTTTGTTTGTTTGTTTGCTTGAACGCGCTAATCCCAGGAACTACAGGTCCGATTTGAAAATTCTTTCAGTGTTAGTTAATATCCCATTTATCGAGGAAGGCTATAGGCTATATATCATCACGCTAAGATTAATAGGAGCGGAGCACCAATGAAGAATGTTTCAAAATCGGAGGGCTTTTTTTCCTTTTGAGAGCTTCCGCTGCGTACGCTGCGTAAACAGTTAAAGTTTCGCAAAAATCATGTATAAAAGAATTGCTCCCCTTAAAAAGTTCTAAAAAGAAGTCCGCGACAGCATATGTCTATCTTTTAAGGTTGGCTCACTATAACCTTTTTTATGCTAACCAAATTTGTTCTAAAATAATGCATTATTTGCGAAGGTATTTTTATAAACATGATATTAATCCTTATCCAAATAAATACGTTATTCATCACAAGTATTTATTTTAAAACAAAATTGCCCTTTACTTCATTCGATTTCAATGAATATCTTAGGAGATATCGCAGTTTTAAAATAACATCGCCGCAAAATAATTACCTATTACAGACATACAAACGATGTTCCTCCTGGGTTATTCTGCGTGATTTTAAATTAGCACTTTAGGTATATTTATAAAATTTTGTTCAATGGTTCTTATGTGGTTCGTGGATTTAACAAAGAAAGTTTCAGCTCCTTTACCATTGTATTATAGGTGCCTGCGCGGGTCAGCTATTTATACTAATATTATAAAGCTGAAGAGTTTGTTTGTTGGTTTGAACGTGCTAATCAGGAACTACCGGTTCGATTTAAAAATTGTTTTAGGGTTGGATAGCCTATTTATCGAGGAAGGCTATAGGCTATATAACATCACGCTACGACCCACGGGGGCGGCGCAGTAATGATAAACGCGGGTGAAACCGCGGGAACATCTAGTGATCTAATATATGGCAAAAACAGAAAAATAAATTTTATCTTCTGAAGCAATCATTTGAGTGGCAACGGCATACCGGCGTACAGACAATAGGTTTTGAATTATGTCTGGAACTACAATAATTGACAGGTTTATAATACATAATTTATGTTTTTGAGTTCGTTAAGATTTTATTAAATCTATAAATTCATTAATGGCACAAATCATTAAATTATTAATGGTACTACTCATTAATTAATACTACGTAAAAAACTACAAGGAGATTAATGTCAAGGTCAGACTATTAGGGACAGTTTTGCACTTAGCCTGCCTCCGGTATTTGTTTATAATATTGTGGCAGTACCTTACAATTAATACACATAATTTGTGCTTGTAACCTGAAGGTTTCACATGTGTACCCGTTCTCTTCGTTGTTTTATCTACACCTCTAAAACTAACAAGCTGCGTGTACTTTAAAATAAATAATACCGAGCTATCAATTAAACAGAGGCTTCAAATTGCTGTCGACTCTCCTACCACATCAATATCTAAAATCAGCACATCCTTTACATAAACTTAACCCTTCTGGGGTAAGTTTACTCTTAACCCCGAGGGCTGTTATATATAGGTACCTTATGTATATAATAGTGCATAGCATTCCTAACTTTAATCCCTACACAGCATCTTGAACTAAAACAATACGCCAGTTCGTATCGATCACTCGCGCGTGACACTTGCCCTTCATTCGAGTCCAATATATAAATAAACGTTTTAATTCATAATTTCTTTTTTTTAAAGGCCTTCTGCCCTTAATCCAATACTATGTTTTTCTTCATGTCTGTTTATTAGTTCGAATTTCACACAGAAACCACTAAACAGATTTTGATGCTGTTTACAGTTCGGTATCTTGGACAACTTAAAATTTAAGATCCGGCCTTATAGTGCATAGTGTGGTCTCTATAAAGTCGCGAGAACTAAAGTCCACGCAGACAAAGTCGCAGGCAAAAGCTATGTTCGATTTTATATAATTTATTATACTACACCTTAACCCATTCGCTGTCCCGTGATAGACACAATAGAAAATCTATTGTTATGTATCATATGTGATTCATCGGACAGGGAACCTGTTAATGTCCCATACAATCAAACACACGTGTGGACCTAGCATATAAATGTTCAAATTCATTCAAATGTCAAACAGTCTTATCTTATCCATATGTAAAAAGTAGTGTAATTGTTCAACTAGGTTTCTCTCACGGTTTTAATTTACTATTTTTGTATTGTTTTCCTTCTGTATATGTTTTAACGGATGTTTTACTACCACGCCTTATTCACAGAGTAATTTATTCCGTACTTTTGTTTTGATCTCATTCATATCTATGGTAAGATTATTCATATTTTCTCTATCATACTTAGCTGTTACCATCTCTTACTATATCATCTCGATTCTTAATGGCTCTAGTTGAATTTAAACAATGAGTTTATAGCCGTTTTGAGAATATGTTAGCTTTTTTTGAGATAAAAAAAAGTTTAATTTATGTTTCCTTGACTACCTACTACAGAGGGAAAAGTAAAAGTAATGTATTTGGAGTATCAGCCGCAAAAGATGATAAAGAGATACGAGATTTTAAATCGTTTCTTACTATCACTACATATTATAAAACAAAGTCCCCTGCCACGTCTGTCTGTCTGTTCCCGATAAACTCAAAAACTACTGAACGGATTTTCATGCGGTTTTCACCAATAAACAAAGTGATTTATAAGGAAGGTTTAGGTGTATAATTTGTTAAGGTTTGTACTACCCGTTCGAAGCCGAGGTAGATCGCTAGTTAATATATAAAGTTATGAACAATCGCAATTTTTTACAACAGTAGAGGTTAAACAGTAGTTAACTTGACTTTTTCAATGTACAGATATTTATAGCGCTGACTGTACTTTAATCAATGTCGGTGCTTTTTTGTTGAAATATATTTATTACAGTATAATTAGGTGTTGATTTTTGAACTTAAAAATACGACGTAAAGAAGGAACGGATGGTCATAAAGCTTTTATTATACTTTTTTATTAATGGTCGTAACGGGTAGTGGTGTTTTAAGGTCAATACACTTTTAGCCATATCTTCATTATTTTCTGTTATATTAATATAGACATGCTTCACTTTTGAAGAAAAGCTGTAGTACGCTACACGATAGGCAGTTAACAGACACAGACACTAAAATAGGTTAAATCAGCAAACAGGTACTCAAAACATTAGACACGAGTTTGATTTTGACACGTTCATTAGGCTTACAGAATCCGGATGAATGTTCTACAAGTAGTCCTAGTCTTCTCATTTGACCGACGTATTTTTCGAAAAGTTTATGGAATATTACCCTAAATTCGGCCAGCTGAAGTCAATTCAAAGTTAATAATTGGACAAAGTGCTTGTTTGATAATGTTCATGGCCGTTAAAACGTTCGTATCTGTTAGATAATGAGCGCCCACAGGCTTCCGTTGTTTGAACGAGATTATCTTTTCATATTATCATACTAGAATATTTATCAAATCTCAACCTTGTTATGAATAGTTTAAGTGAGTTTTCTCACATGCCACACATTAAGAGTTTATGACCCTCAAGGGAGTATGCAAATGATGGACTGACAATTATATTTTTATCAATAGCTAGATGTTCCCGCGGTTTCGCCCGCGTTTATAGTTACTGCGCCGCCCCCGTGGGTCGTAGCGTGATGTTATATAGCCTATAGCCTTCCTCGATAAATAGGCTATCCAACACTAAAAGAATTTTTCAAATCGAACCAGTAGTAATCACGCAGAATAAACCAGGAGAAACATCGTTTGTACTATGTCTGTAATGGGTAATTATTTTGCTGCAATGTTATTTTAAAACTGCGATATCTCCTAAGATATTCATTGAAATCGAATGATGTAAAGGGCAATTTTGTTTTAAATTAAATACTTGTGATGAATAACGTATTTATTTGGATAAGGATTAATATCATGTTTATAATAATACCTTCGCAAATAATGCATTATTTTAGAACAAATTTGGTTAGCATAAAAATGGTTATAGTGAGCCAACCTTAAAAGATAGACATATGCTGTCGCGGACTTTTTTTTAGAACTTTTAAAGGGGAACAATTCTGTCATACATGATTTTTGCGAAACTTTAACTGTTTACGCAGCGCACGCAGCGGAAGCTCTCAAAAGGAAAAAATACCCTCCGATTTTGAAACATTCTTCATTGGTGCTCAGCTCCTATTGATCTTAGCGTGATGATATATAGCCTATAGCCTTCCTCGATAAATGGGCTATCTAACACTGAAAGAATTTTTCAAATCGGACCAGTAGTTCCTGAGATTAGCGCGTTCAAGCAAACAAACAAACAATATCTTCAGCTTTATAATATTAGTATAGACTAGATGTTCCCGCGGTTTCACCCGCGTTTATCGTTACTGCGCCGCCCCCGTGGGTCGTAGCGTGATGTTATATAGCATATAGCCTTCCTCGATAAATAGGCTATCCAACATTAAAAGAATTTTCCAAATCGAACCAGTAGTAATCACGCAGAATAAACCAGGAGAAACATCGTTTGTACTATGTCTGTAATGGGTAATTATTTTGCTGCGATGTTATTTTAAAACTGCTATATCTCCTAAGATATTCATTGAAATCGAATGATGTAAAGGGCAATTTTGTTTTAAATGAAATACTTGTGATGAATAACGTATTTATTTGGATAAGGATTAATATCATGTTTATAAAAATACCTTCGCAAATAATGCATTATTTTAGAACAAATTTCGTTAGCATAAAAATGGTTATAGTGAGCCAACCTTAAAAGATAGACATATGCTTTCGCGGACTTTTTTTTAGAACTTTTAAAGGGGAACAATTCTGTCATACATGATTTTTGCGAAACTTTAACTGTTTACGCAGCGCATGCAGCGGAAGCTCTCAAAAGAAAAAAATACTCTCCGATTTTGAAACATTCTTCATTGGTGCTCCGCTCCTATTGATCTTAGCGTGATGATATATAGCCTATAGCCTTCCTCGATAAATGCGCTATCTAACACTGAAAGAATTTTTCAAATCGGGCCAGTAGTTCCTGAGATTAGCGCGTTCAAGTAAACAAACAAACAAACAAACTCTTCAGCTTTATAATATTAGTATAGATTATGTAACAAAATGTTATAAGTTAGTATTTCTGTGTATTGTTTATAACAGCGTTTGTATATAAATATTTAAATTATTTATTTTAACTAAATAAACACTTACTAAGTTAAAATAAATAATTTAAATACCTATATTTTTAAGCGATAGCTTAATGGATAAAGCGTTTGTGATCGAGAGGTCGTAGGATTAAGACATAAACCCAATCGTAACACAAACAACTTAGCTCGCAGGATTAACAAGAATAATAATAATTTGAAACCCAAAGAAACCTATAAAGAGAAAGAAAATGAATTAAATTTAAAAAAGAAGAAAATTAAATGAACTTAAAGAAAGAAATATATAATTTGTCTAGCTTTTAAAAGTGTTTTCTATTTCATATTAATCTTAAAGATAACACTATTTGTACGCCATGCAATGTGAGGTGCATGGCGTAAATTGCTGACGCGGCACCTTTGCTGGACGATGTAGCTCGTACACTATTTCTAGTGATAGACCTTATGTTTATTTTTATATATTGAGTATTATTCAAAAAATATAATTTAACTGATCAAGTACCATAAATGTACATGTGAAAATGTGTAAATGGTTACTAGTTATTAAAATATTTATGTGATTAAAAGAACTGTATGTTTACTAAATAAATAAAAAAAAGAAAAAAAATGTCTTGGAGGATTTAAAACACATAAAAGACTAATACATTGAACACACGCACACCGAACAACTTGTTTGTGGATCACACAAAATAACATAAGCAGACGGAACCACTTTTTTGTTAATCAAAATATACATATATTATCCCATGTGGGTACCAAACTCACTCGATACAAATAGAGACTACTTACTACCTAAACATCTGCGTCATCGATGAAATCAAATTACTGTGAAGGTTGTTTCTAGTTATTTATTAAAGTGGCGCTGAGACACAATTGGCAGCAATAAATAAAACTTAGTACGTAACGGTTTTTACCAGTCTCGTGATAGAAAGGAGCGAACAAAAAGTTGACCACAGAAGAGACCTTTGTATGAAACCTAAATACAAGGTCGCATCAAGATAAAGATTATCTTTATACCGTTACTGGAATGATGCTTTGTTATAGCTAATTATTATTATAATATACCGTTCATTAGTAAATGTACCTATTCTAGAAACATTACCTACAAAAGCACCTCGCTTTCGCAGCGGGTTCGGCAGTCTCACTAGGTTTTTCTGTAAAGAAATGCTTAGCCGCATGAATCTGGAATTGTTGCCAGTAATTGGCAAAAGACTCTCTCTATTATGTGGAATAGTATTGAGTTCGGCAAAGTCTCACTCGGTTTTCCTGTAAATACATTTTTAGTCGCGTGGAATCTGAAACTGTGGCCAGTAAATGCCAATAGGCTCACTCTTGTGGAACCAAGAAAAACTGTAGCTGGCGACTAAATCTTGGTGTAAGACACGTGTCTCTTTCATTAACAGCAAAGCGATTCCTCACAGCAACTGCATACCATCAGGCGGGTTGTATACATAATACTAATAAGTATTTTTGTTACCTTTTTACCATTCTAAAGATCCTGGAAACGTTACTAACCGCAGGGACACAAGGTTGACTGCGGTTTTCTCCAACGAAGGTACCTTTAGTACATTTTTCTTACGCGTCTTATTTGGTTACCAAACAATTCAATATAAAATGAGTCTGCTACTTCTTTTACACTAAATTCGTTCCTTAAAAACTAGTGATGACATAAAAAGACAGACAATACATAAAGGTCTCTATGTGGATAGCTACTAATACGCCATATGTATATTGTGTTTACTAAAACAAGTTAGAGAAAATGTACCATACTTCCCAGGCAGGCGTCTTTAGTTTGAACAAAATACCCTACCTATAGCAATCCTCGCTTGATTTTGTGCTAATCTCTTCATTTAGCTCTTATTTTAAAGAAATCAAAGTTATGTTTATTCATATAGGTCACACTTATGAACGTCAAAGTTACACGTATTAATGTAAATTTATATTTACCTGTTGCCATGTTAAGCAAAGGGCATAAAACCAATGAGAGGTACCTACTGGCAAAAAACTAGGTATTTTAACATCGCTTTCTCTCTTCAAAATAAGTAAGTTTATTATTTATACGAAAGTACCTACGCTATTATAATTATTACTGGGAGTGGTATCGTTCATTATTATTTCTTAAGTACTAATACTTTGGAGGAAGTTGCCGTCTGTATTATATCCGTCGAGTACGCGACGGTGAAGGAAAGCGAAATTGTTATCAGCTCATTTGATTTGCGATTTTTCCTTATTAAAGGTACCTACTATAATCGCTGAGATTGACGCTTTTGACTAATTAACTTGTTGTATACTTGTATGTAAACGGCTTTTCTCATCCGGTTGTTTACAACTTGATGTTTCCAAAAAGATACTTATTGGAGCCTAATTAAGAGGTGGTTCTTTTTTTCTTTTGTTGTAAGAGACAACTCATGCATTAGGAATAATGCATATATCACATTGAAACAACGGATCTAAACACGGAACAATCTAAGATTTTATTGTTTCGTGTAGGCATCGAAGCACTGGCAGTGAAGAAGCTAGCCGTGCAGTCATCTGTCATATTCTACGTTATAAAAATTAAAATTTGTATCCTTAAAACAAATTCTAGGTTTGAATATTTTCGAAATTAGAATTTCACTTGTAACAAATTCTATGTTCAAATGATTTCGAAAATAAAATTCGTTTTATTTTTATTATTTATTATGCTATCAGCTAGTTATAACAATAAAAACGAGTATCGTTGGTATGAGCAGTAGTTGCTTTAATTGTAATGGATCGTATCTAGGCAGATAGGCTTGCGGTCAGCAGAGGAAGGAAGCGTTACTCTATCATGATCACGTGACACGGAAAATACATAAAACTTCATATCATATCAACATAATAATATTTGTTCCAGTCCTAATTACCTACA
The DNA here is from genome assembly GCA_963564715.1 of Catocala sponsa. NCBI lineage: Eukaryota > Metazoa > Arthropoda > Insecta > Lepidoptera > Erebidae > Catocala > Catocala sponsa. Next base: position 13,765,213 of record OY751341.1, on the reverse strand, counting down.
TATTTTTCATATATTATATTTTTATTTGGGATCATTATAATTATTATATTTTGTAGTTAGCTTAACTAATTGTGGTGTGGCTTATGCGTTCTTTCCTCAAAGCTTGTTTTCCTTACTTCAGCATGTTTATAACTAATGGCATGAATCATTAACACATAAATGAAACCGTACAAACCTGGCTTAACTTTTAGTTGCTTGCTGTTAGTCCAAGTATACGCTTCTCTGTAAATAAATTCCTTATTTCTCTTTAATTTTAGACGCAGTATCGCTGTGGAAGAGACTTAATTCGCGAACAGAAAGTGACTTGGACGATTTGACTTGTAAAATTAGTAAGTTTAGAAGTGTAAGGTGACGAATGAAGTCGAAAGTGGTGAAGTATTTGCCCACGGGCGGGCAAAAGGAGACTTACACGTTGCTTTCAGCGAGACGAAGATACATGAAGAAGCTAATGTACGTATTTTGATTCAAATATACCTATGTTTGAACTGACTTACCTATATGTAAACGGTAATGAGAAAAATAATAGCTTCTGCATGCGACTCGGGTGAATCTCACGGGAACATAATACCGGAATAAAATTATCCTATGTGTTAAACTAGGACATTGTCTGTCGGTGTGCGTTTAAGTAATAAACATCCAAGCATCATCACAAATTTTCATATTTACAATATTAGTTGGATGTCTATCTACCCGTGTGTGTGATTTGATTAAAATAATACGATATTTTAATGCCTCACGTGATGAAAATTCGAAACATCCTGATAAATATTTTTGTGCTTCGACATATATAAATAAAATTACCATATGATCTATATGATCAAAGTGAAATTTTTCATTCGAATAAACATCATCAATCGGCAACGCAATATTTATTTTCAATTAACGGTGGTGGTATTTTAATAACTCGCGAGACTTGTGAAGCGGGAATAATATACTTACTTTTAGTAATTACTTTTTATCATATACTGCTTTAATATGCTTATATTTTTAACCCATTGAGTTGCAACGGCACACCGGCAACCCATACACTATATATATTTGATTATGTCTAGCTTTCCAACAATTGACAGATTCATAACTCTAATGTGCTTGAAGTCGAAAATCTTAAATGTTGACAAAATAAATTGGCATTACTTTATTCAAGATTAGACATTAGTCTTTTAAAGGAAATGGAAAATGTAGGTATGATATATACGGAACTATAAAAACGCATATTAATAAACATCAAGGATTAGGAATAGAAGTTTGGAAGACATGTTTTCCTCAAGATGTTCTCTTGAAACATTCCCAAAGCACATAACATTTCAAACTGTTTGAAACATAAATATTAGTTCAACCTCTATGAAAAATGATCTACAATAAATTCCCGATCATTACAAAGCGAGCAACAATGATACTAATGTTGTTGAACAAGTACTGCTAGCTCCCGTTATATTGCGATACACCATGATGGATGAAGGGTAACTTGCTAAACTAACAGTGTATTTGACTTCATACCGACAATTAAGCCTTCGCTCACACCTTACAAAGCGGTGCGACACTAATCGCGATTAATATTATGTGGTAAAAGTTTGCAAAACGGGTGCTAATGCAAAAAATTCTAATAAACATATCACATTTCTAAAAAAACAAACCTATCTGAGTATTTCACAAATGTAATATTAGAATTTATCGTCATTCAGTTAGAGTTCAAATTGGAGTTAAGTCGCTGTGAAGTGTGATATTAAGGAGAAAACATTACTGTATTTAGATCTAGTTCTACAAGACAAAAGACTTTCAATTACTGTATAGTCTCTAGATCTGTGCTATAATACCTTATGCACAGCGGATAAGATAACAGCCTTGCTTAGCGTTACGTAAAATCTAAACTTAGTTGAAATGTGAATGTTTTCACTCGGCTGGACCGTATTGTATGACAAGAGCGCTACTGTCATGACTAAAGAACACAAAGGGCGAAGCTATAGTAAACATTATAAGGCCCAAAAATACTTAATTAAACTATCACTTTAATGAGACAGTATAATTATATCTATACACAATGAAAATAGCACTGTGTCAGGGTCTCGAAGCGCGAAAGTCGATATAGACATGTTCCGTAAAGCTTTGTTACTGTCAATTAGATTTACTTTAGTAGCTATTCATATACTGGTGTCTATTCAATAGTGAGTACTTGTATTTAATACTTCTTACACACAGGTCTCGCCGCTACATTAGGATTGAGCTGACCCTAATTGTTCGAGTATTGTATTTATTACTCATTGAAGTCACGTGGTGCAATCACGTGACGCATAAACAAGAGTTTGCACCAGGAAAATGTTTGGAACATCGTAATTTATACAGTTGTTATTGTAATTAAAGTAATAATAATGCAAGCGTAATGACATCGCTGAAAAGATTACAAAGTGGATTCTTAGTCATAGTGTTTTGAATATTCTTAAACCTCTGAAGTATATTAATTATCAAATTTTAACTGCAAGTGCACATTTTAGAATGATTAAATTTTATATTAACTTAGTCATTAGTGGCTTTGAGTTTTCGTAAATGTAATCTTATTCTGCCAATCTACGTAAATGGTTAGAGAGGAAAAAATGGTTTATCTTTTAAATACAATTATTTTGTGGTACAGTAGTGTGATTGTCTTGGCTCTATTGTCAATATAAGTTGCGAAATACATGTTGTGCATAGGTGCTTTTAGGTTTGTGTTTCTTCGTGAAGGTTCCTAAAACGCATAGATAATAATAATATAATGTTCTGTGAGTATAATCACTATCATAAAATATTTATATCATAACTTTGTTTTATGATATCATATCATATTATAAAACAAAGTCCCCGGACGCGTCTGTCTGCCTGTTCGCAATAAACTCAAAAACTACTGAACGTATTTTCATGCGGTTTACACCAACGTGCGAAGACTGGGCGGGTCGCTAGTAATACATATTTAGAAGCTTTAGTAAATAAACATTTTACTGACAACTATAAGAGAAAATTTGTGTGCTAACAACTCTGTATGTTTTCCAAAGTAACAGAAATCCACCATACCGCATTTGAAACCGACATTATGGCCTTACCCAAGTACCTGAATTGAATCATGTTTATTAAAAGAGGCGTTTTTTAATTCAAGTTATTTAAAGTTAATTAAAGAAATAGAGGTTAGCCTTTATATTGTATTGGCATTGACTTTATGGACTGCCAGCTGGTACTCAGGTTTATAAGGTCTATCAAAAGAGGGCAGAGTATTTAACATATCAGAGTAATGATGTAAACACTCTGTTAGTATAACCGTTAAAGGAGTTATCTACAAGTGCGTTAGGAGGTAAAACTTGTTTGTTTATATGTAAGGAGTAATCTATAGAATAGCTGCATTGTTTCTAAAAATATTTGAAGAAGAAAGTTGCACTATTCCTGCGGATCATAGTCTCAATTAAATGTAAACAACATTAAAGTTTATTATAATTATGTCGTCAAATGTCAAATAATCATTAAGTTTTAATGAAATATTAGGCATAACAGGCGTGAATCTATGTATGTATGTATTAGGCATATGAAGCCGCAAGCGAAAACTAATTATTTAAGAACAAATAAAACATTGTTTTTGAGTTTTAAACAAATTAAACACAATAAAACTGACTATAAACGGTTACTTTTATAAATAAATAATGATGACATCATTATTCATTTTTAAATTAACAATTATTGACGCTATTTACAATGTCGACTTCGTTTAAAATTTCTTCTTGTTGTTTTAATGATTTTTTGAAACTGAGCGCATAGAGTTACATTAAACAATGCAGGTAACTGATTATTCGATAAATAACTTTTAATAATTCATAATGAAGAACTATGAAAACTCCTAAAACAATTTAATGTCTAGCGAAGGTGCTGGAAGTTGTTCTGCCGTCGTAAGGATTTTTTTTAAGTGTGCTGGCAGATGCGTCCTTTTTTACTGATTCCAAATAGGTAAAAATCTTAATATCGAAAAAATAATGTTAGGTACGTTTTGTTTGCTTATGACAGCAGTGTTGTTCATATAGAACTGTCTTTAACGCCGCACCTACATCCTGTTGAATAAAACCTAGACAGGCATTAGTTTAAGGTTAATTTACGGATTTGTACGACAATAAGTCAAAATCTTGACATTACTTTGTTATTAAATTCATAATCAGTATTCAATATCAACCAATATTCGAATGTAATGATTATATATATCATTTAACATTTATCGAACATCAAACATAACCACAAAGTAGTATAATAGTTTCGTAGCTTATCCCAAACAAACAAACGCACTTGTCCATTTCAAACTTATAGATAGACGTAAGCCGTCAATTTGCAATGTGTTACCGGCGCGTGCGCACATCAAAATGCCATCGAGTAACGGTGTCGGCGCACCTGCATACGCGGACCCGATTATAGCCGATAATATCCGATAATGCCCGATAATACCCATAATACCGTGGTGTTAGTAATACTATAGGTAATTATGGCTTTCAAACTACCCAATGTTTGTGTACTCTCGTCTCTATAATTAAGGACATTTTTATTACGCTTTTTTTTTCTAAAGCTAGCATTTTTTATTATGCTTTATTTTCTAACGCGTGCGTATATTTACTATGCTTTTTTGCATGAGCGTAATAAGCGTTTAATGTTCTAAGTATTTAGAGCGAATAATAGAGATCTGGTATTTAATAGTATGGTTTGGAGTTTGATTTAGCGTTAGAGAGTCGATTAATAGTAGCTTGCGCTGCTAATGATGTAGGAAAGTAGCAATAGGCGTCATGGTTAATCATTCTAACTTATTATCGTGTCGTGTGATACTTTGTATTGTACTGTTAGTACCTACTGTTCTTGTTTAAGCATAATGCTTAGATATTGTTAGGCGAGATTTCCACGTAACATTTTTTAAACAATGTGTATATATGTAACTATATATATTTTTAAGATAGTCGTATTGACCGTGTACACTTACATTTCTAGTTGCCTGGGAATTGATTTCAATTAGAACCATTACTATATCATATACTAGTTTCCACCCGCGGCTTCGCTCGCGTATATGTACGTTAGGTTAGGTTTGCAACAGCTCTTTTTTCTGGATGAAAGGTATACCCTATGTCCTATTCTGTACCCCTGACAACGTGTATGCAAAATTTCATGTTGATCGGTTGAGTAGTTAAGGCGTGAAAGCGTAACAAACAAACACTCATTTTCGCATTTATAATATTAGTAAGGATGTACATTTCAAAAGTACACAAATATAAACAAAACCTTTCGACATGAATTGACAACCTCTTCTTTTTTTGAACTCAAAAAGTAGGAATACGTGTAAAGCTAATATGCATATGTTCTTTTCAAATATTCATGTAGCTTAATAAGTCAAGTCTTAGAATATTAGACATAATTAAAATCTACTGTGTCTAGCCACCGGCGTACTGCTGCGATCAATAGGTTAAGTGACAACATGGAGTTTAAATTAGTAGCCTGGTGACGGAATTAAAAAGCTTTCTAATTTTTGATAACAACCTCTATGGGTTGTATTCCGCCAACCATGTGTAGAACCTATGATCTACACATGATTGGCGGAATACAATTTTGATGTCCCTCTGGTACCCTTCTTTGATATACAGACGTTATGCCTTGATGTATATTACATACTAGCTGATCCTCGCTACTTCATCTGCTTCACAAAATAGAAATTGCCCCGTTTTGCAACATTTTTTGATTGATGCTCCGCTCCTATTGGCCGTAGCGTAATGTTATATAGCCTTCTTGGATAAATGGGCTATCCAACACTAAAAGAATTTTCCAATTCAAACCAGTAGTTCGATTACCACGTACAACCAAACAAACAAACATACTCTTCAGCTTTATTATATTAGTATGGATTATGCTGTTGAACATCAGCTAAATGAAAATACTCTTCCCTTCTTTGCATACTTACATAAGTAATGAGTGTTACCCGCATATTACGGCAATATTAGTACATCATTCGGTTCAAATACTTATGGCTATTAGTAATATGTTGATTAAATCGTATATTACATTAAATTGAATGTTTATACAGTAAAGGGCAGTTATCCATAACTTTAAAATAATTTTATTAGATATTTTTATATAGGTACACAAGTGTCAGTTTGGAACAAATTAAGTGTAAACGAATAGCAATACCGGCATGGAAAATAAAAGGAGTATTTACTTTCCATCTTGCTTTTTTATAATATAACACTAGTCTGAACTAGATCTCAAAATCGTATTTGAAATCAGTAAAAAAAGACGCGCCAGAATTTTTATTTTAAATACTAGCTTATGTCCGCGGATTCGCTCGCGTAAATGTAGGTTAGGCTAGAATTAAGTTATTAATAGCAGTTATTTTCTATTTAAACGTTATTTTAAGATATCTTGCCTTATATACCTATACTTTCCTGGGAAACAGGCATGAGCATGATATCTAGGCTGTATGTTTTTATACAGAGTTCCGTATATCCATGTATACCTACATAAAAAATAACAGGTACTATTAACATATAGGTAATTCGAGACAAGGGTATGTATACATACTTTTCGGGATTTGTCCATAGCATGATTTAATATATCACATGGTTTCTACGTCAAAATGCTAAATACATATCTTAACACGTTTTCTTTGTTTTCTTTCATACGAGTACGAATCAAATTTGCTGTCATAAATACACTAAGGATCATAAGAATTGATCATGGCCGTTAATAATACACGAAAAAGCAAAACACCCATTGACCAATAAATATCCACAAACGAGTATTTCAGTTCTAAAATTCTATTTCTCGTAGAGGTTGGTCCACCATACAGGTTCGAAGACTATTACACTAAATTTCGCCATGACAACTGCTGGTGACTTATGTTATGATCCGGTCACGAAACGTTTCTCTCTTGTTAGTGAACTTTCAAAGCCTCGGCGATTTGAAAAGAGATTCCTGATAATTTCATTTTCTTAGGTCTGTTGGCAACAGCCAATATATCTGTTAGATGTCTTGGATTGTTAGTTAATATAGCTACGTTATATGTATAAGAGGTGGGGTTTTCGTTGTAAAGTTTTCGCTTCATATATTGTTTAATTTTTAAACACACAGGTGGCAAACAGTCGTACTATCCGCCTGCTGGCAAGCGGGTGACTTAACCTATAATAACTTGCAATATCAGGGGTATCATTGGCCCACGTTGACCCACACAAAAAAAGAAAAAGGAATTCAAGTTGATATAAAGGCATGAAAAACGTTGATGTTGCCAGTACTGACCGAGCAAAACGCAGGAACTGTATTACGAGTCTTATGCTGTACTGAATGAAGCTTATTCATACTGTAATTAAATAATTGGTAACGGTTTCGACTCATATCATTCTGTAGATAATGAAATATAAAGTAAAGTAACCATGATAACTGATAACAGTGATAACATCTGACATTGGTAATAGGATTTCCGTATTAGTTTATTATATTACTAGTTGTCCACCGCGGTTTCACCCACATTTATAATTACTGCTCTACTCCCGTGGACCATAGCATGATGTTATACAGCATATGTTACATTTGGATAAAGTATTTAACTATTGGCAAAGAATTATTAAAATCGGTTCAGTAGTTTCAGAGTATATCGATTACAAACAAAGGAATAGATCTCTGCTCTAATAGGATAAGTATATGATATTAGAATAGTAAAGCATTATGGTATAATTATTTACTAGCATATTACAATAAAACAAGTACACATATTGACGTCTGTCTATGTCCAAAGAAGTAGACAGAAGTATGTTATAGTTATCCACATTTTGCTAGCTATGTTTTAGGAATAATTCATATACCGCGGACAAACAACGGACACAAAGAGCACTAATTTGACTCGGAACAACCATTCGTAGATAACACACGGTTTTGTCCCGTGTGGGATTCGAACCCACAACACTCGGCATAATGGCAGTGGCGAGGCTACCACTTAAATTACTACGCCACCCGTGCAGTCTACTGCAGTTATTAAAATAATGTGACGTAAATACATTTCATACAAAACCTGGGTTTGGGTTTTACCAAACTAAATAATTTATTATCCTATTTGTGTTAACTATACAGTGTAACTACATATTCCTTATCCATAACGCATGATGACAGCATAATTAATTTAATTTTGTAAAATTATAAATGACTTACCTTGTTCGCTTCGCAGCATAAGAGTGCGCTTTAGTTTGTGGCCGAGTTCAATACTGTTCGGGCATAGTGCTAGCAGTACGACATATAAATTGTTGAGGAAACAGCAATAGATGCGCCCTCTAAAAATTTGGGAACGAAACATATCATTAAAAAAAAATTGGGGCGGTCTTTGGGGACTGCCAATAGAAGTGAAAATTTAATCCTTGATCATAAACACTTCATTGTAAACAAAAAATTAAGGGGCGAGTCAGATTTTCGTTATTGTTTGCGTAGGACGCACCATTTCTGAGATATTGTTAATATTCAAAAATAATTCAAAAATGAAAAGCGTGGAAGCGTGACGATGACGCGGCTTCTATGATTTTTGTTTACCCAAGAAGTGCTCAATGCGCCTAAAGAAGTTTTCACTTCAAAGATATATAGTAGTATAGTATAATAGTGACTTGCCCGACGCAACGCAGAAATTATCCTGCAGCCTTTCTTTCACCGCATCCATAAGCGCAAACTTATTCCACTGGACGAACAAGGTATTTCTAAAACATGTTCCTAAAAATAAAAATATTCCATATGATTAAAATGGAGCGAAATTACATTGTCAAATTCAATTCGAACTTCGAATACGTTTTTAAAAATGTGAATAGTATGCGTTCGGAAACAAGCAATATAAATGTACTAGCGGCCAGTACGCGCGAAAAAACATAATATGTTACCATTACGATTCCTTTCAACCCGTTAAAAAACGAATTAATAGCATTTATAGGGCTAATTAATGTTCAACAAAGCAATGGTAATAGTGAATTTAAGTATAGGTCAGTGGCATTGTAGGTAACTCGAGCATGGGTGCAAGGATCAAAGTTTCAAAGGCGAAACATTCGCTCCAGTTACCGAGGCTACGTGTATATTTTCCACGGACTCGTCTGTTTGTGAAGGCTACACTTTTGGTTTTAAAGCCGACGGGTGTTTGCTTTGTTCTTTTATTATCACAGCAACGTCTTAATTAATAGTAACAGCGTAACTAACGCTGTGAAATTGTTTTGTCTTAGAATTTGTAACATACGAACAAGAATTTCTTTTTAATTGTTACTTCGTTTGTTGTTAGCTAAGTTTGTTACTTAATGATATTTAAAAATATATTATTTTACTTTTTACGAAGAAATAGTACGTATGTTTATTTCTTTTTTATACGACTACGTCTATATTATGACTTTATGACGCATTTTTGTGTTGCCAGGCGTGAGCATTGATTAAGGCTGGCTCAGATTAAGTTGAAAATTTATTTGAGATGTCTCCTCTAGTTCGTTGTATTTAAAAACGCTATGTTTTAAAAAATAACTATTAAGTGGAAGTGAAACTTACACTTTATACGCGGCAATTGAACACCCAACACTTAATAGCACAAAGGCAAAGTATCAAACAACATTCGTACTGTATTTTATCTGACCGCAAACATTTATTTGCAATCCAGATTGTTTTATTCCAAACAATGCATCTGTCAAACCTGTCAATATATTTTTCGCGGCAATTATGACGTAAGCGTATGCAGTGTTACCACTCAATAAAAAATAAATGAATATAAAATGTTCGTACCTGCATAATTTTACATGCAGCTCTCTATTATCACTTGAACGCTCGATAGTTCAACATAATCTAGTTGCCGCCATCTTCTTAACCGGTAAGTGCATAGCTTATTGAGTCGCTCGGTAATGTTTCAATAAGCCAACCCTCTCATGCTCACGATTTATTGTTCAAGCCACAGATAAATTGTTATCGCACTTTATCGATGGTTCTTGTGTTCCGCGCTGAACAACGGATATTCTTGTTTTTGTTGATCTGATTTACAATATGTGTTGCAGGTTTCACTTTGCTTGGATATAGCGTAATATTTTGTGTTACGCGTAAAAAGAGGTTTTATATGTACGTTCAATTTATTACTTCGAATTTATGTATTATTGAGTAAGAAATAATCTAGTACCTCACTTTTTTGTTTGTAGCTGAATGTAAGATATCAGTATAGATGCCCGGATCGGTAAAAGTGTCACTAGGATTGTTCGAATAATATTACTTCCAAGCAAGGGGTCTTGAAATGTGTTCAGTAGGTGGAAAGGGATCGCCCTTTTTTACGTGGACAAAAGGATTGCCTTCTTTTACGAGGGCCATAGACAGCGGGAGAATGTATTTAATACACCTTTCTTCGTATAAAGTTCCTTTCAACACTACCATTACTTCCCGTGACAGTTCATTGCCGGACATAATATCTCGCCCAATGTACTCCACAACAACTCGTATCAATTTCAAAAGCATCTTGAATTCGGAATTCAAAGCAGTCTTCTAATTATATTGTTATTAAGAGGAATAATGTCTAACAATTCGTGTTTTGTAACAACATCAAAGGCTTCACGAAATTATAACGTAAACAAAACTGGATACAATACTGCCGTACAAACTATGTTGACAAGGAAACTAGGAAAGCGAATGTTTGACTATTCAGACCTACTTTCGTTCGAAGTTTGTCTGATTGTTTATTTATATAAGGAGTTAAAACTGTTTTACTTTCATATATCTCACCCCCAATGGAGTAAAGGCTTAAGAATATGCTTACTTTGGAAAAGAGCAAAAAAACTGCTTGACCTTATATATAAATTATTATAGGAAGACTTTTATAATATTTTCTTTAATTTTGTGAAACAAAGACTAGTATTTTGTATCAAATTTTAAGTATTTAAGTAGGTCTATAGACTTATGAAAAAAATATTAAACTGATTATGACGGGAGATTTTTTTTTTGTATAAGGCCTTTATTTTTTATCAAATCACAACGCAAATAATTGACATTGTGTATCTTTACTTGCACTATCCGAATCTGCAATAAAAATAAATCGATGTAATTGTACTTACGCCTTTACTGTGGAGTTCTATATATTATCTAAGTTAAGTTAAAAAAATCATCTCCCGCATTAGGAATAATTCCTGTGTCGCGGGGAACTTTACAAACATTCAAACAACGGACACAAAGAGCACTCAGACTCGAAACAATCATTTGTGGATCACACAAATTATTGTTTCGAATGGGGATCGAACCCACAACACTCGGCGCGGCGGCAGTGGTAAGCTGACCATTTAGACCACTGGCGTAGTACAATCGAAATCTCCTAATATCTTGTTAAAGCTTTAAATAAAATGTCGGCCTCGATGGTGTAGTGGTTAGTGTAACCGACTGCCACGCCTGAGGTCGCGGGTTCGATTCCCGCACAAGTCAAACATTTGTGTGCATGAACATAGATGTTTGTCTTGGTCTGGGTGTTTCTATGTATAATATGTATGTATTTACAAAAAAAAAAGTATATATATATGTTTATCCATTGTCTAGTACCCATAATACAAGCTCTGCTTAGTTTGGGCTAGACGGTGTTGTGTGTATGTGGTAGAATATTATATTATAAAATTGTATTTAGAGCGGAATAAAATCCGTATATAGTAGTTTAATCATTTAAGTAATTGGTTCGTATCAATGTTACGTGGGACCTTATCATAGGTGGCGTGTGTGGGTTTGTTCTTAGTCTTAGTTGTAAATAGATACGTATTGGAGCATTAGATGGAAATAATAGATTAATATTAATAGACCATAGGGGTCTATTAATATTAATCTATTATTTCCACGTAGAACCTAAAGATAGCTAGCGATTACGTTTACGTAGAACCTAAAGATAGCTAGCGATTACGTTTACGTAGAACCTAAAGATAGCTAGCGATTACGTTTACGTAGAACCTAAAGATAGCTAGCGATTACGTTTACGTAGAACCTAAAGATAGCTAGCGATTGTGGGTGTTATACACCTTTGGATCATATTTTTAGAGACGAATTATCCACTTCAAGTAATCTGCTTTTAATAGTCACCTCAAAGGCATTGGTATTATTGACTACTAGCTTTTGCCCGCGGCTTCGCTCCCGTTAATTTAGAATTTGACAATCAATTCGGGTTGTACTCTGCTTGTAATAATATAATTCAATCATGATTCGAAAGACATGTGGCGCCATCTATTATCATAAGAACGTTATTATTGTCTTCCTCGGGAACAGTAATTTTTTTCGGAATGAAAGGTAGCCTATGTCTGTTTCTGTACACCTGACAACGTGTATGCAAAATTTCAGAATGATCGGTGCAGTGGTTTAGGCTTGAAAAGCTAGCAAACAAACAAACTAACAAACTTATTTTCGCTTTTATAATATTAAAGTTAGGTTGACTAGAATAATAAACGAATTTAAGGCATTTTTTTTGGAAGTAACTACCGCTCTGTTAATAATTCTTGTGTCACCAGAGACTTTACAAACATTCAAACAACGGGCACAAATAACAGCCAGGCTCGTTACACCTGTTTGTGAATCACACAATTTTGTCCTGTGTGGTGATCGAACCCACAACACTCGGCGCGGTGGCAGTGACGAGCGACCACCTACACCGCTACGGCATCCGTGCAGTATGTTATGTTCAATACGGTTAGACGAACAAACAGTTATACAATAATGCGTGTAGTGTAAAAATTGTAGCACGCAAGCAATACCACGGATAACTGCAGTTAGTTTATTTATACAATTGTTCGGTTCCGTTTGCGCTCCGTAACTAATCGTAACAGTAGAAGTAAATAAATATCATAATTGTTTGGTTCGTTCAGAGTGCCTAGTGCGAGTTTGTTTTACATTAACGTGATCGACACGTTTATGACGTTCGGCGCTCCGATTGGCCCGCTCCAAGCTAATAACCAATCAGAGAGCAAAACGTTTCGATCGCGTTAACGTAAAAACACCTTGTACTAGGCACCCTATCTATATGGCGCCCTGACCTTCCGGCTGACGCAGGTCCTCACCGGGCATGGATGCTTCGGGAGGTACTTGTGTCGTATAGGCCGGGAGGAGACGTCTTGTTGTCACCACTGCGGTGACGGCCCCGAGGATACGGCGCTGCACACACTCGTGGAGTGCCCAGCTTGGGAGGAGCAGCGCCGGTCGTTAACCGGGGCACTGGGTGTCCAGGTCCTCTCGCTGCCTGACATGGTTCTGTCCATGGTCCGGAGCGAGGGTGCATGGGAGGCCGCCGTCGCCTTCTGCGAGGCAGTGATGTCTGCGAAGGAGGCGGCGGAACGGGAGAGGGAGCTGGTCTCTCCCCACCCAAACCGCAGGAGACGTCCAGGGCGCCGACGTAGGGCGTTCGCGGACCTCCAGCCACCCTAGGGGGCGGCCTGCGGGTGGTGGACTTGGGCAGTCTGCCGCCCGAGCAGCACAGGCCCGAGGGAGGGGCGTAAGCACACCGCGCGCCCCCCTCAGTGGAGGGGAGGGCTGTACCATCTAGTCCTCCCCCAAACAGCTGGGGCCCGCCTACTCACGTGGCGGGCCAAGACTTGTCGGTGTCGCGGTGAATGCTAGCGTGAATCCCGTGGCACCGACGCCGGTACCTGAGGAACGTCGTCAGGGGTTTAGTGGGTATGGGGCCGGCCTCTCTGGCTCGAGTCCCACACACCCGCGCCCTGCCCCGGCGCGGACGGTGCGTAAAGGCATTCCCATGACGTAAAAAAAAAAAAAAAAAAAAAAAAAAAAAAAAGGCACCCTATCTATACTAATATTATAAAGCTGAAGAGTTTGTTTGTTTGTTTGTTTACTTGAACGCGCTAATCTCAGGAACTACTGGCCCGATTTGAAAAATTCTTTCAGTGTTAGATAGCCCATTTATCGAGGAAGGCTATAGGCTATATATCATCACGCTAAGATCAATAGGAGCGGAGCACCAATGAAGAATGTTTCAAAATCGGAGAGAATTTTTTCCTTTTGAGAGCTTCCGCTGCGTGCGCTGCGTAAACAGTTAAAGTTTCGCAAAAATCATGTATGACAGAATTGTTCCCCTTTAAAAGTTCTAAAAAAAAGTCCGCGACAGCATATGTCTATCTTTTAAGGTTGGCTCACTATAACCATTTTTATGCTAACGAAATTTGTTCTAAAATAATGCATTATTTGCAAAGGTATTTTTATAAACATGATATTAATCCTTATCCAAATAAATACGTTATTCATCACAAGTATTTAATTTAAAATAAAATTGCCCTTTACATCATTCGATTTCAATGAATATCTTAGGAGATATAGCAGTTTTAAAATAACATCGCAGCAAAATAATTACCCATTACAGACATAGTACAAACGATGTTTCTCCTGGTTTATTCTGCGTGATTACTACTGGTTCGATTTGAAAAATTATTTTAGTGTTGGATAGCCTATTTATCGAGGAAGGCTATAGGCTATATAACATCACGCTACGATCCACGGGGGCGGCGCAGTAACGATAAACGCGGGTGAAACCGCGGGAACATCTAGTATTCAATATACTGTATGAAAATAAACAAGTAGGCGGGATAAATGAAGATCTTTCAAGTCACTTATGTTTTTAAAAACAGCCAGCTTTATACATTCAGTTAAAAGTCGGTCAATCCTAACTAATATTATAAATCCGAATGTGAGTTTGTTTGCTTCCACACCTAAACTACTCGACCGATCATCATGGAATTATGCATACATGTTGTCAGGGGTACAGATAAGGATATAGGGTTCCTTTCATCCGGAAAAAGTACTGTTTCTGAGAGATAGAAATTTATTGGCGAAATCTACATCAACGCGAGCAAAATCTAGACTTTTATTAAAAATAATAGTAAGACCTATATACCTATAGTTCTTTACAATGACTTCGTATAATTTAATTTAATTGTTAGTAATTTAATAATATTTTTCGTTTGCTTAAAGTATATTTAGATAATCTGAACAGACTAACATGGGTGAGTGTTG
Organism: Catocala sponsa; assembly: GCA_963564715.1. NCBI lineage: Eukaryota > Metazoa > Arthropoda > Insecta > Lepidoptera > Erebidae > Catocala > Catocala sponsa. The sequence goes on along the minus strand of OY751341.1, from coordinate 13,750,213 downwards.
CCAATAGGCCGAGTTTTACCGGATTCTAAACTTCTGCGTCTAAACAGATAATATAATGTACTATCTATTTTATTTAAACAAAAATTTCTCCTTACGCAATACAATTCCATTTCATTAATATACGAGTACAATTATATAATGTGAAGTGGCATCTTTTGACAATAGGCGACGAGGTCTCTAAAGATTTGAACATAATATTGTGAGTAGTCATCTTCTATCATCGACTAAAATAGCTCGGGTTTATCATTGAGTCGAATAAAACGGTTGACTTAATACTAATTAAATCGGAACATATCAGAGAATCCGATGACAAGACATTATTGAAAGAAAGATCGATATTTAATTATGTATTTTTAAAGGTGCAAGTCTGTTAAAAAAATAGATTCCAAATTTAAAATTTGACTTATAAATTGTGCTTGAGAAGTTTCCAGTAATTGTTTTTATAATTCGAATAAATAGGTATATCTTTTGTCTCTTATAACGTTTTTTACTATAATAAATTACTAATTGCAAATAGGGTAAAGCTCGTAAAGATTAATAGAATATATAATTAGACGTATTAAAAACCAATAATATAGAAAAATAAAGTCACACCGAAATCATGGAAACGAGTTTCGTTAATGATGCTTTCCGTATATAAATGAGTATTTAACAACATATTAGAAAATTGTTATACTTAGGTGTTTATTACTTATAATTGCTTCGTGGTTAGGTACCTGTTTGAATATTCAAACGTTATATAGCTTATCTTCTTTTATCGTAACGTTATTTTCACATTAATAATGTATTTTATCAATTGGCAAGCTCCCGCTTCCCGCTTTGCTCGCATGATATTTGTTTTATCCTATATCCCCTTCGGATATTAACTAGCGCAGACGTGAATCACGAAATATATTCGTGGTAAAACGCACCTACCGCAGTTTTCATAGAAAATTAGTTCATCACCGGTTCATTGTAAAAAGGCGAAGTATTTGTGATGAATAAACAAACAAAATCTTCTTCTCCCTAGCCTTTATTATTCCCAAATCACTTGGGGTCAGCTTTCTAGTCTAACCGGATTTGACTGGATATCAGTTTTTACACGGAGCGACTGCCATCTGACCTCCGCAACCCGAAGGCTAACGATACCCTAAGGCTAGACCAGTGTCAGGATATTAGAGGGCACTGACTTCCCAATAACGACTGCCATAGATGTTCATGGCAGCCGGGACCGACGGCTTAACGTGCTCTCCGAGGCACAGAGCAGGCGATAATTGTCAATCAATACGCACATAATTTCTAAAAGTCATATAACTTCCGAAAGTCAGAGGTGCCGCGAATGACTTTTGAAATATATAATGGACCTTTATGCGTTATAGGCCTGTTTGCTATATTCAAGAAACGAGTAATTTTACCTACGAACATTGAATTTTGACACAATAATTATCCTAACTAATAATTCATATTATAGATGCGAATTTGAGTTTGGTGTTTGTTACGCTTTCACGCGTTAACTACGTGACCTGTTATCATAAAATTTCGCATAGGTATACGTTGTACGGGGGACACAAAAGGACATAGGGTAACTTTCATCCAGAAAAAGTACTGTTTCTAACCTAACGTATATTTACGCGAGGAAGTTGCGGGCAAAATCTACATTCTATAAAAAAACAAACAAACAAAATTTTAGTGTCCGTAGCTAAAACTACTAGCTTCTTGCTATAGGGACTGGGTTTACATATTTTATTGTTTAGTTACTTCCACCTCTGGGCAAATAAGCAATGTGGAAATACTTGTTACGTATTCACTCCTCTTATGACTTCATATAACACTAGTTTTACCCCGCGGTATCACCCGCGTAAGTCGCGTTCTCGTGGGAATATTAGGATAAAAAGTAGCCTATGTGTGAATCCAGGTCTCCAGCTATCTACATACCAAGTTTCATCGCAATCGGTTCAGTAGTTTTTACATGAAAGAGTAACAAACATCCATACACAAGTAGAGTACAAACTTTCGCTTTTATAATATTAGTAAGGACTAGCTGTTACCTGCGACTTCGTCCGCGTAGATTTAACTAAAAAGTGTTTGTCTCCGCGGAAGCCCATTTTTTTTCTAAAATCAAAGTAGCCTAAGTTACTTCTTATAACATCAGCTATCTGCCAGTGAAAGTCCCGTCAAAATCGGTTCAGCCGTTTCGGAGATTACCTGGAACAAACAAACAGACAGACAGACAACAATTTAAAAAATATATGTTTTCGTATAGGTACCTTATATACTTTCATATGCATTAGATAAAAAGCTGTTATTTTGACATTACAAACAGACACATCAATTTTATTTATTTGTATAGATTTTGCATTTTAAAATCACCGATACAAAACAACATTCCCTCTGATTAATACGAGTTCACTTCTAAAAAGTAAGTGTAAACGCACACATACAATCAAAGCCGAAGAAAAAAAAACCGTCAAAACTAATACCTAATAAAAATGATTCATATTCTTTAAATTTTAAATTAATCAACCTTAAATTTCCATTTTAAAAAAGGCAGTAAGCAAATAGATTTTTTTTTTTTTTTTTTTTTTATATTTATTAATCAAAGGTAAGTTACATTTTATCTTATGACTAGTGAACTCGCCAAACGTATTCGTTTAACGGCGAGAAGCGCTCTTAAATTAATAACCCACCAAGATAGGATACATAATTATCAAAATTATCCGATATATAAAATGTGCAAAATATACATGTGAGTAAGTTTATAAAATCTATGTTAAATGTGTTACTTTACTGCTCGACACAGTCATCGAGCAAAGAATCTTTAATTCTTTTTTTTAACAAGTATATGCTTAATTTAGGGTTTTGTCTTAATATATCTAAACTATTAAATACTAGTGGTACTATATACTTATTTGTTCTCTCTCCATAATAATTTATTATTTTTGGTTTAACTAGATTATCATCTCTCACTCTTTTAGTATTGTATCTATTTGTAACAAACACTTTGTACTGGTCACTATAATAATATTCCAAACCTATTAAATACTTTATTTGTTTATGTATTGGTAATATTTTACAGATGCTAAATAACTTTTCATGATCTTTCTTACACATATCCTTCTCCTTCTTTGTTACAATATATTTAAGCAGTCTTATTTGTAATGTTTTTATATCATTTAAATAAGTAGTAAATGTTCTACCATACACAATAAGTCCGTAGTTTATTAATGCGTGAGCAAGTGCGTAATATACTATTAATAGTGTGTGCTTATTTACTACTCTATTTAATTGATAGAACTTTCCTAAGACAGACCTTAACCTATTACAAATATCAGATACATGTATTCTCCAGTTGAAATGCTTATCTATATTCAGACCTAAATATTTAAATTGTTCTACATATTCATTGAAATTAAACTACTATATACGGATTTTATCGCGTTGTTTATTTGACACTGTTACAAAATTTTGAAAAACTGTTACACTACTATAATCACTATTAAACTTTACAAATTTTTAAGCTAATTAAATTATTTAAACTATTAAAACTATTTATACTATTACTATACTATTATACTATTTAGATTTATTTTTACTCTTTCCCCGACGTTTCGGTTGCTTTTCAGCAGCCATGGTCACGGGGCTCCCCGTGACCATGGCTGCTGAAAAGCAACCGAAACGTCGGGGAAAGAGTAAAAATAAATCTAAATAGTATAATAGTATAGTAATAGTATAAATAGTTTTAATAGTTTAAATAATTTAATTAGCTTAAAAATTTGTAAAGTTTAATAGTGATTATAGTAGTGTAACAGTTTTTCAAAATTTTGTAACAGTGTCAAATAAACAACGCGATAAAATCCGTATATAGTAGTTTAATTTCAATGAATAACATTCGCGTAAACAGAAGACAATATTTGTTCTACATACTCTAGCGATACACAAGTACAATCAGCCTTATTATTATGCAAACAATCATATGAATGTCCTTTTATTGCTATATCCGACATCTTTACAAATTTCGCCAGTCTATTGTAAGGCGAGTATATATGCGTGCATTTTGTTTTTTTCAAATTTAGAATTATGCCATTATCATGGGCCCATTTTGTGATGTTTTCAAAATCTTCTTGAACGGAGTTTTGTACTTCTATGATGTCTTTTGAAGCGTAGACTAGACACATATCATCTGCATACATATATACTCGGCACTTACTTACAACATTAGACACGCTGTTGACGTGCATGACATACCCTACAGGTCCAAAAACTGAGCCGGTTGGCACCCCCATACTCATCACCGCCTCTTCACCTGACACACCGTTAATTACTGTGCAGATTTTCCGATTAGATAAATAAGTTTTAAACCAACTATTCATAGGACCGCGTATTCCGCATTCATCCATTGACTGTAAAAGTCTACTATGATCGAGGGTATCGAAGGCTTTTTTATAATCAATAAATAAAGCTATAATTTGTTTTCCACAATCTAGGCTCTCATTAATGTAATCGGAGAAAGACGTCAGAGCTGACACGGTACTCCTACCCTTCCTGAACCCGTGCTGTGTGTCTGAGAGCACGTTATGGCATTCTAGGAACTTACTTATTTTTCCAACAATAATTTTTTCTACGATTTTATCTATAACTGACAATATGGCTATAGGTCTATAGTTTACATATTCTAGATGACTTCCAGATTTATAAATTGGACGAATCATTGCATATTTTAATTGATCAGGATATATATTTTTAGATATACACATATTAATAAAGTTGGCCATTACTGGACTAATTTCTTTCCGTAAGTATTTAATGTCTTTAACTCGTATTTTATCCAAGCCTGGTGCTTTTTCACAAGACAATATGTTGATAGTTTTTTCAACTTCCGTGGAACACACTTTTACGTACCTAAAGCTTACATCACATGGTTTCACATAGTTCTCTCTTAGCAAAAAGTTAGTGTTACATATATGCTTAATATTTAAAATCTCCTGAGTAAAAGTTTTTGTGAAGTTTGTACATATTTGCTCAATACTCTCAACTTTGCCTAAATATTTTAATATAGTACCATCCAAACTATTTTTATTTTTACCTATCCAAGAGTTTATGTTTTCCCAAATTTTTCTAAGATTCCCATCACATTTTTTAATTTCTGATTGTCTATAGTTATTTTTAGCATTAATTATTAATTTGTTCACTTTATTTCTGAATGTAGTATATTCCAAACGCTTATTCATACTGCTTGGTTCTCCTTTCCATATCCTAAACAAATAATTTCTACGCAATAACATTGAATACAAACTATTGTCTATCCACGGTTGTCTTCTTCTTTTATTATATAATTTTACTTCTATAGTACTGTCCTTATAAAACTGATCAAACACTGCACATAAAGTTATAAATAATATTAAAGGACATGTTATATTAAGTAGCTGTTTCCAATCATATGAATCAAACTTTTGTTTAATAATTCTATCGCAAATAATTTTTCGCGTACTATTATTACCTGTGGCACTGTAGGGATGCGACTAGACATCTCCCCTAAAATCTCCCATTACCCGGAGGCTGTGTAGGAAACCTCTTTGTTTTGTTTCACACGTACGCCAGACACTTTTTAAAAGGCTTTTGTGCTTACAAGTGTTATCATCGAGCCGTATACAGATAGACGTTTTATTGTTCAAGCTTAGTTTTTTTGTAATCTCGATCCTGAATAAGGATGTGACCTTTCGGATTATTATATACTAGAGATTGCCCGCGGCTTCGCTCGCGTTACTATACATTTTTCAATAAATTTGTATCCCTTGGGCGTTCCCAAGGTTTTTCTGAAAGAAAAGTGCCCGATGTCCTTTACCTGTATCCTTGAAAATCTGTATGCGAAATTTCATGAAGATCGGTCAAGTAGTCAAGCGTGAAAACACGGAACAAACAAACAAAACAAACTCACATTCGCATTTATAATATTAGTTAGGATAGTTGGAATTTATCTAGTTATCAACTTATCACTGTTTAATTTTATTGATAGGCAAAGGAAACACATTTTAGTGTGCAGTCTTTGAATGGTCTCTGTTAATTGCGCCTATTTTTTCGAACCTCGATGAAGACCTCAAATTTACAATACAGCATCTACTTCTGTGCATTTATTTGTATGAGTACGTATTCCTTTGACAAATTGAATAGGTTATATGGCTATAGTTATAGATCTCGTAGGTACATAAGCCGAAGTCAAGGGACCTTTCGTGTGGGCGAGGTCCTTAGTAACAATAAAATTGGTATTCGTCGTTTCTTTTATTGCGATCTTTGAAGCTGACAGGTCGTGGGGGTTGTGGTTGATAATGAGGTTAACACCACGTCAATATCTACCTGGAGGGTGAATTATATCGAACCTATTTCACAGTATTGATGTTTAGGTTCCATGTTCCAGTTATAAAATACTAGTTTTCACCCGCGGCTTCGCTCGCGTAAATGTAGGTTAGGGTAGGTTAGGTTTGCAACAGTTATTTTTTCTGGATGAAAGGTACCCTATGTCCTATTCTGTACCCCTGACAACGTGTATGCAAAATTTCATATTGATCGGTTGAGTAGTTAAGGCGTGAAAGCGTAACAAACAAACAAACAAACTTATTTTCGCATTTATAATATTAGTTAGGATTACTATTATTACGTAGCAGGCGAAATGTATTTTTTAAACCTAATCCTAATTAATATTATAATTACGAATGTGATTTGTTTGTTTGTTTATCAAGATTGCACGCCTTAACAACTCGTCCGATTACCATGAAATTTCGATACACGTTGTCAGGGGAACAGAAAAGGACATAAGATACCTTTCGTCCAGTAAAAAAGTACTGTTACTAATCTAACCTAATCTACATTTACGCGAATGAAGCCGCGGGCAAAATCTAAGTAGTAAAATATACTAATAATAATATCAGCCCTGTATTAAACTGTCCCACTGCTGGGCACGGGCCTCTTCTCAGTGTGAGGAGGGTTAGGCCATAGTTATTATATTATGCCGCGGCCACACATTGGATTCAACTTTGCGTCCAAGCTTGGCTCTAATTTGGAATGGATAATATTGAATCAAACTACTGCACCACACATTGACTTCGATACCAACATTGCACCAAACACTGGAAATAGACAAGCGCGGACCTTGTTGTTCAGTTGATGCAGAGCGGACTATGGACGATAATTTATTTGCACTAGCGGCTTACGCATATGGGTTAGGTACACATATGCTTATTATTTGCATCGTACAAGAAAACAACGAAAGAAAAGGCGGTGGTGGATGATTAAAATGATCAATGTGTGGCGCGCGCGACATTCTGTCCAAGATGCCCGAGCGCACTCCCCTTCCATTCCCCTCGCCTTTGAACTTGTTGAAAAAACAAACTCTTTGCGCGTCGGTGTTGGACACAGGACGGTGATTGGAGGTAATGTTCACATTGTGTCAAAGACTGATCATTGGAGTATTGGCCGCAATAAGCTACATTGGTGCAAATATAACCGATGTGTGGCCGCGGCATTAGCCTATAGGCCACCACGCTGGCCTAGTGCGGGTTGGCAGACTTCACATGTCTTCGAGATCATCATGGAGAACTCTCAGACATGCAGGTTTCCTCACGATGTTTTCCTTCACCGTTAAAGCAAGCGATAACTATTTAATATGCATATAACTTCAAAAAGTCAGAGATGCGCGCCTTGGGTTCGAACTTGAGACGTCTGCGTGGCAGTCCAACGGTTTCCCACTAGGCTCTTGCTGCTTTTTTGTAAAATATACTAGGTAATAATATACCTATCTAGTTGGATATGTTTCTTTTTTGCGATAGGTATACATTATAAATTACCTGATTAACAACATGTTAAAATAATATAATATATTCAATCTTAGAACACAAGATTTTACATTTCGCATATTAATTAATGGTCGTCCTGCCTTTGATGGTTCGATGATTACCATAACAAGACAAAAACCGCGCGAAATCGATTCGATAAATTGCTAATCGTTAGACACAGCACGCAGTGCTCAGTGATCATTTATCTCAATTCTATTCTATTTAAATCGATTACGAATAATCAATTATTCGATTGTATTCAATGCGACATCACTATAATTTATTATTTTCACACGTCGTCGTTACAAAACCGGCGTCGCTGGCGACTGTGTTCGAAATACCTGCATACTGGACTGATAGCGCAGTTGTTCAGGTGGTCACCTTGACGCTACACACTGCGCTGTGTATTGTCGGTTCGATACCCAAGTGGGACAACGGGTAATGCGATTGATTTGTATTTGTCGTTTGTAAAGTTTTGTTATACGTATGACACATAATTATGATAAGCCTAATTTCTTATCGCACACTAAACTGTTTTCGATTTCACATACTAAATTACAGCTATCCCGATAATGGTTTGTGTTGTGACAATAATTTCACTTAATCTATTGAGGCGCAGCGACACACCAGTGGCCAAATAATAGATTTTGAATTGTCTAGTATTCTAAGACTTGACCGATTAAATTTTATATAGCGTTCGTCAAGTATTAGGATTAATCTATATCGATACTAATATAATAAAGAGGACAGATTAGATTTTTTGTTTGTAAGGATTTAACACAAAACTACTCAACCTATTTTTAAAATTCTTTCGCCATTAGAAAGCTATATCATCACCGAGTAACATAGCTTATATTTTATTTAAAAAGGTACTACTATAACTAACATAACCTAACGTACTTTTACGCGAGCGAAGCCGCTGGCAAAAGCTAGTCGTTCGATAAATAAGTTACCGGTCGATAGATGACGCTATTGGGTGTCGGTCATGCGTGCGTGCGTGTGAGCGACATCGATCGAGTAACTCAATCCGACGGCATGTGAACTTAAACATGTGTCCACCTTCGTATCTGTGATGTCATTAATAGTTTTATACTTGTACTAACAATATCGAAACGGAAAAACTCTTGAGAGCCTGATTCTTGGGTCTAGGCGATATTGTAAGTACATACTTACAATATCGAAACTTATAGGAAAAAGGAGAACTCACGCCTGATTGCCGGGTCGGGCTGCACAAACACTCACGCCCACGGCATAGTTTTCGTAGTATGTCATTAAAACCATAGCCTATATATTACCTACTCGAGGATCATGTAACTTTTTTACTAATGATAAAATTAATTTTAGTAAGTGGCTGCATAAGTTCATAGAGTAGGCTTTTTGAACTGTGTTTTTTTTACATAGTTCTAAAGATTTTCGTGAAACATATAAATAAACAAATTATACTACATATACACATACATAGGTATGCATAATGTTAAGACAAAATAAAACAAGTGAGAATCGGCAAATCACGTGACCTTGAGGTCAGTGGTCAAAGGTCATAATTATTTTGGGTATATTGACTATGCTGAGTCGAATGCCGTCGATCGCGAGTCTCTAGCTCTTACGGTTCTTGAGTTGACAGTTGTATAGGTAACAGACGGACGGACGGACGGACAAAGCTGTTGTATAAGAGGTTTTTCGAACTATAAAAGTAAATATTGTAGTTCATTTTTAAAGTCTGTAGAAATTATTCCTGTGTCGCAAAACATTATATAAACAAAATAACTGCGATTTATGACAAAAAATATGCTAACACTAAACAATTAGTTCAACAATATTTACAAACCTTGAACTACGATCAAACTGAAAATTTGATGACTGTTATTCGATAAGTGTTACGCAATAAAATAGGTATTTAAGTTGTCATAGTAAGCACTTAGTTTATAATGTAATTCATAAGTTTTGTATACAAATAATAATGTTTTATAAGTATTGTTTTAGAATTTATATCTTTATTATACAGTATGTGCCCCTAATGCCTGTGGCACAGGTTTACCCTAGTACAGGCACCCCTTATAATTTACCTTTACGATGTAACATAAGCTCTGTATCCATTTGTACCAATTTAAGTTAAATAAAGGATTATTATTATTCAAACAACGGACACAAATTACACCTAGACTCGAAACATCCATTTCCGAATTACACAAACTATTATCCGCGTCATACCCGACTCCAAACCCTCAACATCCAGCATAGTAGCAGTAGCGAGGCCACCACTAAAACCACCATTATTTTTGTTATAAACTTTATCAATACTTCTAAGGTTAACTTACATTACCTTTATCGCCTATCGTAATACTTAACCTATATCCTAACGTATATTACACTTGGCTCAGTGCACGTCGACATTTATGGAGAAACATTGCGGCTACTGCAGTCTCCAGAGACCACTGGGTTAAGACAACCTTATACACAAACATGATTTAATAAAGGCAATAAAGGCGTAAGTACAATTAAGTCGTTGTTTATTGTAGATTCGAATAGAGCAAGTAAAAATACAAAAGCTCAATTATTTTAGTAGTAATTTGACAAAAAATAGAGGCTTTATACCAAAAAAATCATTTGCAGCGTCATAATAATTTTGATATTTATCAAAGACTATAAACGTACTAAAATACATATAATTTCATGAAATACACTTATCTTACGTTATGTCTTGGTTTGACTAAATTAAACAAACGGTTATAAAAGTACTCTATCTATACTAATATTATAAAGCTGAAGAGTTTGTTTGTTTGGTTGAACGCGCTAATCTCGATAACTACTGGCTCGAATTGAAAAACTATTAGTGTTGGATAGCCCATTTACCGAGGAAGGCTATAGGCTATATAACATCACGCTACGACCTATAGGAGCGGCGTATCGATGAAAATGTTGCAAATACTGAAAAAAATCTCTTATGTGAAGCAGATAAAGTTGCGCCGGTCAGCTAGTAATAAATATATTAGATCAAATAGTTTTTTTATCCTCCTCTAAAGTTAGCATATTCTTCTTACGCTTTTATTCCACTAGGTGTGAGGTCATGTCCGTGCTTAGCGGTTTATTGAGGCATGTTTGGACTTTGTGACTAAGCACACACTTTTTGCAGTGTTACCTAACTACATTTCAACGGTATATTTATACTGGATATACATACTAATCAGCTAATTACTAAGGATTAAAATACTCTGCATATCAGTGGATATAATTATCCTCTTTAGAGAACCGATGCGTTTCTGTAGACGTATAAAAAACATAATTATATAAAAGTAGCTACCCGCGGCTTGGCTCTCGTGGCTGTAAGAACAAATAACTATCTCATAGAAACCAGACATTTTATTTTAGTTATCACTGTGTGTGAGTATTTTTTTTTGGTAACGTAAAAATATCAACTTTACTATGAGGTTTGGCTGTCTGTTGATAATAAGGCTTTAGTCCTCTTAGATTCATTGTCAACTACAGCACCCATCAGGTAATATTGGCGAAAAAAACAATGAAACTGGTAGTACACAAAACAACCTAACATTGAACACGAATTGACGGAAATAATAAAATGTTGATTATTAATAATACATGTTACTACTACTACAAGTAATTTATACAGATAATTACGCAGCATTTTCTCGACATAAAAATGATCTTCCTTGTACCTATATTTATTACGTACAATATCTACCGTACGTAAAATATCGCTCACAAAATCGGATAAGGAAAATACCGCAATTTCATGACTTAATATTCGAGACAATGATCGTTCCGTGAATCAAAATTATATGCACCAAGATTGACTCAACCGACTTAGTTAAGTCAGTACAGATAAAGGGTCAGTCATAAGTCCTTTGCCCAATGGGCAAATGCCCTAAGGCTGAGTTCTATGAGGGCTATCAGTATCATAAATACTGAAACGCGCACCCGTTAGGTAGCAGTGTTTATGCTTCTAATATTTTATTTGAAGCTATTGCCCCAAGCGAGTTGTTCTTAGAACTGATCTGTGTAAATTACGGCTCAGAATACTCCATTTGAGTGGTTCCAGGGATTCCATAATTTACCTATTATTTTCCTGCCTAGTGATTTTTAGGAATGGCGCTTTAATATATAAATTACATACGTAATAAATGTCTGTAATATTTTACGGGTTTATACACTCATATATAATTGCATATAATAGGTATATGATATGCAAATGTGTAATACCTATAAATATCGACAGCTATGTTGTAATTCTATTAAAATAAGGAGTCGAGGCGAGTCTACTGCTACTGGGCCATTAGTGCTGCTTTTGAAAACGTCACAAAGAAAACGCTGTAACACATTTTTTAATTCGGTAATCACAATGATATCTCACGATCAGTCACAAGCATTAGCGTACACTATACCACAGTACCAATTAGGCAGTTTTATATACATATATAATCTATACTAATATTATAAAGCTGAAGAGTTTGTTTGTTTATTTATTTGTTTGTTTGTTTGTTTGGTTGAACGCGCTAATCTCAGGAACTACAGGTTCGAATTTGAAAATTCTTTCAGTGTTGAATAGCCCATTTATCGAGGAAGACTATGTAACATCACGCTACGACCAATAAGAGAAGAGCATAAATGAAAAATGTTGCAAAAACGGGGAAATTGCGCGGGTCAGCTAGTTATATATAATGAGACTAGAGTATTTCCGAAACACGATATGCAACGTACTATATTTTTTCTAGTCAAACTGTCAGACTGGCGTATGACGTCATCGCTGCGTACATAGAAACCAAATTCGATGTCACTGTAGCCCAAGTTATAACGAACTATGCCCTTAACTATCTCCTTCCACCGCCTACCTCGACCCTAGTACTGAAACTTTCATGACCTGATATAATATCTGATATGGCCTGATCAGGAAGCATAGCGAAACTGTCATATAAGCTCATGTAACACTATATCACAAAGATTTACCTTGAATATTATCGTATTTACAATGACATAGGGTATTTTACATACGTCTGTCAAGGTTGGAAACGCATCAATGACCCCAAGGTCAATATACAAGTCTGTTTCTTGAGGCTATACAACCGAGATATGTTGAAAAGTGTATTTATAGTTGCTGTCTTCAATCCATTGTAACTATATACTAGATAAACTTTTAGAACTTTTGAGTAAGCGAAGATGCTAAAGATTATAAAGATATATTTGTGATCTGGCACTGAAAATATTGGTTAAAGAATAAAATTAAAATATTCATATATTTCTAAATTACATTAAGATATTTAGTAAAATCATGTTTTATTTATTATTGAATTTTATATACATATTGAGAATATCTTCTAAAAGTTAAATTTTCAAGTTGTAATTTATGGACTTTAAAACATACTTCTAATTTACAAACTGCAATTTAATATGATCAAAGATTGCGCTAAAGTGAATTTGTGTTTACATTATAAACGTTGCAAATTGTATCCGATAATATCCAAATGAATGTCCAATTCAATCTAGCTCACGTTGTTAAACCTCTTTGGAAAGATAACAAGAACCGATAATGCTTTTATCACCTCCTTTCCTACGCTTCATAAAATATTCCTTCTAACAAACTGCCTTTATTTATTTTATACGCTCCAATTTTGTTTGCTATTTTACCTTAGTTCGTTGTCAACATACCGTTTCATAGAATTCTACAAATTCTATCTTAACTAATATTTTAAAAGCAAATGAGAGTTTATTTGTTTGTTACGCTTTTACGCCTTAACTACGTGTAAAGGATCAATGATAAATAGGATTAATTAATAAGTAAATGATTATACTGAGAGTGATTAACCTTACACTTGACCGATCATCATGAAATTTCGCAGACACATTGTCAGGAGTATAGAAAAGTATACATACCTTTTATCTTTTGAACTGATGAGTGTAGTAGGGGAGGGCGCTGGTGTCTGTAACACAGTTCTCACTAGCTCAGACACCATCGTTTAACTCTATCTTTATAAGTATCTTAATCTAATATTATGAAGGGTCTTGCTACATTAAGATAGAACAGCTGTAACACATTTTGGAAAATAAAGATTTATTATTATTATTATTATTATTATCTAGACAAAGGTACTGATCCGTAGAAATCGAAAATTATTGACAAAATCTACAGCGAGCGAAGCCGCAGACAAAATCCAGTACATAATGTTTTAATCATATCAATACAAATATAGACAATGTTTGTTATTCGACTGTAAATTGTTACATAATATTGATTTGATTTGTTATTCGGACGAAATTCTACTGTTTTGCCTTGTCCTAGTCCGGTTAGTGCTAGACTTGTGCAACTACTGGGGAACTAGTTATCTAGCTGTTTTTGTAACATAATTAAAATAATAAAAAATATTTAGTTACAGAACAACTTGTTGAAAAACAGGCTAATTGATTCGGTAAGAAGCCTGAGTGTTTTATACAACAAATGGGGGAAAACAATGGCCACCCTATGTAGATCGATGACCATAGCCTATGACCGCAATTTGAAGTGAAAAGAAATGCATGTGAGATACCGAAACTGTTATTCACTGGGCAAAATGCATTAGGGTCAGTACTAGGTACTAGGTTCATTTATTCGTACTGTCATCGAATAATTAGCAACGACAGATACTTCCTCTCAAGAAATGTTTTGCGGCAATTGTTTTGACGTATAAACAAACCACAGAAATCTTAATAATATTATTATTAAGATTTCTGTAAAACAAACTGATGAATGAAATATACAATAATGTGACATCGTGTCCTTGGGAAGGCATAATACTAATTCGTATGTGTGACGGTGCCTTAGATGAAAATTCAATGAATACGAACAGTCTGCAACAAATTACATTTGACAATTTGTTGTCAAACGCAAACGGATATTTGGTGGGAAATGTAATTTAATTCAATCAAATTGATTAAGCAGCTTTATGGGAAATCATTATGTTGTGGAACATTTTTTTAACTAACTGAAGGCCAATTCTCATATTGAAATGTGTTCAAATTAGAGTGCTGATCTTGTCAATAAAGCGTCACATGTGAACTGAAATAGAATTTAAGTGCACATTAGATGTTATTTTTAATGTAGGGTACCATTTGTGATATTCATGACGCTGAACTTTTTCTATTACTAGAATTGGTCCTCAAATAAGGGTGTTTGATCATTAGCACCACACGCTAAGTCGCTATTCTCCGAAGAAGTGCACATGTTCTTAAAATACACTACGATAACTTAAAGCGATGATTGATAAGGATTTTCAAGTAGTCCGACATTACTTGAAACGTTAGTCCATAATTATTACTACAACAATATTCGTGGAAATAAGATTCCATACTTAGTAGCACGTCTAGGGTTGCCGAAAGCAAGCAAACATTCAAGCAACGGACACAAAGAACGCCGAGTTTTGGGACAATCATTTATAAGTAGGTTTTCTTGGGGCGTGCCGTGCGGGGATAGAACCGAACACTCGGCTTATTGTCAATGGCGAGGCAATTGGTTTACAATACGCTATCCGTGCAATAAAACGAAATATATCTAATACAAATATCTATTAGCATAATTTTGTTAAAGACTTCTTACGCTTTAAGAATAAATCCTGTTTCGTGGGGGACTCTACAAATATTCTAACAACGGACTCATAGAACACCAAGACTTGGTACAAGCATTTTTGGACCACACAAAGTTTTGTCCTGTGTGTGATTCGAACCCACAACATTCGGCGCAGTGGTAATGGCGTGGAGACCACTTAAACCACGACGTCATCAGTGCGGTCACATGTAGTCATCATCATTACTAGAAATTCTTTCTACCATATCAGATGTCTGTTGCGCCGACACTATTATTTAGTTTTCATTGTCATTCCAACTAACTGTCTATAAATGTCAAAGTTTAGATCTTATCAAACAAAGATTTCTGTTGTACAGTTAGCTACTCGTACTTAAAATGTAATCTGTTAACCCTAATTAAGTATGGTAGAAATTAATTATAGTATTTTTTTTATAATACGGTTAACGAGTTTGTTATACTGACATGAAAGAGTACATATTCACATACGTAGTCTTAGGATTATATATCTGAAAGTGTAGGCAGTGTTGTATTAAGCTTATAGGTACCAACGTAATGAGACGCACATTGCCTTCTATCAGGCACTGTTTCAGACTATGTGCACGGATGGCAAAGTGAGGTGCCAACGTAATGAGATGCACATTGCCTTCTATCAGGCACAGTTTCAGACTCTGTGCACGGATGGCAAAGTGAGGTACCAACGTAATGAGATGCACATTGCCTTCTATCAGGCACTGTTTCAGACTATGTGCACGGATGGCAAAGTGAGGTGCCAACGTAATGAGACGCACATTGCCTTCTATCAGGCACAGTTTCAGACTCTGTGCACGGATGGCAAAGTGAGGTACCAACGTAATGAGATGCACATTGCCTTCTATCAGGCACTGTTTCAGACTATGTGCACGGATGGCAAAATGAGGTGCCAACGTAATGAGACGCACATTGCCTTCTATCAGGCACAGTTTCAGACTCTGTGCACGGATGGCAAAGTGAGGTACCAACGTAATGAGATGCACATTGCCTTCTATCAGGCACTGTTTCAGACTATGTGCACGGATGGCAAAGTGAGGTGCCAACGTAATGAGACGCACATTGCCTTCTATCAGGCACTGTTTCAGACTCTGTGCACGGATGGCAAAGTGAGGTGCCAACGTAATGAGACGCACATTGCCTTCTATCAGGCACAGTTTCAGACTCTGTGCACGGATGGCAAAGTGAGGTGCCATCGTAATGAGACGCACATTGCCTTCTATCAGGCACAGTTTCAGACTCTGTGCACGGATGGCAAAGTGAGGTGCCAACGTAATGAGACGCACATTGCCTTCTATCAGGCATAGTTTCAGACTCTGTACACGGATGGCAAAGTGATTTCAGTGGTCGTCTCGCCACTGTCAGTGCGCCGAGCGTTATGGGTTCAAATCTCATAAAGGACAACATTTTGTTTGATCTACAAATGGTTGTCCCGAGCCGAATACGTTTTTTGCATCCTTCGTTTGAATGTTTGTGCTGCATGCGATACAGGAATTATTCCTAATGCAGAACATGTCCTAAAAGAATATAATAAAATTTAAAATATTTAGTCTTAAAGAAGACAAAATATTTACTATTGGCAAAGTATACATATAGATACTATTGGAAATGCCAATAGTATATACTTTGCTCGAACTGTGAATCGAACATAAGACTTCACAGTAATCGCATTACCTACCGCTGGGTCACTGCGGCAGTCCACATACCTTCGTATTTATTATGTATACAACTGGTGTTTACTATTCCGTGCAAGTGATAACCACAGTAAGAGATACGAACAATATTTCACACGCAGGAGCCAGATGTAGGAGATGAAATTAACTTGATTTATATAACGGATATGACATATAGTTCATTTCACGGTCTTGGCCAACTGTATCTTCTTTTTGTAACACGCATGAGAAAATTTTGGATAGGGCTAGTTATATCACATATATAGAGCAGCGATAGCTCAGTGGGGTGACCAACAGACTGCAGTGCAGAGGGTGTCGGGTTCGAACCCACGTCGCGCACCTCTGACTTTTCGGAAGTTATATGACTTCGAAATTATGTGCGTATTGATTGACAATTATCGCCTGCTCTGTGCCTCGGAAAGCACGTTAAGCCGTTGGTCCCGGCTGCCATGAACATCTATGGCAGTCGTTATTGGGAGAGTGTCGATACAAAAGATCCCACTGGGCCGAACTGGTCCCCACATAAGATAAAATATATCACATATGATATTACTATTAGTTCTGATATTGGTTCGCTAGCTATACTTCCGGAACAATACTTTTTTCTGGATGATAGGTACCCTATGTTCTCTCTGTACTCGTGATAACGTGTATGCGAAATTTCATGATGCTCAGTCGAGTAGTTACGGCGTGCAAACATGACAAACAAACTCACATTCGCATTTATAATATTAGTTAGGGTAATAAGTTTGAACCCGTCAACTAACCTAAATATAGGTTTTGACGTTCATAAGTGTTAGCAACACAGTTCTTTAGACAAAATCATAAATGCTTTATAAATGATTTTGTCTTAACAATTGTGTCCGGTAATTGGCAATAGTCTCCCAATATTACGTTGGACCTTAAGTCAACTGGCAATATGGGCAACTGGTCTCAAAACTTATTTTTAAGTAGAAAAATTTGTAACTGGCATGATACACCTTTGTCTACTTAAAAAAACTTTTGAGGGTATTAATCATCAATCCCAAGAAATAAATAAATAGTTTTTGTCTCCAGCATAGATGTATTACACCAAAGAAATGGTCGTCTAGCCAATCATTCATTCAGAAACTGGAGCGGAACGAATATGCGGATGATCGCGAAATTATGACGCGCTTAATTTGGTTCAGAAACTATTGCGCTGTTTGTTTAATACCACAACAACAGCAACGGTATAAACACGCAATGTGCTGAATATCATGTTTCTTTATCTAGTTTTATCGTTTACGATTGTTAGAATACATAGTTTCAAGAAAGTCTTCTTGTTGCAATTTCATGTTAAGTGACCTAAATTAGGTGAAGTATCTTTACTTAATTTAGATGCCTTTCTGTATTCATTGAGTATTATTTAATTAGTTATGAATTGAAATAAGTGTGTGTATACGTAAAAAAAAAAAAATATTTCGTACCATATTTGTTTAATTCTACATTTTAATGTATGGATATTACTGACTACCTTTTTCTAGGTCTATTCTGCAAAATATGTTAGGCAATATTATCTGAAAAGATCGCACTTTAAAAAGAAAAAGCTATAAACATATTTCGTTACCTACCTTTATAATCTGCAATTCCAAGTTTGAAAATCATTTCTTTAGTGCAGAATTATTCGAACAGCGGGGTACGAAATCCCTAAAGATCAATTGAATATTTGATGACATTGCGATCGAAATCCCAGCTTTTAAAAATAGGTACTTCCAATCAATATTATTAAAAAAGTAATATGACCTTTAGCGTGAATATAATATTTAGGTTGAAACACGGACACTTGGATCAGCATACATATTGTATTTATACGAAGCGACAGGCCTGCAACGGGCGAGCATAAAATATTCCCAACTGAATACAATTGCTGCTTGCGAACACGTGTGTCCATGGCTGAATCATACGGACAAAAATAGGTATATCCATATCCTATGCTTTATGAACATTTTTTGCAATACGCCTGCACGCCTTTACTATTGTAATATTTTTTACCTTCTACAAATTGTATAACATTATCTCTAGTTAGAGTCAAATAAATGTTAAAATATTCAGAGTTCTGCCATCAAATTAAAAAACAACAAACATTTGTTATCAGCCAGTAACATCTGCTAATCAATTACATACCAGAGTACAACGGCACCCTTCAACACGATGAAATTAGGCTAAGTCGAAAAACAAACAATCCTTGATTGAGTCGCTGAATACCGGTTATGGCAACCATTTAATATAGGGGAGAGATTTAATTTGGAAAACCATTATCTTGGGCATAGGGAAGGACGCGAAGGGCGCAGAGAATGGTCAGTTAATTGTGCCATAAATCACAGACTCGAAATGCAGAGGCCATTATTGCTTGCATATAGTTCCGTTGTCGGACAACAGATGGGGTCATTGTCGCGTGCATCTTTGTTTATATTATTTTGATAGCAGTAAATTGTGCGTAACCGGTTATCTCGAATTTTAAACTACGCTGTCATCATATTTTACGCGCTATTCAATTTTTGAATATAATTTCGCTCTGGTCTCGTGCCGTTAAATGACTTTAATCAGAATAGTATTCATTCGGATAAATGAAAGTGTTTCAATATTAAAATGCACACATTGAACAAGTTTATGAAAGGAATATTAATAACTTTTATTGTTACTTACTCAAGGAAAATGTTTGCCTATACTGCCACAACGTAACCTAATTTATTCTATTTCTTTATTCACAAAAGAAAAAAAGATTTTGAACAGTGTTCCCAGTGTAGCGATTTATGATAGCTTCCCGTCACGCTTCAAGCAAAGTTTATTCTGTAAAAAGAAAAAGGAAAATCTTTGCATAACTTAATCCTGAGACGGACGCCCGCAGTAACGAGCTCTATTGTCGAGAAGTCTATTATAGGCTTTATTGCACTCAAACCTTTAAGACCATCGCATAAAAATTTTAAAGGATGACTTTGATTGATGGTTCGTGAAGATGTTAACTATTTTAAAAGGCAATTTGAAAATCGTATGTGTGTATGATAAAATCATTCGCATTACCAATGGTTTCTTCTCTGTTTAGTGCCCACTTAATTACCATCACTCATGTTTTTGCCCCTTACGAGTTAAGTGGAGCAATCGATTTGAGTGGCTCTTCAGTTTCGATCGTTACGCTTAGCACCTAAGCGCCCATACGATAACGAGATGTTAGCCGTCGCATTTCTCTATAAATTCATTACCACTGCAGTGACTTCGTCCCATTGAATTTTAAAGAGGTTTCATGGGAACACAAATGGTATAAATGTTGGTGTTTCTTTGTTCTTTATAAATAAAATAGGTAGGTATAATATACCTAATATATTTGTTCCCACAAAATGGTATTGGTTTTCTATTACTGAAGTGTAATAATCGCGTTTTCAACATCATTATGTTTTAAAAGGCTCTTACAATTCCATTAGCGTAATATACCAATTCTAGTACTGATTTGCGCAGTTATTCCCTTAGGTAGATCAAATTCGATATCATTTTCATTTATCAAGCTATAGTACTGATTTCGATATATACGCCATCTAGTATACAAACTTCAAATTATAAAATTCAAGCGCGCCATCTATTATGAGTTGTCTGCACTAACATAAACACAAAGACGTAATGTTTTCTCGTTTGTCCACCAGGCGGCAGCACGTGTCGGCGCCGTGGAGCTCCACAACTGCATCAACAGGGGGCGCTCGCGCCCAACACGAACTATTCGAACTACTCGAACGAGTACAATGTTCTCGGTTAGACGACCAGAGGGCGGTACTGCCGCCGTATTTTTCTCAGGTAAGTCGTAAGTTAAAAAAACTTAGTATATATTTGACCATGCAAATATGAAATTTTAAATTAATGTCTTACATTTACTTTGGTTACGAATTTGTATTACTTTAGTAATTCGTAAAAAAATACAAGGAATACACTGACAAGTTAAATTGCTTTCCAAAAAAGGAAAATTGCCGCTCTGGGTTAAGATTAACGTTTATAAAATCTACGTTATTTCATTATATTAAATTCCACTCAAAGGCTAAACTTAATAACTATTTTTAGTTTGCTCCGAAACAAAACCGCGGTCTCATTTCGCAACTGTAAAAGCTATTTATCTATATCAAGTTCAATGCTACAAAACGCTGCATAGACCATTAGAATTTCAAGGGTCAGTGGGCAGCCAGTTCGTTAGCTCGTAAGAAATAATCGACGGAAACACAGCAGTATGAAGCGATAAAGAAGGCGGACAACCGGATGCCATGGAGGGGTGACAAGCAGACCATGTCGAAGAAAAACCACTAGGTCACGCTGGTGGGTACACGATATGAATAGAAATATTTTTTTTCGGATTATACTTACTTTCTATTGCTGTTGTGTGGATACTTTTTTTCGATGTTGCAAATTAGATTTTTGAAGAATATACATTCAAACATGGCCTTACCTCTTTATGCCCGAATGGTTATGCAGGGGTGTGGTATTACACCTTCATTTCGCTTACTATGTTTTTAGGTAATAGGGTAACCTATTGCCGTTTACCAGATCCAATTTCAGACGCCTTGCTGCTAGCAAGACTTTTTGATAGAAAATCTCAATACCACTTTGTCTGTGGTCTCATAAGTCATAACACATTAAAATTAAACTAAGTACTTAAAACTAAGTGTAAGTTACTTACTTTAGTAAACTAAGTGCTTACTTACAACGGATTTTATCGCGGCTCATTTTGTTATAACTTTTTAGAATTGTTTACACTCGCATCGCCACCGCCCGTTTCGGTTGCTCTTCAGAAGCCATAGTCACGAGGCAACTGAGGCGTCAGTGTTCGTTTATCTTGAAAGATAGCCATCCTCACTAATATTATAAATGCGAAAATGAGTTTGTTTGTTTGTTTGTAACGCTTTCACGCCTTAACTACTCAACCGATCAACATGAAATTTTGCATACACGTTGTCAGGGGTACAGAAAAGGACATAGGGTACCTTTCATCCAGAAAAAATAACTGTTGCTAACCTAACCTAAGCTAACCTACATTTACGCGAGCGAAGCCGCGGGTGAAAACTAGTTTAAAATAAAACACAAAGATTTGTTGCTAACCAAATATAGAACTAAAGTTAATATCTCTTTTAGATATTTATTTTACTCTATTGCTCTTTTGAAACAATATATTTCTAATTAGATTTTGATTTTCATTGAATTGAGCCAAATATATCTTATTTTCGATTTGAAAATGTTTCTTGCGTGTCATAATACCAATCAGATCATCATTTATTTGCGAATATGGGTACAGTGGTCAATATGTCACAATTATGTTTAGTGTCTCTATACTCCACCCTGGGGTATACAAATATTACAGAATATAATAATAATAAGAATATAATAGTATAATAATAATATAAAAAAGGAAATAATATAATAAAACAAATTAAGAGAACAATTAAAAGTCATATAATGTCAAATGAAAACAATGGATAAATTATTATGTCAATCATTAATATCAATGCATTTGTCATCTAGATATTCCTTAATACTATAATATGCTTTGTCTACTAATATTTTTTATAATTTACATATACATATACATATGTATGTCCTGAGATTTTATTATAAATTCTACAGTTTGGCACAGTTTTAATTTTGTATCCACTTCTAATACCTATGTACTTTCGACTCCAGCGACGGATGACCACCCCTAAGGTTAAAACCGCATAGCAGGCCAACACTTGGTACCCGTACCCGTGACACGCCCCTTTCTTTGTTTGAGTTTTTTTACACTTTACATTTGTTTACTGATTCTAAGGCGATACAAACTCAACTGGTCAACATGTGCAAGCGAAATTTTTTCTGAAATGGTCATCCGTCGCTGGAGCCGATAGTACATATATGCTAGGGAGCGTGAGTAGATGAAGTGACTTAAAGACTGGTTTACAGCTGTCAGTACTCTTAAGTCTGTAGATTGATTTAATAAATTGCTTTTGGGCTTTAAAAACATATTCCTAGTCGGTAGAATTTCTCCAAAATATTATACCATATCGCAGTAAAGATTCGATATAATAATTATGCATACGCTGTTACAGTCGTAGATATATTAACAGTTTTTGACAACATGAAGAGGGCGTAGGAGCTTCTGCTTAATTTAGAACATAGGTATAGTTTCAAAATGTGGTTTTCAATTTAGGTTACAATCAGCAGTCAGGCCAAGGAATTTTGCAGTGTTAGCCTCTTTTATTATAGTACCTGAGAATTCTACGTCAAGACCTATAGGAGGTCTAGTCCTGTTTCTAAATAATATTAGGTTAGTTTTTTCTAGATTAATAATGAAATTATTGGAATAATTAATTAATTACACGCAATAAATATTTGATTCGTGTGATAACACTGAACACATTTAATAAAAAAGCGAAGCGTTAGCTTATTTTAGCCATTCTATAAGGATTTAATGACGTAATTCAAGGCAGCATTAAAAATAATTTTCGGTTTCACTCAGATTATTTTAAAATATCTATTTGCCATCTTAATAGCGTATAGAAGTGTTAATGTTTCTGAAAATAATTTATTAACCGAGTTCAAGACAAAAGAGGCTATCATAACAGACCGAGGATATGTTTCATTATAACATCGACGTTGATGAACTAATTTTAGATTTAATTTTACACTAAAAGCGCAATATCGAAGCTCACGCTTTGAAAATTTTCTATAACAATCGCAATCGCAAATTTTCTATAATATTGAATTTAATTTCTAGCATGTTGATATATACATATAAAAGTGGTTATAAAGACTCTTTTATTTCTTATTGAAGTTGTATTTTAATTTCAACAATACAAATTTCATCCGATAACTAATCGAATCAAACCAAAACAGCCATCCTATCTGTTATGACCATAGATATAATATTTCTATGGTTATATATATATCTTTTTTATATTTCTATGGTTATGACGTTTATATTAACTAAATGTTGAACCAAAATCGTCTCAACATTTTCTTCCCCTCAGATTAACATCTGTTGAATATTTATTAGTAACAAACGTTTCTGTTGACTATTAAATTGAATATTTTTGGTAATTATACTTTAAAAATGTTCTTTTCTGAATAATAATTACGACGTTTACACAAGAATAAATTCCGAAAATTAATTTGTTTCACCAAAGCTAGTATAAGTCATTTATTTACCCGGCTTATTAATCAGTTTTTTTTTATTGTAACTGTAAATATCTCAGAATACATGATTACTAGGGTAAGTTCATAGTATCTTAGTAACTTTCTAGATAAGACTAATGTGGCCGGACTCGTATCTCGGATACTTAAGGATATACATTCGATTGATTTAAAAATTGTTCCTGCCTGTATTCAAGTGTCAATCAATTCGTGGTTACTGATGATCAATAAATCAAATCGTCTTTGAATGTTTGAAATACGATTTGATGACTCATCTATACTAATATTATAATAATATACTTATATGACCAATAGCAGCGGAGCAGCAATGAAAAATGTTGCAAAAACGGGGAAAATTCTCTTACATGAAGCAGACGAAGTTGGGCGGGTCAGCTAGTATATAATAAAGGCGCGATCATCGTATAAGAACCCAGGTCGAAATACATACTAGCTATTTGTAGTAGGTTATGAGAGACATGCGAATGAAGTCTGTTTACATACCAAGTAGAAGGATTGCTCAGGTTCACTGAATTAAATTCTCTGAGTCTGAGGATTCCCGCATGAGTCAAACATTTGTGTGCATGAACATGAATGTTTGTCTTCGTCTGGGTGTTTCTATGTATAATATGTATGTATTTACAACAAAAAAAAATGTATATGTATGTTTATCCATTGTCTAGTACCCATAGTACAAGCTCTGTTTAGTTTGGGCTAGATGGTGTTGTGTGTATGTGGTAGAATATTATTATATTATTATTATTATTCAACATTGGCACCACAGTCACGGTTTGCCAGAAACATTAAAGCACGTCTCCCAGCAATCGGCCGTTAGCTTATTGCCGTTCTGTCCATCCGTTTTCCTCAATTCTACCCCTAAAATTGCCCATAGAAATTATTTATTAGCTGAAAACGTAGCCTAAATAAAATTGTGTTATTTATATTTGTTTGTTTATTTTCATTGCATTGTTGGTACGCATGCATAGCGTAGTTCACTTGCAGTTAAGTAAGTAAGTTTCTAATATACTGAACACTGGACTGAGGTCTCCTACACACAGTGCCGGCCGCACTACCACCGGCACTGCCGTCGGTCAAGCCGCGGTGCACCCGGCGGCATACAAAGCCGCCAGTTTTGCCGCACAAAGAAGCCGCCGGCATGGCCACCCGGGTATGCCGACGTACCGCGCGGCTAGCGTTCTACACGACTGTCATAACTGGAATGATACTCGGCGGCTTTGTGCAAGTTTCTGCGGCACAAATGCCCGGCAAAAGCGGGCGGCACGTGCCGTTCCGCAAAAGCCGACGGCTCGTGCCGGAGCCTTTAGCCAAAACTGCTATAGATAGTTGAACCGCGTCACTTGTTCGATACATCCATTGACTAAATATAATTTTAAAGATACTCGCGACATAGAGCTTTATCGCAGGACATACACTTATAAAAAAAGTAGCCAGTTAATTATGGTATATTGTATTGTCTTACGTTTACGCAAATGCTATACATTGAAATTAAACTACTTTATAAGGATTCTGTCGCTTTGTTTATTTTAAAACACTTTTAGTATATAATTTTGAACTTTAACACTACTATTATTAAACTTTACTACAATTTAAGTTATTTAAATAATTAAACTATTTATATCTAAGTTTACATTTTCGTCCGACGACGTTTCGGTTGCTTTACAGCAGCCATGGTCACGGGGAGACTCCGTATAAAGTAGTTTAATTTCAATATGGTACATTGATTCCAAGAAAGGTATTCGGAGTATATCCTAATGGAAATTCTTGTGATATTATTAGTGTATTTTGTTTAACGCGTGTTGTAAATACTGTCATCGCAAAGGAAGCGAGCATTAAGTAAGAAATTAACTCAATCCTTTTGTAGAAGTTCCGAGAATGTCTTAGTGAAGCGAGTGTGGGATGTTTACGAGTAGTCAATGTGCTTATTTTGAACGTGACGCTTTCCAATTTCCTGATTATGTTTTGATGTTTTAGTACTTTCTTTATTGTTTTATGGATGTTTTTATGATCATTGTTGGGTAATATAGTAAAAAGATCTAAATAATTTATGAACGGAGGCAATTTAAGCTATATTTTTGTATACCTATTGGTGACATTCGGAGACAATCGCAAAGACATTTAAGTTGTGAAAGTCGCAAAGACATGTAAATTAACATTCCGAAAGATAGTGGTTTTAGTGGTTACCTACCTGTACTATTGCGCGACCATATTATTAGATTCAATTCCCACACGAGACAAAAATTGTGTTGCAGTAAAAATTATACTGAATCTAGATGTACTTTGTATATTAAATCCACAGAGGCTATGATTAGGGCAGGCGTAGCTGTTTTAAAAAGCAAGACAACATTTAGCTCTGTTGTTTTATCATCTTTACCATATTTTCTATTCCAGTCTCATTCAGTCAAACCTTTTACTATATTATTGCTTAACCATTAAGAAAATATAGTCACCGAGTATACAGTAAATGATAGTACGAAAATTATTAACAAATTGGCAATTCTCAGTACAAAAAGAAATTCGACATGATCGCGAATACTCATCGGTAATGAAATCGAATCATTCACTTCCCGTTATCAGATTAAAAGGAAATTTTGGTGCGTACGGTCTCGATGCGAATATTATATTGCGGTGGTAACTGAGTACTGTAGGTATACCTACCTTTTAGTTGGGTAGGTGTATATTTCAGAGGAAAATTGCCCGAAGTGGGTTTTATAATGAGTCAATGTGACTATAGTTCTTAGTATTTTTCTTTCTTTTTAACAAGACAACTCCCGCTCTACAAATATTTAAACACCGGACACAAAGAAAATATAGTCTCGGAACAACCAATTGTGGGTTACACAATCTTTTGTCCTGAGTGGGATTCAAACTGACAACACTCGGCGTACTGGTAATTTATTTATTTATTTTATTTATTTATTTGGTAATGGCGAGGCTACCACTTAAACCACTACGCCATCAGTGCAGTCAACCTACGCTATCGAAACAATGAAATAAGTATTGTATGAAGGCTCCGGCGTCTGAAATTCAATACAACTCTCAAATCATTAGCATTTAGTTTTCGAATATGTAATTTAGAACTAATTAGTAAATAATTGTAAATGTTGTATTCCCACTTACGTGCGTAATTGCGTGGCTTTGGGCTCTAAATGGGCTACAAATATTTGTTATTAACAAACTAAACTTATTTTCTCATTGATATTATGTTTACCTATATTTGTAAGCGTACTATTTCTTACTCCGTCTTATAGAACTGATTATAATTCCGTTCTCCATATCCTCATTGTCTTTATGTCTTCGACTAAGGTTATCTATTTGTTCTTAGGATTGAAAAACTCTCAACCACAATCCTTTTTTAATTAAAAATGTGTTTTCTCCTTATTTTTAAAAGTTTAAGGTCCTTTCTATTGAATGTGTTGAAAAAAACTGTAATAAGAATTACATAACTACGTATTTCGAAAGTGGGCTGACAACGTACATTATACATAGTTAAACCCATAACGATCTTGTTTCATAAACAAATATTTATCTTAAACACAGGACCACCTTGTTTTGAATTGGTTAATTAAGATTTTATACGAATGTATGCAACTGTGGTCGAAAGGGAACGTGCCTTTTACTACAAACGTTTGGTAACTTTGTCTGTGATGCAAAGTTCTCTTACACAATACGGCAATTTTAATTAAAGTAAATGTAAACACTCTCAAACCTTGAGATGCTCCTTTTTATAAATACTGTAAATTAATAACAACTCTTATCGTGGGAATGTGTTTCTATATAATCGTTGCGCTTAAATCGGTGTGCTAACTTAGGTGTCAAGGTTTATTTTTCTTTCTTGTAAGTGTGCTATTGTCGCGTTTAAAATCTGTTTTTTGGAGGCTTGTTATAGATACAAAGCTCGCGTTTTTGCTTTGTGGTATAATATGTTATTGACGATGTCTATCTGTGTTGCCTAGGTTTTGTAAGTTTGGTGTTTTCATTCTCAGTTCTTCCCTCACGAAGTCTAAACAAGCCAAATAATTTTTGGAACGGGATTCTGGGATTCAGGCTTCCCTACTTTTGTTGGTAAACGTACTTCTTTTAAAAAGGCAACTCTTGCATTTTAATGTAGAAAATTTAGTCATAAACTGACATTATGTTCCGGGCGTGGATAGGGCATAAAACACTCGGCGCCTTGTAAAATCTAGATGACCACTTTTACCACACATCGATGCAATGAAGGCATACGTGCGAAGTCGGTCCAAACACACCGAAGCTTTATATGGTCAGTAAGAATCATTTACCATAAATTGCACATGACTAATCTTAAGATTTATTGTAGGTAGTGTTTTCCATGAAATGGTGTGTTTATTGACGTAAGTGTATGTCGGAAATATACCTATAAGTTCATGCGGTTCAACTAATTATAGTCATTACTGCTTATATAAAACACTAAGTAATTTGCGTCAGTGTTCAACATAAAGCGAATTAAAGGAAACATTGTTTTTTTAATTCATACATTTAGTCTATTGCATATATCCCAGGTCCAAGATATATTTGCACGACAAGCATGTTCTTAATGTGATTGCACACCGTTTTATTTAATCAGTTTTAGACAGAACTGTATTAAAATTATGATTGATTTTCATAGAGGTTTATTTATACAAACATATAGAGCAGGAACTAACAGTGAATCACACAAATATTTGTTCTACACGGGAAATGATCTCGCTGTATGAGCTTCTTTGATAATGGCGCGGAGACCACCACCAATCCATTGCATATAAACGAGATGGACTTTTACTTACACTACCTACTATTATTACTCAAGTAATAACATTAAAAAAATCTTAGTAGTATGTGGTAAGGGTAATAGACTTCTTCAAAGCACAATAAAAATCTATTAATGATTTGCAAATTGCTCGCGTTAATTTACATTTCGTCAATAAGTTTCCTTGCGCATAGTCCTTTTTTGCTGGATGTAAGGAACCTATGTCCTTTTCTGTATCCCTGACAATTTGTATGCTAAATTTCATGCTGATTGGTTGAATAGTTAAGCCGTGAAAGCGTAACAAACAAATAAACAAACTCACATTCGCACATAATTATATCTAATATTAAGTTGGAAAAACAATTTATATTGTGTAAGAGATTGAACATCTTAGATCCTCGTTTAAACCTAAGACGTGGTTCAAATTCAAGAGGCTAGTAACTTTAAGAATAGTAACTCCACCTGATAGAAGATCACATCCAACCGGTGCCGCTTACCATTAGGCAGACAGTATTAGTGTACCTGCTGGGTTGTACAAAACCTGTCAAGAATTGTTGTTCAACAACGGGCAAAAAAAATTGCTCCTAAATTAGGAACTAATTTTGAGTCGGCGCCAAATACAATCAATTATTCTTTTTGTCAGTTAAAATATATTTGTACATAAAATAAGTCTACTTTACTATAGCTTAAATCTCAGTATTTTTTAATACATACATTGACTAGACTATTTTGGTGCTGGATATTTTCGTCGTCGATCTATTATTTCCTTTGAATTCCGACTAAGTAATGTATAGCATTGTCGATTGCTTTTTTTCAAGTTAAAAGCGTCCATAAATAGCCTGCTATTTCAATAGCAAGCGTTTCGATTGTAACTTTCGATTCTCCGGTTCTACGACTATCGACATAATAATAATTGTGGATTATTATTTATTCGATTTATCTATAATTATATAATTATGTTGTATTATATTTACTACCCCGGTGGGTCTAGTATAATAAGCGCGATGGATTTTGATTTAGGTTTTCGAAATGAGAAAAGGTTTATAGGCAATAGTAATCGCCTTCTAAGTATGACATGAGACCCATATACGTTTGGTAGATTATTGGCGTAATGGTATTCTGCCTCGTTAGTTCCATGGCATTAGTGTGCTACGTCTACGGCCGATCGTAAGGTCTTGAATTCGATCTGGGTTGGACAAAGTGTTTTGCTGTAAATTTAGAGTAGCAACACGGTGTATGAAAATATGCCCGTTAGACGTCGGTAGGCTCATCACCTACAACGTGCGACCTAAAACATAGATATAGAAATGGTATTCCACCTCTACCTATCGTTTGAAGCATAAACAGGCGTGATGCTGTTATAATATATAACTACTATCGTGTTAAAGAACACTTTTTGTTTACGTAGGCAGTAATTGTTACACTTTTCCCATGACGCATAAACTTTATTAGTACGAAATTAGGACATTATATCAGGTTTGATATCTAACCCAAATTACTTTGACATTTATTTGGCCTGTATAACGAATGTGGCGTAAAGTCTTTAATTACGTTGTTCGGTACATTGTGGGAGGCTTTTGTTAATATATACGTTATTATGTAGAACAATAGCTTGGTTGATAATTCTGTAGTTACAATATTGCGGATTGTTTGCATTTGGAGGTGTAAAGTGAAATTATCATATTAGTTGGTTATTCTACACAGTGATAGATACAATGGTGCCAATTCTGTTGTCACAAAATTCTCTAAGCTTAACTAAAAATCATTAAAATTTAGTTTAGTCCTGTCAAATGACATTTCGTATTCTGAAATCATTAAAAGTGACAGGACTAAACAAAATTTTAGTGATTTTTAGTTAAGTTTAGAGAATTTTGTGACAACAGAATGTGCACCAATATGTTATTTATTTACGTTTTTTAAGACTTTTCTTTTACATGTAAAGACCTTATAATACGGTTGCTAAAGGTTTACAATTTTAAGGATCGATTATTAGAGGAGACCATACAGTGATCTTCCACACTAAAATAAAGTTTCCTTTCTAGGGATTACATCGTGAAATACGTATATTCTGAAGATCATCTTTTATATATATCACAAGCTATGAGTACAGTTCATATGATTTGCTATTGATGCGATCTACGCTTCGATTCCTCCATTATAAGTATACTCTTTTCTGTCAAGACATTCTTAGTAGCTGTCTGGACCTGTGCTCGGTAGAAATAGATAGGCATGCCCTCTATTATGTGGTATTTAAAACCATAGTGGGTGAAATGCCGATGTTATAAATCTTTATTCCATCGCAACCCTTAAGGCTGACTACAGTTTTCTGTTATATATTCTCCTGCAATATATAACGTAACGTACCATAAAGTCAAATGAAAGAGGTTTCATATCCAATGGCTCACCCGCGACCGTCATTCCCCAAACCAACATTCCCTTACAAAAAGTCAAATTATAAAGTCTATATTGCGCTTTATAAAACTGAAACATATTATCTTTTATTTGTCCGGTCCATAGAGCTTTGTTTCAAGGCTGCCTCTCGCCGTACTGTGGTCATATAAAGAGAGAAGACCTTGGACACTGGAGTAATGAATGGATCGCTTTATAGCACTCGCCTGATGCCTAATGGGGAAAACGTGAATTTCGATGGAGTAATATTTGCTTTCGGCTCTAAGGGCAGGCAATAATGACAATTAATATCTGTGCAATCAAAACAACGGTCGGAGATAATAATATATGCGTTGTGTTTTCTATACAATATAAATGTATACTTGTATACGTAGAATATTTTGACAAGAAATGGTTAATTATAATAAGAACTAAATTAAATTATTTTTAATGACTTCTAATTCGAAATTTTAGATTTATTAGATACATTTAAATTAGATAACTATTATTACCTTTGGGTACATCTGACCCTTTTTTCTTGCTACTAAAATAACTTTACTTTTGTAATACAGATTTTTGAATACGCGCTACTAAAATATTCCAGAATCGAGTAGGAACATTAGTGCGTTTCAATTCCAATAAAATCGAGCCAAAAATCGCGCTCGCTCACTGCATTGACACGCTTTGAACATTCTAAAAAAGCTGCACCTGGTACGATTCCGGTAATTGAATGAGAAATAATCGATCTATCCTCGTTTCATGCAAGAATTGATCGCTTTTAAAAGCTGTATCACATGAAAGAGACTCCACTTTAGAATCGAAATTTTGTACGAGATTTCAAATTAGTGAATCGATTGTCAAGTCTGAAGCTCTTAAATTGAATCTATTAACGAGCTAAGTAAGTTTAAGAAAAATAATTTAAATAAAAAACGTTCTATTTGTGCATTTTGGCCTAACTAAACTTGTGGCGTTAAATGAAACGACGTTTTATCTGGAATATGACTCATTTATTACTGTCATAATAAACAACTAAATTCTCAATACTACAAACTATAGTTTATTTAAAATTGCAATTTCCATTTTAATTTGAATAATATGAATATTATATTTGATGATTCGTACCAATTTGCTATAAGTACTGATATTTCTATATATTCAAAAGCAGACTAAAGTAGCTTATAGGTATTTTACAAAAAAAAATATAAATAAAATATAAATTTGTAAATTATTTTGAATCTAATTTATTGCGAATATATAACATGAATACACTTATGTATATTTAAACATTTAATTTTCTTATCATGCTTCTTTCTTATTAGACTGCAAAATATCAAATTGTTAGTTCGATATTGTGCCGTTAGATATTAGCTTGATATTATCACAATAGTAGATTTTAGAGTGATTCTTAATTAACTGCAGTACTTGGTTTATTCATTTTATAAACTAATATATAGTTTAATATGATTTTATATGATTAGGGGTCTTGCTGACTATTCGCCACACAACTATCTTTAATTTTGCCTAATATTAAACGAATAAGATTTTCAAGAATTATTCAAAACATAGGTACCTACTCGATGCTCTGCAATACGTATGGTACATACATAGATTTAAAAAGAAACAGTCGCAACAACTTGTAATAGGGTACTTGACTCACATTTTTTATTATTTTCTATTCTATTATTATTATTACTTTTTATTCACTCATACATAACTATATTCAAATTATAAAATAATCTTATAAATATATTGCATGCCAAACGGTGGAATATAGCTGTACGAAATGTTTGTTATTATCAAATATTATGTAAACACCTATTGTAACCTATATTAGCAATAAAACGATTGAATTGAATTGAATTAAGCTTAATAGTTACATTACCCAAACATTAAGATACATCTTTGTATCTTTTTTTAATCTTATCAATCTATACAAATAAATAAAATTGAAGTGTCTGTTTGTAATGTCAAAATAAAAGCTTTTTATCTAATGCATATGAAAGTATACAAGGTACCTATACGAAAACATCTATTTTTAAATTTTTTGTCTGTCTGTCTGTCTGTTTGTTCCGGCTAATCTCCGAAACGGCTGAACCGATTTTGACGGGACTTTCACTGGCAGATAGCTTATGTTATAAGGAGTAACTTAGGCAGGCTACTTTGATTTTAGAAACAAAAGAGGTTTCCGCGGAGACAAACACTTTTTAGTTAAAGTATACGCGGACGAAGTCGCAGGTAACAGCTAGTATTATATAAGATACAAGCACTTTAAATCTGGTAGTAGGGATAAATGTCAAATGACAGATAAAGGATGCACGATACAAACTGTGACGTAATCCCTATTTAAATGCTACTGTTAAGGGTTATAGCGAGATATCCCCACTACAGATGCACTCCCTAATTACTCCCTTATTTTGCAACCAATTCTGATACCTACTGTTTGCATAAAAATATTTCTTTTGATAGCTATTTGCTCTCGTGTGAAAATAATGTGCAAAATTAAACCAGGGATGTTGCGAATATTCGCATATGCATCCGCATTGCGGAGCTTCCGCATCGACTTGGACATCCGCATCCGTATCCGCGTCCGCGGATGTGAGTATCCAAATATACGTATCCGCATCCGCGGATGTCAAAAAACCTGCATCCGCAACATCCATGAATCAAACATAGACAACTACCTTACTGTGTGTATTGCGTGAGGCATAAGCCAGTCCTGATACATCTGCCACACGTGCGCTGTATTGCTCCTACAAAAACAGTCAGGATGTGGGCTTTCACACTCAAACGCACAGTACCTACACATCTTTAAGTGTTTCACCAGTTTGTTTATACCTTGCAATGTTTTTAAATTCTTCTATATTTTAGCCGTGGGTTCGCTCGCGTAAGTACTAATCAAAATTACTGTTACTCTATGTCGTTTTCAGTTTCCCTGACAACGAGTATGTGAAAGGAGATCCCCCATTTTTCCTACATCTTTGGGCCTACTTGTTACAGTCATAAAATTCGTGACATGTGTTAGAGATATACTCTAATTATACCTACTTCTGCTTTATTTAATTAAAATTGGCAATGGCAATAATGAGATGTTTTTATTCGAATGTGTAACTGGGTTAGGTTAGTTAATGGATAAGATTACAAGTCGCGGTACATTAAAAATAAAAATAATAATTATTCTTTCAGCTGATTTGTAATGAGAAATTAAACAGAAACCAAATAGCACCAAGATATTTAATACAAAAAAATGCGAATAACATAACAGAACACATCACCGGCGTAAGCAAAACCGAAAAATTATACATTTGATATTTTGACGTTAAACGTCATTGTCAAACTTGAAACTTGAAGTTTAAAAATCTGACACCGTGTTTTTTTAGCTAATTTTTTATAGCAGTGTAATTAATTAACATAAAATTTTATTTTACCATCATAAATAAAATTTTTTTTTGTCATTTTGTTTATTGATAAAATAACAAACATTTTACAGTAAAAATATTCATTGTAACACATGACTTTAACCACAAATATGTCGTAATTAATTAACATAAAGTATTTATTATTACCCATTAACCATTGTAAATTCCATTTCTTTTTCATGGTTTTGTTTAGTGATGAAATTATGCTGTTTTTGCAGTAAAAAATTTGGCTGTAACACGTGGGCTCAGAAATGGGCATGTTCCTTTCATCGTGATCAGTTAAGAAGTTAAGGCGTAATGCTTAACAAACACACTCACATTCGCATTTATAATATTAGATGGACATTGTACACAGTACGCTTTAGCACTTCATAAAAACACTCAATAGTCACAAGTCACAGTCGTACACACCATAAAATGACGAAGGTAGTGAATTATCTCATGGCAGCCACTACAAATCTGTTTATCAGATTAAAAAGGTTATGCGCGCAAACTATGTAGTTCCGTGAAAACGTGAGCCAAATACCAAATACTCCCTATAAGGATTCTTTTAGCCGTTATATAATATACACTCGATATAAAGATGAGAAAGTATGTCATAAATCGGCACTCAATGAAAAATGGCAGAGTTTTATCGTGAAAACAGAAAGGGATGAAGTTAGCTTAGAAAGAGTTGAACGAGTTTCTTCGTTTTAAATATTCATGCATTTTTCAAATCTAAATGTAGATAAGGTAATCTAAAGTCTTTTATTCCGAGTTTTAAATTGCTCTGATCATTTATAATGATAAGTATTGTAAACTTACATACGGGCTTGTATAACTTAACTCAAAGTTAAATTAAGTAAGTGATAGATGCTTTCGTTTTCTGCGTAATATTAAAGTATATTGTGTAAGCTTGCGGTATCTATAATTGAATTTATAATTTATTATGAGGTAGCAGACAAACAAGTTATTATATTGTCTAGTAATATTGGAATCACTGCATTCTTCTGTTAAGGCAGGTCTTCAGTATCGGAACGGAGATGTGATATGTGTCTATTAGACACCAATAGAGTCGCCGTCTTTTATGTATGTGGGCACAAAGCTGTCTATTCGGAGGTATACATAATAACAAGCTGAAATATTTAGCTACTACTGCTTTTTTATCTTAAGACACAGAAACTGTTGAAGGAGGTGCCTTCAACAATTTTTGTGACGCGAGGAAAGAACGCACATTGTGGATCAGACCAATTTATGGCTCGTTGATCGAACCCACAACACTCGGCGCAGTGTTAGTGGCGAGACAACCACTTACACCACTTCACTTTCTGTGCAGTCAATAATATTAAATTAAATGCTCTCGTACCTCACACCTTTTAATTACAGTACATATCAATGCTCAGCAAGCGAATGTATCAACGTTTTAGTACGAAATGTTTTAGAAGGTAGTCTAACATTTCAGGTGCGCATATGCCACGGTCTAACGACCGTCAAATGAGGCGCATGCACTTGCATAAGTGATGCGTCGCTTGTGTAATCGTATAGTGTAGTGATGTCCTATTGTTTTTCTTAAAGTCGATTAATTTGATCTTATAGACAGGATAAAATACATAAACAACATTTAAAAATTGTTCTTATCATTTTATTTCACTCAGTATTTTCGTATATGAATATTATACGATTAATATATTCTATTGCGGCTTTAGGGTGTATGGTAAAAAACCCTTTGTCTTACTTGCAGAAATATCGTATCCTTGCGAACAAGTGTATCTAATAAATATCTGGCATATTTTACATATTTATTTCGTTGTTCAACATAGATCGCGGTAGACGATAGATTTATATTCTTAAAAAGTTGGCATGATAGACGTGCTGCTTCAATTACGGCAGATAAAAATAATTTTAAAGGAATAAATGATTTTTTAAATTAGTTAATGGTTAATATATATATATATATATATATATCGAGAGTTTAAAGAGCTGTATATTGGTTATATAAGCCCATCGACAAAAATATAATAATGTGCGCTTCACGGGACCCAAGAACAATATATTAAATTGTTAACGAGATATATTTTGAGTGTAGTCATCGGTGTCAGCTATTTAATGGACAGCTGAGATATATCTGTAAAGTAGGTAAGTTCCGAGAAATATTGTTCTGTTAGACTGAGGTTATATGAATATTACAAAATATCGGTCGACTTATTTCTATTATTAGTACATATTATGTTGAAAACAAACACATTCGGGTCTTTACTATTTGTAAAATGACAGATAGTTAATGAGTTAGAAGCTAATAAAAACACTCAGCTAACCTAAATCGAAAATAAATTTTAGGGATAAAAAGAAAAATCGATATCGATAAAAATTAACAAGATTGCAACCGTGATCTTAGGTATGCAATCGCATCCCTAACCGATTATCTGTGTCTATTCACGTATTGTACTTAGGTGTATATCTGATCTAGGCTGATCCAACGGTACGCATGTATGCAAATTGGCCATACATAGTTATTTTTATAAAACTTATATAACTATTACAAATTCGTCATAAAAAATAACTGTTCACACTAATTATAATTGTATTTAATGAGGCGCAAATCGTTTGTTAAAATTAACTTATAATTAATATGTTTACTGGTTAGCTAATTGTTTTCTTAATGGTTACCTCATAGTCGTGTAGTGTTATTATCACATTGGCTTTAAGTTAATAAATCATTTAAAATATCAATTGAAGAATTGTTTACTAAATCATTAATTAATATTTTAAGAAAATTTATTGTGCCCTAACTAATTGAATTACCTTCTATTAATAAATAAAAGTACCAATAAACTATCACTTCAATTTTCTTTGTAATAAATTTACGTGTTCATTTAACAATAAAATTTTAACGATCACAGATAGCTGTGGTTATTGGTTATTTTCAGATACGTCTAGACGACAATTATTTCGAATAATTCATTCGTATCGAAATAATTGTTCAAAGAGCATGCCTTTGTTTTATCAATATCAAAGTACCGCATAGCGGTTGTCGGTCAGGACATCCCAGATTTCGTGTTGTTTGCCGAAAAACATTTATTTTATGTGCCGTTTTAGTAATTTGACCTTTTTGATATGTCCCACAAAAATATCTTTGTACAACGTTCGGGCCGCGCCGACGGGACGCTCTGTGGTCACCCAAATGTTTAAAACAGGACCGCGTGACGTGATGAGGAAACGCAATTTGCACATGCAATCTGATTTGAGGTTACAATTATTAACTCCAGACAGATTTATTGTGATTCGCTGGAACAAGTAAATTATGTGCGTTTTTGTACCATTTCATTATTTTGAATTATGCGAATTAATATGATTTATGCAAACGCTACGCATAGCCGTTCTATTTAATTGAAGTGATGCAATAATTCTAACTATGTAATTTATTGTAACTAGTCATGTTGTATTTATTTCCTCAAATGTAAAGAATGGCGACTTCCTGAAGGTAAAGAAATTGCATAAAAAGCGACCCTTAAAGTTTTTATATCATGCATATTCAGTGATTTTATTTTCATCTATTTTCTTTTTGGCGAAGCAGCTTTTGATTGACAATCCGCACCACATCCTTCCTTTATTAATAAGGTATCGGCTTCCGTCTTGCTTGAGTCCTTGGCTTCGGATATAACATAGTTGAAGGCACCTGTTGGACCTTTGTTCCCTTCCCTACAATGCTCGAGGGTTTAAACACGATGTGGACGGTTACTCCCGGATGTTCCCACGCAAACGCATCCACGCCTAAATTCGATGCATTTGCAATGTGCACTTCCATGGGAACGAGAATATTCTAGAACGTTCAAAGTTTATCGTATTTTAACATCACTATTAAAATCCGAATTATTACCTGTTTAAATTATGAACATTATATTGAATTGTTTATTATGGTTCTGACATAATTATTACCGCAAACGGGATACATATATTATTTAATTTGAAGTACTTACATCAGGTTTGTTGGTTTACACAAACAATAAAATTATTTCTAAACATAAACCTAACCTAGAACACGTGTAATGTTAACCATGTTTATATAACTTTCTATTGTTACAATTAATCTTGTGCTGTACCATATTTCTACAAGTTGAATGTCGCATGGCGGCATGGCACAATAGAAAATCGCATTAGAAACGTTTGAAAAGTTTTTGTTGTCTTCTCCGACTGTTACATTCACCTGTCTTGTCTCAACTGCATCTGAGCCTGAAGGCTGTTCTCTCTACTTGTCCTTGTCTAAGTCGTAGCAATAATGCAGTAAAGAAAGAGACGAGAATTCTTCAACGCGCCTTTGTCGACAGAAGCATGTGGCACGCGCCGCTCCATTCGGGTTCCGAACGTAAACCGGTGTGGACGTAATGTTGTCTTCGACACTCTACAAACGCGCTACGATCGTGTTTTGACAACTCCGAAATTTGGAACTACTAATATTTTGGAGCAGTGTTTGAGTTTATTGTGGTGATTTCTTGGACGTGTTACTTACATTTTGACTGTGTTTTGTTTTGAGTGTGAGCAAAAAAACCTTTAGGACTGCATTTAAGATATCTGTGAATGAGTCTATCAGTGTTGACGTTTTCGTGGATAACCAACGGACGTCTCACCTACATCCAGGGCGCGACAAAGAAGCGCACCAAGTGAAAGTTTAAGACCTACTGTTTTCGTATATGACTGCCGTGTTTGGACTCTCAAAGCCATTTAGGGAACATTTCGTTGTGCAGAGGAACGTTTAAGAGTTTTCTTTTATAGCTAAAGGAATAATTGAAAAACTTCCGGGCGCTTATGGGAAAGATCGCAGCTGGGTGACCCGAAAACTGTAATAAAAATAAACGATTTACGGAAAGATTTATATCGGCTTTGAAGTTTGATACCTTAGGATGATTAATAGTGAGTGCGTCGTGAGGATGCGTTTTGAGAAGCCTGAATAGATAGTGGTGGCGATATATTTTTCTGGCTTTATGAGGGAGAGAAGGTCGTTGCCGATCAGTAGCGAAGTGGCGCTGAAGAATGAAAAGGAAGGGACTGGGAAGTTGGTGGTGAACTCTGTTATATGTGGTGTCGTGGATGAACTGTCTAACGGGAGAACTGGCAGGCGGGGATCTTGGGTGCGTCACGCCGTCATGGGGGTACTCAGGTGGAAAGACCTGACAGGAGTCAGGACGAGCACACCAACTGAACAAAAAGAGGTATGTATATATCACCTGTGCAAATCGTACGTTGGTTAATGTCTGTGCAAAATGTCCAAGACGTGTGATTCTTCATATTGTATTAAAAACTACAAAGTGACTACAATATCGCTTCATAGAAGTATTCTTGCGGCAGTTCATAACAAGCATTACGTCATTCATGATGTTATCTGCACAAATCGTTAGACGTTAGCAAATTATAGTTAGATCATTGTGTACACCTGTAATCAAATAATAAATTACGCTATTGAAGGGTTTGATAAAGAGTTTATCGTTGTGTTGGCTTTTATGATATTTTTGGTATACTGTTCGTAAAGCTATACATAAATTATTGATGGAGATAATTGGCCCCTTGTCGTGCCGATAACTTAGCTGAGAGTGGTTTCTGATTAATGAGGCTATCAAAATTAAGCTTTACGGTGTAGTTGCGATTTATGAGTATGGTTAAAGATATTGCTTGTTTATTGTTTGACTGTAATAAGAGAAGGGGCAAACGTAGGCTAATGTTCTCTGGTCAGGTCACGTTCTGGCGAAAGTCCAGGTCAACAGAGTCTAAAACTGACCAGCCTGCATGAAGTATGTTGAGAGTATCGCAAGTAAGCAAGTGAAAATCTTTAGGCTCTGTCAACCCCTCTATTAAAAAGACGTGACGGTATGTATGTATGATTACTAATATATGTATGATGAACAGAAGGTTACTATGGTAATGTTTGTCTGGTAGATATCACAATTTGCGATAACACAGCCGTAGCTGGTGTTTGAATGCTAAGATTCTATAGTATATACCTTATTTTCTGATTACAAAAAAGAATATCCTTTGTGCGTCCTTAACTACATATTTAGGTATTTTAATAGAGTTACAATATGGAAAATAAAATGCATGAAAGTCGATCTTTCTAGAATTTAAATCTGATTGAACAGGTCTCAATATCTGATAAGTAATTTAAAGTAGGTTATATTTTTTTGTCACTCTTTGTTCATTGATATAATCATATCATATCTGAGAGATATAGAAGGTCTTTCATATAATCTCACCGTCAATCATTTCAAAGGAAAACGATATGTATTTTGAGTTTAATCGCGTGAAAGAATAGCCGAAATCCTTTCTCAGGATTACAAGATATCATTAAACCAAATTAAACCAATATTGTTCAGCGACTTAGCCATTAATACTTAGCAAACAGACAGATATACTTTTGTATTATTGATAAGTAGGTAGATATATCATTTATCTTTTCTATGAGTTGCATTTACGAGCATCACCCATGGGAGGCGTCCATACTTCTAGACTAAAACAACAACATCATATCATTTACGTTACTATTATAGCTACTATTATTATAATGTCAGTTGCAGAAATAGGTAGTTTATCTTTATGAGCATATTTTCTTTGTATACACCACCACATACGTAAATAAACAACAATGATGAATCCATATTTTATGTGTATTTACCCGATAAATAAAAGAGCGTAATGCATTGCACATTTTTCCTTAATAAAATGTACGTAAGATTTCCAAGTCGTTTAATATGACGTTAAAGAATTGAAATGTGATTCACACATTATGTAAATAGGTGACGAATAGTGAAAACTTGCCTGGGCCGAACACGAAACGCCTTTGCCAAATTATCGTCTCTG
Source organism: Catocala sponsa (assembly GCA_963564715.1). Lineage (NCBI taxonomy): Eukaryota > Metazoa > Arthropoda > Insecta > Lepidoptera > Erebidae > Catocala > Catocala sponsa. The sequence continues at coordinate 13,708,586 of OY751341.1, read as the reverse complement.
TGAAAAATGTCCGTTCGTGTCATCATGTTTTTGAACGTGTAACGGTAGCCTCGTTGCGCAATTAAGTGTACCAGGTCAATGCTTAGCTGATTTTGAATGTCGAATTGATTAGAATTTATGGATTATTTTTTTCTGTTGCCGATATTGGAATTTTGAGATGCCTCTATGTTTATTTGATCGCATACTTTGATAGCGTAGCGGTTTAATCTCGCAGAGTTGTAGATCGATGGTCGCATATTGATTTCATTGAATTGTTTCAAGTATAGGTTTGCATACTATATTTTAATATCTGTAACATTCCCTGTGATGCAAAAAATATTACGAAAATAAAAGATGAACGCTTATGCCGCTAAGTTAATTATGAAACCAATCAGTATAAAGATAGTTTAGGACGCGACTACTTTTTAAATGCAAAAGAGGGCGCGACGAACTGCTTGTAGCATAATAAATCCCTAATCCGCAAACTCAATGAAATAATACTACTAATATTCTATCACATAAACACAACACCATCTAGCCCAAACTAAGCAGAGCTTGTACTATGGGTATTAGAAAATAGATAAACATACATATGTATTTACTTTCTTTTTTGTAAATACATACATATTATACATAGAAACACCCAGACCAAGACAAACATCCATGTTCATGCACACAAATGTTTGACTTGTGCGGGAATCGAACCCGAAAAATGAAGATTTATTTATTCTTATTACACTTATTACCAGTATTATTAAGATAAGGTATTAAAAAAAAACAATTAACCTAATTAGTCCGCGCATATGTTTTCTGCAATTAATATTGATTAATTATATTAAGCACCTTATAAATAAATACTTATATATAAAGATAAAACTGTAGGTATGTCTGGTCATGTGGAAAATCCTGTAGGTACTTAATCCTATTGCAATTTGTAATAAGTTTCCTCTTATTGTGTCCTAGCGATTACTGAGAAATGTACTATTATAATTGTTTTATTTGATATAGCCAGAAGGAAAACATTGCGAAGAGCTATTAATTATTGATTGTCAATAATTGTATCGATTTTGTTGTTTATTGGATCAAAACATCACTAACGAAGTAATTTTATCTAAATTTTATGTTTTTCACAAATCTCTTTAATGTATTCTTCTATTTAAGACTAGATTGTGCCCGCAGCTTCGCTCGCGTAAGTGAACTTTTCCTGTATGAAAGGTCCGCTATATTTTGTGGTTCTCCGAACAATATGTATGTAAAACTTCATGATTATTGGTCGAGAAGTTAAGGTGTGAATGCGTAACAAACAAACAAATTTACATTTGCATTTATAATGTTAGTGAGGATAATCGATAGTTTGGGTCATACAATTTAAAAAACTAAATACTTTTTTTACTAAAGTCATATACATGGGCTAAGCAGCTATGAGTACACCATTTTTAAATAGACACACTGACAGTGTCTGAGACGCTATTTAAACTATTACACCATGATATTTTTAATGACGCACTTTTACTTACAGCATATCTTAAACATTTAATCACTTAATATCACGTTAAATATGTTTGCAATTCTAATCTGCTTTAGCAGCCATTAGAAAGAGATACAGCATGTTTAATAAACAGCAATAAATTAATCACCAACATAGTCAAATATTAGTTTAAGCGTAATATTATTAATAGCATTCCAAATCAGTTGCATACAATGTACTATACGTTTAATATTCAAATGGACCCATTTTGGGGTTAATTTCCAACAGCGCTGTCTGTTCCAATGCTCTAATCCCCGCTGACTGGACGCAAATGTAACCTGCTAATAGAAGTATTTATAATTAAAACGCGTATGGTCTGTAAGACCCGACACTCGGCAGACTTGCCAGGTGGTAATTTCCCTGATGTCGGCTCAAACGGGGTTGCCTAATGAAAAATTACAGCCTTCCCTTAGACTTAATAAGAGAATGGACACGAAGATTTATTGAGCGAAACAACCACTTGAGACGTAACAATATGCTTGTTATTTTTGGAAAATTATGTAACGTTTAATAGTAAATTGGTTTTTAAAGTAAAATGAAAAAGGTTATAAGTAATTAATACTTGGACACATATTCAACTCTCATATTTTTCTATAACACAGGTTTTAACCTACCTTCTATTGAAAACGTTGTACTTGTGTGTTTAATTCTGATATGGGAGAAATAAATAATTTATTATTATTTATTATTTTTATGAGGCCTAGTATCTATTCGAAATAAATCATTCATTTATGTATTTAGATCACATACTGAAATTTATCATTGTAAATAAATTTACTCTTAGAAGACCTTTTGGAAGAGGCAAATTTTTTACAATCTTTTAAAGAAGCAATCTTATAAGAACGTTTATAAGAAACTTACATATTTATAAACATTATTTTACAAAGGCTAAATAATTGTCAATAACGTCCGTAGTTAGTAATAATATATTATCTGGCACATAAATATTTTTTTTTGTATTTTCTTTTTGTTATCATGTTAATATCTTGTGTTTATATTAATGATGTGTCTAATAAATTACTTTTCTTTCTTTCTTTCTATTGCAGCTATTACATTAAATACATTATATAGGATTTCTACTTATCGATTACAAAATTAACAATTAACAATCCGGACTACAACAGAAATATGTTAGCCAGTAGCATAATTATGTATTACTAAATTTTGTCCGCGGCTACTCACGCAAATTTGGATAAGGTTAGATTAGTAACAGTACTTTTTTCTGGATGAATGGTACCCTTTGTCTTTGTCTGTTCCACTGACAACGTGTATGCGAAATTTCATGAGGATTGGTCGAGTAGTTAAGGCGTGAAAGCGTAACAAACAAACAAACAAAGAAACTCACATTAGCATTTATAATATTAGTTAGGATGACAGCCGCATTAGCTTATACATTGTGGCCAAATGATTTGAATATTTAAATAGACAACAGCCTAATGACTAAGGAATTAGACTTGCGAAGAAGACATTGTGGGTCCGATCCCTTAGCACTAATAACCTAAATTCTCTTCTAAAACAAGCATTTATTTAAATAGAAATATTTAAAAAAGTACTAGTACTTTGTAATCCAATATATACATATAATAATACCAGCCCTGTATTAAACTTGTCCCACTGCTGGGCACGGACCACTGTGAGAAGGGTTAGGCCATAGTCCACCGCGCTGGCCCAGTGCGGGATAGCAGACTTCACATATCTTCCAGAACATTATGTACAACTCTCAGAAATTCTAATCGCCTCAACATGTTTTCCTTCGCCGTTAAAGCGAGTGATAATTAACTATTTAATACGCACATAACTTCGAACCATCAGAGAGCAAGCCTTAGGATCGAACTCAAAACCTCTGCATGGCAGTTCAACGATATCCCACTAGGCTATCGCTTAACCAAAAATTAATGAGAAAATTAAAGAAAAATCATGTGCATCTGATGATAAGGCCACGTCCTCTTTATTTCCTTTACAAATCATATTGTCACTCACACTTTTACAGCATAATGGTCTAATGACAAAAACAAACATTACTCAAAATATCACACAACAATAGAGAGTACTAGTCATGACATCCTTATCTAAATTTCCGTGAATCACATAATAATATTGATAGTTCGCATCCGGTTGATCAAATCTCTTCACTATTGAAGAAAAATAAGTTAAAATATTGGCGAACCAATGGTCTCAATACAGATCGCTGTAGAAACCTTTAAACATAGGTCTATGACTAGCATAGAATGTTATTTAGTTTCTGCAGATATCTTCTCATATGCTTAACGTTTTGCTGAACCTAGCAACTTACTTAAATGTAAATTCAGAAACCTCGGTAAACTTGCTAGCTCATAAATTTTGACATTCATAAGTGTTACTTTGTGACCTAAATGAATCAATGATTTTTGACTTTGACTTGACTTTAGTAATGGTATATTTGCTAATAAAGTGATACACTTTACATAAAGTAACTTTAGAAGTAGGTAATGGTTACACAAACGTACTTAATGTATACAGGACTCCTGCCCCCAACTAGGTTCGTTAACTGTATCTCTGGAGTCAGTGTTCCATTATATGGAATAGATAATAATGATAGCAAGTAGCAACTTTACTTTTGTCAGCGATGGTAGTCTTGCCATCACCTCGTCTGATAACATGTGAAAACTGCTCATATACATTAACGATGGCAGCGATGCAATCAAGCGGCCTACTATAATTGAAATTAGTGGTCTTAAAACCTTGTTCAGACATCTTTATCACACAGCAAATTTCCTCACGAATACACTATCTTGCAATAATACTAGTCAAAAATACAACTATTATTTCACTAGCCAAAATAATAGTTACAGACCTAACGAGTATTTTATATTCAAGCGTACGTCCGGTTCTATTCTCCCTGACCTTGGGTATGCAAAGAAACAGTTCCGAGTATCTATAGAACTGAATGATTCAGTGCCGCCTGATGCATGTATAATTTATTTTACATACTGAATCGTAAATTGACTTGGAACTATAGTTATCGAGAACAAAACTAAGAAAATAAAGTCAGAGTCTGGATATTAAGATTCTTGGAAAACTGTTAACTGTTTAAGCTTTTGCTGATTTTCAGAAATTGTGCTCGTAGTTAATTAGTTAATGGAATTTTGTGGTAAACTAGACGAAGTGAAGGGCTTTGTTTGCCTTCAAGGTTTAAACGAAAGACTATCTGATTGACTGACATAAACATGTTAGTTTACGAGAGCATCAGAGTTCGCAATAACAAGACCGCGGGGATTTGTAATTAATAACAAATACGTATAAGAATATCTGTCTTCTAAGAAATCGCTATATGTAAGTCAGCTCTAACCTATTTTAAATTAGTACAACACATCGATGATTCATAAATTAAACAAGATATCCCACCGAAATACCTCAAAACTAGTCGACCCACTTCAATAGTTTGTATGTGTTGACGTGACATATTAATTCTGTGCTAAATATTATGCAGATTCCGAGAGATCAAAGTATCGTGACGCCATTGAAACGAAAGAGGTCGTAGCAAAAATTAAGCTCGGCTTTAGCATATATCGTCGGATATATCTCACTCCAATTACTCTCGCGTAGAATTTACTCGCGTATAGGATATTACTAGGGTCATCACGTACGCGCTTCTTGTGATATAAAAAAGGTTCTAATTAAAGAAGTACATTGTACTACGTGTAATTAATATGTATTGCCCATTTGTGCGTCCATGTGCAAAGTGAGATATAAATTAAAGATAAATTATATTAGCAATTACTTTGGCTTTTACTGTACTTATAAATTTTGTATTAGGTGATAATTATTATAATTCGCGACTAATTAAGATAAGATACTAGGACGTTTAATGACCTTAACTAGATTTGAAAGAAATATGCCGTCTGTCCATGATTTTAATAAATGATAATAAACAAAACAGTAGCCTTAAAGAATTAAAGACATACATATATTATTATCAAATGTATCAAAATCGAATGGCGCTTACATGTAAACAGATAAGCACCTTTCTTATTAGATAAAGCCGTCACTTTCTACCGCAATGAAGTTACGTCACAGATAACAGTATACATGCCTACATATTCAAGTGCGTATTAAAGTGCAGAGTATGACTAATAGTGCTAGTGTAAGGCCGATTATCTAAATTTAAATTATTTAAAAATAAAAATAACTTTTCTTTTTTAAATAAATATTTATATATCGAATTGTCTTATGGACTTACCACATTATGACAATTCCATATTTGGATGTAATATTTTTTTCATTTTACTTTAGAGCATTAGACAAATAGCCGTAAGAGGCAGAAATGGCTATTTAATATTACACGCTTGATAACCGAAGCTAACGGCTTAATGCTTTAACGTAATGGCTGCACTGTAGGTACTTATGTGTTTACAGTAATAGGCAATGCAATTAACCAAGCTGCCAAACATCTCTAACCACTTTTAGAGGGAGCTAAGATGACAAAACCAAAAAATCGACCAATCAAAAGTTGTTTTTGTCACATTGATCGTGCACGTACTCAAACTTAAAACAGAAATAAAATTTAATACTCTTCGTTTTAGGACATTGTTATTCTTACATATATTTATTAGAGGTGGGATAAGGCGTCTCCAATCGATAACAAATACTCTGAGAAACGTTCCCTAATTTTCCCTAAACTTCTTTACCGACAATCCCTACCTATAGTTTTGTGACAACCTTAAGTATGACGAGTCTGACACATCGGGATGAGATTGTATTAGCGCGAGCCGGGGTTTCCTCACGAAGCGAAGGCCCGATGGTGCTTTCCACCGAGATTAGTCTTGCATAATATATAAAGTGTCTTTTATTAGTTACCCTGACTTTTATAGTGCATTCGCACCAGAAATGCCACAATATTATGTCAGGAATTTATTCTTGTTTATTCTGATGTTGTTTATACAAATTATGGCGAGTGTTTCGTATGAGATCCGTCTGTATCTAAGGACAAAAGCATCGGTGTTATTTATGAAAGACGTTTGAATATATCTTAGGAATCTTCATTGATTTTCTGTTGTTTACGTTTTGTTTTGTCATATGAAATGTCGTAAATTACGTACGTATTGTATGACATTTTACAAAACAATATAAATCGTGACGGAGCATTAATATCGTAAAAAGAGTTGCATCTTGTGTTGTTTAAGATTGGAGTTTATTCTACGTTAAGGCTGAAGGGTTTCAAAATACATTAGGATTTTACTAAATTATAGTTAAATATACCTAGCTATTTTTTAGGCAGTATGTTTCTGGCCTTAGACGGCTTAATAAGTTCGTAGACCCTGGTACTGCTTTGCGTTGTATATTAGGGGTAAGTAGCAGTCGTTTGTAATAAATGTTAATTATTATTATGCTTTAGTGTGTTGTTCGTTCCACATACCTAATTTATATTATATGGGGCAATATTACCCCACCACCCTATAAAACTAGCATACGATATACGATAATATTTTTGAATGTTCTGTTAAGTTCTATAAAGAATTACGAAGAAAGTAAAATTTCTAATAAAATAATTAAATAACAATAAATAAATCAAATCTTTTATTTCAGGTATAATTAATAATCGTAGGTATATTATGTTGTATAGTCACAAATGTATAGTGCGCAATAAAGAACAACTATGATTACGAAGACATTGACATGTCTGCAATATTAGTTATTAACTGTTAATGACATTTCGTACTTGTAACAATACGTAATATTGTATTTTATGACTGTTATTAAAAGCTAACTTAATGCCAACTCAATAAAATATACGTTCATTATAAGTCATAACACAAATCAATCTGTTCTCTACTTTAAATTTAAATTTCGAACAGCATCCGAGCTAAATAGGTCAAATTGATATGGTTCGTATGCATATGCATCGTGCTATGCTACCAGAGTAGATGAAAAGTTGAATAATACATACTTCTTTACAGTTCTCTATTCTATACCTGTTTTACCTCTGCTAACTAGGCTGTATCTATATTTATCATAGTCCGTTCCTAATTTAAATTAATTATTACTATAAGAAATCGCCATAAATATTTTACATTTCTGTGGTTCCATTTTTAAAAGTGTACGTTGTGTATGAGTATAGAGTTGAGCTAAATAGCCATGTAAACTAGCTTGTACTAAAACCGTAAACTTTACTAGTGTTTACTGAAACGCACGCACACTGACGTAAATCTTGTATACGAGCGAATAATTTAATTCATACACATTGCGTGTGGACGGAAATGTCCCACATGCCGCGTTTAGTTTAAATGACCTAAGAGTTTGGAAACACAATGTTTGGGATATAAAGGCACTGGTATGCGGGATGTAGGCACCATAAATTTGCTTCACATGGATTTACGTAATAATAAACAACCTTATATTTTTTCTAATATCTTTAATCACTTTCAATATTTACGTCATAAACTATCTAGGGTAGGTACATAATTTAGTACCTCCGATTCGGTTTTGATCTTAAGGAAAAGGGATTTTTAAATTTATTTCTTTGACATAAAATAGATAAAAAAATGTGTTTACTGTATTCTTTTTTTATTGCTTCTTGTACAGGTTTATGTCTTTTTATTTAATTTTCTGTAAAGTTTTTAATCCTATAAAACTTTTGTTAGCTAATCTTTGTTCATATTATTGTTTCTTTAATTGTGTTATAAGTACATTTTTCTTTTAATTATGAGTTTAGAACTAAACTCATCGGTACCATAATTAAATCAAGTTTTTAATAAGTTCGCTAGTGCCAGCAGTAAGATAACAACTTCAAGATAGTGCTAGAAAATAAAATGTTACTTTACGCTATTTATACATAGAAGTCTTAAAGTTGTATCCAACCGATTCTTGGATCGTATTATTAGTTTGTTTGGCCGCCATGTCGGAGGTCTTGGGGCTCCAATCTAAGACCTTTGGCCTACCAAAACATTGTAACAAACGTGGGGTTGTGATCTTAACCTCTGCTATCCTTAGTGCATTGGAGCAGTAGGTTTTATTTTTCCTTCTATAAATGTGAAAATTTGGATGTTTGTTACTCAATGTCACCTGAATTGCTGAGCGTATCTTGATGAGATTCGGCATGGAGATAAGAGAGACAGCTATGCTGCACTTAAACACAGGCTTTTGTTAAGAAATCTGCATAATGGCTAACGAAGAATTAATATTCTCCGTTTCTTTCGTGAGTTATCCGAAAACATGGAAATGTATTCTGCAACTGGTATCATACGGCTGCCTTTCTCGTTAAAACTTTGATCGTCTGACGTTTTACAGTGCCCGTTGGATATAATGAGTTTATATACTAATTGATATTTAAATCACTTGCTACAAAAGATAAATGTATTTTAAAAGATAGAATATTTATTTCTTACCATTTTCTTAAGTTTTAAAAAGCATTTATCTATAATAGACAAAACAAAAAAAAAAGGACACGATTTGAATGTATTTGATTTGGAAAAAGAATAAACAAACAAAACACAGCGTTTATAATGCTGGTTAGTATTAAAAATATATTTTGGCTGTATGCCGTAATGCGGCATAGAGACACGTTGCACAATGTGACCAAACCCTTAGTTGGCACATTGACAACTATTTCACGGCATTTGTCCTGTGTTGTCAACCCGGTCAGTGGCTTACTGTTCCCTCATTTCAACTTTATAACTAGGAAGAAATTAGTGAAATGGGACTATTCCGCTAAACGCGCCAATATTTAATTGTAACAGTTTCCTTGATCGTTTTATGTCTCAATTCACGATGACTTATATATCCTAAACCTTTTAAACATAAAGAGATGAAACGTTCTATATTTAAAATTGGTTTTGTCTTGCTGTCACTGGTATAGGGGTTTTAATGAGAGAGAGAAGACTATGTTGAGGACACCGTCAACAAGAAAGGGAATAAAGTACTGTTTTCCCAGTAGTAGGTATTATGGCCTATGTCTATATTAAGCAGTAGTTTAGTTTGTTCTGTTTTTATAATTATCGTGAATATTTCTGCAGATATTTGGTTGGTCTTCCTACAGCTTAAATCCTGCATATAATATAAATATAAAAAACTGCACATCAAAGATATACAGGCAATCCTATGCTATGTTAAATTATAGACGAATAACTAAGTTTTAAACTATGAACATTTAACAAATATATATAATGTCTACATAATAACATTATGTATGTAATATTACGTTAGACATTACGCTAACACGCCAAAGAATTGTAATACCGATGTATTTCATAAATGTTGAATGCTTTCGACACAGTACGTTCGTTTTCACGGCGTATTAATGCAGAATTTCTTTTAGATTCGTCATGTCTCATTTCGCATGCAATGCAAATAATCAGGTCGAACGTCAGACGCACGTTTTCTATGCGATTTATTTATCTGGGTGATGGGCTCGGCACCATCTTGTCTAGACTTTCCATTGTATGAACATCGCATATCAGCCGCCATATTTCCAAAAGGTTAAGGTAAGGCTGTATCATGGTGCTTATGTTGGTAGTCGATCGTGAGGTCTTGGGATCTAATCCTCTATAGAAAACATTTTCGAGATTTGCTATAAGAATTTTGTAAGTGGCAGTATGAAGTCCAACTATATGTCCTGTAAGCGTCGTAGTCGCCATATTCATTAAAAGTAAGGCTCTATCATGACGGTTAGGTTTGTGGTCGATCATGATTCCTGGATTCTTATCCCGCATAGAAAGAAATATTTTTGTTTTTTGTCATCGTAATTTTGTTTGAAGTCCGACTATATGTACTTTAAGCGATCCTATTACGTAGGATCCTAACTAATATTATACATGAATGCGAATGTGAGTTTGATTTGTTACGCTTTCACGCTTTAACTGATTGATCGATCATCATGAAATTTAGCAAGCATGTTTTAAGGGGAACAGAAAAATACTTAGGGTGCCTTTCATCCAGAAAAATGTATAGTTACTAATCTAACCTTATCTCAATTTATGCGAACAAAGCCGGGCGCAAATCTAGCCAAAAATATAGCTGAGTAAATGTGGGTGTGAAAATTACTATTGCCTACTCCTTTGGGGTAAATAGATGTGAGACTGTGTAATGACAAACATGGCTGCCGAAATGTTAGTACACGCTTAATCTTAGATCTATAGTAATAATAACTCTAAGCACGATTTTGTGTTATCTATTTATTTGAGAATTATAATAAATGTACAAAAGATATGCATGTTGCAATTACTAACCAAAGATAAAGAAAAACGTTAAACAATTATTATGTGCCGTGACTGTGTAATAATAATAATCTCTACATATATATATATATGTATATACATATATATACATATAGGTATATATATAATTTTGTAACTGGTCGATGTAATAGGATATATTTAAGAAAAAAATATGTGAGGGGTCTTTATAAAAGCTATAGAAACCAAAATAATTATTTTAATTTTTTATCTGTCTGTATGTTTGTACGCGCATCACGCAATAACTACCACGCAAAATTGAATGTGGTTACCACAGTTGCATTGATGGAAGCCTAATTTAAAGTCTGGTGCAAGTTTCATCTTAATGCGCTGCCTAGAAATCGAGTATGAGTGTAGATTATCTTCTTCTTACATGCAACGAAAGAAAAATATAGATAGGTACCTACTTCCAAAATCCATTGTAAAGAAGTCGCGGTCAAAATCTAGTACGAAAAAAACATTTAAGTTGCCCTGTGTATCGTAAAATTTAGTATCTTAGCTTGGTATCCTTATATCCCACGTGTGGTCGGTCATCCGTACCCTTAATCTAAGGAAGGTGAACGCACGCGTGAATGGCATAAAAACTCCTCGATAACATTGACAGTGGATGATGAATGACTGGAACTTGACGACGCAGCTTACGAGGTATAAATCAAACCTTCTCCGCTGTTTATTTGTTTTTGTCGTCACCACGTGTGTCCTTATCATTGAAGAAGAAAAATCGCGTGACAAAAGCATTAGGTTAAATCTTGTTAATCCGTTTTTCTTACAGTGACGACGGATGCAAAAAGACTTATTTTTGTAACGATGCTTAATCCGCTTTTGTGTAACACCGGTTTTCTTTAAAATATTATTTTAGTACTAAGATAGCGAGCATTTTCCATCGGCTATGGATGCTTGTAGTACTAAGAGACCGTTGAAAAAAGGATTGGCTGTGCTGCCAGTATTAGAGATAAAGATTACTGATACCCTGCTGACTGCATAGCGCCTCCTTTTAGCGGTAGATAAATATTTTTATTGTATACACAATATAATAGTGATGCGCATTAAAGCATTCGAATGATTTTTGGATACAGTTGTGCATAATTCGAGACCTTCTATATATGGACACTGACGTGGTGTACGTACTCATGTATAGCGCAGTCAACGCATTTAAATGCAATTGTGATACATCCCTCGTCGTCTTAGAAATTTCAGACGGGACATTCAAGGTATTAATTATTGGTTTTCATAATCTAAATAATTAAGTACGTTTCCTATAATAATCATTCTCAGCTGATTAGTTCATTCAACCTCTTCAATTTGATAAAAGAAAACAAAAGTATACATTTAACTATATTTATAGATTTATTTATAGATGTGAAAGAGCGGGGTGTCCTAGTACAAGTATTGTTATATGCTTAAATGGATACTCCAAACACTAGGTTAAGGAAACACCGAATGTTTACGAAAATAAATATGTTTATTTAATTTATTTTTTAAAACTATGTGTACAACATGTATGCAATCTACCGTTATAAGTACGGAGCTCATATCAACAAACACTTTCCTCGCAGCCACTTTACACCGAGCTCGATCACATAAATCACTAACAAATCGATTAAAATCCGTTACATATAAGAAATGTACTTGCAATTCCGTACATATCAGCTAAATGGACCATATCGAATGATACGTACTACAAACTGTGCGTTCTGTTAGTCCGCAAGCATTTATTGGTCGTCACGACTTTCGTGATGTTCTCGGCGTAGTTGGAATCAGTATTGAGAGTGCCGTGTCCGTTTAACTGTATTTGTTTGGCACACGTGTGTCCTGGCCTTTATGGTAGTGTAAACAGTTTTTGTGCATGGAGGTCTTTTGATTTACTTAAAAGAGGTTGGTATGATTCGTTGTGTTTTGATTCTAATACAGGCTGAAATGCTAAGTGCTAAGAGCTACCCCAGCTTATAATTGGCTAGCAACACCAGGAAAAATTAATCTGGTGTTGCCAAAACCTCTTGAATATATTCGCGACGTATTCACGAAAACTAATTGTATTTTAAATTTAAAGACTTAAAAATTTTATATGTTGTTTAATTTCCTTGCGCTTTCTTTTAATATCTAAACTTCGCAGGACGGTAGATACTGTTACTTGTATGAATAAATAAATTTAAAGCTATATTTGCAAGTTTGCAATGTTTCCCAAGCACCAGATCAGATTCAAGCGTGGCACAATAACAACGGAAAGGATATTAAGAATAATTCTTTCAAATAACGCTGGGAGAAAACAATTGTATGTTGCAAAAATATGAATTCTCTCGGCGTATAAATTATTTCCAGAGCTTGTCACTAATAAGTTCTTTGTGTGAAATACTGCTTTGAAAATATAAACAAAGTTTGAAACGCAAGCAAAATATTTTATTTCTTAATAAGTTTATTTTATCGCCGCAGTAACAATTTTACTAAAGGTATCGTTATAATTGGAATATACAAATTAACGCGATACCATACAACGTGAATGAACATTTGATTTTGTAGTTTTTCGTGCAATGCAACGCGAGGGATCAAAAAAAAAAAAGAGTATTTGAACAAATCAAAACATTTTCCTATTTCTACAAATATAACATTTTAAAAAGTCTGCCTTAGTACTTCCCTGGCACTTACTAGAACAAATCAAACAATAGCAAAACCGCAAAAAGTCCTAACCACGGTTTTATTCCCTAACTGTTCCGTTATTTTATTCTACCAAGTTTCGAGCAACAATAGAAAACGCGAAAACGATCAAACGACTAAAAGTGGAGGCAACAGCAAAATACTCGGAACACCCTAATAGTCTGTTCGGTCAAATCTCAAAGTTACCAAGCACTCTTATCGAAATGTTCTTAAAACTTTAAACTAAAAGCAATACAAGCTACGGTGAATTTTCCTCCTTTGTACTGTCACAAAGCAACGCTTTCCGATGGCATTACACAAGTTTAGATGTTCATGATTGTTCGAAACTTTTGATTCCTTTAAGACTTCGGTAACGTCGCGGACAACGCAGGGTAAAGAGGCTATTTGTCTGTTAATTAATTAATTAGTTGATGGAGAAAATTTACAGTTTAATAAAGTGTCAAGAACTTGAAACTTTGAGCGACTGGTTTGGCTTTTGTTTAGACAAAGAAACTAACAGTTTGAGATATACATATTTATAACTGGAGAGATTATACAGTACCGTACTGGCCAACTGTAAGTTTGGTAAACTGCACATAAGTCTGCCAACTTGCACCTGCTTAACTTGGCGCAGTGATTTATTCTTTCTAATTTTAAGAAGCTTTTAACGTTCTTATTTTAAAATGGTTTTAACATTTTTATTTTAGAGAAAAATCAAGCCGTATCTCTGTAGGTCATTAAACAAGATTAAACATCTAACCTTATTTTCTAGTAATTTTATTAATGGATTTCACTTCTACTTATATGCTTCTATTTTTGAACATCATAAACAAAAACAAGAGTTTATATAATCCGCATCATTACAAGCTATAAAGCTTACAGAAAATTGTTTTTGTCCCAAGAATTTAATAAAAAGAAATACAAGGCGGCAATTTTTTATCAAAATTGGTTGTGAAAACTCTTAAGTTTATAATGTTACATGAATCTCGTTACTGTTACGCAAGTAAAAATGCCTTTGTAAATTTAATGGCCTCCAATTAAGGTAAGGCTACAATACGATTTTGCTTCGGTAATATCAGTCAATTGGCGGCGTGATAAACCACGTGTTCATAGTTATTCCTACGAGTTGAAATTTATATTGGTTTACAGTATATTTGTTACGAGTAATCACTTGGAATTGAAATTACATTTTTGGGAACAAATTCGGCAGTGAATGGAACAGGCAAAGTGCTATTAGTTTTGCTGTCAAGATATTCTTAGTAACAGCAAGAAGCCTGGTACTGAGTGCGGTCATCTCGTCCTCTATAGCCTGAGAGCTATCATAGTTAGGTAATGTTGAATGTTATATGCCTTTGCTTACCCTTTCGAAAGAGGTGAGGCTATCTATGTATATAACATCAAAATACATTTTCCTCGTTCCGGCAACGAATAAGTAGGATTCGAATAGGTTTTGTCGTTATTCTGTTTTCCAATGTCATCGTTTGTTTGTTTTTGGCAGTGTTTGGCTTAGGTAGCCAGACTACTTTCCAATATATTTTTAGTGATTATATTATTACTAGATGTTCCCGCGGTTTCACCCGCGTTTATCGTTACTGCGCCGCCCCCGTGGGTCGTAGCGTGATGTTATATAGGCTATAGCCTTCCTCTATAAATAGGCTATCCAACACTAAAAGAATTTTTCAAATCGAACCAGTAGTAATCACGCAGAATAAACCAGGAGAAACATCGTTTGTACTATGTCTGTAATGGGTAATTATTTTGCTGCAATGTTATTTTAAAACTGCGATATCTCCTAAGATATTCATTGAAATCGAATGATGTAAAGGGCAATTTTGTTTTAAATTAAATACTTGTGATGAATAGCGTATTTATTTGGATAAGTATTAATATCATGTTTATAAAAATACCTTCGCAAATAATGCATTATTTTAGAACAAATTTCGTTAGCATAAAAATGGTTATAGTGAGCCAACCTTAAAAGATAGACATAATAATATGCTGTCGCGGACTTTTTTTTAGAACTTTTAAAGGGGAACAATTTTGTCATACATTATTTTTGCGAAACTTTAACTGTTTACGCAGCGCACGCAGCCGAAGCTCTCAAAAGGAAAAAATAACCTCCGATTTTGAAACATTCTTCATTGGTGCTCCGCTCCTATTGATCTTAGCGTGATGATATACCTATAGCCTTCCTCGATAAATAGGCTATCTAACACTGAAAGAATTTTTCAAATCGGACCAGTAGTTCCTGAGATTAGCGCGTTCAAGTAAACAAACAAACAAACTCTTCAGCTTTATAATATTAGTATAGATTGTCTATACCTACTATTATAGTTTTACGTTTGAAAGAATGCTGGTGTTTTATAAATTTAGTAAGACGAATAATCATTTGTTATACCCAGAATAAATATGTAAAGCACTTATTATCTGTTTTAGAAATTGATATTTATGAACAAAAAGTTCAGTAGCGCATAGAATTTTTTTATTATAAGAACAAACACAATGGATACGTTGTTCTGAGATGTCAATGAACGATAAAAATTATTCCATCCAACAATATCATTCAATATCAATAACCAATAATTTATACAAAGTGGGTCTTTGTTATTATACAATATTTCATTACTAATATTATATTCATTGCATGGATGGCGCAGAAGCTCTCTTATCTTGTTTAGTGTTATAAGGTTCGATGCCTATACGGAATCCACAAATAGTTGATTCGAGTCTAGGTGTTTTCTTGTGTAAGAATGCTTCTTAAATTTATTTTATTTAGGTATTAAATGCGGGGCTAGTCTTTATATAAAAGCAGTAAATTTATTGTATCGTATAATCATAATGAAATTTCTTTCATAACTAGTAATTCATATACTACGCTTTCGAATGTGAAACTGATGCTTTTTATACCTTCTTAGTCATGCAAAACTAATTAGAGAGTTGTTTCAAAGCATGATCCGATCTTGGTATAAAAAACGTCGTGGGAGTGAGTTTTCCAAAGAGTGAATACTTCTGTTTTTTATTCCACAGTAACAATTGTTTGGAACAATGTCTTTTGGCATTGTTAATGATTCGCGTGCATTATTTTTGTGCATTCACGGGTACTTTTTAGTGGAGTTATACGGTGATTGTTTTCGAAATATGTGGTCTCATTAAAATGTTTGCTACATGTGATAATTATTTATTGATTGAGTAAGAATTACATCGCGCGGTGTCTGCAATGTGTAATATACATATTCATATTATGTTAGTTTAATAGGTTCATATCAATTTAATTTAGCATCTATTGCATAATTCTAAACGTTATTATAATAACATTTAAAACTTATATTATGACAAGTAAATCTTGCCGGCTCTCAAAATCGTGACGATTTATGAGTCTAGAGTTCGTTCTTCTATACAATTGGCAACACTTTCTCACAGAATATTAATGTTCATAATAACTTGAAGTACTTTATATCTAAAACAGTATTCGTAATGTCTTCACATTTATTTATGTATTATCTGCGTGGTTGAAGGGACGTCGCCCTTCAAAATTCTACTTATATCCCAGTAATTTATATGAACATTGAACCCTTAGTGCATCTTTAGCATACCTATTTACTCGGAGAAACGGCCATTAAATTTTGAACTCCACTTTGATACCATTTATATTGCTTAGCAGTTCTACATGTTTGGTTGATAGCGCCGATTTATCTGGACAATTTCAAGTTGTTTTTGAGTAGATTTTAGCACAGAACATGATGTTGTTGCGATAAACATCACATTTACTTAGTATTGTCGTTAACTTAAACAAATCTTTACAGTTTTTAGTTGTACGTGTGTAGATTTTAGTACGAAATTTATAATCTTATTGTAATAATTCACAGTTTCGGCGTTCATCCATCTTTAGTATGTTCCATTATAAGTTTGGCATCTCTATAGACTCAACAGTTTTGAGATTATCTAATTCAGCAGTTTTCAAGTGTTAAACTTTGCCATAGTTAAGAATTTCTTAAGATATCGAAATCGACTTAGATATTGATGACTTCCAAATAGTTCGTATCATAATAGCTACTTAAAGTAAAATTCAATTTAGTTTTATATAATAATTATAAGATATCGTGACTCTTGAGGAGTCTTCAGACGATTTTATTAACTTGACAAACGAGATATGTTGATTTATTTCTAAAAATATATTAAAAATGCTTCGTTTTAATTCTTATAATGTCGAGATGACGAGATGTGCAATCTAAAACCTTTGTGATTTTATTCAAAAATGTAGTGTACTATTCTGTCTTAGAGACTTAATATGTTTATTTTCTTTGAGTTTTCATATTAAAGTGTTCACGTTCATAAGAGATCGTTTCCATTCATCACAGTAGAAGTACTACTTGTCAGTTATTTTCTATATATTCGTTATTAATAACGTTAAATAAAAATATATACGAATATTTAATTCGATTTTCTAAGCTTTATTTTTCTTTATGTAGTCATATGGTCAATGTCATTTCGTATAAAGACTAATTAATTAAACTCAAGCACAATAATACAAAACCTTTTTTGTTATATAGTTCAGCTACATTAATCATCCTTCGTTTTATTATCTCAAGTTAATTAAGATCGGCTTAGTACATCTATATAACTTCTTTTACTAATTCGTATTGGTCTGCAAGGAGACGAATTAATAAACAAACAGAAGTAGCTAAAAAGAGCTGTGTACATTTATGAAAAGTATATTTTATTTTGTAAAGATTGAGTGAGGCGAAACTCGCTGAAGCCTACTAGCGTCTAATACCGTCACTTTCGAACATGCTTAGTCAGCTAATGCTAATAAAAGTGCGCCAGGGGTGTGCAGTCGAGCGAAACGCATACCTGCGAGGAGCCGCCATACTTGGTCAGGCAAACACAAGTGGAAACGGAATTAAATGCCACTTCTTACAACACAAATGCCATAGTATGTGAGCTATTTATTTGATGGAAAGAATTTAGACTACATTATTAGAATCTTTACCAGTTAATATTAGGAAACATGGATTTAAGGAATATTACGAATGTTTGCATATAGATAATAGTAGATTTTACCCGCGACTTCGCTCGCGTTAATGTAAATTTTTACAGTAAATTCTTAACAATTTTTTTTTACATTTGGAGTGCCTTGACGCGTACCCCTCTGCGGGGGCGGGAAGAGGGGTTATTGCGGACTCTTAACCTAAGGTCTTTTAACCTTTAGGTAGCTATGTTCTTTTCTGTATCCCTGACAACATGTATGCGAAATTTTATAACAATCTGTCGAGTAGTTAAGGGGTGAAAGTATAACTAATAAACACACATTACCATTTATGGTATCAGTTAGGATTACGAAAGATACGAATGTTTCTATCTTTAGCTATGGATATGTCACCTTGATTACAAACAAAGGTATTTGTAACAAGTGTCAAAAGTACCAGTGAAAATACATATGAAAAGTTTTATATTTAAAATTTTTAACTGAAGAAAGTAGAAAGCTCACAATAATCAGGTACGTGTAACTGAATGGGCCCATTGTGTCCAAACCTTATGTGCCGTATATATGAAAATTTTACTTGTCGTTTAAGAAAAGGAAAATTTCTGAGAATGAGGCGAGAATTCTCAACGGTAACGTCTAATTTAATGATATTTCACAGTTTAGTATCATTGTTGAAAAGTAACAATTTCTATTTATAAGAAGAATAACCTAGTGATGGTACATTGAACTTTAATATTTAATTGAATCTGAATAAAGGTTAATTGTATAAGTACCTAAAATAATTATATTTAGCCTATCAGCAGACGCCATTATCATATTTAGGGTAAGAATAACAAGAACAAAAAGTATTTTGTAGAGTATAATGTGTGTTTACCGAATTCGTTCGTAATAATGTCCTACCAATCAAAATATTCAAATTCAGAACATCGAGTCTTATAATAACTTATTGCTTAACTATTTAGGAGTTCATAATTCGACAATGACTAACTACATAATATTAAGCTTTATAACGTTCATGAGTCTATTCATATTTAAACACATGCGGTCATAGTTAATAAAATAAAACACAGACCAACAGTCTCTTACAATACACATGGTGTTCATACATGCAGGCAAATGTACTTTCGTCATGCTGCTTCAGACAATACAGTACAGAGTCCCACTTTCGCAACCGTTTCACATTATGTCCCATAACATTGTTATGGTGTACGATGTTTGTTTTATTTCGAAAATGGGACGCATAGAGATTATGGTGCTTACGTTCAAGTGTTAGTTTTACGATGGGAAACATGCATCGATGGGATTATAAGGACTACTTTTGTTGACTTTTTTGACATGCCCTAATTTAAATTTAGAATTCTCATTTTAAAATTTTAAAGCGATGAGTTATAGAGTAAACATGTTAAATAATCTGATTATATATGCAGCCAGTATCTTTTTTGAATCAATTTGTAATTGTTTATACCAATAAAATGTTATTCAGCCAGTATATTCTCGTTGGTTGTTTATCAGTAAATCCTTCAATTGTTTTGTAGCCCTAAACGAAAATTACTGTTACAGTTGTTCTACTTTCTGTTTTATCTCTGATTTATTTTTACAGTTAACGAAGGTACTTTCTTTTACAAACAAGAGTTTATTCTCTTTATTTATACGAATGGTTGCGGTGAATGTTGGGAATACAATTTAAAAATACCAGTATTATTTTATATTTTGTAGTTGCAATTTATTTTTGTATTTTTCCATAGATGCAGTTATGGTCGTACTATTTTCATTAAAGTTAAGTCCCAGTAGGATATGTTACCAAGTTCTGGGAAATTACTTTGGAATTTACGCAGGACAATATTGCTGTGTATTTGTTATTCCAGTAACTATATTACACGAGGTTCATCCCGCATTATACTTGGTCATCCGTTTATTTATATGGAGCTAGAGCTAAGTGCTTGGTAACAATGCTGTGGTTTACCTGTTGTATATTTACGTACATTGCAAATGTATTATGAATATTTGCAATTACTATATATGGTAATGTGTATATCTTTTTATGTGTCTATTGCTTCACTGTTCATATACGTAATATATTACATGTTTTAATTAATTCTTTCTTCATTACAGGTAAGCAATCTATTTTGGCGTTATACCTCTCTCGAGAGTTTTAAAGGTAAGTATTATCTACTAGCAAGGAACTGTTATAGTTCAGTGATTGGATATTCGAAGTCATTACTTAATTCATGTCGTGAGATAGCCGCGTTCCCCTATCTCAAAGTATAAACATTTCCATAAAAAATGATGATCGTAAACGGTTTAAAGGGGAAACAAACTCAAGTATAGCTGTGTAACTATAAGATTTTTCCTGAGTCCCTGTCGCTATCAAAATCGGACTACTGTCAAAGTTTACAACAAATATAATTTTTAGAAATCGAATGTAAAATTTGCGTTATATTTCATATCACAGCTCAGCGGAATTCCTATAAAATAAGGGTAAGTAAATACTCCCAACATGCCACTTATTAGTTTTCTAAACTATTAAAACTTAAAGCACCTTACAATTACGATTTCTTTAAGGTACTATCGTCTCTATTTCCATCTTCCTTAAGTGTATATTGCCGTGGCCTGTTCTACCAGATGCTGTTACAGTTTAAAGAGTGTACCGTCCAATGGCGGTCAGAAACACACGCGATGTAACGTGCACCTGTTTGAACACGCAATTTCTTCGGTAGCCATATTACTTGGTACAATCTAGAACTTATTACTGAGCTATTTCCATGCCTACTTTTTATGGCTGTTGTTGAACATACACGATTTTTGATAAGCGCTTGTAATTTGTTATAAAATCCGGTAGTTATACATAGATGCTAGAAGCTGTTACAAATTGTAATACATGAATGCTAATGACCATGTTAGATGATGTTGTTTAAGAACCTGCGCTTACCTATATTTTTTTAAAGACTGCATAGAGTATATATTATAAATTTGTAAAAGCATAAATGGAAGAAGCAATAGGTATATCTCTAATGAGGTCAACATTGCTTATCAGAGACATCTTTCATAGGTCCTTTTTTAATTAAAATATCTTTATTTGCCTGATGGTATTTTGGCACACCTTATTCTTACACCATTATAAAGTTGTTTACTAAAATCTATACATTTTACTTCTATATAAAAAAATAGCACAAACGAGATGCAAAATGCAATAAATTTTGTTCTATTTTAAACATTTATACATAGTCTGTCTCTGGTGCCAATTCTGTTGTCACAAAATTCTCTATACTTAACTAAAAATCACTAAAAATTTTTTTAGTCCTGTCGCTTTTAACGATTTCAGAATACGAAATGTCATTTGAGAGGACTAAACTAAATTTTAGTTATTTTTAGTTAAGCTTAGAGAATTTTGTGACAACAGAATTGGCACCAATGTCTTCCTTATATATCGAGAGCAGGGTTATAATTCACTATGTTGATGAGGTACAGTTTAATGCTGTTTAGCAGACTATAAAGGAACGACTATATTGTAGAACAAGTGGATATTATAATATATCACGAGTAATAACTAATAATATACATACGTGTATAGTGTCACACCTATATTAAGCGATAGGCAGAGCTATATTATATACCCATGTTTAGCCAAGTATGGTTTTAGATTCCTTGTCATAAGCCGTCTTGGAGTTGCGTCTTCCAGACTCCGAGCTGCTACTCCAAATGTCTCGACTGAAAACCCAGTACCACTTTGCCCAACCCTGAAGTCGTACCAAAGAAGATCTCATGCACAGTAGAAACATCTAGTACCATCACAGACTATAGACATATAGAAATAATATGTAAACATACATATATCAAACGTGTTGTAATATAAATAAATCACAATTCATAAAATGTAATGAAGACCAAAATCTAGTAATGTTCAAATTCGTGGAATATTATTCTTACAACAAACATGTCGATATATAGTCAGCTAAAAAACATACATTACAAAAAATAATAAAATAAACAAAAACATGTCTATATTCGTACAATTATTTCCGTTGAGGTGCTAGGTGAAGGTCGTCGGGTGACGTGAGCTGTTTTAGGTTTAATGTCTTGTATAGCATGAAGCCATCCATGTCACCTATTTGTAGAATAGTTTGTCGTATGTCACTGAGATTTTTGGTGACACGATCTGCTTTTTTGTTTATTATGTGGGAAGGTTTGTAAAGGAGGTCGTTATAGTGAACATAGTATCGATTTAAGGTCGATTTTATAGGCTGCTAAAGATTGCGTTTCTGGTCTCGTGACATAAGTGTGCGTTATTATTGCGACCGACCGAGTTCCCAGGTACACCACTATACTATGCTATTAGTATTGGATTTTTATTCCAGGAAATACTCCGATCAGTACAAAGTTTTACGTAGGATTAATACATATCGCCAATGTGGGTATAATAATTCGACGTACACCTGTGCCATATAGGCATAATTTTAAGTAAGTTTATTATACTAATACTAGATGTTCCTGCGGTTTCACCCGCGTTTATCGTTACTGCGACGCCCCCGTGGGTCGTAGCGTGATGTTATATAGCCTATAGCTATAGCCTTCCTCGATAAATGGGCTATCTAAAACTGAAAGAAGTTTTCAAATCGGACCAGTAGTTCCTGAGATTAGCGCGTTCAAGCAAACAAACAAACAACCTCTTCAGCTTTATAATATTAGTATAGATTGTATAAGGCTTGAAATTATTTATTCTTGGTTTTATATATTTTTTATAACAAATCAGAACGCTTAATATGTCCCTTATGAGAGCAATGTAAGGTGTAATACGACTATATGCCGCCATATTGCCTTTCAAACGTACAACCAAAAACGCATTCTTCGTATCGATTTTATAAATTTTTGGTCGTTATACTTCAGCTCTAATTTCTACTAACTTCACAATAGCTGTACGCAATACCTTTATAAAAGACAATATCCAATATCGGTCTAATGATACAGATTTCTGTTGGCATTGTTTTGAAATCACAACGATGATTTATTGTGTCCATAAATTCACGACAGGCGCAAATATTTAGTGCTAAACGTTGCGAGGCGTATTGCCATTCGTGTATCAAGTTGATTTCTATCTATTTTCATATTGATTCAATTAATTACGGCTCTTACATAAATGACAGGTTATTATGGGAAAGGATCTTGATAAATGTCTTTATTTCACACGAAATTATTTATATTTACCAGGGTTTCCATTTATATTCAGCTAAGAATATTTTGTTGTATATCTACATATACATTTAGAGGCGTGTGTATCTAAAATAACAGTGTATAAGTTCTCATGTATATGTCTACCTATTTGTTCTTGTATACTGCAAAACCATTAATCGGATTTTGATGCGGATTGCGTATTTATTATCTATACTAATATTATAAAGCTGAAGAGTTTGTTTGTTTGTTTGTTTACTTGAACGCGCTAATCTCAGGAACTACTGGCCCGATTTGAAAAATTCTTTCAGTGTTAGATAGCGCATTTATTGAGGAAGGCTATAGGCTATATATCATCACGCTAAGATCAATAGGAGCGGAGCACCAATGAAGAATGTTTCAAAATCGGAGAGTATTTTTTTCTTTTGAGAGCTTCCGCTGCATGCGCTGCGTAAACAGTTAAAGTTTCTCAAAAATCATGTATGACAGAATTGTTCCCCTTTAAAAGTTCTAAAAAAAAGTCCGCGAAAGCATATGTCTATCTTTTAAGGTTGGCTCACTATAACCATTTTTATGCTAACGAAATTTGTTCTAAAATAATGCATTATTTGCGAAGGTATTTTTATAAACATGATATTAATCCTTATCCAAATAAATACGTTATTCATCACAAGTATTTCATTTAAAACAAAATTGCCCTTTACATCATTCGATTTCAATGAATATCTTAGGAGATATAGCAGTTTTAAAATAACATCGCAGCAAAATAATTACCCATTACAGACATAGTACAAACGATGTTTCTCCTGGTTTATTCTGCGTGATTACTACTGGTTCGATTTGAAAAATTCTTTTAATGTTGGATAGCCTATTTATCGAGGAAGGCTATATGCTATATAACATCACGCTACGACCCACGGGGGCGGCGCAGTAACGATAAACGCGGGTGAAACCGCGGGAACATCTAGTGTAATATATGGGGGCTCAAAAACTAAGTAAAAATAAAATTTCGTTCGTTCAGTAGAACTAGGGGTCCGCATTAATAATGCCGTGTGATCGAACATTTACGCACACAAATCGAGGGTAAAAAGCATGTAAGCAATAAGCATAATTTATATAAAGCTACCCAAATACGAAACAATCTAATTCAGCAGATTGCTTACATCTCAAGTCATGTCTTACCTTTACTTTATAGGAAAAGTTCAACGGCACTTTTTACGAGGCAACGACAAATGTTCATTCAGCCAATACGTATAAACGCTGATATAGGGATGACGACAAACAGCCTAGCATCACCTCGGAGGTCGTAAAATTCAACTGGGTCTTCAGATAGGTAATAGGGCCATCATCTGTCACCCTTGGAAGATCATTCTAAGTAAGAAGTGTCATTGACCGACAGATTGTCTCCTCAGGGAAGGCATTGCACAAAGCCTTATTTCCACACGAATAATCTCAGTAAGCTAAAACAATACACAGGCGGACGCATGTTAGGACTTAGTTAACTTAACAATTTTATAATAGGATTACTATCAAGAGAATAAATCAGTAAGCACGTGTATGACAGTATGAAAACTACAATTGTCAGTTTAAAAATTCATTATGTTACAATGAAATCAAACATTTAAAAATATTCCGCTATGAGTAAGACAGTTGGCAACAGCGGTTACTACTAGAAAGCTTTGTTCTTCATGGTCACATTCTAACATAATCATACGTAATGTCTCCGGTCACGTACAATTTTCAAACAAAAACGCGCAACATTTTCTAAGTTTTCTCCTTAACTGGCAATGGCGAAAGTGCAATTTAAACGGCTATTAGAAAGTGAATTTGCGAATACCAAAGCAAATAGATTTTTATCTAGTATATAGACAATATCTCGGTCATATACATAATTTACGGGTAATAATAAATGATTGTTTAGATTCATCGGTTCGGAAGCGCGTGCGAATTGCGCAATCGACAATGATTATGTTATTGCACTAAACATCTGTTTCGAGTAACGGTTGGCGAACATTTGTTTGGAAAGTTAAATGCGGAGCATTTTAGACGAATGGCTTCGTATTTATTAGAACTTGAACATTTATTTCAAGGAGAAGAGTTCATCAACACTTACACAATAACAAACGATAAATATTTCTGTAAATTTAGATCATATGAACTACTTAATTTAATCTATACTTTAATTTCATACCTATAGTTGGATTTAGTTTTAAGTTCATTGTATTTCTCGTAAATGAAACACAAAAACTTCTAACCCTACGTTACCCATTGTAATATCTTAACCCTTCAAACCTCGCCCGAGAGCGTCTGGATATTAATCCGTTATTTATAAGTAATAAATCTGAGTACACAGATTTATTTTGTAAAGTCAGTTGTCCGAAAGACTGACTTCGCCTCGAAAAGAGATCTTTCTTTTAGTCCTTCGGTCGATAAAAGTTCATTCATGCGTCGTATTTTGCGTGATTGAATTTAAAGGAACAGCCACTTTGTTTTGGATTTCTACTCAATTAAAACCTTAAAATAAATAAGATTAATATTCGTTTGGTGAAGCCAATATTTTAAGCTGTAATTTTTGCTAGGCTTGGAGTACAAACTGTTTTAAATTGTGAAATGGACTGAAATTTCCTGATAGCATTTTATTTCAAAGTAGACCTATTATTTTTATGTTTACTTGAAATTTAAGTATTATTTTATTTTGAAGTATTGCGTGGCTTATTTTTTATATTATTATACCGTTTTGTCCATACCTGTAATTACAGTTTTGGATACAGACAAACTTGAAGACTCTCGTTACAATCATAATTTTATAGTCAGAATCATAAGTTTATATAAAATTATCCGATTCGCAATATTATTTTAATTTCAATGTGGCATGTCTGCTAACGCGAGAGTATTCTTATAGAAGTAATAAGTTCTAGTATTAACATAAGACGTACTTTGTAGGATTTTCATGAAAATGTAACAGATGGCTTCATAGCCTTAAATATATTCACAATCGTCGACCCAGCAGGAGCACCTAACTTTCGGATAATCTTAGTAAATCTGGAAATGTTCCATCTTATTCTTCTGTGTTCTTCGACGAATTTTGGACCCTCATTAATATGTATGAGCCGCGAGTAAAGATTGTGAGCTGAAATTTCGGACCACGATCCGATGGCAATAACATGACTGACCCTTGTCAACAAATGGATTCCGTCGAAAAATAGATGGCGTTGTAGTCATTTTTAGTCCGCATCTACTGGAACCTTACATAAATCTTGTGGACCTCATACGTCTCAAGAGATATGGTTAGGAAGGCGCAATTCCCATTAATATTTATGAGTGAGGTAAGAAAGACAACAGGACTATGGTTCAGCTATTTACTGGACGATTTAAGGAGGGCTCCTTTACTTTGTCAGCTTCTTTTGAGTGATCGTTTCGATAATGTTTTTTACACGTCTCGTGTGTGTGTAAAGTGGACCTTGGACGTTGTTATTGCGTAACCTTCGAATATGTTAGGATAACAACGCGCTGAATAGACTTGAATACGGCTTTTTTGTTACACGTCAACAAACGTTTAAATGTCAACAGTTGAATTACAAAACTTGGTAGCATTCTTCAACTTAATATTTTTCTTATTCAAAGAGTTCTTTTTAAACTAACACTGATGTGATCCTTTGTTTACATAATTGGATAATGTAGGTTTTATTTTATGACTTCATAGAACCAAATGGATTTTGAATACTTACAGCGCCGAGCCTAGCAGGGTAATTGTGAGACTATCACATAGGATTCTCGAGCTTTATCCCACGGTACGCACTTCTGATTTTGCCATGTAATATGTACTTAATAGTCGTTTACCTTAACAATTAATAAAAAATCGTTTGAAGACCTGCACATTTTCGAAAAACGTTTCAAACGTTTTTACAATAATACTTCTCATACTGAGAGGAGGATGATTTCCAGTGTCACGAAATAAGACAGCTTATAAAGCAGAGCTGATATAAAAGAACAAATCAATCCATCATCAAAGAAAAGTATCACTAAAATACCATGAAACCTATGTTATTTTTACGTTTCCAATATAGATAAATCCAGAAATAATTAACTCTCACTGAATAAACGTTCACGACGCATATTGAATTCGCTAGGTGGCTCACGTACACATCCTGATATTTCAAGCGACGAGGATGTAAACACTATGTTATTGAGATAAACTTTGAACTTGCGCCAACTCGTACCTAGACCTCATATGTGGAATCAACCACGACGTATGTTTACTAGTATATGATGACTAATATAATCGCGTCGGTTGGAACCTGTTTCAGAATGTCCTACTGACGGATATCTAGAATATACAACTCAAATGTCACTTGCATACAAAATATATATATAGAACGCTTATACAAGCTACGACTAGCCACGTGAAACTGTAATGAGAGCGATTTAATCAAAAGAGATACGCTAGTATTGAAGTAACGACGAGTAAGCTCTGCTTATTCTTCATCCGGGAACAGTCAGCAGTGGTTGTGTATATTATATTATCATAATATATGTATCTCTTAAAATAGTTAGGCTAAATGTTTTTCAAAGTTAAACGCTAAAGTCTCTCTAAGAAGTGACTCAGCGCATCTTGCAATGCTTGACTCGATCCTAAGTACTCTCAATAGTTAGGTTTTTGACTCGCATATAGTTTCTACTCTGTATATCGCTAGAAACTGAATGAAAGCCAATAGACATCTCCTTCAGGATGCCGAAGAATGATTAAACAGGTAAATATTTAGTTAATAGACAAGCCATAAGCTACCGGCTTTTCTCTAACTGAATATATGTCCTGTACATTTTTATTTATTAACTAAGCATATTTTGATTAGAAACCATAAATGTTTGACTAAACTTCTTTGTGTAATAAAGAAGTATCTCCGAAATACAAATGGAAGATATACGAGGTCTTGTTTTTTTTTTAATCTATTGACCAGTGGGTCAGCTAACGCCCTCTGTCACGCTGAGTCATGCGCGAAATGTACTATATCCGGCAGTCGCGATTTCTGTGTCCTGTCACTGCATAGATTACTTTATCCTGTTTGTATTGACGTTGATTTGACTATTCGTAATCTAGCCTGACTTCATTTGCCAACTTAGTTGGCATCAGTTTAGAATGTATAGCACCTATTTCTTTGGCTTTACAAAAGAGCTGGAATTTATTATGGTTTGCTCGAACCACTGGAACTCTTATCTAGATGTCATACGTAGGCATATGCCTATAGATATAGCCCTGAAAACTGGAGTGTATTACACGCTATCTATGTTTTAGTTCCCACGTAAAAAACGTAAAAAGGCGTGTGAGTATATTGACGTGTTATTACTATGAATTTTAAATAGAAAATATCCAATGACATTTTGTCTATACCAGCATTTGCACTAATGACCTCATGATCGTACGGCTATATAAGCTTAAACCTGTGCCACGGAGCCAGCAGAGCAAGCAACCTATATGTCTTTTCTAGAGAATGTTCTATAAGTTTACTGAAATTAACTTACTTATCTAATGGTACATTTTGATCTAATACAACTCATGCAAGGATTTCTGAACCTAACAGTGGGACAATTTATAAACAAGGCTCATATATACCTAAACATTTAAAATAGATTGTCCATGATAGTACATAAGGATAGCCAATATCGTTTTGTATATATATCATTATATTAATAATATAATTATCATTTTCCATACATACTCATGATACATACAGAAAAATATTAAATAAATTAAGTTTTAAAACAAACGAGTGTTTTAGAGAGGTTATCAAATGCTTCAGTTATAAAGTCTTTGTTTGAAAGGTTTCTCATATCAAACTTTGAGGACGTAAGTACGCAAGCGTTATATTTTTAGCCGTCCAACTTTTGTTTAGCTTAAAATTGTTAGGCAACTGGAATTTTTCTAGAGTAATTAAACTCCAGACTTGACAAGAAGAGTAGTGGTTTAATAGCATAATTATTGCACTTTTGAGCATAACCGTGGGATAAGGAATAATCTTTTTGCCCAAAAGTTTAAGGTATATTTAATAAAATTCTTTTTACTTTTCCTAATCATGTGATGTTGCAATTCATTTTAAGGTAAAGAAAAAGTTCTATGGAAACCGAGCTCAATAGCATTTCATGGTTCTCTAAAAGAATTCCTCTCTGCGTGGCAAACTATGATATTATGACCTATGTTTTGCAGTATGCGATAGACTTAGATCATATTCACTTAGATCATAAAGTAACCCTTATGAACGTCAAAGGATTTAGTGAGTTTATTACATTTACTGAATTTACATTTATGTTAGTTGCAAGGTTCAGGCAAAAGGTTGAGCCTATGAGAAGATACTTGCAAGAAACTCAAGGCCACTCTTTTAAAATCGCCATCAAATTATAATTTCAGTATTAGTATTAGATAAGGTTGCCGTCCCCAACAATGACACATATATTATAGTATTAGATTTTGTCTGCGGCTGCGCTCGCGTAAATGAAGGTTGGGTTATATTAGTAAGAGTACAGTTTTCTGGATGAAAGGTACCCTATGTCCTACTCTGTTCTTTTGATAACGTGTATACGAAATTTCATGATGATTGGTCGAATAGCTAAAGGCGCGTAACAAATAAACTCGCATTCATAATATTAAATTGGGGTAAAGCGATGTGCAGAGATATATTTAAATTATATTTGAATGTAATAACTATCACAATTAATAAGTGCGTGCGCCGCGGCCATAACCAAACAAAGTATAGGAATCGAGTTATGCACTAGGTACTCTGTTTGAATATCATTTGAATGCAATTTATGCGCATCACTAATGTCATATTTCTCAATTATTTTATTACATGTGTTACAAACTATCTATATTATTATAAAACGTTCACTTGTCTCTGTCCGTATATTCGAGATAAAATTTTTTGATCGATTACTTTAGAGAATTCGAAGTTATTTTGGATTTTTGGTGGACGTCTGTCTGTGTCGGCATCACGTACAATTACTAAATGGATTTCGATACGGTTTTTTACAGTTTGTTAGGATTTAACTTAAAAACTAAACCACGTTTCATCAGGTTCCGTAGAGATATAGATAAAGTTACGGTTGGAGAGAATGAAATATAATGGGACACGTGTACTTACGTCTGTGCCAATCAGGTCTGTTTTGTGTGTGCTGTCTGTGTGATTTTCGGTATAATGTCTTTAAGTCCTTGTTAATTGTATCCTTCTGCTCGAAATCTTATCGATATAACTTATGTATATATAATACAACACCACAATTCAATTTAAGGCATATCTCTATGATTGAGTTATTATCACTATTACCCTAATACACAAAGAACGCACGATTTATCAGTGCTAAAAATAAACTTGTATCTATCATTTCTTTATAACTTATCACCTAATTTGAAACATAACTGCCGCATTAGATATAACTCGAATGCCGTGGACTGCCTTCACGAAATTCGCAACATCAGATATCCAAAAATGTATGGGCTTTTAACTTTAGGATTCTACCATCAAATTTGACGCTTTGGGCATGGTAAGATAACCACTAGATTTACTGCCCCTTCTGTGAGGACTACTACAAAATAAGTTGCCTTCAATGTAGAATATGTAGTCAATTTCAGCAATTTAAGTCATAAACCGAAACCATTACAAGACGGTGCAGAATATTGTTATTATAAATTATAATAATATATCAGCTCTTTATTAAAATGTCCTACTGCTAGTCACAGGTATCTTCTCAGTGAGGGAAGGGTAAAGCCATAAGTCCTCCACGCTGACCCGCTGCGAGTTAGTCTGCTAACCCGCAGCGGGTCAGCGTGGCGGATTATGAAGCAGACTTCACATATTTTCGAGAACATTATGGAGAACCCTAAGACATACAGGTTACTTCACGATGATTATGAATTGCCAACACGTTATTCAAGCAAGCAAATACTCATGCTACAATGGTTTCCGTCAATACTATTATTGCAAAATTATACACCATTCTAATTTCGCTTGACTGTTCACTTAACCCATTGATCTTAGGAATAGTTTACCCGTTTCTCTTGTTACGAGACATTTCAATAAACAGGATTATTCAATGTAACCTTAAATAGAAATAGATGTTATTCCATCTGTTACGAAGTTGTAAACTTCCATTTATTCTGACTGTATTCATAGGTTTAAACAAAGTGACAGTTCAGTTTATACTAGTAGAAGCGGTGCGATACTATTTTGACACTTGGCGAAGAATCAAATCATGATCAATGTAATCATCTGACATTTCATACCATATATCGTTCCCACATATTGATCTTTGAATCTCTAACAGATACTTTAAAGAGTATAGCAACAGGAAAAACGTAATATCGTAAATTAAAACGTATTTGTGCAGACAAACATACGAATACTACAAAGAAACGTTTTTAAAAACAAATGCGCCCACTGTCGTAACAATAACTCTCATAAATTTAACAAAATTATTTTCCAAGTAACTTAAAGACTTCACTCGCAAAGAATGTCTAAATTAATAAACTTAGCTCGCTCAGACCTCTTTATCCATTCGGCGTCTCAGGATAAAGTGTAATAAGTGCAAAATGTGAAAAAAAAAAACGAGTGCATCAGAGTAGTCGGGGCTAAGGGCTTCCGCTTGGCAAACTTTTCAATCGGACCACTTTAGAGTGGAGCAAGTTTATCCTTTGAGACTTTGTACTCTTCCACCCCTATTTTGGTAACCAAATTGCACGAATAACGGACTATGTAGAAACAAAGCTTTGACCCGTACTTCAACTATCTTTTTCGTAACTTTCCATACAAGTATTCATATTCTTGTATGCCCTTTACTTGTTATCAACACCCACAAACTTTATTACGAAAAATTGCGTGTATTTTTAATTTAATTAACTGTATCAGACATGGAATGTCAATAAACTCAAAGCTCTGTAATTATGATTTCAAAAGTAACTAACTACTCCATTGAATTGAAAATCAACGTTCATAGGTACATCAAAGCATCAGTTTTCGTGTCCACGGTTAACTTTGTGTTTCAGAAGTAATTTATGTCAAAGGCGGTGAACTCAGATAATTATACGTACGTCTAAACTCATTGAATATGCTGTACGTTATTCATATTCACAATAAGTCTCGAACAAATCTCAATAGAAGCGCGCAAACTTCTCTCATTCGTTAACTTATGCTATACAGTCTTTATTTTATTCCGAAATTCGAGTAATAATTAAGGCTGTTTCCGTCGAAAATGCCAGTAACACATAATACTATTTGCACAATTCCCACACGTGCCGGAGCTAATATAACATGCAGTAAGTTAAGGTAACTTCGATCTATTTCAGTAAAATCTTGCGGGACTATAATTTGGGCGGAAATAATGAAATGCTATAAGTTTCCCTGGCTATGTTTTATTCATTACTGTTCGTGTCTCGTACCTAGAATATATTGGAATGGAAAGGTGTAAAATAAAAGTATCTACTGTATCTCTTTATTTCATATTCTGTACGAAAACCCTTATAAACTAGCGATCTTTATGTTAATAAAGTATGTATGTTTGTCACTCTCTTGACATAGTTTGAAGAGGACATTTGTTATAACATTGTCGTGGGATATACGTGAGACGTCAGTAATGTCTCTATTTATGTTTACTCCACTTTTTTATATTTATTACGGGGTAATATGAGTGTGACTGACATGTTATTCTCCAAGGTGTTACTACTGTTTCTTCCTAAGATTTATTGTAAATATTTACTCGTTCGGAAGATGACAGTTCGCTGAAATCTGAACATTTTATTTTATTTTCAAAATAGTATGAATTAAAAATGTTCTCATGCAAAGATTTTTCAACGGTAGTTCAGTGTTTACTGTTTACAAATGCTGTGTTCGCATTTTTTCACATAGTAACTACTTACATCCGACACTTTCTTCCTAACAAATAGTTGCTCTTTAGCTTTTTGTTCGCATTCCATCGGAGAGGTCATTTTGTACAATACGAAACGTTCAACCATTGTTTATTCAACAACGTGGAACATTTGTCTTTTGTTTCAAATAACCGCGGTCCGACTTTCCTTCATTCATTAACTTTTCTGGAGACAAGTGGAAATCCGTGTGTAGCTTTTCTACTGATGGAATTTAAACTTAATTGTCGGAGGGATATGGCGTACTTTCCAACGAAATTGTTCTCAAAGCTATTGCAGGGCGGCTTAAATTGGACAGATAATGAGAGAGTTTCTTTTTACGATGTTTGTGATTGTACCCCGCTTGTATTTAGACAGTGCCGGATTGTTTCAAATTGTTAAGAAAACGCTTTTTAAAAAGTCATAATGACTTGTTTTTGCTTGCCAAACGAGCAGATTGACAAGGCAATTATATATCAAGAATACAGGCAATTAGAATTAGTTACTAAATATATTATTGCCGTCATAGTCGCAATTTGAGAATCAGAAATACGTTAGTATGGATGATTGTGTAAAAAACATTGTGTATAATGATTGTCTTGTCATTATATTTTTGCCAATGAAAGCGGATCGAATATCTAAAACGTGCTAGGTAAGCGTTAGCGCTATGTTCCTGTTATCAAACCTATTTTTCCTGGTTGCCTGCTATCGGTCGCATTGTGTACTCGTAAACACAGTGCTACGGTTTTCGCGCCACCATTTTCCTCTGTTTATTCAGCACGGACGAACGCATTGTACTTACGGCAACGATCTAATTTGGTTGTGTTGTTTTTGTGTTTGTTTTTAATTATTTTAATTCTAAAGTGACTTTTTTGTAATTATGACATTGATATAGTATTAGTGATATCTGTTTGTCTGTGTGAAAAAATGTTGTCGACACGTAGAAGACGATCGTTAACCGATTGGATGGAGAAAGCTTTATCAAGAAGGTCAAGTTCCAGAGGATCTTCACTTTCATCACCTTCCTCACCATTCACCGATATTTCGGACACGGTATTGCTTTTTGTTTTTAAATTTTTATATTGATTATGTGTATAAATAAATGCGTAAATTGATGATATGGCCTTGAAAATCCGCCAATGTTATCTTTGCCTGATTACAGAAATGATTTCGGATACGGAATACAACGTTACAAAATACTATGCTTTGACATTGGATAGATAAAATACTTTCATTTTCGATTTATAATAGCTTTTCAATGACAGTATTATCGTAATCTGATTTTATAAAATGAGTGCTCGGTTTGTTTAGTTTTATAACTGGGTCACATAGTGTGTAGTAATTTTCTATTGCGTATTAACTCTACCAAATTGAAATATCTATTTATCGATAAGCTTGGCAGATGCCATGGGCACCTGCCGAGGGCATTATTTACCGGCGCTCGCGCATCGACATTTTGGCGCTTGAACGAGATCAGGGTTGTCGCATAGAGCGTTTTTAAAAAACTATTTGCCCTACATTTCCTTGGCCTTTTTTAGTTTTCTTGAAAGTTTTATCTAATTAGGTAAGTCCTAATCACCGGATGCACTCTAACGTATGCATACTGTTGCGAAAACGTTATGTGTCCTTATCGCATTCTCAATACATTTTTAAACTACCGTAATTTAAGTATACGACTGGCAAGACAACTCATACAATGTAATAGTACTTTGAAATTTGGTGACAATGACGTAAACCTTTTAAACACACCTAAACATACACGTGCCCGGCATGTATAAGACAATATATTTAGCCCTAAATAGTTCAGAATAACTTGTTTGAGGTAAAATCCCATTTGTAATTATAACAGAACAGTATACTTTGACGTCAATAGGAATATTTTTAGATGTCCCTTTCAGGGACAAGCTTGTGTTACTACCTATACATTACAATACAATAATCAATTATAGCAAAGTTTATTACCGGTTCATAAACCAAATTTCATCATTACACAATTTTATTCTACGAAGTATTGACGTAAATGCAATGTGACTATAATATAGACTATAATTATTGCCATTTGTTAAATTATTTTCCTATTTTATGGTATTCTGCCAAATATAGTAATGCAACCTTGACACATCTTAAAACATTAAATGTTACAATACAGTACCTACTTAATTATAGCAATGTTTATTAACGATTCATATACCAAATTTACCATCACACAATTAAAAGAAGTATTGACGTCAATGAGTCTATGATATAGTATGGCTAGACTATAAATACTTGTTTCTTTTGAAATCGAAAGGGTCCTACTTTATGGTGTTCTGCTTAATATGGTTATACAACCGTGACACATATTAAAACATCAGTAGTATGGGGTTTATCATTTTCCATTTAGATCATATCGATGGTATATTATGACTTAATGTGAATGCTAAAATACAAAAAATTTCCAATTCCATTAAAACTATCTACGATTGTAACACACGCACCTCCTAAAGGTGCGATCGATAAACACTGAGTCAAATGTGGAGTTCATCGCCATACGATACGGCTGATGTATTACAAGGTGAGGTAACCTTCGCGCTTTTAGTACCACGATAGAGGGTATTCTAATCCTTTCGCGTTTACACGCCTATTGCTATTGTCAACACTGCAACAGTTACCATGACGTCACCATATATTCACCTTGTTGGAATATCGTAGAACATAATATTCTGGCCACTACAGTTATCTATTCTAATACTAATATTATAAAACTGAACAGTTAGTTTGTTTGGTAGAACGAACTAATCTCAGGAACTACTGGATCAAATTGAAAAATTATTTTAGTGTTGTATAGCCCATTTATCAAGGAAGGCTATAAGCTATATAACACGCTACGACCAATAGGAGCGGAGTATCAATGAAAAATGGAGAAAATTCTCATAGGTGACGCAGAAGAAATTGCGCGAATCATCCTGACTTCCTTACTAATAATATAAATTCGAAATTAACTTTGTACAGTTAACCAATTTGGATGAAATTTGATACAGAAGTATTTAAAACCTGGGAAACGAGATAGGCTTTATTGATGTAGGTGCCACGCGGGCGGAGCCGCGTGCAAAAGCTCTAATAAATGGAAGATAATCTAATAAAGTAATTTACTTAGCAAATTAAGTAATCAAATGCTTTTATTTTAAATTGTTCTAATTAGTCCTTTTATTTAATGTCAAATGTTTATATGACTTAATTGGAAAAGTAGGGACCTTGACTTTGCCAATAGAGACAATTTATTAGCTTTATAAATCCTATGGGGTCTTGAACTAGACTCGCGACGTCAAAATAAATACTGACTCATTTTTATTGCGTGACAACGCGACTTTGATGGTCTATAAAGTATTTTGTAAAAAGGGTCGCTATTAATAACGATAATCATTATCAACTGATTGCTTTGTATAAAACTTGCTGTAGCTTGCGTTCTTTCCAAACATTTTTCTATTCATTGCAGAGCAATTTTGTTGTTTTGTTTTGTTCCATTTTTAAATTTTTTATGCATCTAAGGTGGCAAACTTGCCTATGACTACCTAACGGTAAGCGGTATCTGTATCTATATTAGTGCTTGCAATACTTGAGGATATTACTTGCGCGTTACCAACCGTTAAAAAAAGCTGCTGTGTTGCCAGCGCAAATGGCAAAAATATCAATCGTCACGCGAGTTTTTACTATTGATAGCACACTAACTCCTCAAGGAGCCTGATAACCCTACGGTGAGGGTGGAAAGTGGATAAACGCACATAACGTGTTTTATTTATAACTACATATGTATATTAAAAATACTTTGGTCGTCAAGTAAATGACTAACAAGCTAGTAAACAAAGAGGTTTTAAGGTAGTAAGTACCTATCTCGTCAAAGCGAAATCCATGCCATGCTGAACTCCTGCTTAAAAAAATCTTTTATTTTTGTAGTTCCTTCTAATATTAGCTTAAAACAAAATAATGGCTCGTGGTCTGATTTAGATATACAGCCAGTGTGAAATACGATAACTTATTAATTTGTCCGACCAGTATATTCTTCATGCTTCGTCGGTGTTGTATGTATATTTATTTTTTGTCTCTTAATTGAATATCAAGATTACAAGAATAAAATAGTTGATTAATAAAAGGTAGCTTTACTTTTATATTATGCTTCTTTGCCGTGAAACGATAAGTTATGAACACCGCTACTAGTCTATACCTATATAATTTTTAATATCACCGAGTAGGTATCTATTTCTCTGTTTTAATTATTTATTTACTAGCTTTGCCCGCGTTCTCACCCGCGTCAGTGGTATTTGTGGTTACTGCGACGCTCCCGTCAGCCGTAGCGTGATGTTATATAGCCCATGTCCTTCCCAGGCTCTCAGGCTATCTCCATTCCAAATTTCATCAAAATCGGTTCAGCGGATTGAGCGTAAAAAGGTAACAGACAGACAGACAGAGTTACTTTCGCATTTATAATATTAGTAAGGAAGTAAGGATTTAAGGATTTCCAACAAAGGAATATACAATAACATATATTATAAAGCAATAGTAGGTACAATTCTTAGCGTGTATAGTCCCTCAATTATAGGAAACCACAGCTATAATACCAAAGAGGATGTTTCAGTGTCATTTAAATTTAATGGATAATTTAGATTTGTTTAAAATGTCATTAATTGATGCGGACGAACTATACGTACAGATACGTACCATGAGTAATGGCCTCACCTATGTAATATATTCTATTCCCCACTTTTACATACCTCATACATACATAACGTATATCTCTGAAACATGTCTATTTGTAGTTATACATACAATACTATCCGCAGTTACAAGCACTTACTTTCGATAACAGTTTACGACAGTTTGACATATGGTTCTATGTTTAAACGTACTCTCTCTGTAACGTACCGACCATATGGCAGGTTGCGAACGATCGTTGCGCCCGCGCAGGTGTAAACTAACAGCTGTTATATGCTATTGTCCAACCAAAAATGTAGAGCGCTTGGGTTTCGTGTGCCACTGATAATATTAATATCTTATTATTATTTTTAATTACATGTATCTAAGTAGGATAGTTTGCCCAAGGCTTTGCACGTTATGTTCTATGTACTTTAGGTTAGCAACAGTACCTTTTCCAGGAGGAAAGATACCCGATGTCCTTTTCTGTTCCCTCGACAACGTGTATGCTAAATTTCATGATGATCGGTCGAGTAGTGAAGGCTTGGAAGCGTAACAAATATACTCACACTTGCATTTTAATATTGGTTAGGATTATGATGTATACAGGTATGTCATATTTTAGTCAACAAACGCATAATTTCAACAGGTTTTGCCGGGTTTTTGTTCGACATAAATAGGTCATGACAATGATACAGATATAATGTCATGTATATTGTATTGTACACCATTGTTTAAATTACGTATGTAAATGCATGTAGGCAACATACCTAGATATTAATTCTAAATTTGGATAACACAACCATAGGTAATTTATTGTAGAATTTTGTAGTTACCTTAATTTTAATCTACCTATGTTGGTATTTTACCCTTTTAAACGATTTTAGACTTTCTCGATTTGTACACATACAAATTTTATTACCTTTTAAACACTATATCGTGAGTAAGACTCGTTATGTAGTATTATATATAAATATATATATATATATATATATATATATATATATATATATATATATATATATATATAATAGAGTGTCGCGTGTCACGTTTCGTTCAGCGTGAATGAGACAAAATAACAAAAATATAACGCACTCTCTCGCACTATTCGCAACTTCAACTACTAATTCAACTTCCAATAGTTCAAATTCCAAACAGTCTAGGTTGATGTGTCGCTGTGTGTACATGGGAGAGCCATCGAAGTCAAACAGAAATATGGCACTACATTTTTACTACATTAAAGCGCGTTTTTAGTTTTCTTTACAGAGTTTCATAAATGATCGGTCGAGTAGTTAAGGCGTGAAAGCGTAACAAAAAACTCACATTCGCATGTTAATGTTAGTAAGGATTGAAAAGTTTGGTGGTGGTTAAATATTGGATTAGAAATTCTATTACATTTGTACATCGTATCGTGTACACATGCCTACCTATATACAAATACATACAGGCCACGTTAATAATGCGTGTTAATAAAGTTAGCTCTATCAACATAAGGGATTAATAATAGCCAGAAAGTGAGGGAGAGTTTGTTTACATTTTCGTAAGATACTTTCTTATTTACCTCTTGTGGCAGATTAGCTGGCTCCCTATACGACAGTGACTAGAAACCACCTCTCATAGAAGCCAGAGAGGTTTCAGAATGGATAAAGACAAACCCAATATAATATGTATTTTGACACTAGCTGAACTAAAACACGAGACAAGGAATCCTAGTGGCCTGGGCCAGAGAAATATTGTATTTTTCTTTTAGTGTCAGTCTACTAAAGTAATATGTGCATGTATTGTACCTACTAATATTTGAATGAATAAAGAAATTTATTATTTTGCTAGATCTAGATCGTCGGTACACGTGCTCTGTTACTTAGAAATTTGACGTTTTAGTTTTATTCCTTTTCCCAATTAAAACTAAATAGAACTTAAAAAATACGTCTCGTTGCCATTTTATTTTTCAATTTGACTTGCATATAATATAATATGTGTTCGCTACTATATACTGAAGCCTAGTTAGTAATATATTGAATATAATAAACCATTTTATAATCTGTTTTATTCGCCCAAACTGTCTGCTAATTTAATATTCTTCTTAATCATCTAGCAAGGTACAATGATTGCAATGGACTCTTGTTTCCAGACCATTCTCGAATATTCCTCAACCGCAACTTCTTATCGCGAGAAAAATGTTCATAGCCGCTGACTTTACGATCCTTATACGACCTAAGAGTTAGTCTCTTATGTCTAAATACACGGACAAAGTATGCAACTTTTGTAATATCCACCGAGTTGCACACTTCCGCTTTACCTAACAGCGCTTTTTTACACGTAAATAGCGGATTTTTTATGTTTTAACTCTTATTTCTACAACGGTACTACACATATAATGCATAAAAAACCACCGCATAAGTAAGTAGATACTAAACACAATAATTAAAAAATAAACAATTATTTTTGTTTATATTTTATTATGTATTTCCTTGTTAGTTATGGACGACAAATATTTTAAATACCTAGTATAGTCTCATTAAACATTTATTGCCGTTATCACAGCCACATAACTGGACCGTAAATAATATGTTATTATTTCTGTTTATTTAATTAATATTGATAGAAACCACAACGCACAATAATAGGGTACGGGATTCAGAGTAATTAACTAATGATGTCTACCTGTGTACGTGACCATTGATATGAATAATATCCATGATATTATTATACTAGATGTTCCCGCGGTTTCACTCGCGTTTATCGTTACTGCGCCGCACCCGTGGGTCGTAGCGTGATGTTATATAGCCTTCCTCAATAAATAGGCTATCCAACACTAAAATAATTTTTCAATTCGAACCAGTAGTTCCTGAGATTAGCGCGTTCAAACCTACAAACAAACTCTTCAGCTTTATAATATTAGTATAGATATAATTATACGCGATAGCCTAGTGGGAAACCGTTGGACTGCAACGCAGAGGTCTCAAGTTCGAACCCAAGGCGCGCATCTCTAACTTTTCGAAGTTATATGCGCATTAAATAGTTAATTATAATTATCGCTTGTTTTAACGGTGAAGTAAAACATCGTGAGGAAACCTGCATGTTTGAGAGTTCTCCATGATGTTCTCGAAGACATGTGAAGTCTGCCAACCCGCGTTAAGCCAGCGTGGTGGCCTATGGCCTAACCCTTCTCACAGTGAGCAGACTGTCCCACTGCTGAGCACGGGCTGGACAGTTTAATACAGGGCTGATATTATTATACGTTTATAGATAAAGTTGAACTTTTAAAGATTCATAGATTGAACTTGTGTTGCTTGCCGTCAATGGATTCCCGCCATATTCGTGGTACGTCTAATTAAACGTATAATTCTTATAAATAAGGATGTTCACAAGGTAATGGTACCCACGACAATAACAATGACCTGGGTATTTATAACCAGTAATTAAATTGTTAAAACATTGTGTAATTTGAAGTTATCGACCTAAAACATAGACAATAGAGTGTTCGTGTCAAGTATGTAATTGTCAATAATTATAACATCGATACCTACTTGCTTTCAATGGTAGTATGGCGATAAAAAATTCGTGAACCTCAATAATGTGAGCGGGAATATAAACTAGTAAAACAAAATACTTAAAAATATTTTAGCCTATCGACCTCGTTGGTTTGTTACATGTTGAGAAACTATTTGGCCGATATTCTAATTTTGAATAAATATTGTTTAAATTAAGAATCGTATTGCATCATAACTTCAGAGTTCCGAAAGCTCTGACACTATTTGTTTGGCCTTTAACATGTTGAAGTTCTAATTTTTCCATTGCGTTGCTTCTTACGTGCTCCGTTATCATCAGTCTTTTCCACAAGTATCTCATTAAATAACTTCAATAATATATAGGTAATCGGTGATTCGAATTAACAAATTGATTATTCCCATGCAAAGTAGTTTGTATTAGGCACATTCAGATAAATCAATGGCAATATTCCGTGCCAATTTATTCTGCGTACTTAATGAGGACATTATTAATAGTTGGAGGATAAACAACGAAATATTTACATTAAAGAGACAAAATTGTAGCCAAGGGGGACTCTAAAGGCATATGAAGTCGTGCAATCGTCGGTCGGTTAATAAGTGGTATTCATGTAAACATTTTTATAAAATGGGGTGGTTACTGAACTGAGTCATCTTGTAATTTGAAGCCTTGTTCTTGCGAAGGGTTGTTCAAAACATATTTCATCAAAAAGCTTTAAAAACGTCGGCCTAGTTATAAACTTATATGCCGCAGGTAACTTATTCGAGTGTTAAACTTTTTGTTTTCGACGTAAACAGTTTTACCAAATTTTCTACCTACAAGTAGAATATATATATAATAGCAGATTACGGTGTTTGACATCATACAGTTGTTGACCCATTTTCAATATACATATATTGTTATAGAATTATTCTTATAAACAAAAATGTACAGTGCATATTATTTGGTATATTTTACGTTAAATAGGCGACAGATAAATGCATGACTCATGTGAAGCTGCTAAATTCAATTTGCCTACTGTAGAAATATTGAACAGGTAGATTTTTATTATTGTTCTCCTTATGCCTAAATGCATACTTACCTACTTATTTGATATGGTATAGGTTCCTACTAGTAAAGTTATATTCTATATTCAACAGAACAGCAACAGTTTCGAACTTCGAGATTTCGGTTTACTATTCGATAATTCATAATAACGAATTTTAGAACGTGATCACATGATTCTATATATACATTTTTAAAAAGGATCCTTTATTTTTACAAAATAGGCATTGGCATAAACTGCATTCAGTATAGGACTGACAATCGATTTTCCTTCCTTGAGGCTCTATGCAGCTGAGTACATGTAAG
Source organism: Catocala sponsa (assembly GCA_963564715.1). Classification (NCBI taxonomy): domain Eukaryota; kingdom Metazoa; phylum Arthropoda; class Insecta; order Lepidoptera; family Erebidae; genus Catocala; species Catocala sponsa. Next base: position 13,665,675 of record OY751341.1, on the reverse strand, counting down.
CTGGGTACATCTGCATATGTACTGTTATACCGTACTGAGGAATAAGGATATATGCCAACATGCTTATCGCGTTTTCAGCGCCAGTGTTAAGCATCTAAGGAAATTCTGTCTGAGAGGAATTTTAGACGTCTGTAAAGAAATTTCTGTGTAATACGTTTCCGTGTTATTGAATTGTGTATGCGTTTTATTCACTTTAGTGAGTGAGGCGTGGAAAAGGAATTTATTATCTTTATATCAACAGCTTTAGATTCAAGATGTGTAGTGTAATTCTGTCTGAACACGTTAGTAATTAGTGATTCAGTTTTAGAAACGTTTTGTATTTTGTCATAATTTTGGCTCAGACTCGGTCACGTGTTATGACAATCTATGCTTATCTGTTACATATATATAAAACATCGGATTACATCACTACAGACCCAGTACTCAATATCCATTACAAGTCGCATTGGACATATAAAAAAATATAAAATAAAATCTAAGCTAAAGTGTTGCTTTGTTTTTGTTTGCGTGAATCTCTAGAACTACATCTTTTTGTGTTTGATAGTTCAATTCTTGAGAAAGGTTATAAGCTATATAAAATCACGCTACGTGGGTGTAACTGCGGAGAATATTTAGTCAATTATAGGTTATGCAATATATTGATGTATTGCATGAAATCATCTCATTGAAGGTGTTACCTACATTACGTGTTATGATCTTTCTAAGTAACATATGTGTGCAGTAAATAGGTCTGTCCATATTGCACATTACACCCAATGTTTGCAGTTGTGGCTTTAGAAGGTCATATTTAAGTCTTAATATATGCATATGGATGATATCATACTCGCATTACGAACGACATATGTAATTACACTTGTTGTAACTTATACATACATTAGCTGTCCCGACAGACATTGTCCCGTACACAAAAGAAAAAAAAAAGAAAATATATCTAAACCATTCTCGAATCCACTTGAACACACACAAAAAGTTTCATTAAAATCGGTCCAGCCGTTTAGGGGGAGTTCAGTGACATACACACGTACAGTAGAATTATATATATAAAGATATTTATGTAAGTGGGGTAGGCAGAGATAACATTTCCGTGGTTATAGTTTTATATGCCTCGTAATAGAGGTAAATCTAATGACGTTTACAGGACAACAGTGCCAAACTCCGTGCTGCTTCTGAGAATATCTATACAGAAAAACTTAATAACACTATGTTCGTACCCAAAAAGAGCCTAAGATTTCAAACATAACAATCGCTGCGTCAACGAGATAATAATAACATACGAACTAATATAAAGGTTTCTACATCATGTAATTTTATTTCTTAACTTTATTCGTGTAGAAGTGTGATATGTAATTCAAAGCCTTATTTACATTTTGTGGTTTTTGGCCATGTATCAATTAATACATGTATCACAATTTATATCATACTAGCTTTTGCCCGCGGCTTCGCTCGCGTTAATTTAGAATTTGACAATCAATTCGGGTTGTACTCTGCTTGTAATAATATAATTCAATCATGATTCGAAAGACACGTGGTGCTAACTATTATCATAAGAACGTTTTTATGGTTTTCCTCGGGAACAGTAAATTTTTTCGGGATGAAAGGTAGCCTATGTCCGTTTATCTACACCTATCAACGTATATGCAAAATTTCAGGATGATCGGTTTAGTGGTTTAGGTGTGAAAAGATAACAAACAAACAAACTCATTTTCGCTTTTATAATATAAGTTAGGATTAGGAAGTTAGGATTAGGATTAGGATTAAAATAAGAATATATCTATACTAATATTATAAAGCTGAAGAGTTTGTTTGTTTGAACGCGCTAATCTCAGGAACTACTGGTTCGAATTAATAAATTATTTTAGTGTTGGATAGCCTATTTATCGAGGAAGGCTATAGGCTATATAACATCACGCTACGACCCACGGGAGCGGTGCAATAACCATAAACGCGAGTGAAACAGCGGGCACTCTAGTATAATATATCTTGATACATACCTACATTAAATATTCACACATACACATCATTCAAAACGAGTGGAAGACAGCTGGACAGCTGGAGCGAATTGTTTATAGATGTTATTGCCATAATGGCCACGCTTGTCAGCTGCTTCTTAAAACTTTCGCAACAAACATTCGGTCTCCATCAACATTCCCGAAACGTCGAGATCTCAAGTGGCTCAACGTCATTTGTCTCCACGCTCCATAAACAAAATTGTTATAAATCAACAAATAATTTAGTGAGACGAGTGTACGAAATGGCACGCATCGTATAAATAACGCGAGCCTTTCATTGTACGTCAGTGGGAGCGATTAATTCAGTGTCATTGAACTAATCAGAGCAGTGAATGCCAATCAGAGCTCATGCTATAATAAGGACATTGTACTACACCATATTACAACAAACTCATCGATACAGCGGAGAAATTAAGAACTAAATCAATCGTGTATACTTTACGCAAGGCTTACTCGACAGTGGCGCCACTCCTAATTCCAAAAATACGTTTGTACGTAATGAGCAATTGACATGTACCATACTTTATCAGTTCAAGTTACAATCTTCACGTTCTGTTACGAAAGTGTGGTGTCGTAATTCAGTTGGATTATGAATACATTATTGTCTTGTAATTTAGTCACTATTTACATATTCTCTAGACATGGCGGAAACCTTAATACTGTCGTAATTATCTTATTCCATTGGTATAAGTATAGAAGAGTGAGTCAATAATGAGTCACGAAGTTTCCCTTTCATTAGGCGGACTTGATCGTCCAGTTTTGACGTAAAATCTGCGGTTGAAGGCGATAGAAAACTTTATTCCTTATTGGACCATTAGGTTCAGAGCTCTCTTTTTATTAATACCGCCATTGTACACAGACTCGATCTTACTTTTGCTCTTGAAAATGATTTCGTTTTTAAATTAGGTAGTCCGAAAGCTATTGTTTTGAACTGTGTAAATGTTCATTCCATATTTGATGGTCAATTCAAAAACATAACTGACATACTTACTTACTTTACATAACTTCAACCTTGTATATTACTGAAGGTTTAGGCAGATGTGTATCACGCTCAAATACTGCCCAATTTGCTTAGGTCTCATATAATTTGAGTATGAATGAAGCGCATTTGCATACGTCTCGATAGATTCGTACTCGATTTGAGAATACAACCCAAATCCTTACGATCGGTAATTGTGCAGTCATGTTTAATTATGTTACTAAACAATAAGTATAATTTTCAATGTTATTTCATGTAGTCGAATCTCAAATAATGGAAAATTACATCCATGACATCATCAAATTAAATTATAAATCAAGTTTTTCGCACAAAGTTTGTGCGTTACAACTAACCAAATATTAATTTAAGGTACCAATCTATTAGACCGTTACGGAGCAAGCATTTAACATGACAGGAGGCCCGAGGGCAGGTATAGTCTGCCCCAGTCAGCTCTGACTCATAGGTGTCTCATTGTATCATTGCCAAGAGGCCAACCAATTTATCCGAACAGCTTATGAAGCACTGCAACACTCTTATTACGAAGGCACCAGGTTCATATTTGTGTAACAATTATATATGTAACCTCTAATAAGTTTGTAGCCCACGTAATCGTCTTGCAGTCTGAATAAATCGGCGCGCGATGGTGTAATACCCTGAGACAACGACGTTGTTTGCAAATAGAATATGCAATGAGAGCTGGCAATACTTTTTCTACTGACATTTTCTAAGCACGTTTTAATAGGCTTCCTTATATTTGAGAGAGATTTAGATTTAAGTATTGTTCTCAACTAGTTTTCTAGTCACGTAGCGTAGGTGCACTGTCGTAGGCATCAATTGTTGTATCCTTTATTGCCGGCGCATGAGTATACCCAATACTTTTCGAATTACCTTTTCTATGTAAATTTGAGCGAACCCTCTAGTGGCACTAAGTTAATTATTTTGTCTTTCTAACTGTTTGTTAATTTCTATTCAAGAAGAATTCTCATTATTTTAAACAATATATTGTTTGTAGATTAAGTATTTTCTCACAAGGCTTTTGTAGTATTATTTTTAAAGTTTAAATTAGACGCTTGATTTTGTCTGATATCTGTGTAGTTATGAAATAAGGTGACGAAATCAACTGGCTTACAGCTTTATACACATATTTCTAGCTATGACTTAAGGCTTACACTGCGTCATTTTATTGTATCAAGTTGATATTGATAATATTCCTTTAAATATTAACTTTAATATATAAAGTCAATGAAACAATAAGTCTCATATGTTCGCTCTTGAAAACTTCCACAGCATCTGCACAATGTTGTCTGGTTTCCTTGAACGGAGGATAGTAAATATAAAGTAGATTAATTTTAAAGTATGTGGTAGCCGTGAACGAAGCTTATGTAAACATCTGTATATATATATTATAGGCACCTGTGTACATATAGCACAGTCTGACGTTTACTATTGTGATATTAATATTGAAAATATAAGTGATGACTCTGGTGTTGCAGGCATCCATAGGCTACGGTGACCAATTACCATCAGGTGGGGCCGTATGCTTGTTCACCACCCTATTTGTATAAATTAAATATCTATTTGTAAAATGATAATAGTTAAATACTTCTCATTTACAATATTACATACGCATTATTCAGTGATTTCTCACTATAATCTGTAAGGGAAAATGTTGTATCTAGCGATGGGTGCAAATAGATCAGTTATTTGTATACCAAATAATTGATATCTTCTTGAACGTCGAGGGGAAATACATAAAAAATAATTAAAATTCATTGTGCAAACAATTCACAAACGGACAAATGTATGTGCGCTCGACACTTGACTCATTAACGAGTCAAGTGTGCAGCGGACATACATTTGTCGTTTTTTTTTTTTGATAACTTATTTTTGCGGACAGCCTATGTCCGCTCGACAGTTGACGGGATATACAAATACTTGATAGTACTTATAGTACACTATTTCCTCTGTTGCTCATAGTAAGAGACTAGCGTAGCAAAACATGCTGTATTAAGCAATTAGGTAACTATTAATTAATTTTTTAATTATCTATAATTTAATCACTGCGTGCGTATGATCACTTATTTATGTGTACATACTTAAATTGATACTAGGTTCATATTTAACAAACGTAGGCCGTATTTAGTGATGAATGAACACAATATATCATATTAATTGCAATAATTTGATAGCAATTAAATCCAAAGCACACTTTAAAGTCGCTATGTATTCGACAAAGTATCAAACTCATTTAATGATATAATAACGTTAAAAATAAATGCTACAAGCACGCCACATCGATGTTTCCTCGTATTACGAGCAGTTAAGTTTCGTGGCTAATATGTACGAACGTGTTTATTTTGCTATTCAATTTATTAATTGTCATTATGAAGCGAAAAGGGAAGGTCCAACACCTAACTGTAAGTTTACCTTATTTAATTTAAATTAATTATTCTAAAGCAACGCAATTTATCCCCAATGTGAATTAATTTAAATTGCTGTTTATTTTAAAATACTGTCGTCAAATTTAACTTACATACAGATAAAGTTTAAACTTTCTTTTGTAGTTTGAACTGCGATAAATAGGTTTCATCTATTTTTCATTAACTTCTAAACTGTTTGAAATAAGAATGTTTAATAAACTTCCGTGAACCGAATATCTTCCTGTATATTTTTGGAAACTGCATTCAGTCGATCGATTAGACGCGACTCAACCAAAAATAGTCGGCGTGTAGTGACCCAGTAAAGTTTATAAGAGAGATTTCTATTTCTCTCCGAGTAAAGCTCATCGCAGGATCGTTCTTCGAGCTTGCATTATAATACAGTTTCTTTTACGTTTTGTTCGTGCTCTATAGTTGAATATTTTTGCTCAATCGTTGAATATTTGTATGGAGATACTATTACTGTATTGTCTATTATATTGTAGTCATGAACGCTGCAGATATGCACGATTTTTATTATATTTTCTGATGAGTCATTGTTCGTTTATTTCAACCTTTAAATTCTCAATTTTTGTTGCAAATGTCGCAATGCTAAGCAAGTTCGTGGTAGCTTGTTGGTCGAGCGACATCTGTCAGACCTAGACGAAGTCTGCTACTATTAGACAACTGTACTGGCCAGTGGCCACCAATGAGCACCATTAGCGGCCGTATATATATCGATAATCCACCTCATAGAGGAGTTTATAAAATATCATAGACCATCGTACAAAGTTAGCAATCATATAACTAGTCTTGAATTGTGAAATCAGCTTTCCTTGCTTAAACTTTCTAGTGCGAACATAATTCACAAGATTATGCAAAATTGATCTTGATAATATTTAATGATGTCTTGTATAATTTGCTTCGAAGTAATGGAGTAGAAAGGCGATCTAATAGTTTTGTATAAATGGATTTTGTACGTGAAAATTGTTTTGTTTACTATGACAATTTATTATAGTACGAACGATTAGATATTTCTAAGAATAAAAAGGGAAATTTTGTGAAGTATAAAACAGCTGTTCGTCATTATGTGTCGCTGCCAAATATCTACGTAAACATATCGCCCTTATTACTAAGAATAATGTAAGGGAAAATTTGATACAACTAATACGCTGACATAAGTACCTACTCCCATATACATAGTTTAAACTATATCGTGTTACGGCAATACGTGACTCCGTGGAGATACTGCAGCAAAACCTTTCTAGTTTTTTGCTACATTGAATTATTCCAAGAAGCGTCTTTGTAATAAGATGACATCGGTCAACGAACAGGGGATTGATCGCGACATGCAATTGACGATCATTCACGCGATAGATCAATGCAATAATGATCTAAAATAATGAGATCAGTAATGATTCAAAATTAATATATTGACAGGACAAATTTAAACCGTATGTTTCCAGCAAAATTAAATTACAACAAACTTGTTTGATTATTGAAATAATTAATAAATCATATTAAGTGAATGAGGAAACTTGACGCGTACCTATTTATTACTATATGTGCCTTATTTGGTATTGAAACACTATTGAGTGTTCTAATTCCAAATACGGGTTTATTCATGTACCTAATTTATTAGCACTGATTGCATGGTTTGTTTATTGAAGATCAAACATTCCACAGCTGGGCATGGGTTCCTTCTTTGTATGAAAAAGGTTAGGCATAGTCCATCACGCTGGCTCAGTGCGGTAATGTCAGTATGCGCATGTGTGGGCGTATAACTCGACCAGATTAATAATCAGGAATCAAAACTTAACAAGTTTCATAGTAATTATGAAAAATATGCACCTCTGATATCAGTACGCTACTTAACTGCATAAATCATGGCCAGGGTCTCCTGCTACACTTATATTTTTTAATACCACAACTATTGGATACTATCAGTACGTTAGAATCTGATGCTGGGGGGAAATTCGTATATGGAGATCATCATATCAGTTGTAAAAGCATGAAATATAGGGACTCCCTGTTGTATTTATTAATGCCGGGCCATTCATGATTTTGAGACAACTATAAGATATGAAACCATAGACACTTATGCTACAAGTGGGACAAGGCGTCAAATGAATTTGACACAGAAAACAGCTGTAGAGAACAGATACAGAGATGGAGACTCTTCGTTTCGTTGTCGTGGAGATAATTCAATGTTGAAGTTGTATGACATGCTTGTTGGTGGAATACAAAGCCAAACATTATCTGATGTCGGGTCAGTCATTCCTTTGTCATCAGTACCTAAAGATAGCCTGTTCGGTCTGTTTGGGTGTTTTCGTACCAAAGTCGAGTGGCAGTCCATGGATTTAATTCAGTATTTTGTATTCAAATACATAATAGGATTAAAACGTTGTAAATCAAGTTGCGGATGAATGAACATGAATGACGTGTCCGTTCAGTTTCCAATCCAAGTCTATTTAAAGTTACATATCACATGGCCATTCAGGTTCAGTCGAATAGAATAATTTGCTAAATTGCCTTTTTGATCACCTTGTTATGTTTAATGAACTGAGCTCTACATTGGCGTACTTAAACACCTGATATTGGGACTTGTTCCATCGCCGGCGAGCGACCCTGCGGAAAGGGTAGCCTTCAAATATTTTCGTACGAAGTCAACTATACGTTTATACTTGTAAATGGAAGTTATTCTAACACTATCATTATAATAAGTCTTACTTTTAATAATAGTTATCACAACAAGCTAAGTGTTTAAGTTGTAGACTAGAAAGATTGTTAAGACGTTATTTACGAAAGCGAGTAATCGTTCAGCGAGTCTCTTTGCGATAAGAAACGGTGTAAATATTAACATCCGGCGCATACGCAAAGGCACGAATTCAATCACAACTTAAGTTAATTTTCATATTTAGAATACACGTAATATTCAAGCTCGAATAGCTTGCGCATGTACCTCACACGAATATCTTGCGCATGAAACTCGCACCAGCTATTTGCCTCGTGTACAAGCACCTTTAATATCAGACAGCACATACAAAAAGCAAGTTGAACATTGAACAGCAACCAAGTGTAAACTAATCCAATAAAACAAACGCAGGACATTCAATCAATGTCCGTAATAAAGATTTTACACCTATTACTTCCAGTTTATATTGCAGATTTGTGTAAAGGCGTTCAAGTGGCTTTCCATCAATGTAACACCTCGTGTACGTATGTAACAACTAACAAGACAGTAAAAACGTTACTGGTAAATTACGCGCATGTTTGTGCGCATTCAACCGTGGCGTATAGTACGTTACGAGGCGCGCACATTATTTACAAGCGAAAACTCGATCTAAACTATGGTGTAAGAAATATATCTGAATAGCATTATCAAAAGTGATTACGACTGTCTTGGTGGCGTGGCGTTGTATATGAATGAGGTTCGATGCCCAGGTCGGACAATCAAGTGTTATTGGATTTTCCTGTCTAGATATGGTTTTGGGTTCGACGTAATGTGGAGCGAGCCTATTGTCGACTACCGTCAACATATCCAGGGAGATATTTAGACGGCAGTCGACCAAAAACCATGTGCACCTTTGCCGACCCTATCGAGGATATGGGCGACACAAAAAAGCAACAGGATTCGCGCCTAGAGATTGCCGATTGGTATAGTTATTTAAACAATAGGTTGTTAATTGCTCTATATTAAATACTTCACATTAAAGACTGTTACAATCTGCCTATTTATATAATTTCTTTTTTCGATGCAAAAAATAAGAATAATAAATTTAAGTACAAGTTATTATAAAAATACCTGTCTTTGAAACCAGAAAGAGGCAAGCCTATATGGCTTTCCTCTTGCATAGAATAAAATACATTACTTGTAAAAATTTGACATTGTAGCCATTTTTTTGTAATTTTATTTCAGTAAGTATAATATTTCTATCTGCTTCTGAGATGAAGGTTCTTCTCGAAAAATAAAACGGATTGATAGCAGTGGTCAAGTAAATTAATATTTCTTGTTCTCGTATAATTTCAATCAAATTAAAACTTTATCTTATTTTGCTTATACAATCTCATGGAAACACGAGTAGTGGTCTTCGATTACATAGAGAAAAGGAAAATAGTAATACCGTTACGTAAAGGACACCTTGTGTAACATTGAACGTAAGCATGACTGCCTAATCACTCTACTTCATTAAAACTATTGAATATATTTTACAAGACGAATGCCCACCATTATTCACGTTTGAATAGTCTGATTGGAACTACATTAAATTGAGGTGCTCTATATCACGTCGCTATTCGAATTTAAGTTCGCAGTAATTGCGTAAGGTACGCAATTAAGGAAACTTAAACTCAATTATTATAGTGTGAAGTTCGAAATTTCTATAGCAATTCTTATTGTTCTTTTATGATTTAAGCTGTTTTATAAAGTTCTTGACACACAAAGTCTAACACATGTTTCAAAGAAACAAGAAACTGAATAGAAATGCTTATCAAAATTAACGTCGTAGTTGCAACAAACGCGGTGCAGAAAAGTGCAAAAATAAATTATGTTTTATTTCGAGTCCCCTACAGTTTTTCAGTAGTAAATGTACAGTTCGCTGGGATTGCACCGGCCTTAATGAATGCTCTCGTGTGACTATGCACCGCATTCCCTACCTTTACCTGTGCTACCGAACGTTTTACGCCCTCTTAATGTTCGCACGCGGTGCAGTAATTGCTGAATATACGAATATTTTACGAACGCGAAAATATTCTCTATGAAACACTTTTCAAAGCTCGAAGGTGTTTACAGTTTCGTCCACTTACTTACATTGCGAGTTTGCACTACTTCGTACTGATTTTAGTTCACTTGCCTTTGAATATGTTTATAGTATACATAAACATTTGAGTACGTGTGGATAATAATATTATCCACACGTACCTAAAGGACGTATGTTATATAATTATTATGTATGGTCACACACTTGTTTAAGCCTGTCATCAGGTACACTTCATAACAAGAAAGAAGCAAAATTAAATGTTTTCGTAAAACTGTCTTAGTAGATACTGAATTTATTATTCCTTCTTACATTATATGCACATGAGCTTAAAAATCCCCGTACCAACTTCTAACCAGACCGTCGCCAAGATACAAAGATAAGCGGATTTCCCGAGAAATCTATGGTATGTGATTCGCAACTACTAAAGTCCATATCTAACGACAGTTCGGATATAAGTCGGCTTATTGTAAAGTCCGCAAAGCATTTTCCTACTTTCCGTTGTCAGGTGCACTCGCCGCGAAAATGGGAAAATTTCATTTCATTTTTCTGGCGACCGTTGCCGGCCTTGTCGTCACGGTAAACTATGTTTGAAGTTACAAGATGTTAACAGTACCAGAATCGCTATCAACATGTAAGAAGACACTATGTTACATTTAAAAGAGAGTATTCTTATAGTGTGTAATGAAGCACCGTACACATCGACTGTGATTTATAATTATGACGAATCATATCACAGTGAAAATGGTTTATAACTTTTGTGTAGTATGATACACGCTAAGAAATCGTTGAAATTGCGTTGCATAGGGTTTTATAATTTTATACTAGGCGTGTAACACACAGCCACAACGGAAGAGTAATATCCGCTTTATGACATTACTATGTGACATACTGTTTTGATAATTTAATAAAGTAAGTCATAAGTCGTAATAAAATACACAATTTATAAAATTATGATAAACACCGTTTTTGATCCTGTGCCAGAGACGGAATATATTATATTCAGTACCTAATTTATCAAAAGACACATTTGTAGTTGTCGTTGTAAAAGTCTAGCGACTCTGTCTACATTTACTAATGAGTTCAAGTCGAGTTGAATAGAATTCTTACTCGCTTATCGCTTACTGGTGATCTATGAACTGGGTAGCACGGGTTGTGCTCTTTAGTTCTTTAATGAATGCACCTGTGTCTGGCGCGGTTTTATGCTTATCATGTTCACACTGCTTTGGCATCAACCATGTTTTACTATCGCAGTAAATTCCCTCGTTTCTAAGTCTCCAACTATGCACTATATTCAAAGGCTTTTTCAACTCTCGTGTTTCCCGCATTTTCAAAGTGTTTAATGAGCTTGTTAAGGATGGCAGTTGTATGAACTGATTCTGCGGTATAATTACGTACATTAGCGAAACGATTATGACTTACAAAGAAAATATGTGCTAGTGCTGTTGGAATAATGTTTTAAGGCGAGATAAAGTTCAATACTTACGCGAAGAGTAGATAAGTGCTTCTCAGTTGTGCGCTAAGAAGCACTAAACTACGTAGTAGTCTACTACTATAAGTAGGTTTTGTAGGTTCTTTCTCACGACCTACTCCAATTTATTTTAATTTTTCCTTTAATTATGATTGATGCCATTGTGTGGCTATTGAGTTCTATTATAAAATAACAGTACCTATTGCAGTATTGAAGCCTCTTACATCAATCCGTAGTTTGCATACAATGTAAGAAACAATAACTTAGCAGTATTCCAGTGAGTTATTTTATTCATTGTCGCCTTTGTAATCGAATTAGGTGGTGCGGCCATTACTAAGCTCATGACACCAACTGTTTTAAGGTGCGTAAAAGGACTTCAGGCGCCATTCAGTCTGGTCGTAAACCTGTTCATGTGCTTAGCTAAGATTTCTTTGAAAAGCTTTCACTTCTTAGTAAACGTTCTTCAAAAGGTAGAGATTTCTATGGTAAAAAGTTAGCAGATCATAACGCTTGAAGTCATTGTAGTAACTGTACTACTACAAAGACTTCAATCGTTTACATCTGCTAACTTTCATCGAACGCACTGGCGTTCTGAATCCCTAAACCTTCACGACGCAAGTAGTATACGCAAGTTGAAGCATGACGCGACTACGCAAGTATAACCCATGACACTATCCCGCGCATTCACTAGCGCGAGTAGCTTGCGCATGAAACCCGCGTCAGCTACATGCGTCGTATACCTACAAGGGCCAGAACGCTCTGTTTAGTACTTACAATAGCACCCTTAAGTGCCTCGCTAGAAAACTTATTTACGTGAACTATGTTTTTAATTCTAAGGCTAGCAGGAAAGCTTTGACTTATAATTTCCTTTCATTCTAACATCTGACATTTTCTTCCACTATAATTGAATTCGACCAGATTATACTTTTTATATTTCAACTAAAACCTAATCTTTTTACGCCATTAACATAAAAATGTACCGATGTTATCACGGTAATTGGTAGTCCCATTTTCATCGTATTCTGAAACATTAGCCTCTGATTTGCGTTTGGAGACCATTCTACGGCTGATGATCGATTTTATCTTAAAAGGATCTTTGTTTAAAATCAAATAGGGGTTGTTTCAGGCGATTTTCATTATTTAGGTTCTATTGAGATTTGTCTGGCATTTGGGACAGAAACGGAACAAAATATTTGATACAGGTATATATTAAACGAATTTATTTTAATAATTTGCATATCAATTTAAGATAATTTTATCAGTTGTACTAGCAAATTTTATGTTATCTATTCTTGAATGTTTAAATGCATAATATTATACATACCTAATAATAATATACCTAAAAAGTGTTAGAAGAAAACATGTCTGTTTGGCCTGTATGACTGTCAATATCCATTTACAGATTAAGGTTATTTCTATTATAATAATAAAGTATGCATATTAATATTCATAACACCGCTTATACCATTATTAAAGGGTATAAATTCAATACATTTTATCATAGAACTAAACAAACTGACCGCTATCGATGTACAAATACACACAATGATAATACATACCATATTGATATACTACATACTTATCTTTCTTCGAAGAAATTAATTACATTAGGTCACGTATTGTAATGTGTTTGGTAACACCATACGTATTGTGTAATTCAAACGTTAGCTTCACATAGATACGTAACTTTCTAACTACAGTTTTCAATGATCAAATATTCCCACAGCTTAATTCGTTTACTCAGCATAGAAGTCTTAAAATACAGATACCAACACCCAAAGTTCAAAGAAGCTGATCCCTATCTGTCCCCAGTCCGTCCCATTTATCAAAATAATAAATTAAGACTGCGCCAGATTCTACTTGATCGATAGCTCGGTTAGTAACAACTTTGATTTCGGCGTTGCATGGAGTGGTAAAGTTGGTATATTGAGTTTCGCGGTAGCTAATGTAGTAACTATGCTCCTCAAGTATGGTAATTGATTTTCCTGTTCCTCCATATCAACAACTCCGTGTTCCAGATATAAATTCCTCATTTTGAATTTCGAAAATTGCTTCGTAAAACTTACCCTTGCACCTGTGGGCCCAATGTTGAACTTTCAAACCACTCTAAATCTATTTTACCATCATACAAGTTTTTGAACGAGTTCCAAATATACCTCTTTCGTATTTCCGATATTTATTGTCCTATTTTAGACTTGCATAACAGTGTATTTTCGGGAAGTCATTGCCAGGCAAGTTATGTAAGCTGTTATCGAATAGATAGTATATTTATGGTAGAGTTTTTAAGTACGTAGTGTATTTATGTTGGATTCTTCTAAGCGAAGCAGTACTTAGTCGACAATGGTATTAGCTTTGTTGAATCTGATTACAATTGCTGTTATTAACAACGTCCTGAGGAAATCATAACATCTTAGAGGCGAGACCACCCATATTGGAATTATATTTTCTTTTGCAATGCTTGAACAATTATAGCATTATGAATATTTGCTTGGTTATCTTCTGAAACAGTATTCGTATAGGCGAGCATTTCGCGCTTTAGATATTTTATAGTGGCAATATTTCTTGAGATAAGCTACCTTACCTTCATATCTTCGATTTATTCATGTCCCCGCATAAATTTTTCTCGCTGTAGATAGTAGATACTGAGATTGAACCGATATATAGATTCAGATAAACCGTATCTTATAATTTAGTCTTTCGTTTCGATAAATTGATACTGGCTGAATGAAATATTGCTCTTTGCGTAATAACAATATATAACATTTTGGTGGTTTTAAAATTCGAATATAACATTGGATGTAAATAGAAAGTGAACTGCGTAACACAATTAGATTAAATCCCTCATTATGCGGCATTTAGCATATGACGTCATGAAGCGAGTAGGTGCGTTATTATGTAACAGATTTCGCGAACATAATCTTGCAGTGGCCAGGCTCAGATACCAATTGTGTGTGCACGTGGTCTCCATTGCGGTCTCAGCGTAATCTGGATAGACACAGATTATTACCGGCCAGTGTCTATAGACTAAGCTGAGATTAAAATGTTATTGTTGAGCTTCCTACTCTATTATGGACGCTCATACCGCTTAAATTTTTCACGCGCGATATCTCTTGAATAACTTTTCTGTGGTCCCTATTTTGTTAAAATATTTTTTTTTTACTTTTCCTGCGACTTAAAACACTTGCTCTACAATGTTTGGTTATAATTTCTTGTTTATGTTTTAAGATGTATTATCTAATAAACGCCTTCGTTTTGTTACAGGTATTTTTCAACAGTCATAATTCAGAAACGGTAAGGATAACTTAAAACGTGAAACGTATTATCATAAAAGTCTCGTTGAATTTCAAACAGTCATTGAAATTCAAATAGTAGCAGAGCCCGGATGAAATCGTCACAGTTTTTCCGAATTGCCCGATATCTGGTTAACATTCTTTTACAACAAGTAATAAAAGAGCTAAACTTAAAGCGGCCGAGTTCGAGAACTTTCAAGTCGTTTTGGAAAGAAAACTTCCCGAGTCTGCATCGCTCGTCACGTACTTTTTGTACTCTATCCTAATGGATAGAGTACAAAAAGTACAAATAAAATACATATTTATGTAATCATAAATCTGTATTTTATTTTAATCTGTCGACGCAATATAATCGACTTTTGTTGAGAGTCGGTGATTTTTAATATTACAAAAGCGCCCGGTCGCGTGACAAGCGTTCATGTAAAAAATTACAGAAAAAATATATAACAAAAACAGCCGCTTTATGGAAAAGCGTTTCTTTCTGTTTGGCAACGTAACCGCTTTTATGTGTGCTCGGTGAAAAAAAAATCGCTATGTACAGCGTTCTCTCATTCAGTGGCTCGACGCTCCGCACTGCATTTTTCATTCGCAACCTGAAATCGTGCCGAGCATATACATTTATATTATCTAGCCGGTGTTTCAGACTAAGGGCACATATTATATCTAAAGTACCAACGGGCTGGTACGCAGAGTATGTGAAATAGATGTTACTTACGAAAATTGTGAGAGTTCAGATCGTACCTAGTGGAATCTAATAAACCAAAGATTGCTTACAATGATAAAATGATCACATCACATTAAATAAATATTGTTGAAAATAATAATTGCTTCTCAATATCAATATTGCAGCAGAGTTGTAACCGCATAAAATCGTTCGTGTTTTTTCGATATTCGAATATTTCGGTCCACATTGCTCACTCGTCTGAACATGGGGTGTCGCGTTAAATGAAATGGGAAATAGCAATTTCAGTGATATTCCATATCGTTGAGAACATTTTGTGCAATATTCGTAAAATATAAAATAATTTATTATTAATTGTTGTCAAGCCACAGCTTGCATTATTGCCAGTCTGCGTATATTTATATTCATATTCACCTCTAATATCGTGTAAACCATAAAATATGACGGTTATCGAAAACTCGTTTATCACTATATCAATTATAGCAACTTCATGGTCAATAAATAAATACCGAACACGGCCATTTATGTAAAATAGTTGGCGCTAAAATTCAAGGCGATAAATTTGTTTTATTAGCAAATTAATATCAAGGTCTAACATTGTTTGAATGCCAAGTATTGCCAACCTTTTGTATTGTTTTCTGGCACTGCAGCAACATTATAAAACAACCCAGAAACTGTTCCGATAGCTTCAGAATTTACCCTACAAAGGCTTTCTTTAATGTCACAGGTCAATGAAAGCATAACTGGGCCGTTAAAGTTAGCTTCACTAAAGTATTACACATTCACACATTGTAATTGCACTATTACACATTCGGGACCATTTGCTTAATTTGAAGTAATTCAGCAAAACACAAAGTTCTCCAATTTTCTCTCGAAGCCTCAGCTGCCATATTTGTTCAGAATATGTCCATTGGGAAAAAAGCGCAGAGTAATATGACACGTTATTAACTTTCAGTCCGCCATTCGTATAAGTTCCAACAATGCAACATTGCTGAAAGCTGTGCAAACATGAAACTTGCATCTAATCTAGATACCGAGTACAGTCAGTTCGTTTATTATACGTGAATGCAAAGAGTGGGGTAGTGCAGGTTCTGAGGAGAGGGTATAACTCAAGTTATTATAAAACTTTACTGCGGCGCCTATCGTGCTCATTTCTAGTTTAAAATTGGAATTTGAAAGCCCAAAGTTCGTTCGAGCTCGAAACTTGGAGTGCTCGATAACGTCGTCAATTAGTGCGTCGTGGCTCGACGTCGAGCTCTCGCCCAACCAGCTAGAGCCTAAGTTTACTGCCAGGCGCAACAATAGGGTTGAAGCGACTGAAGCTTGCTTCTCTTGAACGATGCAAGCAATGTCTCTTTATTTTGTCCTGTTTCATTGCTTAAATAAAAGAGCCTAATGATTATTAGCAAGAATACTGATGACTCTGATAAGGTATGCCTTAAAATTTAATTTTGTTCCCTGCGTCGATTATGTTCATTTAATTTCATCAAAAGTCAGTCTGTGCACTTTATTAGATATTAGCCATTGCGTAACAATGGAAGTCGCAGAGAATTATGTCATTAGACATAGCCTATGTAACTATACTATAATGAGGAATAGTGTACGTTTATTATTTAAACTAAACAATTTAGAATCGGTTTCGTATATCCAGAGATTGTCTTAATTGATCCATACATACGAATAAATCTTATCTCTTTACAACATTAGTAGGTATATAAATATATATTCGGTATTTATTTAATCCTAAAATCTAACGCAAGTTAATGCTTATTTTTACATTATTCGGTGTAACTCATCAATCAAATATACCATAGATGCACGATCGTCGCTCGAAAAACGGCCCCAACAAAACTGTGCATAAATCAGTCGTATGCGCTATATTATGCACCTGTCCCACTCACTCTTGCGTGCGCTGCCCGTAAGCGAGAGCGAATCGACACCACTACTACGGTGGAGACCGTACCATATACTTAGTACGCTTGCGTATCGTGAGTCGCGAGTAACACACTTAGGACGCTTTACATTGACGCGTTTTAACTAAACATTACAAAATGTTTCAATGGTTATTCCGGTTTATTTCCTGGATTGCATAATAAATGCAGACACTTATAAGTAAGTAGTACTGGTCAGTGCCACATATTGACGCGGTTTTTGTATGAGAATGTGCATCTATGGTATATTTGATCGAAGGTGTAACTACTGTCTTTTTCTTCTCGTGCCCAGTTTAAAAAATTGCTCTCTTAGAAAATAATTTACTAAAGAAACAATTTAAACTACACAGTTAACTAACGACAACCCTAATGATTTACTTAGATACGAAATAATCTACGTGCTTACATTCCCGGGGTAGTAAATCTTAGTAATCGTGTGTATAGTTGTAATGAGCTAGTAGGGTTCCGTATGGGTAATTACAGTGCAATCTAGTCGCGGCTGTTGGCTGCAGACAAGCTGTTTATGTATTTGTGTGTACGTGTTATGTGACCACAACAATTAAATCTTTTATAGTTTCTGGAGTAAGCGCGCAGTGTACTGTTGATTAATATTTGTAGTTTATATATGGTTTGTTGTAGAGTTTTCTGTAGCTCACTGTTACTGACCATCATCTATGTCTTTTTTTTAAATATCTGTCACTTAATTAATTCTTTACATTTTCGGTCAGTTTGAGCATTACATTCTTCTTTAATGTCATAACAAACCTTTTTAAACTGTATTAATGCGTGTTCGATAAAGTGACCTAAAACATTCTTAATTCAAAAGGTTATAAAAGAGATGTTTGCGTATTGTTTACATAAAAATCTTCCGTTAATTAAATCGATACAGTAATAATTATAATTAGATATTTATCATAAACAACTCCATCATAGTTTTATTAATAGATCAATTTACAACATTAATCACGCGAAAAGACTCATCGTTTAGATCGCGGTGTACATTAGTAGCACGTATTATGAGATCCATGTTAACGAACTCTAATTAAAAATATCTTCATGGAACATTATTATTTCGCTCTAATGTGAAAACAAGTTTTCATGCTCTCATCAAGCAGTACTTTAAAAACTTATTACATCGGCGTTGTTTGGGCGGGCGCGCCGCCTACAAAGGTCAACGCACCCGCTAATAACTTCCGCTTACCTGCAAACGCTAGTCGTTAGCCTAGAGGCTAGACTTTAGGCTGTGATGACAAAGAGTTTTTATGCAAGTAATCTGAAAGAAAGTGCGGAATCGCAAAACATGAACTGTTGTTGCCGAGCCTGAGGCCCGTCTTTTTAAACGATTTTGTTTTTTTCCTTTCTTGTGCCTGACTGTTCTGTTTGTACCTGTAGAGTTGTATCGTGTCAGATGTAGTGCACCCCAGTCTTATACATTCCAAATGAAGTTAGTCCAGACGTGCAGACGGTACACCGCATTCAATTTATCGTCACTCGTGTGTGATAATTTATTGTATGCTACCTGCATAAATAAATAAAGTAAATCTATCTAAACGAATAGCTTTAAAAGTATTTTTCGCTTAAGGGAATTACCATTTTATGAATTTTTTTTTTTATTAGGTGCACCTAGTACTGAAAGCAAGGTTCCATTAATTCTAGAAGACAAGAATACACAGACGGACAGACGATGCAATGCAAACTGATATTTTATGAAGCCATTTGCGTCACAGACAACCTGCCAATATTGTTAGTTCGGCGTACTGAAACTTAACCTGTCATAGTCTGAAACTTTAAGTAGTTCCTATCAACCATTCGCTCGACTAGACAACATCACAAAGCTTTGATACCTGCCCCGTCTAACTCGTTGATAGAGAAAAATGACGTTTTGTTGACAGAATATTGGAGGCAGACGTTATAAGACACACAAAGACCGGCTCTTTCATCTGAAACAGTGCGCTTTTAAAAGCTTTTCGTAAATTGTTCAGTAAACATGAATCGATATTTTTATAGCTACGATAACGTATCTTAAAACAAGTATGATTGTCATGATAATTTATAACAGTTTTTATCCGTTTCGTGTTTATATCGTCCATTGCTAAGGCTTTCTCTATTTTATCTTACTAACAATGATGAATTTAAGTTGTGAATTGGAGCGTTAGAAATTTTTTGCCACAATTGTTTACAGTTCGAATCCAATTTATTTTATTCAGTAGATCAAAACACTGCACCCGCATAATGAATCGGGCGTTTGATTGAATCCATTGTCGTTTCAAGACTAAGTTCAATCCCACGACCTACATCCGACCGCAATACGATTCCAATACTTGCGCACAGCCTGGAGCGATGCAATGCAGATTATTTACGTCGTGTACATGCAATATTAGCTATTATACAGTTGTCATTAAAGAATAGAATGGCATATTATGTTTGCGTTAATGGCATGCCTCCACGGAGATGTTATTGAATGCAGCAGTTATGACTTAGTTTGGATTCGGAGTTTGGCAGTTTGCTCGAGTTACTGCAATGCCGCATTGAAGTTCAACCGTCTTCATAATATATTATAAAGTGGAGAACGTATTCACAATAAAACAACTTTAAATTTTTCCCTATTAATAACGAAGTCGACAGCAAAGAAAAATAAACTGGGAAATTCGTTAGGAACGCCAAAATGTATTTTACATGCATAATTTCGAAATGAATTTAGCAAAGGGAAGCGATTTTCACACTAACCATGAATAATAATTGTTTCTCACGAAACTCACAGAGTCACGCTTGGTAATATTGATTTTATGCTCGATCTATTAAAATTACACAAATATTATATTTTATCATAATTTTGTTTAGTGTACTAATGTTTGTTCGCTACTGGTTCATTGTTTGAAGGTTTTCATCAGGTAGGTTCAAATATGATGTAAAAGTCGCTGGACAAAACTCATGTTCGGTTTTTTGTCCAAAATTAAAAGTGGACGGACCGTTTTTATAAAATAGACCTTTCATATTTTCCAATATATTTTATTCACAAAGCGAGGTGGTAGCTGTTGGCGTTAGATTGGATTTGGACAATTCACAGCAGATTGATAGCCTGGTCGATAGTTTGTTTGTTTGGTTCAGACCGCGGAATTTTTATCAACTGATTGAATTCGATTTCGACAGCTGCACGATCAATTTTTTTGGCGGTCGTCTGTCAATATTTGGTACACAAATATGATATCGAAAAATTGAGCTACAAAATGATATCCCGTTACACCGAGCTTGTTTGTTGCTGATATTATTCAAGTACCTAGTGCGTATCGGCATAACCTAGGGCCTCGAAGTTTCATAAAAATGTTTATTTACGGAGGTTCGTGTGGGTTCTATACCGTTTTATTTACGTTGGTAACATTTTAAGTACGGTATTTGGTAAACACAATTTTGTAAAGAAAACAAAAAAGAAGTCTTGCAAACAATCACATCACATTTCACGCGTTTATGTAAATAAAAATTACTTTATCCGCACGCAACGTTGATACACAAATTGCTCGTTTCCTAGTTTTAAATCACTATGAAGAAACAGCCATAAAGTAGGATTTGAATCTAGGACACCACTTTTATGGATATTTGGCAACCGCTGTACTAGGTCGTAACTTCGGATCAACAACCATAGATTGTCGAGGTTCAATGGTACATAATTCACCTCTATATTGGTCAAACTATTTATTGCAACTTGTTCAATAAACATGTAGGACCTACTTGGTTTGTGGGATTGCCAATCTTATTTAATACACGTTAATCGAATAATTTGACATGAGTAGACTAATGGCGATCAGTTACTCTTGACTTTTTTAAAGTTAACTTTCTGTAGGCATATTTACAATGTGCCTACAACATTTTTAAAGATAACTTAATAAGTTTATGATTGCTCGACATTTTCTGCCGATGCGATGTAATATTGTAAAATTTGTTGGAAAAGACTCCGATAGTGACGAAACGTATAATTCAAATGAATATTAGATTTTTCTTTACATTAATATGCATTTATAATTTTAAAATCGTTGATTTCGTTGTATTTTAAAATAGACAATTTATCCATTAGAACCATATCTTTAAAAATGTATGGATAACCATACATTTTCAAAGATGAGTCGGATAAAGATGAGTATAAGCTCAACGATGGTTATTCAGTCTGTGGAAAATGATGATTGAAATGACAGTTGATATTCTAAGTTATGAAAAGATACCTGAAGTTATTCAGTTGAAAAGGGTTTCACCTGAATATGAACGAACAACCGGAATTATGAGGCCGTCGGAGTAAACGAAAATTGCCGAAAGCATATAAATAAAATACTGTGCTACCGTCGTATCTTACAGAAAGTATTACGCAGGGCTGATGACTGATCAAGACTTATATGTATATTTTATATACCTACAATGTATTTTACATATCCTTATTTATATTATAAATTCTAAAGTAATTCTGTCTGTCTGTTACCTTTTCACGGCTAAAGCACTCAACCGATTTAGATGAAATTTGCTACACATATAGTTTAAAAGTAAAACCTAGGGAAGGACATATGCTATTTTTATTGATATAGGTACCACGCGGGCGGAGCCGCGTGCAAAAGCTAGTATTATATAATTTTTCAAAAAATTGTCAATAGGATAACTTGAAATTAATACAGCTATGTGTAGATTTCACATTTTAATAGGATATCGAATCAAAATCGTGTCAAGAAGGATACTTAGACACACAACACATCAAGCTCAACTAAAGAACTAAAGAAAATTCTATAAGCCCTCCTAAATAAAAGTTATTTTATTTAGAAGGAATTTTAGAATAGAATTTTCTTTACCTTACAAAAGACCTTATCTTATAAAAGAAAATAATCACTCTAAATTAAAGAAAGTGCTAATAGGCTCATCTTTAAAATATTGCTTTACCAGCAAATGAGTGTACCACGAAATGTTAAGAAGTGAAACGGTGAAGTACGGCGTGGTTGTTCAGAGGTGGGGTACTCTTTAGAATATATTAAATTCCTTAGCTACTCGTAACTTATACGCGGTGCTTAGCGAACTGAGACGAATGAGCAGGCTTGTTACTTGCTTAGTCTCACTTAACATTAACCTCCATACTTCAACGACATATTGACGTCGTGTATTCAATCAAAACTTCACTTATACAAGTAATTATTAAAAAATAAATAACTTACGGTTATTGTCTTTTACAAACTTTTTCTGCATGTTATTATTGTATACTTATTTATTATTGTTTGAAAATGCTTTATAAGTTTTTTTTATGGAGCGTTTAATAAATGGTCTGAAATATCTTGTGAGGCTGAGTTATCTATTTAAATAACAAACAATACTGTATTGTTATCAAATTAAATACATACAGCAAACACTAAAGAACTTTTCGAGATTACCTGCCAGTATTTGTTCAATTTGAAAAAAGAATAAAGTTCATTCTAATTAGTTGTCTTTTTGGCAGGTACCTTATTGATTCCTAATGACGTTGCAGTTGCGACCACACTATTTTGTTTAAAACTGGGACCAAAAATATTACCCAGTTTAGTTCTAAACGTACTAACTAAACTACTAAGCCATATCACCTGTTCAAATCCAAGACGGTACGCTTTCAGCGATCATTTCTCCCACGTACGTGCAAGCTCTGGAATGAACTGCCTGCTTCGGTGTTTCCCGAGCGCTATGATATGTCCTTTAAACGAGGTTTAAAGAGATTTCTTCTTTCACGGTACGCAGCGGCTTTGCTGTGTCCTGACATTGCTGAAGTCCATGATCAGCGGTTACCACTTTCCATCAGGTGGGCCACTTGCTCGTCTGCCACCAATGGCAATAAAAAAAATACAAAATAAACTTGCGAAAATGATATTAAAAAAAATGTTGTTTAAATTTAGAACCACAGATATCCCCAATATCTATGGTTCTAAATTTAAAGACATTAATCATATTTCATCTCTAAAGTTACTCGCAGTTGTTAAATTCATTATTTAAATAGGTGTTAATTTTTTATGCTTTGACACGGCTTCAAGGAACTAATTTATTTAGCCCATGTTGTGTAATAAGTTTGCCAAAGATAAATAATTATAATCGTAAATAATTTTACCGCAACCTGAAATTATAATATGTTGCTTCGTTGGAATATACATTAGCATGGCTTGATCGCGCATTTGCTCGCGGTGTCTGCTTATTATTTCGTAATTATGCGTTGATGTATGTATTGTTGCCGTGTTTCTCCCGCGTCTGCACACCTTGGACGGATTTTGCCGCATCATTTCTTGCACGCTTTCTCTACGCACCCTGTTCCGTTCCGTTTTAACACGCTTAAGTAGCCGTTCGTGTACTGTATTATCATTTTGTTGAATATTATTATCCTTAATACGTGAAATAATCTCTAACATTGTACACGTACTAAAACATGATGTCGAATTTATACTGCTTTACAGCCCCAGAGGCGGCAGCAATAACATTTGCTTGTAATTATAAATGCGAATATGAGTTCTTTCACGCCTTAAGTGCTTGAACGATCATCACAAAATTAAATTTCGCATACACGTTGTCAGGGGTATATAATAGGACATCGGGACCTCTTTCATCCGGAAAAAAGGACTATGGCCGAGGAATAGCAAATTGACATAACCTACATTTACGCGAGCGACGACGCGGGTAAAATCTTGTATGAATATAATATGATGTTGATAAAATTATTGTCGTCAGCTTCTTTTTAATTTAATGTTTGCCGAGTACCACCAATAGATGGCAATAAAATCGATAGGTATATTCGAACAGAATGAAGTATTGTGTTAAATGTGTCATGTCAACAGTAATATTTCACGAGTACTTGCGTATTGTTATGGAAACAGCCAGACATTTTGTCGTGTATTCATATTGTACAATTATTTTAACATTACTCCTATACAGACAAAGCTTTTGGGCCAACAATGTATGTCGTGTAACTGTACCTGTCGTGGACAACTTGTAGCGCGGGCGTATTTTTTCTTTTGATGTTTTTATAAGTAGATATACTTATTTTTCTACTACACATAATTATGTATCTAGGTATTTGTTTTTTTTTATAAACACACCGGAATTAAATAATAGGATATCTAAATTGTCTTTTTACTTTACAAAATTAAATTTTGTAGTCGAAAACTAAAACTAATTCTCGAAGTTGTTGCAGGAATTCTATTCTATTTGAACAATTTTCGAATTTCGAACACACTCTCTATTCTATTCACAAACTTTTAAGTCTCCATTTTGTTGTTTTTATTTTTCACTTTGTGTGGCCAGTGATTTATCATTCTCCTTGCAGTATTTGTTTAAAAAGTTAAATCAAAAATTTTGCGAACTTAGGTATTTAGCTTCTTTTCTTTTTTGTTTTCATTGTAAGTATACACATATATAAATAACGTGGATTTTATTTGGATACGCCTTATAGTTAGGTCTAGAGCTTCGTAAGCTCATAATGGCATTCACGAGTAGCGCGGTGCATTCGAAATTAGCACTGCAGCATTTTTGTGCAGCACAATGATGCAATCCCAGAGCTCAGCAGTCGCTTTGTGAGGGAAATACTCTCATTCATGATTGTGAACTTTTTGAATAAAGTCATATCACTGTAGACGTGTATACATCTGTAGAAGTGGTTCATTACGTGACGAATGCTTTAATGATATATGTATGTACATTCCACCAGACTGTTCTGTGTCTACATTAAAACATGACATCGACGCGTTAACGTTACGCCGGTGTCAATAATTGGAGATTGAAGGCCGAGTAGCAAAACAGAGAGCTATATTACGATCACAATAGCAGTAATATATTATTCATATGTCAGTAACGTGCCATTCAGTACGCACGAGATATTACACAATGCAAAAATAACAAGCGCATTCGTGGTGTGGTACGCACTTGCGTCAAGTTGCGTCACTGACGTATTCTGGTAATGTAAAAATGCACTTGACAAGATTTGAATTTGGAACTGGGTTACTAAGAAACGTACAATTTCTTATTCATAACTGGCATTATAAATCAAATAATTTAAAAGAAAAAGCTGACAAATACACATAATAAATATATACCTAAATAGTTTTTACGTTTTAGAAGAAAGGAGTTGTACATATCTATTTATTTTTCCTATCATAACAAATATAAAATTTTCTTATGAACCAATATGACTCGATAGTATCTGTTCACCTACTTACCTTGAGATAGAGTTGTACTTCTTACATGTCTGAAGCGAAAACAATAGCCAATCTTCTAGCAACGCGTTATTAGCCCGGTTTGTAAACAATGATAATAATAGACCCACGTGAAATATCTACTACGCTCTACTACTAAATTGTCGAATAGCACTTTCAATGGAAGCCCAATTTCGAAATATTGTGTAACAGGGTGTCATTATACTTAATCGAAATAATATAGAAGACAATTGGTATATATGGTTCAGGGCTAAAAGCTGTGCTGTAGAGCGGCAGAAAAACAAGATAATAATTTTTAATGCCTAAAAGTAAATATCTCTGCAAATTATACTTCAAAGCAGAAATAAAGAATCATATTTTATTTCATTTAGGTTACAAAGTAATACTTATGAACGTCAAAGTTTACGGGTAAGTAAGTTTACAGAAGTTACTAAATTAACATTTAGGCTAGTTGAGAATATACCTGTAAGAAACTCACGGCCACTCTTTTCTAATTTACTTTTCTTTTTGCCAGCAAATAATTGAATCCTCAAATCGTAGACAAGGGTGAAATAACAACAGTGAAACAAACAAGGCTTGGGCCTGGTATGAATTTAAAAAGAAGGACCGAACTGATTAAAGATTGCAACGCTCATTTAACGCTCCGATAAACGCAATTACTCCCTAAGGATCTAGAATGAGCTCTTTTCGCTCTCATTCACCTTAAGGATGATACCTTCTTCGTCTTGAAATTTTAAAATCCGATTCTCTGCATGCTGCTTCATTATCCTATTTTATCTTTGAACGATAGAGCAAGAATACACCTCAAATAATTCCGACATTTTATTCACATATATCATACTAAAAAGTTATGTTCTTTGCTAAAACATTGCATATTGATGTAACAATCTTTACCTATGATAAATATGACTATTAAATAACTTTATCACATAAAATATTGAAGGCGAATACCAACATAGTCATAAAGTTTGAATATCGGACGTGTTTCCGCACATAAAGTTATGAATGAACACTCAATAAAACATGTCACTGTTGCTTTTCATGAGAATGGAAAGTTAGATGAATAATACGTAGCATGTATACAAAAGTACTTATGATAATACTAACAAAGGTGACATGACAAATTACTGCAGTAAAGCTATGGATAATTTATATAATAAATTGTATAAAAACATCACAAGAGTCGTGTAGTAGTCGTTAGTTACACTCGTACCCGAGCTTACGGAAAACAATCATTACGACTTGTCTGCGCATTGCATTGTATGAAAAATTAAGTTCTCGTGTAAACAAAACAATCTTCTAAGCTACACAAAGGCTTGTTTTATCTTTTCATGAAATTCTGAATGTCTTTAAGACTTCAGACACATTGCACTCCCTTGAACAACCACGACCGTCATTCACTCAGAGCGTAATGTTTAAATAATGTTGCCATTTGATATTGTAGAAACCGTGTGAGGCACCTTTATCTCGGAAACAAGTAAATGGCACAGCAATATCGTTAGTATCTGGCACTGAACAATGGTAACACGTAGACATCCCCTCGCTATTTAATGAACACGAGAAAGCCCCGTTATACTGTCTAGCTTGATAACGCTATTGAAACTCTTTGGTTGTTTGTTGAATGATGTTTTCGTTGTCGGGCTGTATGACATATTACCTTTGCCTTTCACGGGACATCTCGACGCGATTGCTTACATCACTTGGTGTGGAGAATGAGTGGCGAAGTTTACGCCTCGACAATAACTTGTTATTCTAAGGGTAGATAAGCAAATGAGTGAAAGTTATACGTCTTTGATAATATATAATTTATTATTCGAATCTACCTTCTTAAATTAAAGGAAGTGAAACACTTATATATGTACCGTTTCTTTATTTAAGAGACTAAACCTGTTACCAACAAATGAAGATTAAATCTATACGTAGCATAAACAAAAATATTGTTTCGCAATATTATGCCTTCGAACATTCGACGTATAACACAATGTTGCTCATTCTTCGTTAATTGGTATCAAACTAAAAGATCATCTAATCTAATTAAATTTCTGAACTGCATCAATAGATCCTAAACGTTCAGCTTAATTTGGTGTCAACACCAAAGGAGGCTGTATCTAGCATTTTGATTGCTCAAAAGGCTAGATGTATGGTTGGATTAATAATGAGTGAGTTATGAAGTAGTTAACCTTCGTTAATCATAATTTGTTCACGTCGCAAGGATATCACGGCTCCATTGTGACGTAGAACAAACGCTTTGAATTGGAGTGAGTCTCGACAATGCTCGAGAATGCAGTTAAGCTTATCTGTTATCATTGTTTGAAATGAGATAATGTTGTAGAGCTTTAGTGCTGACACGTGTTTAGTGGAACCGTTACATGACTCTGTAATTAACGCGTCATCTTGTTTTCAAAACATTTATTTTGTGTTCATTGAACTTACTGACATACGAGCCTACGCGATTTCATTTTTAAAATTTCGTATTCAGTGTAGGTACTAAATATAAAAATCAGCTAGATATATACTTTTTAAAGCAGGCAAATTGAATTATTATTATGTTGGTAAACTTTTTCATTCAACATTCTTATTTAATTTTTTGAGAAATATTTGAAAGTAGAATTAAAGTATGTAGGTTGATGTTCTGTTCTAGCCCTTTGTTCTAATTTCGATACGTATAGTAAGTAATAATAAACAACACTTACAAATGCGTAAATACAATTTTTAAACAAGATGAAAGTTATAGTTGTGTACAAATTTCCAGGAATTGGCAGATACTTTTTATTTCTGTCATTATGATAACCATATGTTTTAAATAATAATGGAATTCAATAATTTTCTACCACAATCGTAATTCTACCTCGCAGTACATCAGCTATGTTCAGGGCATGCTTGCTACTCATACTCAATAGATACACTATTACAGAGTGGTAACGAAAAGCAGTTTCACTGGTGTAAAACCGTGACGTGCTTCCGACAGTGCAATAGTGAGACGCCGCCGACCGCTCCGTGCCAATTTACTTTCGATCACAAACCAATCATCGACCGAAGTCGGCGCATAATGCGTCCATGTTTACCAACTACAAATTCTGCTCTTTATTTTTGTATTATTCTCAAGCTTTCGAACGACTTTTCTCAAGCTTTTCACTCTTGATAGTCTTTCAAACATATTTGTAGTCATGTGTGTTAAGCCATTGTCTGCTTGTTACAATCATATGAGAAAATGGCGTATGTTATTGTTTGTTGTTTTATTTAGTTCGTGAATAATGCACGTTGCGGTAACATTTTGATTATTTAAATAAATAAAGTTGTTGTATGGAGAATGGACAACTGTTGCCTAAAGTGTACTACAGAAAATATAACTGGGTAATAATGTCTTCTGTTTACGCGAATGTTATTCATTGAAATTAAACTACTATATACGGATTTTATCGCGTTGTTTATTTGACACTTTATTAATTCTCCCCGTGACCATGGCTGCTGAAAAGCAACCGAAACGTCGGGGAAAGTGTAAACATAAATATAAATAGTTTAAATAATTTAATTAGCTTAAAAATTAGTAAAGTTTAATAGTAGTAGCAGTGTAACAGTTTCTAAATTAAGTAATAAAGTGGCAAATGAACAACACGATAAAATCCGTATATAGTAGTTTAATTCAATATATGTATAACTGGGTATCTATTAATTTCGTTATGACAAAATATTGGTAAGTTTTTGTCGGGAAATTCTTAGAAGCAATAGTTGTTTTGATTTTGGAACTACGCTCAGTGTATAACTGTACTTAGAAATAGGCTTGTTGCTTATTATTTTCCATACTTTTAATATAATTATGTTTTATATATGGCACTATTTCCATAAAATATGTATGGAGGAAGTCTTAATGACCCTGGCGCGTCGTTGCGTAGACTCGTTAGTAAATTATAAATCATGCACGTGCCGTAGTTTGTACTACTTCGTCCCTGTAATCATAAAAATAATTACCAGTAGAAGAAAAGAAAAAAGAACTCTATACTTATACTATAAGTCTTAAATCGGCAGCACTTTTGTGCTTTGGGATATCATGCTAGTGCTTAACTAATAATTGATTTCGCTATTTCATATATTCAAATCGTCAGCTTTTATCATAATTATCTCATAATGCCTCCAGCGCCATCTATTCTACAATGTCAGATAATCTGTTACCGTGATGTCACTTTTTTAAATGTGCACATTAGTAGATATTATACATGTGGATAATAATCTAAAAAGTTGATTACAACATTAAGATAATATAAAGCATAAAATTATTAAAAATAACATATAATTGCGTTATAATTATACGATATGGCACGTCAACAATATCTAATAAAAAACTATAGTTCACTGAAATGAGATAACTAAGAACTCTTAACGTTTTGGTATGAAGCGATTCGCCTTTCGCGTTTTATATAACATACTTTGTTTCCGAGTGTATATAAAGCAGCATCTTATTATAATAAGTACAATGATTAGAAAGCGTCAAATTAAGAATATGATATGATGACGTCACGAGTGACATCACCGTTCACATTTCGCGGATAGCAATAAAACGTTATATTTATGCGACGAGAACATAACTACAGAAAGTTTTCCAATAACTAAATGGAGGATGCATTTGCCAAATGAAATACATCGTGAACCAGATTTTGCTTTTGTTTCATATTAATACACTCTAGGAACAGCTATCTGCTGTTTTTAAACGTAACTTGCGATTTGCCCGTGGCTGTTTGCATGAATGTCGCCCGGATATCCTGAGAGTGTAAGCGACAAAGAGAAACAATGCTGCATTATTTGTTTTAGAAAAAGGAATCCCGCGTTTAGTTGTCCTGTACGGCAATGGTGTTTACTTCTAAAGTTTGAACTACAACTCATGAAACACACTCGGATGTAGTGTCAATATTTTCAAACATAATTCTGTTTTATTTAACAAGCCAAAAATTATATGTTAATGTTTAAAATTTATTTCTAAAACGATTAGAATTTGCTTTAATCATCAATACTTTGTCCCAAGTTTGTTGTTAGCTTTTAAATAAAATTTGTGGCTTTTTGAACGTGTGCGACTGCTGATATTATTATGTTCTTCTATTGCACTGAATGGATTAACGAATCTAAATTATTTGGCATAAAGATGTTGACGAGTTGATGTGAAAGAGTGACACCCTGCTAACTTAAAAAAGAAGCCAATTGAAAGATTTTTCTTAAAAGCACGGGTTACAACAAAAAGTCTGCAAAAAATAATAGAGAAGACAATAGACAAAAAATGTTAACAAATACACATACATATACTATCATTGTAGTATTACTTACTATATTATAGCACACATAGACATATTATAGTTAAGGAAGTAATAACAGTAAGTAAAAGCGCGAATACTTAATATTATGTTACCACATAATGTGTAACGGTGTATGCGATTTTACCAACATAACTGTTACGTTTTGTAATTCAAATGTAATTTAGTTCAATTGTACGCCATATTCGATGTTTCGTTTCGGTGATTTAGTGTGACTAACGTAAATAAATTATGTCATGTATTGTTGTACCTCGTTTGTATGTTAGTAGATTTCAGATACTAATATCATATGAATTAAGTGTTTGTGTGTAGATGTTCGACATTAGTATGAATACAATGTCTTACGAATTAGTGCATGTGTGAGTTTCAAGTCTGTAAAAAGCTTTGACTGTGTAAGTGTGTGTGTGGTCCTAATAACTAAGACTAATATTGGATTAGTGAGAATTTGTATTATTGCTCGACTACTTAGCAGATAACTCGGCTTAATAGATATACATAATTATGTAATCGCGCCTTGTCTTAAAGGGTAGGCACTGTTGATTTTCGAATATTTATTATATAAAGCTTCCATTCTTGCTTTATGCAGTCTCATCACATTCTCCAAGAACCTCGACAATTTAGGAACGTCTTAACCTAGCCTTTATCTAGAACGTTCCTCTATTAACAGATTGCTTAATTTTTGTCATTTTAGGTGCGGTTACATTCTATACAGAATGATTGAGTTCTAATAAAATTTCGATCATTTCTTGTAACTTCAATATAGGTAGAAAGACATACTGTTGTCTGAAGTAATACCAATAAGAAACATTTTCTCTTTTATGACCCCATACCTTTAACGAACGGCATTCTTATATCGCTATAAAATGGCGATGCCTACGATATAGAATCCTTATTTGATATAGTTTCTGTATCGTAAAACTGATATTTACTGGGTAAATAAAACTCGACCTAACCTTATTGCCATTTGGTAATGGTAAATAGTAGTACTTAATTGCTTTTATTGAACCCAACTTAGTTTCTATACAATAAAAATGATTAAACGAAAGTTGCATCTATAGAACTAAGAATACGAATTATTGATACTAAGTTAAAATGGAGGGCAGTATTTTACAAATAGAACGATAGAGCTGCATTCTAAATTTAAACTTTACCGAAATGTATTGAGCTCCGATGCTGTGGATGCAGCCCGGGTCAGATGCGACCGATATAGCGGACATCGTTCCGATATCCACGTATTTAGATATTTATGTACTTCTGTAAAATATTCAAATAGGATAGAGATAAATGGCGGCAAAATGGCCGTGATGCTATGCGTTGTGCGTTATGTGTTATGCGTTAGGCTTGTTGGCCGCGACAAAGGTTTACAGTCCATATTTTGTTGACAATGTTTAGGACCCACGTAACAAAGAGAGAGTTTTCTATTGAGCGTAATATAATGCCAGGATTCAATGCAGCTGGTAAGAAATTGCCTCAAAATTCACTTATAGATTTTTCGACATAGTACCACAGAACAAACATAGTAGACGTAAATGCAAAACTTGCCCCTGGGCCAAAGAAACCGTTATAGAAAATTAATCTAAGTTAAAACTAAAATATTTCTACATTAGACTAGTATCTAATTAAAAAAAGAACCAAGCAACATGGTTGAATACTCCACCTACTTTTGATTTTCCTATTTACGAGTATAAGTAGGTGTTTTTATATACGAGTAAGAACGTAGACATGCCCCGAGCTAATTGTGTAGGTCGTAAGAGCAAGTTTCTTTTTCTACTAATTAGTCTTTTTGTCTCAACTACGCAATATTTTTCCAACAAAACTTATACTTTTATGCCATTAAGGTAGCAAACAAGCATACGGCGCGTCTTGGTCTATGGTAAGCGGATTTCGTGATTTATGTTAAGCGGATTTCGTGGTCTATGGCCGCTTGCAATACTATGCGAAGAAGGAACTGTAAGGGTAGTTCTACTAGCATTGAAGCGACAGTCTTTTCGTCTCCTTGCTGACAGTGTAATGATCTGAGGCTCCGTAAGCTTTAAAATCCTGTTTATAGCGGCAGCACAAAGTTATTTAACTGCGATTGGCTTTATGATGAAGATATTACCCTAGTTCATCTGCGCCCGTTTTAAGCATGGTGTATACACAACCAACCTCTTTATAAGAATATATTTTATTCTGACTGTAAGCTTGTGATAATGATACCACAATTAAAACTACATTAGCCCAAGTCCCGAGAGAATAATTACGAGAAAACGATGTTCAAATGTGGTTCAGGTGTGAAAACATTTCGGTTGTTTTATGATGCTTCTCAGGTAATGGATTCACGTACCTCAGTGGAATGCTTCGTACTCGGGTGCTCCGTTAATTTCGCTGAAATTTTACTTTAATTACAATGAGTAGTTTAAAATTGCGAAAATACGTCGACGTGTGTATATGCTTTTATTGCATACGCAGTTTAAACATTTCGCCGTTGGTCAGCATTACCAACATTTTTGTGACTAAAGCTGCATGTATTACCTTGTATATATATGGTATAGTTTAAAAAAATAATTCGTATATGCATAAAGAGGTGGAAATTTCGTCATTTACTTTATATATTCCATTTCCTAAGTAATAATGGGCGATACTATTTATTTATACCGTGCACGTTACCAGATTCCAAGCTGCTACTGTACATTTGCGAACATTAAAATGCAATAACAATTTACCTGACCTGGAAATCCAATCTGGGACTTCAGGAACTACTGTACGCGTTACGATAAATTCCAGGACCTTGAAATCAGTGCTCACGTTTAGACAAAACTAAGAATATTAAAATAAAAACTTTATCCTGTCATATCTATTTTGAATCTTAAGTCCGTTCAATTTCATTAACTAAATAATCTTCCGGAACAAAAATTTCTGTCTCAGTTTAAATGAGCCACAGGAGAGAATTATTCGAGTCATTTGTTCGGTATAGATGCTGTAATGAGGTGTCGCGTCCCTAATGATCCTATAATGAGATATTGGGATAGTTTTATTAGAACATTTGTCGAAGTCGAAATTAACGGCATTGTTGACAAATCAAGCAATTCCAACAGGACATTGAGGTTACCAGACTAATAAAATAAGTTTTATTGCAATTTACGACTATGTTTTGTTTTTGAACTTGGAAAATCCAAGTGCATAATTGAAAATCAAAATCTTATAATAATAAAACCAAGCTTTTACATTAAAGATTAAACCTATAATATTGAAAAATAAATCACAAAGGTTTAATTAAATCAATGACAAACCAGAGTAAAAAGGATTACAAATGAAGGCGCATGAAGCCGTACAAACGCGGATATTTGATACACAAAATCCGCACAATTACAGACATGTCTACGGCAATGTAGGTAATTATTCCATTTTTTACCTGATTTCATTAGTTTTCTTTCCGTTCCACATTGGCTGACACTGTATAGTAATTAAATGTAAAGCAGTTTCGTCGCTATCACAACCGTCTTTCGGAATAATTGGATATAGATACCTTGAAAAATCATTTATGCAAAATATTGTAAAGCCCATGCCAACCTTTATTCCTTATTATATTAAAAGCGAATATATTCCTTCATACGACAGTACGATCTAATACTGAGTTCATATTTACACGATTATAAAAGTTTGTCGGTTCGCCTCCGAGTGAAACTATAAAATAACTATTTGCAGGCGCCTGTTGCCTAGATATTGAAATGGATAGAAATATCATGTTGCCGACTCTGCAAATGTTAGGTATTTATTGAATATTTGTCTCGACCATGTTTACAACTGTTTCATATATTAATAGAACTGTCCAAGATTAATAAAAAGTGCTTTAACTCCAGTAGATTTTCTTTGAACATATTGATTGATTGGTACTACAACTACTTTCATGCAAGATACTCATGAAAGCTGGCCGGTTATTTACTATGTAAATTGTTTATAGTTGAGGATTGATGGTGTTGGAAAAGTTGAGATATTTGGTTTGGGCGGTTGCGTGCTCGAGTACATGGCGCGGTCGGTGACGTCACATTAATTTGATCAAAGTGGAAATGGCCCGAGCATTTTCCACGCTACTTGTTTCGAGTTGCTGTCAACGGCTCTGCTAATGCGTCCGTCGGCTTCCAATTTTAAACTTTTGATGATGTTTACGGGCGCGGCACAGTTTATGCGCCCGTCAATATTACAGAATCAATTTGAATACTTCGAATGAGTGCTCATTCGGTCCACTGGAGACACCACCACCTGTTTCTTTTATTTACTAACCGCTCTGACAGCCTTTTTGATTATCATGATTTGATACTATCGACATTTGTGGTTTTACAAATCGTGGGCCTCTAAGATCTCACTGCGTACCCAAATAATTAGGATGAATCCACCGCGAATCAAATTGTGCGGATCGGTACAGTTGACGTGAAAAGCAACAGTGATGGGATCCCACGGCTCAGGTTCAACGGTCGATGCGTTCGTCACGCTTACTTGCGTAGCGTCAAGATTATAGCCGAACTTACTACTTCATCTAAATAGTAAACTGAAATCACGCTTTAAAACCATTTACCGTTTCACATTTCGTGTTGAACAAACTGGTCAATTAAATGAACCTGCCTTTGAACTGCATACGGGTGGTAAATGTTTCGTTTGATTACCAAACGGTTAGAATTGTGATGCCAGACGACTGAAAATTGAATGGAGCGCAAATAGAAATACCAACGTAATTACTTTCGTCTAAACGGGCTGGTTCCAGTAAACTCTTGCATACGTGATTTTCTATGCGTTTATGCGCTTTTATGAATTTTAAACAGAACTGAATATTTATATATGTAGAGCGTTTTCCTGTTCTTTCACTTGGAAAAGCAGTAGGTACCTACTGACCCGGTGAGAAAATACGTAACTTACAGTGAAACTAATCGTCGTTTTTGTTTGCAGGTGCCCCGGCAGGTGCCAGATCGTCGGCCGGTATCTGTGGGGGCGACAGGGGGCAGCACTGTCCCTGAACGTTCATATGAGACCGGGCGTGTGCCGGCGCCGCATGGGCCTCCGCCCTCGCCTGGCGCGATTGCAGCGCAGAAAAAAGTTGCAGCCGCTTGCATCGCCAGCAAGAAACTACTGGAAGAGACTCTTGCTAAATCTGGTAAGTTCCTTATTATTCAATGATAACTAAAAGAAAACAATCGATGAAACGGAAACGTTACAATAGTCATAATGTCTTGACCCCGTGCAAGAATTACTGTGTTAATTAATTAAGATTATTACTCGATCTGCCGTGATTCAAGTCAATAGGAATTACAGCAGATTTATTGATTGTGAATAATAATATGATCATGAAACTAGCTTATATATATACGGCTTTGCTCGCTTGGCTATACAAACTTTCGCCATCGAATGCCTATCCCATTTTCACTTTTATTTCTCGAGACACAAAATATACCTACCTATTTATGAAATACGTAGTATTTGAAGTACTGTTGCATGAAAGAAAGACCAACTATTAATCTGTCAAGTCTTAGATTACTAGGCATAATTAAATATCTATTGTGTCTAGCCGCCAGTGTGCGGTTACGACTCAGGAGGCTAAACACACTTTCACTTTTATAAACAAATTAGTAAATGAAAGACAAGGATTGCTAACTTGTCACTTTAATTCCTGTGTAAGTTCGTATGAACGAAATAGTCTTTCAGAATTTCATTTATACGACTAACACATCAATCAATTATCTAGTTCTATTCTTGATTGCGACCACGCGTCTAGACAGTATTATATGTAAAAAGTCTTTGTATGCTATAAATTATATGAAATTTACATTTCCTTTTACATAGCACCTATAATTGGAGCACAGTTTTGTCACCTATCGTCACTTCCTGCCTCGAGCTCGCCAGTTATTTAAAGAACTGTAGCTAAATATGGCTATTGCCAGCTTTGGCCAATCGCCTGAAAACACAAAAATACTTATTTATCAGTGATTTCAGTAGTACCGCTACTTTATAGAAGATCTAATACTCTTGTTACATGAGTTGGTAGAATCTTTTTTTGTAAGTTGGAATCTCTTTAGACTAACACCTAGTCATTATTAGGGGCAAAATTGAGAATAAAACGATGAACAATCAATTTCCTTAAATTACGCTAATCGCTATCAAGCGTATGACATGTCATTCTAATACTAATTGCATTGCGCGCCTTTAACCTTCTTAAATATCGGTGTGGTTGTGGTTATTTCCAGTTCTTTGAGTCGTACTAAGTAATTTTTGAGCTTACCTGTTTCTCACAGTTTCATTAAACAGCTCCTAAAGGTCGTTAGCGTAATGATAGATTATCTATAACTGTCCTCAATAAATACGGTATGAAATGTATAAAGAAAATTTTCAAACCTCACTCGTAGCACCAAAGATAGACAAAAAACCAACAGTCTCTTCAGATTTATAATGTTAGTATAGGTAACGCATCTCAATAAACGGCTATCTAAAGTATCGTAATCGTAAAGACTTCGTAATCAAACATGTTGAACCGTTCAAACATTCATTCTCTTTAGCATTATAATATTAGTTTAAATAAATACAACTTTTCTTACACTCAAGAGTCAACGCAAACATTATTAACAACAAAATGAATGTAATTCAGTGAACGGTGTTTGTGATGGCACTAAGCAATAGGTTTGACCTTTAGTCTGGACTGGGCTTTCAAATTGACCGATAGTTTAACTATAGTGATTTGTAAACTTTACCGAGCAGAACAACTTCAGTAAACGGCGTAAATGCCAAGGCGAAAGGGCATGTGCGCATTACGCGGGGTCAAACAAGACTGCGACGGCCATTGAGTGTCTGAAAAAAGAAATGGTTTCTCTCGGAATCGTCCACGTATCGAATCTCGCAGTGTGAACGAGGGCAAATACAATAATTTATTTTATTGGTAGTTCCGCAGTATCTTCTTGTGATACAATGTAAAAAATGTAGTGATCAAATAAAGCTGTTTAAGTCCCACTTGGTCTAGTTGCTTATTTTCATAAGATTAATATTGGTATTGGTAAGTAGCAGCACATAGCCTGGAACTGTCTATGGTAGACGGCAACGGCAAATGGCTCACCTAATATTACGCCGGTTTTTTAATTGCTGGAGAAATGTGGGTATTATACAACTCTGCAAAGGGGTAACCTTTGGAACTGTCCAAAGGCGTGAGAGCATGTAGATAAATATTATTAAAATTATTTTTACCATATTTGCGTGAACGTTATTCACAGTCGGATAGTATACAAGGTCCCTTATTCGTATTAGAATGCTGTTTGTGGATATCTGATACATTGATTTTCCCACGCGAACCTGCTCTCGATTTTAGAGGTACTTCACTTTAGTTAAAGATACTCAACACTTTACAGACGATGGCCATTAAGAAAATTGCACTACATTAGCATTTAATATGATAAGAGATTCTGAAGCACTCTTAAGCGTACTCATAATTAAAACATAGATCGCAAGTACGTGTAATACAGTTTAATAAATGCATTTATAACAAATTCGTGAATTACCGTAACATTTATTAGTAGCTAAGTATTTTATATAAAAAATATTGCAGGCGTTCATTAACTGAAACGGAAATTCACATTAAGCCTCTTGAAACCTATTTCTTTCAAATATATTTTAATTAAGCGCCTTAGTGCATCTTTTACACTGACTTTTACGACTATTAAAATTCTCGCAACAGCCTGACGCGTATAAAAGGTCTGTTGACCCGGTCATCAACACAATTAGCTACTCAACTTGAGGTCCATTGAGTAAAAATTATTTACTTAAGTTGGTTTTGTGCGCACATAACCAACATAAACAATTTTAATTAATTTGTCGTGTGGACCGTACCTAAATCAGTTTGGTAAACCATTTAAATGAGTTTTTGAATTAGAAATAATTTAAAACATTATGAAGTAAATTCAAACTTTTAATTAGTTGGGTACTCTTATCAAGTGGTCGGTACAGAGTACAGGCGTCAAAGAAAGTTGAGTCAAAGTACTAATTTGTGATACAACAAGTTGAAGGAACCGCGTTGGGGAATACAAATAAGTTTGGAAAGTCTAGACAGATGTATTTTGTATGCAGTTACTACGTTTTACATGGTTACAATTGCTTTTGAGAAACTTTACATTCAAAGTAGCATTACATTTAAATAATAAATCCTATATTGATTATGATTGTGAGTCGACCAGGTGCGCCAATTCAGTTTATGAAAGTAAGAAAGATTTCTTCATAGGCTTGGCACGATAGATAGTGAAACCGAGAGTGGCATATTTATATTGATTAATGGCACTATGTAATTGCCCTGTAAGTCTTTTTCAAAAGCTATAGAACGTGGCTTGGTTACGATGTAAATCTTTTGTAATACACAATAACTTTCATCATTGTTAAAAACTATTTAGAGAAAGTAAAGAAAATGTTGAGAACGGAGGTGTGAAAGTATTCTGCTTTAGATTAATTGTCTGATAATATAAAGCCAAGAAGCTTTTAGTACTTACCACAATAACTGTTGAGATATAGGTACTCCGACTGGCTTAATCACTTCCTTGAACATAGCGAAGATTTTTATAAAAGTTTGACCGTATGTGAATGTAAATAGTTCTTGAGAAGCAGGAAGAATAGAAGGGCAATTACTAGGAGTTCCTTGCGAATGTTTAAGTCTCGAAGAAAGTACATGTTCCTAAGAATCATTTAATTCTAAGCGTCCGTGACCAGTCTATAAATCCCGTCTTATGACAAGCTAGGTTTATTCTAATACGATCCGTTGTCGCATACTACAAGAGCTTTCAATTACTTACATCTCTTTCGTGGCACTGTAGTTTCTTTGAAGTCGACTGGCATAAAATCTTAGCAAGCTTAAAATATATTCAATTTATTTTGGAAGACACAAATCCTCTTAATTCATAAAACGGGAAAATGCGCTTCTGAACTTTATTTTTATTCAATTATCCCTGATCCATCTTTGTAAAGCATTTACGGACATCGGAAACCATTTATCTTTTAGCAGAAAATATTTGTAGATTAATGAATTGAAATAATCGCCAAATAAGTTTTTGAAATATTTTTGTCTGTCGTGTCTCTTCAATGTTACGAAATTTTCTTTGTGAACGCTAACGGAAGCTTAGTGGAATTTAAAGGGAATTTAAAGTAGTTTTTCAACGCTAGTTAGCTGATTAAAACATTAATGGAATAAAATGGTAACCGTTGCTGCAGCTATATCTTGGAAATCAGACCAATTGCGGTTTCACCCGGCTCAAAATCAGGCAAGCTCCAGTGACGAGCATGTAATTTCCTGTGATAATGTAATATTAGTTCGCTTTCAAATACAACCAGACTGTGTTACAAAGGGAAATATATTTTAGAGGAGATTTAAGTTATTTGAAACGGGAGACTTCAGTACAGAGTACCTACTTTGTGACTAACATTTGTAAGCTTTAGAGTATGATTTAATAGTTTTGGGTCGTGTACTGGTACACTTTTATTTTTAATAACATGAAGATAGTTAGTGTAGGAATAACTGAAATAAAGACTTTTATTACACGAACTACAAATGATGTCCTTTTAAAAAATATTTTCCTTGCATAGTTCTCAGTGTTTGAACTAAAGGTTTTGCATACAAGTCTGTGTAATGGGGACGTCCTTTGAAAGAGGACAGAGGGAACAATGAGGCCCCGTAGGACTATATTGAGAGTCATGTAAAAAATCGGCTGGACAAAAGCTGGTCTAGACTATAGGTCTGGCTTGTTTGAAATTAGATGCGGACCTAAGTACTGAGGGATTCACCCTTTCTTATTGTTTGTTGCCGACTAATCAGCGATAATGGTTACGTTGCGGTAACATTCTAAATACTAGTTTGATTATGCGTCAGTCTCTTTCTTCTGCGCGCCAATGTTGTTGTAAAAACGATTACCTAAGTAAACAAAATATTTTTGAAACAAAACAATTTTTATGTACTGCACCAGAAGATTCGGCAAATTACATTAAACATGTTCAACAAAAATATGAAAACATCAAAAAGTTTATGTTAAACAGTTCTTGAAATACTTCAATTCGACGTTTTGAATCTCGATTCAAGGAACATGATGACTAACATCTTATATAGATGAAAACAAAGCAAGCGGAGAATTAATTATACCGATTGCGCTTTGCATTCAGTGACAACAATAACCTTGAGAACACACAATTCTGATCTTGAAGGCCTCTCAAAGATTTCATAGCTCCGTAGATCGTAATCTAAAAAAATAATTGGGCGTCGTGACTTCCTTAAAGTACGAAGAAATATTTTATTAATAAAACAGCTGCTTATGATTCTTACGAAAGTCACAAAAACGAGTTTATAGTCGATATAGAGTTGTGGTTGCGCATTTTGAAGATGTATTTTTGTCCTTGCAGGAACACCACCGACGATAGTACTGCCACCCAGTGGGTACTGGATGGATGGAGTGGACGATTCACCACCTGATGGCGAGGATGCTGAGCCTCGTACCCAACCAGGCACCCCTCGCCAGGCTACCAGGCGGCACAACATCGACACTGATGACACCGCAAAGTACTACAGACGATTTTTCCTTGGCATGGTGAGTTTACTGCACTTTGTATTTATATAGTAGAAAATACAATGCTGAAATATAGTAGCATTCACTTGATATTTAAAAATATACTTATGTTATTGGTAAAACATACGCAACCCTACCTTCAAAAACTCAGGAACTTAAGCAATTAAATTTTTAAATAAAGGTCAATAAGTTTGATTTCCTACCTTTATGGATTACATTGACTTTCTTAAATATAAAATAATTTGGCTCCCCTTCCTTTTATTATTATTGTATGCAAACGTGTTATTCTTTACTATTTATTGTATAAATAGGCTAGAAGAGTGGCCGAAAAGGCTAGACTCCTAAGTGGTATTGTAGAAAATAGATCGTTATTAAGTTAAATCTTCAATCGTAATTTTTAAGCTTTTTGCGAAAGGACCCTTTCTAACGAATCCATTTGAGCAAGCCCTCGTGTGTGGCAATTGTATTAAAACATCATAAAGTGAATACAGAATAAAGCTTACATCAGATATCGCCGGATTTATTCGAATACTTACATCAAACTCT
This sequence comes from Catocala sponsa, assembly GCA_963564715.1. Classification (NCBI taxonomy): domain Eukaryota; kingdom Metazoa; phylum Arthropoda; class Insecta; order Lepidoptera; family Erebidae; genus Catocala; species Catocala sponsa. The sequence goes on along the minus strand of OY751341.1, from coordinate 13,623,554 downwards.
GGATACTCCGTGAGCAAAGTCACGTTTCAAAGGTTAACGGGCATTACGCGAAGCTACAAAACGACACAAATCAAATCACGATTTAATTGCTTTCGTGACCAGTGCGCACTTTCTTTGAGTGTTTGAGATGTACAAAAATAAAAGTGGCATTACAAAACGTGTTGTCGGCCCATCTGACATTTGCGCGCCACACTGTCTGCGACCGGTGAAATAAAACCGCCTCGGGTTGCCAACTGTTTCTTGTCAGTTGGACACGAGCTTACACACATACACCTCTGTAAGATAAGACACATCTTCGTTAACATATGTGACCTATATTTAGTTTGAAACTAGTCTGATTGCAATCAAAAACGTTTCGAATTAGAGCCTGAAATCACGTTTTCGTGCCGGCGAGATTATACGATAACACGTTCGCAACTATTTCCACATTGCAAACCGTAATTTAATTCAAGGGACGTGCAGACACCCCATGCAACACGATTCGGGTGCACTTAAGTTAAAAATAGTATTTTTAAAACGTCGCTTCACTTCCACTTGATCACGTTTCCCTTGACATCATATTGTAAATGAAATGTTGCTGTCGTCACGTCAATGTCGATGTCCTTTTACGTACAACCTCGCAGGAAAGGTCTGTCAGGACAGGAACCGCATATCAATTATAATTTCTCTCATGACTATCACAAGGCTCCACGCAAAATAATGTTACGGATTATTCAACTGTGAAGTGTCGAATACGTTTTTCTTTCTTTGCGTTGTTATAGTCTGTTTTTGCCAGATTCTGCGACGGCGTTTTTGTTAATTCAATTCTGATTAAGTTTTTCTTATCTTGACCGCAGTTGACCGGACTTAGTTTAAAAACGCTTGTTTATTCACCCTTCGTTTATCTATTGTACTCAGTAATTGTTGTAATTTTCTTAATTTCACACGGCTGTAATCATTTTCATTCCATAGCAATGTTATCAAAGGCTTACATGGTACATCGCGATCTATATTTCACAGAACGTCTGTACAATGTCAGACGAGCTGTAAGATTGTAGACACATACATAAATATTATAGAAGTACCTGTGCTTTTTAATTTCATAAGGTATTTTTTGTATTTTAGCATTTTGTTCCATGTGGATGGCATTTGTCACCTTGCTTAGGTACTGCAATTATTGAATTTTCGTTACCTATACTATTTTTATGAAACAATGCCAAAATAAACTAGATGCCATAAATAATATTAGTTTTAAAGAGACATTTTCGAGTTTTAATTTATTTTGCAGGCAAAGATTTTAGGGATAATTCAAAATGGTAATTGTACTCTCGATTGAACGGTCGCAAGTTCCCACTATGCAACCCAAATTGGTAGGATAATATAAAAAATATATAATAATGATCATAACTTTGACATATATATCAAAATATCTGTTATTTAGCAGATATTTTATATTCAATGAATAACATATAAATTAAACCGTAACTGTGTCACAGCTGGCCATACATTTAATAAAGCCACGTCCAAAACGACGACTTAAATCGCTCCCGCTCCGCGATAATCCGAGATCGCTCCCTAAATCATAATGCGTACCACATCGGTACAGTTATAGCCACGTGTGAACTTTCCCATACCCACGCCCATAGGCACACTTTTTATACTTTTTTCGTAGCGTTTCGAATCTTCATAATTGCCATCGTTGAACATGCGACAGTTTTCATATCAATAATAAATTTAATATAGAACCTCGTTCGTCCCATGTCATATGTTTTTTATACAACAATCGTGGCATAGGTACAAACATTCAGCCCGCCTGACAGTTAGCGGTTACTGTAGCTTGCAATCAAGCAATGGAGTTAAAGAGTGCATTAAAGAAAAGTAATTAGTATGTATCTTCAGTTCTTATCTTCTGCAGCCATACAAGAAGTCCCACTAATTAAAAAAGATTTTGTTAAACTCTCGGTTGCAAAATGGAGTCTGGCAATGTGGTTGCTAGACGTCTATAAGCTTTAAAACCGGTGTCATGTGGATGTAATACTTCACTGCTAATACTACAATGATAGCTATCATTAGTTTTATAGTCTATAGATTCAGAGTATAGATTCTGTATCTATAGACTATAAAACTAATGATAGCTCGTGTTTTAAAGTTTGACCAGATGATACATAGATATATCTGGAGTGTTCTCTGATGCATGGAAAGATAATAACACTAATAACAGCTTCCATTTTTATTTCCACTCTGTGTAAACAATAGTAATCAGCTATATCAGATTATACTGGACAACGACCCCAGCACTTAGAGTTACGCCTGATTCTATCTTTATGTCAGTTAAGTAGTCTCCACCTGGGTGATATCTCGACTTACATGTACTGAATAGTTCTACGGAGACTGAAAGCATTAAAACTATTTAGTATATGTAACAAGAATAGCTATAATAAGAACTCTTACTCAGTAAGTGTACAAACCGCGAAAGTCTATAAACGTTTAATAAGAAATCTTTTGTATCTTTGCAACACCACAGGCAGCCTGGAAGATGTCCTTAGACATTAATTACGCCTGTATAATTGGCATGTTGTTGAGTGACTGTAAAGATTTTGTAGTAAAGAGTACTATACAAAGATTTTGCTAGGGCTTTTTACTTTTAGGAAAAAAATATTATTTCTTTTACGAAAAGATTTCCTTGAATATCATAAGTACCTACTGATGAAAAGGCAAGAGTGCTTTCTTTCGAAAACCTTTAATTTTAATAGTCAAAAGTCTAAGCCAATGTTACACATGCTAACTTCTTCTTTTATTAAATGTTAAAAAAATAAGCACTGATAAAATCCATAGTAAAATTGTAGTAGATTTTCAATATGTGGGTACTAGAGGACGTGCACAGACTAGAAAGTACTCGAAACTATTAAACGCGTATGCAACAAAATTAAACAGTAAAAAACACAAACCACAAACTGATGTACAGTGAGTACGAGGCAGTGCACACGTAAATATACCTTGTAACATACACTGAAGCATGAAACGTGTAAGTGCATAATGTTAGCGAAGGAAGTGGTGACCACAACCGATAAAGAGACACCACTATGTCTTATACAGCCACTAACAACCACCGGCCACGTACCTACTCAGACGCCATGACAGCATAAAGGTATTTATTGTCTATTCACAAACATCTCTACGAATCCCTTAATCGATACTTTCCAAACAATATTTTTTTGTTTTTAAGTACTTGCTTTTTCTTTACAATTGGTCGAACATGTAAGTAAACTTTCCAGACTATTAGTTGAGTGAATAAACTTGCGCGCCGTTTATTCGATTTTCGAAATCTTTATTTTTTCGTTTCGTAAATGATAGGGGTAGGGTTGACATATGCGAAATATATGACCGTAAAATAAAAAATAAATGTGACCACCAATTAAAACAAATGCAACGCCAACCGGCGATTAAGGGCCCAACTACACTCATTACGTAAAAAATACTTGCGAGCGATAGTGGGAAAAAGCGTCTGGGCTCACCAACGCGGAACGGTTTGGCTTCACGCCCAGTGAGCCAAGTTCTCAGCTACATGTAGATTGCGCCGATTACGGCATTGTGGAGCAATTTAAGTCTCAACCCGCGTGTGTACCCGACGTTATCACGCGTACAAATCTTAACAGACGCCTCGTTACAAAATTTTGAAAATATTCGTTTGACTTATCTTTTATACATGCCTAATTTAAATTTAATTATGTACAGACACCAACGAATTTACCTTGTTTTATTGCCAAGCTATTTGTCTTAAATTATTATTGCTTTACAGCCTAAGGGCAATAACGTAGATGCAATATTTCACATTCGTGTGAAGGATTTTCTTAAAATTGCGCCCTGCATAATACTATGGTTATTTTATGAAACACCGAGAAATTGACATAACGTAACATGCAAATCACGTTCCCACAGCATAAAAAATATACTTTGTCACTCGTAATGAAAATGGGTAAAGGTCCAATCGATTTAGTTCCCCTTATTTCTTCTACGCAACATTAGTATTATAATAGCTTGTTTGGCAATACATCATTTTAATATTTGAGATATGTATTTAAAGTTACATTAGACGTTAAACTTATCTAGCAACTCGGTATAAATAAATATATATGTTATTTAGCTAACGGGCCAAAGTGCGTATCTCACAATTTGCATAAAATATTGCAATCGCTACCACGTCAACCCGGCAAAGCTGATGGGCCATTGTGACACCGCAAGGGTTAGACTAGATGAATGCGATGCTTCGATCGCTAAGCCGATACCAGCGCCATGCTGACGTGTAAATACGTCCTGCCAAAGGCCATCATGTCCTGCCATAAAACCCATGGGGGATATCACCGGTAACATAAAATGTTATACTCTCCACTAAAGCGAGAATAACCTTTTTTAAATGGTTGGTAACCAAAACGATATATTATGCCTAAAAGATAAACAAAGGTTTATTTAAGCGACATCTACTTAACCTTAAGCAAAACGAATCAACCAATATATCATTTGCAATAACTTTATAGAGTCCAACGTGTCACAGTTCAACGAATTAAGTTTCTTAATTCTGAAAACTAATTGGAGCTGTTTACTTTTATATTAAGAAAGTGTCACTGCCAGACAGCTGGCATCCAAAATGAAAGAAATCGTTAATAACATCTCGTTAAATGATAATTCGTTCGCCAATCCATTCGCTTAAATCAGTGACGATGACAGATGCGGGCGACAAAAGAAAAATGAGAGCAATAAGCAAATGCCTTCTTTCATAAAGCAAAATTGGTTTGAACACAATTCGTTTTGGGTAAGAAATGATGGTGCTACGAAATGATTACCGTCTGAAGCCGTTCCAGGGTAGTCCGTGTAAATCGAGTGACTATGGTGAAAACGAAAAATGTTAGTATAAGATCTGTTTTAGAAGCCGGCTGGCGTGAACAGCTGGATACCACGGAACATTGACTCCCTTTATTGATTATTCCAATTTTGGGAATAGCTTTTATATAAATTTGATTTATTAGCAGGGTCAGACAATGTAAGGAATTCTAAGAAAAAAATCTTTAAAGTATGGCATTTCATAAAGTACAATCTCGACAATATGAAGTTACTAATTGGCGATTACAAATACTTTGTAATTAAAGATGATGGAACTATAATGAATAGGTTTACTTGTAGCGCTGGTAATTGTATATGTATATTCCTTTGGCTGGTTATTCGAGCTCCATAATAAGATAATTACCATGCGGTCTTATTTCAACGAGATATTTAATCTTTAAAAACGGGTGAATAGAAATAACACTTTCGCACAAATTGAAAAATAAATCGTCTGATTCCATCTCAGATGACGTGATCCATCAGTGAGTTCGAAAAGGGGCATTAACCCCTCGTCCCTTCAATTACCATCTTTAGCTTTCAATTTGCCTCTTTGTGGCTCTTAAAAAGGACATGCAATAAATTCGAGATATTTCTTAAAAAAATCGTCGGTAGAAGCGTAATGATTGTAATCATTTTACAGAAGCATGATCAAACATTTTTTTTGTGCATCTAATACCTTAATGCTATGAGGCGTGAGTAAACATCTAGCTGTTTTGCCAGTCAATAATCTTTGTCCTCTAAATTGTTAAGCTATTTACATTACTGTTCTCAAGTGTTAATTACGAGGCTTCTAAAACAAATGTATTTTTATTAGAATCGAGATATTTGAAAATGAGTTTTGAACTAGACGACTTTGTCTGACCTTTGGGATTTAGATAACGTTATTGGAGAGCGATGTCTTTAACTCTTAACTCAATAAACTTGATTCCTTTCATTGATACGGTCGATATGTTGTAATTAGGTATATTTATTGTGTATTTTTCCCTGTTTCCATTGAGATACAGCATTGTTTTAATGACAATGGTGTTTGTCCTTCATGAAGGACAGTTTAAATGCTTGGGAATAAAAAATAGGGTCTACTGGTGTAGCAAGGTTAACGTGACAATGCGTATGGATAATTAACATCTCCCATGGCGAATGAAGCTTTTGTTTGAACCTTGAGTCGGTTAAATATAGTATTTTACATTGCGTAAAGTTTTGCAATTCAATGCATATACGGTCTTAGCATCTAATTGTTTCTGAGCTTGAATGGGTTAAAATATTGCTTAAGTTTCTAACTAAATTCATATTGCAATTTATCTTGCATATTTAATTATATAATCTTCATAACTAATACAATACTCTGTAAGAGGATTGCGTTGTTTTAGTGGTCACATAGTCTTTACCAATTCATTAATTTAACGAAATCAATACCCAAACAAGAAAAATAGTCCACATTCATAGAATTATAGATTTTAATATCTTAAGAGTTTTAAAAGACACCGTATCACAAGGATTATTCCAAACACTAGTGCTGTTCTATTTAATAGAGCATAAAGCAAGAAAATCGGTTGCTAATGTTCAAGAATTACAAATAACCTAGAACATGCAATAGTGCGTAACTGCGTAACATGTTATATCATGTTCAATAAGATTCATATTATTTACATTCTATAATTAATATATTCATTGCTCGTCGCCGAAATATTATTTCCTTGTACTTAGATAGACGTAAAAATCTGTTTGTACTAAGATACAAATGACATCAGCACTTGGCGCCCTGATTCGAGCAATAATTGCGCGCTGCAGTACCAAGTCAAATGTCATTAGATCAACTTCATCATCATCTTCGTTGTCACTTCAATTACTATAGGGTCCTTGAGCCACGGCTAGTTTAGAATCATTGCTATTCTAGTCTAACCATACATTAAGACATTAAGATAAAGTTAATGTTCGAGACAGTATAACATAATGGTGTTCTGATCATTTACTGACGAATATGTGGACATAAAAAGTCCATTATCGAAAATATGATTACCCTTAAAAATAACCTTCGCTGTAAATATGATGTTTCTATGATATTCCGTGGGGTTTATAGGCGAGGCTCGCCTGATGGATGTTTTACTGTTGTTTTGACGGTCAATATTGGTTTTGTTATTACATCCCTAATTAGCCGACTTTTCCTGTAACGTTGTTCCATTTGCATTATCAATTTGTTTGTCAGTTTACCGTAACTCGTTTTAATCCCATTACGTGAGCTTTATTTGAAGTCCACATTATTTGATATTTACCAGAAACACACAATAATTCCTATTCATATTCACGGTTTGTATTAATACCGTTTCCAGTGTTATTCCATTGTGTGTTTTGGTAACCGCAATGATGTTTGCTAATATTTCTTACCAGAGGATTATAGCTGTATGAGCGGTGAATAATATACACCATAACATCAACATATGTACTGTACACACCTGTATTGTTTCTCGAATGGGCGAATTAGTGGATGACAATGGTGAATTTTATTTTATTTAATAATTACAACAACTGATAACAGATCAAAATTACACAATATTGAGTTATGATATGTATGTAAGGGGTATGTTGAACAATAAGCTTTCTATTTACAAGGTACGTCATTGAGATTTACCTCAAAATATTGTAAGCGTAGGCTATGGTTATACCCAAATAATAAACTTATACTATAAAATATCCAATATGTCTTAGTAGTAACTAAATCTTTCCTTAAAAATTTATATAATGATTTTTTTTTGCTTACAGGAACACATCAACATGGTTGGATCAGACGAGAATCTCGGCCCTGTAGTGATGTCCCTCAGAAACGAGCACATTGCTGGACAGGATCATACTAGGATATTGCTGAGGCTTCGCACGGAGACTATGCATGCACTTATACCCACCACTAGTAAATATACACACACTAATACTATTATAGAATACCTACTCCAAATATTTTCTCGACTATTCTTCCATTGCTGCAGCATGGCAAATAGTCTTGAATGCTGATCTCGTTCTTGTATCTCCATTTATAGGTCAGTATCAATGTTCTTTCTGTCCTTTTACAGGATCAGGAATAATGCCCTCGCCTCTCAGAATGGCTAAGATGCTAAACGAACAAGTAAACATCGAGAATTTCACGGCAGTCATGTGTCTCAACGCTTCATCACTGATCGCGGCGTACGACGAACATGTTTTAGTGAACTGTTTCAAATTCGGAGTACTGTACCAAGCATACGGACAAACGACAGAGGAACAACTGTTCGGCAACAACGACACGTCGCCTGCCTTCGAAGAGTTCCTAGATATGCTCGGACAGAAGATCAAGTTGAAGGATCATAAAGGTATTATTCTTAGCACATTTTGGCACAGCAACCTTTGAAACGAGACCGGCTGGCAGCGTGCCTGCATGCTAACCCTAAGGTTTTGGAATCCGGAACAGTTCGACTTCATTCCGACGTCAAGAACCCGATACACACTAACTGGATTGAAATAATATACATTTCTGGCATGCTTAATTTAAATTTAGCTGCATTGCAGCGTTGCATTTTCGCCAGCGTCATTATCCTATATACGTTCTTGCTCGCCTGAATATCACCTACACGGTACATATTTTACCCAAAAACCTTTACCTTATGTTGTAGTAGGTATGTATACATAGTTCTTTCTTTAACAGTCTTTCTCTTGAACACGAGTCTTAAAGAGATAAAATTACTGAGCGTACTAAGTCTACATTCTTTTTTACTAATACTTTATGCGTCCAACATTGTATGTACATTATACATTCAATAATATTTTTTGCTAATACTTAACCTCGTTACCCAGGCTACCGAGGCGGCCTAGACATCATAAACGGTCACACGGGCACAGAGGCGGTATACGAACAATACCACAACCGCGAAATAATGTTCCACGTAGCACCCCTACTCCCGCATACCGCCGGCGACGCGCAACAACTTCAGAGGAAACGACATGTCGGCAACGACATTGTGGCAATCGTGTTTCAGGTAAATGTTGTTTGATGCCTTCCAAAATTTCGGTCACGGCGGCCAATCTTAACCTCTTAACCAATCCAGTTATCAAAAATACGAAAACAAAAAAATAAAATTATAATAAAGTAGACTATCATAACAAAATTTATGTTTTAAATAGCCTGGGAAAGCTCGTATGCCGGCGTCCTAGCGTTGGTTGAGAGGTTAAGGGAGACTGGCCATCTGCACAGAAGATATTATAGTGCACAAGTGTCTGCGTAAACACAAGTGCACTCGCTGTTCCCTAACTCTCATGATCCGATGGGACGGCAATCCGACACGACCGGTGAGAGATCAGGCGCAGGACCAACGGCTTTACGTGCTTTCCGAGGCACGAGAGTGTCGAACACCTCCAACTTTTTAAAGCGAGCTACTATTGAGATTTCTTAACAGAAAAATCCCAATAATTTTTTGTTGGACTAACTCGGGATCATTCGAACCGATGAAGTCTACTTCATGTACAGCAGTCGCCCTCAATGTTGTACTATTGTATTCTAATAGCTTGAGTCTCCTTTTAGTAGGCGAGGAATACTGGCCTTAGAAATCGACGCTAGCTTGCTAACAGTAGCTAATTGTCAGATTTAAGATTGCTGTTGTGTACTAGGTGTGTGGTCTGCTAAGCATTTACTCGTACCCCATGTTAGATCCCAGACGTTCTATTTTCAACTTTGAACAAATATTACATATTATATAGGAAAGTACATAGATTTTGTTTCAAAGTAAAAGGGTGACTTTAAAACATAATATAATTATGTACTACACTTCAATGCTTTGTAGTAATGTTGATAAAATATTTAGTATTGCAATGACCAAATTCTTATGGCGATTAATTTTAAAGCGAATTTTAATACATATATTTAGCAGTTTCCTGTGGTTTTCGTGAGAACTTTCTGTCGGTCGGTCGATTACATATTTTGTTCAAATATCCAAACAGTAATTGCTAACTGTGCAACGTATAATATTTGGTTATCCACAATCGCATTTCTGTTTGCGCTGTCCTTTTTAAAGTACCTCAATAAAATGTTATTGCGTCCCATTTAACTAATTAGTCTGAAACACTCTGGCCGCAAAACAAATTTAATTTGAACTTCCATAATCATCGGCACAAAATGTTGGTTGGCATTAAAGTGATAAATATTTTGATGTTATAGGAAAAGGCAACTCCGTTCACACCAGACATGATTGCGTCGCATTTCCTCCACGCGTTCATAGTAGTCACACAATTGGAAACAGCTGGTGGGGAGACCAGGTAAATATTACTTCTTATTAAATACTTTAAGTCCATAGATTTGGCCTGTACTATATCAAGACAACATACATACTTATTTACTACATATATAAGTATCGATAGATGATAACAATTATTGCTATGGCAACAATGTCAACATAAAAATTACATTCGAATTTTAAGACGTGGATATTTAATTTTGGTCAGTATGTCATAAATTTATAATTATCGAATTTTATACAGTCAGAGCTACTAACTACTAGAATATCACTTTAGTCAAAAAGTAACAAAAAATGTTAGTCAAAAAGCAAAGAAAAACTAAAAGTATAAAAACTGTAGAACTTTTAAATTAATGAAAGTTGTAGTCCAGAGTCATTAAGTATATCGAATACTTTGAAGTGCAGTTTGAATTGCTTGTTTGTTGTTTTGTTAGTGAACAAAAATTTGCATAAGCATTTACTAGAAGTATATAGTTACATAAACGACTTAAACAAAATTATAATGTATTATTAGAAAGCTGATCAAAAACGAAAGAAAAATATTCAGTCTCATGTTTTTGATATAAAGAAAGGAGTCGTCGTTAGTTTGGTACCTATACGACTAAATCAAACAATTAAAACAGAACATCACAAATTACATCTCTGGTTTTCCGCTATGCATCATTCGGGCTTCTATTTCCGACTCATGCATTCAGAAGAAATAAAACTGTAACATTTTATGAAGCCAAACTATTGAATACAAGTTTATTTTTATTCATACACTGCTTCTTCAAACATTGCCTATTTTTATTCCAAACTTCAGATCTTGTTACTTTTTCCTACTTGTCAAGTGACTTGTTTAACATAAAGTTTGTGTTGCTTCTCGACAACGCACAGAAGCATTATTTGCATAGAGAAGTCGAGAAAATGGCTCAGAAAGTGGAATGGTAATTTCCCCAGTAATTTATATGCAAACGAATCCCGACTTTGTAATTACGGCGCTTTTTATAAGGACAAACACTAGGTGGACCACTCGAGAGATTTGATGCTTTTCAGATTTAAGAAAGGTTAAACGAATTACCAATATTGCAAAAACAATGTTTTATATTCTGAATTGAACGGATATTGTTCAGTTTAGTCCCATTAAGGAACTGTCAAACGCAGATAGTTATTCAAAGAAGATAACGATGGAAAATATACGTAAAATATATTATAAATATAGTAAATATAAATCCCCTTTCTAGCAATAATTCTTTATAAATCATAAATTTATATTATAATTACCTACATAAGTAAATACTAGATCTATTGATTGGAGCGCAGTTTAACATTATTAACATAATTATGTTTCTGTTGTTTTGATTACATCCTTTAATCCAATCGTTCGAACAGCAATCTGCTGTTCTGTCATATTTCTATTTGATGTTATTAAATACTACTTTAAACAACAAATTAAAGGCATTATTAATAAGCTATCATTTATTTATTGGAATGCCAAACATAGTTTAAAATATGTGTGTGGCTGTCTATGCGACTCCTTCCAACTTGGTAAAATTTTGGTATAAGAACCAGTTTAAAGCATTCTACACTATATTATAACAGTATGGTTTCTCTCCCGTAGGTACAAGGTGGCCGTCACCGCACGTGATGACGTACCATTTTTCGGGCCGACTCTCCCGCAGCCGTCGATATTCCGCAAGGGGCGCGAGTTCAAAGAGTTCCTACTCACTAAGCTAATAAACGCAGAAAACGCCTGTTACAAAGCGGAGAAATTCGCACGACTGGAATTAAGAACTAGAGGATCGTTACTCCTCAACTTGGCTAATGACCTGAAGGCTAAGACTAATGAGTTCCTGGGCGCTGGAGTCAGGATTGAGCCGGGAGCGGTGTCCCCTCAGCCGGATGGCACGCCGAAGCAGGAAGGTTCTGGATCGAAATTCATGGAGACCGTTAAGAAGGTGTTTATTTCTAAAGTCAGGTGAGTGATCTTACTTTTTTATGTAGTCGTTAATTTAGACAGTTTCTTCTCTGTTTAAATTAGGTCCAGGTTTAAAGATATTTATTCTCAATAAAAACACTTACATGTCACTTACTTGAGAACACTTTTAAACATAAGATATAACGATTACAAGTTCGTCACCTATACTCGTCTAATGCCTTCAAGGATTTTGCAGCAAATATTTACTTAATGCCTTCTTAAAAGCATTAAGCGAGTTTACATTTTTTATAAGCTTACTTAAAGCTATTCTGTTATAAATTTTTGCTCCTTCATAAATTATTGTTTTGACGCCATAGTTACGAGTTCGGGTCTTTGGCAAAACTATAAAACTTGCTCGACGACTGCTGCGATTTGAAATTCAAATAACAGGAAAAGGTCCAACGCACTACACCTATATTTTTACATTAGGAATCGACTATTCTGTCTACAAAACAACGTAAATGGATGAGCAAATACTATAATTTACGTTTTTGGATGAATGGCCTGTGACAATCTGTAATACATAGGAAATCATACATTTAATAAAATTCGGTTCTCTGTATTTATAACCCATATTTCAAACCCATATATGCAGATACTTGTTATAGACTTATATTAATCATATTATCTATTGTGATTTCAGATCACCGAGCGTGGACACAGACCTCGGCGACGGCAACAAAAATCATATAATTAAGAATAAGTTTGTTCCCAACGAAACACATACTCCTAATGTAAGTATTACATACTCACCTACATTTATATATTTAGACTTACTTTTTGATATTTTGATATTTATCTTATACTCAGATGTAATTTGCCAAACACTATTATAGCCAATGTATTAAACTATATCTAATATATATATCTATACTAATATTAAAAAGCTGAAGAGTTTGTTTGTGTGTTTGGTTGAACGCGCTAATCTCAGGAGCTACTGGTTGGAATTGAAAAATTATTTTAGTGTTGGATAGCCTATTTATCGAGGAAGGCTATATATATGCAGTAATATAAAGTTTTGTTCTTTTAGTATATAGTAATTATGTAAGAAATTGTTAATTTAAGTATTTATTTGTAAGTTGTGGGAAGCCTTATGCTCCCAACTACTGTTCGTATTTTGCTTTCCGTGGCAACCTGTAATTAAGGCAGCACCAATACTTGTATACCACCGACTTTGTAACTTAGCTTTTAAGGAGTAAGTTCTTGTTGGTTGTCCAAATAAATATATGACACCATGCTACGACCCACGGGAGCAGCGCAGTAACTACAAAACGCGGGTGAAACCGCGGGCACATCTAGTTTATACATATACATATGTACATAGGTTCATATATATATAAATACCAGTTTTTTTATTATAGAATACATTTGTAACTGGTCGATATCTGTACATAAACAATTATTCTTAAATTTTTGTCTATCTTTCTGTCTGTCTGTATGTTCGTAAGCGCATCACGCAGTCTTCTGTATGCCGTATCTAAATGCCGTTTTCAGAGTACTGCTGGAGACCTAACTTAAAATCTGATGCATGTTTCACCTTCATACACTAGCTCGAAGTCAAGTATTAGGTGCGCATTAACATTTTCTTACATGCAAAGAAAGAATAATATAGATAAGTACCTTTTCCTCAATTCCAAACGAACGAAGTTGTGGACACAAGCTATTATTAAAAAAGTGAAATCTGTTGTATTGCAGAGCGGTCGTTCGAAGTCGTCGGTGGCATCGTCGACGGCATCAGCTGTGTCGGTGCGGTCGGCGGGCGGGTCAGGCGCGTCACACGCGTCGCACGCGTCGGGCGAGTCCAGCCCTGACGTCACATCCCGCGCCGCACCCCCGCGCCCTCCCCTCACCGACCATAGCGACGACTCCAGCCTCAACTCTGTCGACCTAGACCCGCTCGGTTAGTCTACAAATCAAACTATTTCTGTTCATGTTTTAACACCTGTGTTTAACATAAGTACTAATAATTAGCTTCATCCTCGTCATTGTCGATAACAGTTATCATCTCAGTCGGTAAAAAGTTCTTGTAGATTGATGACAGCTTGAGATAAGATGGCGTTAAAAGTTACTACCCGCACGTTGACATTTCAACCATGCTGCACTAGACAGTTTTAAAATAATGTTTAATATGATAGACATACACAAACATATGTGTAATTAGGTATTCTGAATACTTATTATATTGACTATTACAGAATTATTTATAGCTTTTAAAACAAAAGAAATTAGTAAGTATAATAATTTACCTTAATAAAGTATAAAACTTTGGAAGCTCGGAAAGCGATATTTGATCTTTATTCTCATAATTCTTCGCCTAAAAAGGGTTTATTTATAGCCAGTAATATGCACTTTATATGTTACTAATTTACAGAAACTTGTCTATTTGATAGAACAATTATACAATTATTGTAAAATCCGTAGATACATGTCCAACAGCACATTTAGTATTTATGTGATATCAAATCAACACTAATTGTTTAGTAAATTGCAATGCTCAAAATTTACATGACTTACCATATTTCATGACAAAATAAAATCTCTTCATCAGCCATACTTAGAAACTTTGAATGATAACTTAAGTGATTCCTTAGTAAACATTTTACATAGTAAAAATGTAACAGAATTGAAAGATGATTAAAATATGTTATAAGTTCCATAACTGTTATAAAAGTACCTACTTACTCAATATTAATTTATCTATAACATTAGTATTTTAGATTGTAATAATCATGATTATTGGCGTAATATTGTAAGTTATATTCTCTTTGTTAGACGACAAGGACTGGCTGAGTTGTGGTAAAAGTGCAACAGGTTAGTCCTGTAGAATAATATAGTTCTCTAGTTGACATTCTCTATGTTTTTATTATTTATTTGTCGTCTGTTTACAAGCATGAATACGTTTCATATTATTTATAAAGTAAAAAAGAAAAAAAATATTTTGTTTTAGTATTCAGAATTTAAAGTTAATAATAACGTACATGTATTGTTTTCGTGACAGTCCTGTGTTTTTGATTGGTTGCGCTGTAAATGTTAGCACTGCTTATTCTGTACTCTTTACTACGCTGCACACGTATTTTTCTGATATAATTTCACGTGTCGATTATGGGCACAGATGAATATTGTTTTTAGAATAATAACTAATCTATAAATATGTTAGCGATGTTTGCTGAAAAATTTTATTATTCGAAAATTGTGTACCGCATTCTGAATGTTGATTAAATTATTGTCACTGATTAATAATAATCAATCAATATTTTAATGCATTCTTATAACCAATGGTAAAAGAATATTTATTTGAATAATGTTAGCATTCGAATTAATTCGCGAATAATTCGACTGTATTCTCAAAGAATTCGAATGTATTCGGGAATCATTTAAAAGTATCCTTGAATCATTATTCGAAAAATTCGAGTAATTATTCAAATTATGCGAAGATACATTTAAATGATTCCTTGAATACTTAGAATGTATTGTAAATAATTAAAATGTGTTCTCGAATAATTTAAATATATTCTCGAATAAACGTTTACATTACCATGTACCAATGGGTAAAACGGTGAGTACACGTCGAAAAATGGGATAATTAGCAACACAATCCTCAGGCGACTATAGACTAGTGTTAGAGGATCCAAAATGCATGGAGGTTGTGGTTGCAGGCGGCGTGTACGTGGACAGCGACACGGGGCTGGAGTCCATGTCGTCGGCCGAGGCGGCGGCGTGCGGCGGCTGCGCGGGGTCGGTGCCCGCGGCGCCGCGCGACGCCGAGCTGCTGCGCCAGGAGGTGTGCCGCCTCAAGAACGACAAGCTCGACCTACTCAAGCAGAACATTGTTAGTATACAGCAGACTATTGTTAGTAGACCTTCATTATTACTTAGCCGTGTTGCTTCTCGACCTACGAGCCTATGTGAGCGTATGTGTGTGTGTCAACTAGTCTTATAGTTCTTACCTTCTTATCGTTAACGATAGAAACGTATTCGCGACGCTTGCGTTCGAATAATATTTGAATTTAATTGTGTACAAAGTCATTCCATTTTAGAAGTGTAAAAAAAAATAATGTTTGAAATTCCTTTGTTGTAATCCATTTTATGTTCACCTTTCCACTGCAATCAGTGTTATATATGTCAGTCATCAGTAGTATGTCAGTGTTAAAATATTTGTTAGAGTAGACCAATGTCTACTCTAACAAATATGAGGAACGGTAGTTACTCGCTGAAAAGCATCTAATTCGATTCAATTTAGAAATAAAAATGTTAGGCTTAACTTAACATAACCTATTTATTTACAAAATATGCTGATAATTGCCATTTGCTAATTTGTGTGTCATCAAATTTAAACAGTGCTTTAATTGTATGCTGCTTTACGCTTTAATGTCATTAAAATTCTTTGTTTTTTATGCTCGAAACAATTTTGAAATAAAATTGCCCTTATAATTCAAAATCTTGTCATATTCATGAACTTAACTTATCAACTAATAATCCTCCCTGTTTTATTATAATACAAACATTTTATTTTGTAGTACTTTTGTTAAGTTAATGTCTATATATGACAAAATTAATAATTGAAAATAATTCTACTAGTTTATTATCATCTTTCTTAATATTGGCAAGAGTGTATTGTAAGTAAATTCTTATAATTTCCCTTTCTTTGTTTCCAGACCTGGCAAAACGAGATAAAAAGCTTACGTGAAAGAGAGATGCTATTGCAAGCGGAGCTCGCCAACGCGTCCAGGGAAGTGAGAAGGCTCCGGGAACAACAGGCCACCGGCACCATAATCCCCAACCCATCCACACACGACTCCACCGCTTAAAACGAAACCTTATATGTTTTATTATAAGGCTCAGTTTTACATACACTATGTATGTACTGACGGAAAGAGATCTGATTTTAAACTGAAATGACCAAGTAGAGGACGCAATCTGGGATTAGGAAGGTTTTGCTGAACGAAATACTTGGAGTAACTCGATGTTGCTCCTAAATATATGTATTTATGTATGTCGCTCTACACGTGCGTATTGTAGCGAATCAGTAATGTGCAATAGTTTGTTCTTATAAAACCACTGTACAACTGCAAGATATGGTAAAGAGTATTATTTAAGTAATATTTGTATTGTAGAAAAATAATTCATTTTTAATATGCACTTTACCAGGTTCTGAAGTTGAATAGTCATATTTGCAATATTGATATTGTTTATAGTATAGCAAAACTATTCCTTATATTTATTTACTGAATATATATCCCAGTTTTCATATATTAGTGATAACTAATAACACTTCTTAGGTCGTGGCTTGACTGACTATTAATGAGAAATGCTAAATCTTCGATATATATACGATTCTATAGCTAATTAGAGAGAATATGATTCGAATCTTTTATATGTTGTTATACCAAAACTGAATTGTTAATGTCTAATGTTAGGCTACTCGCTTTTGTAAATGTTGTGATAACCTAGCTTACTCGAGACATCATACTTTAGACTCATCTCGTTGTGTTTATGGGTGTAGTCACCTTTTAAACATGAAAAAGAAACCGAAATTTACTCTGTCCATTGGCTGACAAAATCAGATACCTTTGCTACATATGACGAAAACATTGTCTTTAAAAATTGTACTACGCCCAAAACAATTCATACTTTAATGTATTTATTTGATGTAAAGGAATACCACTTGTGTTCTCAAAGATTGTTTTACGTAAAAGATATGCTTCTTTAAACTATTAAAGAATTGTATTATTATTTTTCGGATTTACAGTCTACAGTGCTGCCTTCCTATGTATATGTCTTCTGTTCAATTATTAAAAAATTAGCCCAACTTATTTAGAAAATTGATTCCTAGAAATGTGACTAAATTACTTTAAAGTTTAATTGTCAATAAACAAATTTAAAGAATGTTTCTTTTTTCATATTAGAGGCATTCAATATTTGTAAAGAACATTAAATGAAAACTTTCTGTACCTACTAGTAATTAGATGACAAAAATAACGGTACCTACTAAATTAAGCCTTGATTATCTAGTAGAAAGCCTATACATAAATATGGTGCATTAGAAAAATCTTTAAATTAAACGATTCTTATAGTGTGTTAGATATTTGAATTTGTATATGAAAAATCCCAGTACATTTTGATTTTGTATGTTTGTGTTTTAACTGCACAGTGCAATTTACGTATCTTAAGTTTCGTCTCGCTTAATAATAATATTAATAGCCTTATTAATGATCACATCATATAAGAAGTTTCAACATTCACTGTCCCTCTATTACAAATTTGAAATAGAAGATTAGAAAAGGAGAAATATAAAACTGAAACTTCTTATATTATTCAGTACAGAGTCACAAATAAGGCTATTAAAACTTTATTAATTTACAAATTTAGTTTACCAGTTACTGTAAATATATTCTAAACTGGTCTTAGGCTATTTGATTAAACAGTATTTCTCATAATTTATGCTTCGATTTAAGTTTCGTTTCTCAAGTGTATTGAGGTTGAATAATGTTTTGTTGTTTATAATTAATATTTTATACCAAAGTTAACATTCCCCACTAAATAGTATAGAGTTTTTTATATAATTATTACCTTAAAGTGAACCAGTATTTGTAATGTTTCAACTGACGGAACACGCTAACATATTTTCTAAGTTTACATTTAAATTACTTGATTAAATGTAATCATTTAGATTTTGTTCGACTGTTGATTATTATAAGTTGATTGACACCAACTGTTGATTCGTCTTCACTTAGACTTAAACCAAATATTGAGCGCGGAGCGTTAGAGGAAATAGATTATAATTATAAAAGATACCTATTGAAATATATGAATAGTTAATACTAAATAAATAGTGTTGTTTTATTACCTACACCCATTATATCCTTAAAATTTCCCCTTTCTTAAAGAAGGACGAAACTATACTGACTACATTCCTAAGTTAATAGAACTGCCGTTATTATTTGAACCCGTTTTCTATATTCCAAATCCTTTTGACATTACATCCGTGGCCGTATTCATTTGAGAAATCTACAAACAAAATGTACTGTTAATTATCCGTTATAACTGTCATCCGTTAGCTACTAGGAATTTCTCTAGCTTTAAGTTGTACCTATATCTAAATCTAGGGGCACGTCAGTGTCCCTGCTAAGTGGAGCCAAAGCAAACAAAGTGACGACCGTAATATTCGTTTCTCAAAGCCATTCGCGGCATTTTTCGGCATGTCTCGAAGACTTATTTTTTTTACATTTAGTTATTTTGATGGTATAGTTCTTGCAACTCATGAAGGCGAGCGGGCTATGTATGTGTGTGTGTAAGTGTCGCCCGAAACTGACCGCTCTGTCAAACACGCATACTACCGCACTGTGCATGTACACGTAAAGCCCACTCGCCTTCGTGAGTTGCAAGAACTGTATAGCCCAGTCATATTAGGGGTTTCACCTCGGAATGAAAGATAATAAGCTGTAAATTGGTATAAACCTTTTTTTGTCGTTCTAAATGTTGTCTCAAAAGTCACAAGTGCTATCGTGTCCGCGTTAAGACGCGGACACGATAGCACTTGTGACTTTTGAGACAAGATATTGATGGTCAAAGGTCGTAAAAATCGGTTTTCCGTGAATATCTCGCTTTCTATTGCTTAAATGAGATTTGCACCTATTATAAAAGTTGTAGAGTATAAAATTCTCTACAACTTTTGTTTGAACTTTTTTTTCATACGATCAACCGTTTTTGCGATAGACCGCGAAGAGTGCGCCGCGTACAGTCATATATGGCCCAATGCAAGGTCAAGCGTGAGTTACGGTTATCAGTACGTTGTATAAAGTTAATTATTTACTAAAAAATTATAATGATTAAACAATAATTATTTATGTACTAATTATTAATTATTTATATTTTATTAAAATAAGTGACTTAATTATTTATATTTAACTATAGTATATTAATAATTCTGGAATGTATATTTTATTGAAATTAAACTACTATCGCGTTGTTTATTGTATTATATATTGTATATCTATAAACAACGCGATAAAATCCGTATATAGTAGTTTAATTTCAATGAATAACATTCGCGTAAACAGAAGACAATATTATGTATATTTTAGTTATATTTTGAGTTAAAACGACATTATATACGTTTTCTTTAAAACGTGTAAATTTTTTAATACTTATATACCTGGAAATATTTGTCCCTACCCTATGACCTTTTCTATTTATAGCCGGGACATATGTTCTATTGTATTCAAGGCCACTTTCTCTTTTAAGGGACCACTTTGTACTAAGCAAGATTATTCGTTAGTTTGAAATTGTATCTTCGCAACGACAGACGTACGGTTTTAAGAGCTATGGCTGATTTGTGTTTTATATGTGATAAGTCACTTTCAGAAGATGTTTCTATATTCTGTTTGTACGTGGTTTACAAACTATAAAAACTGACGTAAAATATAACACACGCTTGACCTTGCATTAGGCCATATATATGACTGTACGCGGCGCACTCTTCGCGGTCTACCGCAAAAACGGTTGATCGTATGAAAAAAAAGTTCAAACAAAAGTTGTAGAGAATTTTATACTCTACAACTTTTATAATAGGTGCAAATCTCATTTAAGCAATAGAAAGCGAGATATTCACGAAAAACCGATTTTTACGACCTTTGACCTTCAATATCTTAAGACGCGGACACGATAGTACTTGTTACTTTTGAGACAACATTTAGAATGACAAAACAAAGGTTTATAGCAATTTACAGCTTATTATCTTTCATTCCGAGGTTGACCCCTTTATTTACCTAATATGACTGGGCTAGTATTGACTTATGGCTTTTGCTAACTGTAATTTGCATCAGTTAGAAGTGTATAATTTTATATTTATTAGAGCGACATCTATAGGATTTAGTTAAAACTATGTGCAAATTCAAACAATACATCTTTACTTTGCTCTTTAATTGTTGTGAGATATCATAGATGGCGTTTTCGTCAAATGTCATCTTTGGTAATGGCGACATCTATTAAATATAAATGTTAAAGCTTTATGCTTGATTTCTGCACTAAATAATTTTATTATTCTAATTGTTTGTAGTAGAGCCTCGCTGATTTCAGCATAAATGGACCGGCTCGACCGGGTAAGGACTACCCTCTCACAGAATAAAAACGTGAAATAAAAGAGTTACATAAGTAATTGTTATTTCTTAAATCTTGTGTGAATTATTTTATTTGAAGTGAGTTATCTTTTTATCAGTGTTTTGGTTTTTCTATAAAAGTGCCGTGTATAAATTGATCTATTGATAAAATAGCCTAATAAGATTATTTACGTTTTATTATGAGCTCAAACGAAACAATTGGTGACGGCAGCTAAGGTGATGTCACTATCTCTAAAAATAACACTACGCCAAGCGCGCTTTTACCAGAAGTGGGACGCCTTCGTACTTCTCTCGGATCTCCTGGTACATCTAGATCAGTAACTGAACCAGAGGCTAATGCGAGCAGTCGATCAATTTTGAGCGATTTACCATTACACTTTTTCATTGAAATTACGCAAACCATGAAGGATATGTCAGAGCGTTTATCTACACTTCTTCTCCCTAGCCTTTATTATTCCCATAGTGTAACCGGATTTGACTGGATATCAGTTTTTACACGGAGCGACTGCCATCTGACCTCCGCAACCTTAAGGCTAACAATACCCTAAGGCTAGACCAGTGTCAGAATATTAGAGGCCACTGACTTCCCAATAATGACTGCCATAGATGTTCATGGCAGCCGGGACCGACGGCTTAACGTGCTCTCCGGAGACACGGAGCAGGCGATAATTGTCAATCAATACGCACATAATTTCGAAAATTCATATAATTTGCGAAAGTCAGAGGTGCGCGACGTGGGTTCGAACCCGAGACCCTCTGCATTGCAGTTTGTTGGTCTCCCCACTGAGCTATCGCTATCGTTTATCTACACATCATAGCGAAAAGGTTAAAATAAGTGACATCGTTTTACCCTTATTTGACACAGATAGTAACGTGAGCTTTCGAGAATGGTGTCAACAATCAACATATTATAGATAAAGCGATCGAGTTTTATAACCTAATAGATTATAAAATTCATATGAAGGTAAGAAGCTAGTTTATTAAAGGGTCGCGCAAAATTATGGGTTGATAAATTGGTTAGTTACAACGGGCTCATGGCAGGCATTGCGCGACAAAACGACTTTGAACCTGAGAACAGATACTCACGTGATGTAGTTAAATTTCGTGAACACGCCTATGACCAAACTAAGGAAAGGTAATGCGCAATTCCTGTCGTAGGCTTGGTTCCTTTGGAGACGTGTCACCAAAGATAAACTAAGTAACGATGACGCCGTCGAAGCGGTAATTGGTTGCATTGGTGATGACCGTCTCAGAAACGAATTAATGAATGCACATGCGACATCGGTACCAGAATTAATATCAATTGCATCATCAATACGAACCAAACGGGTTATTCCCAGTTGCCCCCACTATCAACGCCACCACTGGTGACAAATGGGATTTCTTTCCATAAAATGTTCCATAAAATCCCATTTGTCACCAGTGGTGGCGTTGATAGTGGGGGCAACTGGGAATAACCCAACCAAACGATCACATGCTGTTACACACTCTTTGCAGGTTCCTAATAAGCGTGTCCGGTTAAATAGCCCCGTAACGCTTGTGCGGTAACGCGATTGTCGTTTTAAAACTGATAATAATTCTAATAAGTCGCTTAATAAGGATTCTTCTCAAAGTAAGCCGGTCGATACTTCAAATCCAGTTCAAACTAAACCGACTTGTACGTTCTGTATGAAAACAGGTCATACTTATGAAGTTATGACAAAATATGTTTTAAGCTTGAGCGATCTATTATATCTAACGTTAACTGCGTGATTGAAACGAAAACGACGTCGATGCTCGTTAAGGGACCACATTTGCGCTGCGACGACGCACGACATCGCAGCGCAAAAGGGCGACGCACGCACTGATTTCAGTCTTCATTCCACAATGGATCGTGACACTGTCCGTTGTCGCACCGGAGCTCCGACAGCGCAACGCAGCACCCTACCCCCGCTTCGTTTCTCGTCCGTCCATCCGTTAAAACGTCGCGTGCGACGACGCAACGCTTTAATGTGGCGTGTCATAAAAAAAATATGGAAGAGGACACAGCGTAAATGCTACGACGCGACGACGCAACGCAACACAACGCACTAATGAGGCATCACCCTAACATCGGGGAGTATTCTATTCTGACAACTTTTTACAGCGGAGCTGAATGCTCGGTTATGCGTGAATCCATAGCTGCAAAATTACCGGGTAAAAGGTTGATCCTTTTACCCGATAAATTATTTAAGAGGTATAGGGCATTTACACGTGATCTCATTTAAAAAAATTAAAAGCTGTTTGCAAAATAGATGATATTAATGTTGAAATTAGTTTTTGTTTAGTGCCCTGTTCTGAAATAAGTGCTAATGTTTTGATCGGTATAGATTTGTTTTAGTTACCTTGAACGGCGCGAAGTTGATGAACGAACAATCAATTCTCCATATTAAATCAAATAGCTCTTTATTTGACACAATTGATTGTGATCTTCAAAATGATAACGAGATTCATCAATTTCGCGCATTATTGAATAAATATGCACACTTATTTATTCGTGGCTTTCCCGCAACTAGAGTTAATACTGGCGAGTTAGAAATACGGTTGGAAAACCCCGACAAATATGTAGAGCGCATACCGTATCGCCTGCGCCCAGTTGAAAGGGAAAAGGTTAAAAGAATAATTGACGATCTACTCGCGCATAACATTATCCGCGAAAGCAAATCGCCCTATTCGAGTCCAATTATTCTATATATTCATATATGAAAAAGAACTGTGATGATAGGCTATGCGTTGATTACCGCGAGTTAAATGCTAACACTCTAAGGGACCATTCCGTTAATTTCTGACCAAATTGATCAATTATTTTATTTTAAGTTTAATTTTGGGAAAATAAGTACCAATGTGCTTATATTTTGTAATGTATTGTACATTGGTACTTATAAAATAACTTAACAATCAACCACATTTTCCACAAATTACAAAATTCAGATATTATTCATTAGGAACTAGTGGCACAAATAAAAGTTTGGCAACAGTGTTATTTAAAGGAGGAAGAGATTCACAACAATACTTAGATAGATAGAATGATAGATTTAACTAAAATTATTACAACTGAATTTAAAAATAAGAATATAAAGCGCAAAAACTACAATTAAAAAACAAGTATGTCACACAAAGAAAAGTTGCTTATTTATAAAAACAACAGACAATCATTGTCGCTAGGTGAGGTGTTGTTAAGAAAGCTTTTGTGCTGGATCAGCATCTTCATGCTCTAGCATTTCTTCGACTTCATTTTTAAACCGACCAGCTGTATGTGCAAATATATCAAGGTCTGTGAAGTGGGTATTATAATTAACAATTAGCTAACACAGTGGTGCGCGTATACCAGCGTTAGTTCTGCAAGTTCTAACTGCAAATAATGTCCCTGCCCTTATCTCACGACGATATACTGTTCTAAGAACTACGTAACACAGTTTGTTAACAATTTTAGTGCAATCGACCCTACCATGACAAATTCCATAAAGCATTGTGACTTCTAATTGTCTAATTCTAATCATCGTTTTTCAAACAAACCATAAAGTATTTGGGTAATATTATTATTACAGACGGTAAAGTTAGTCCAAGTCCACGTAAAGTTAGGCCTAGTAGTGTCAGACAGGTTTGCCAGTTCAATGGGTTAACTGGGTATTTCAGACGTTTCATTCCCAATTTTTCGCGAAATGATACCTACATATGTATGAACTAACAAAAAAGGGTGCAAAGTGAGAATGGAACGATCGCCACGAAGAAGCCCGAAATATTATTGTTGAACGGTTAACCTCATTCCCTGTACTAATTTTATTTCAGGAGAATGCACCAACCGAGTTATATACCGATGCCAGTAGCCTAGGATACGGTGCTGTACTAATACAAGTGATCGAGGGATATCGTCATGCCGTGGCCTATACGAGTATGCGGACAACAGACGCCGAAAGCCGCTACCATTCTTATGAACTGGAGACGCTGTCAGTGGTGATAGCTATTAAGCATTTTAAGCAATATTTGTATGGTTGGAGAAGTTACAGGAGTCGTCTTTGTGGACCTGTCAGCAGCATATGACACTGTCAACATACGGAGATAACTTTGGAAGGTGGAAAACATAACTGGTGACTTCAAATTCGTTTGTGTCCTTAGCGAGCTTCTGCGTAATCGAACTTTTCAAGTGCATATGTTGTCAGATAGGAGTAGGTGGCGCCACCAAAAAAAACGGGCTACCGCAGGGCAGTGTGCTCGCCCCTACTCTTTTCAATATTTATACAAACGACCAACCACGGTTTCCGGGCACAAAATAATTCATTTATGCAGATGACTTGGCGTTCGCGACTCGGGCCAAGACTTTTGAGCAGATAGAGATCTTGGGGATTTGGGGATATATAGACACAAGTACGAATGCATGTGACTGCTGCGTATCACCACAGACAATGAGGCATCTGTTGTTGTGCCCCATGAGCCCAGAATCGTGCACACTGGATGACCTGTACCAGGCTAAACCAAATGCAATCCGCGTTGCCGAAAACTGGTCGAAAATTATATAAAATGTGTTGCCATCGACACGATAAGTAAGTAAGCAATATTTGTATGGCCGGAAGTCATAACCGATTGTAACGCGCTAATAGCTTCCAAACACAAGAAGGAGCTACTACCAAAAGTATATCGCTGGTGGGCATTTCTTCAAAATTACGATTTTGATATTGAGTACAGGACGGATGAAAATATTCAGCACGCAGATTTCTTTAGCCGAAATCCAGGTAATTTTCAAGTAAATATCATGACCCGTGATCTGGAATAGCTAAAAGTTGAGCAACAACGATACGGTATTCTTCGTCCTATCATTGGTGCCTTGTCACGTGGTGAACGTGTTGACAATTACATATTGCAAAACAATACTCTCATGACGGTATGTTTGGATTCTATTTTCGGTCAGCAAAAAACAGTCGTCGTACCGAAAGCTTTTCAGTGGAGCCTTATTAATACATATCATAGCTCTTTGAAACATCATGGCTGGGGAAAAACTTTACAGAAAATGAAAGAGTCATACTGGTTCGATAAAATGAATACTATTGTCAGAAACTTCGTCGACAATCGTATTGTGTGTCGGACGTCAAAAGGGGTATCTGAAGCGGTGCAGGCATAACTTCATCCCACCCGGAAACCTTCTGCATTTGAAGTAATACATATGGATATTACAGGAAAACTAGGCACTACAATCAACCATGAGTACGTCATAGTAACTGTTGATGCCTTTAGTAAATATGTGTTACTTTATTATTCCAATAATTAACCCACAAAGTACCCTTGCGGCTCTTAAACGAACTGTGTACATTTTTGGAACACCAGGCCAGATCATAGTAGACGGCGATCGAGAATTCTTTGGCGAGTTTAAACAATATTGCGACCAAGTAGGTATAAACATTCATACAATTTCACCAGGAGTCAGCCGAGCTAATGGTCAAGTTGAACGGGTGGTAGGCACGCTTAAGAATGCCTTGATTATGATTAATAACTACGAGACTGAAAACTGGCACACAGCACTTGACAGTTTACAGTTAGCACTAAACTGTACACCACACAGGACAACTGGGGTAGCCCCATTCACCCTACTTACACGTCGCATTCATTGTGTTCCGCGCCTGAACTTAATAATTTAGTTAATCTTGATGAAGAAACCTTTGACATAGAACAATTGGAACGACTTGTCAATCAAAAGATGTTGACAGCTGGTGAACAAGAAAAACATCGATTCGACAAAAACAAGGCGCGTATACGTGCCTGTCAAAGAGGTGACTATATGTTGATAAAAAATAACTCTCGTAATCAAACGTATATAGATCTCAAATTTAGCGAGCCGTACGAAGTATGCAGAGTTCTAGACAATGATCGCTACCTGGTGAAGAAAGTGGTTGGCCGAGGACGACCACGTAAAGTAGCTCACGACCAGTTACGCGCAGCACCAACACGAGGACAACAATCGACCATATCGGCGGGGTTGTCTGAGGAAACCTGTCCACAGCAGCCACGTACAGAGATGGGTGCAGCTGCGGAGCCGTTACCTTCCACTTGAAGAGACCACCAAGACGAAGCGACCTCATCTGAATAGCTCCGGTACTATAGGCAGCTGAGCATTGTCTGGGTTGTTTTACAATCATCATACAAAAGTACACAGTACTACACTTTTGCATTAATAGTAAATCACAGATATACCATACTGTAAACCTTTCACTATATATACTTTCACTGTATATACTTTCAGAGCCTCTGTGTACCACGGTCTAAAGGCGTTAGAGCACAGCATCGACCTTCCTCAATCCTGTATCCTTTGTGTACCACGGCGTACAAGACCGCCCAGAACATAGTGTCTTTTAAATATATAACATTGTCGTTGGCTTGGTGAGAAGTCAATAACAATATGAAATACAGACAATTACGATAATAATCATTTGAAAAGGTAAGTAGGTACAATCTTTTTAAATGAATAAAATATGGAAATAAGAAATAAACACTCTTTTTTTATTTGAAACACACTTATTACAATACTGTAATAATCATTAAATAACGGCATACTTTAGTAAAACCACATTAATATTCTTATCATAATCGGATGTCATGACTTTTTTTCTAAATCATCCTATGTGTTCCACTTATACGATTGTTTAATTTACTTATACGATTGGTTAATTTAGTCTAGCACTATATAATTGGGGACAGCGCCATCTGTTATCCAATGGTTAGCAAAGTAACACGGGTGACTAATAACTCACCCGTATTACTTTGCTAATTTTAAGGTCACCGCCACAAACACAAATTTTTTCAAACTATGTACCTAACACTAATGATTTTCGATGATTTTACTTGTTTTAGTAAAGTTATAATTGACAAACATAAAGCGGGCAAAACGTTTATCTGTCGCTTTGGATGAGAAAGAGTTAAGTTTTATAGAGTTTAAAAACCATTTTAATAACGTTAGTCGTTTGCCGTCATCTGAAAGTGATGTGGATAAAACTATAGCAAAAAAATTGTCTTTGCGAATGACTGCAAAGGCGTTGTATTTATCAGTTCAAAGAAACTTTAATAACTTTTTTGTAGTAGTGATAAAGATGACAAAGTTGAATTACCAAATGTTATGCAGCACAGTGATGGCAATGATAGTGATGAAGGTATCGGAAATGAATCTACTAATAGTGATGACGCGAGTAGTGATGAATATAAATGCTATGAATTTTCTATATCTTTTGAGGTATGGAGTTCTATTAAGCCACAGTACTATTTGGGTGACCGCAATGACCCTAAAAAACCCAACGTAATTACTCATTTGTGGCAATGTTTAACTCCGCGTAAATGGACCAATGTTATTAGCGAGTTGATTTGCAAAAATACGCCTTGTATATGTATTTGGACATTTAAAAGGCACGATGTTCACGAAAAATCTTTGACTATTTATGGAACTTGCAAACAATGTCAGGCAACGATTAAAATACAAACAGAAGAAAAAAGTGACACAGTAACGTTCACATGCTATGTACATCTAGGAAATAAATGTGTAAATCACAAGCCACAAAAGATAAGACTTCATCATTTCGGAAAAAAGGAATTAGCATCGCAGTTAAAATATGATTATCCTGTTGTTATAAGGAACAAAATACTTAACCATGAATTAAAAGGTGACTCTTGAGTCTGCGTACGTACCGTCTCTGAAATCGTTATAAAATATAAAAAGTAGTATATTATCATCCAAATTGCATCATCAAATAGTTGTTTTAGCATTGTGAAATATGGCTATTACACCTCCGTATGATGAAATTATTCGTTCAGTTTCGATTTACCCACTTTTTGTTTATTACTGGACTGATTTAGAAATTTCATTTTACAAGAAATTATTTGTTTTATGCATCGTTAAGCATCAACGCAAAGGGTCTATTTTTAGGAAAATATTCCCACCTAAGAAATCTATTCAAAAATATAAAGCAAAACATTTATTTTTGTATGTGACAGTTTTAAAACTAGCTGAAACTTCCAAATGATTTCGGAAAATCATACTATGCACAATATTTGGCAATGGTTAGAATGTTGGAAAGACAAAAATTTTAAGGTACCAAAAGCAAGTGCTGAGGAATTATTGCTGATGATTCCTCAGCTCTTGTCGGTACAATTATTGTAAAGGCTTTTACAAGTTATAAAACTACAAATGACTACATTTTCTGCGTGGATCAGTGTGAAAACCCGATGTTGCAGAGATGGATGCAGCTACCTGCTGTGATTTAATCATGCATATTAGGTACCCATGTATTGTCTACTAACATTAGAATTTTAAGTAAATTGTTACTCATACGATATGAACTTAGTCCGAAATAAACGTATATTATTATTATTATTTGATTTTCTTAATTTTCTCGGCTAGCCAGTAAGATTCTGATTGCACGGGCCTAAGCCAAGTGTACATCAGGCTAGTTTAAGTATGAGCTTGTGAGTTTTCGCGATGTGGCTGTGTGTGTGGTAATGATAGTGTTATCCGGTTCGCATTGTAAGAATTTTCATACCAATCGGCACGTATTTAATATTGCTGCCTTTTGCAGAAGATAGTAGGTATTTGGTGGTAAGTTTAAAGTTTTAAGAGATCGGTGTAGCTGCTTTGGTACGACTCCTGTTGTAGAAAGAATTATAGGGATAATTATTACTTTCTGTAAATGCCACAATCATCTTTTAGTTCCATATATTTACTAAGTTTTTCTGCTATTGTAATATGTAAGTTGTGTGTGTTTGGTATGGCGATGTCAATAAGGTACTTTGTGTTGGTTTATTTATTAATTTAAGTAATGTCTGGTCTATTGTAATGGATGGTTCAATCTGTAATTTTATTATAAATCAATGCTTTCTAGTATTAGCAGAGATAGAAACTGTAGCTTCTGAATGTTTCTTAAGATTGGATACTTCTCACTTTGTTAAATGTCTGTATGGTTTATCTTGCTTTAAATTTATTGATGACAGAGTAAAGAAATATTACGTAAAATATTTATACAAATTGAAATCTTGTGACGATTACATCAAACCTACAGATATTATTAAAAGCTTAATAACGGTGGCCTTACAAAAATATAATCAGAAAGATTGCAATGGCGAGATGACAAGATGTGAGCTTGCGAAAGAAAATCTTACGAATTTTGCAAAGGCGACAAAATATGAAGATAATGAACAATTATGTGAACATTATGATACTGCTGCTTCTGTTTTTCAAAACCAAATGAAAAAAAATACGTTTATCTCATGGTTTGATGATTGCGTTTCTAGGGAAACAGTTTATGCTGATTTGTGTGATGAATCTGAATACGAAAACATTTATTATTTGCCAAATTTTATAAATTCTTTCTAACAAATATTGATGTTACCACTATGGTTAAATTTAATGTGTAAATATTTTAAATCAGATTATGATATACCTAGTAGTAGTAACGTCGAGAGTTATTTTAAAAATATTAAACAACTACTTCTGGGAAATGTAAATAAACTGATCAGAGTTGACTTTATAATGAGGCATGTACAATATTTATCTGGAGAATTAAAATCTGCGTCTTGTAACTATTTTGGAAATCGTAACTTATGAAATCACCAGTACAAAATTGAAGAAAATAAACAGCTGATGTAAAGATACACTTAAATAGTTCAAATGTTGTTTTGGTAGATAGTTCTGTATTTTCTCAAAAACCCAGTTTGTAAATAAGAACGATGAAACTAAAAAGACTTTATTGGAAACAAGCTAACCGAAAAAAAAAGAAAAACGTAATAGGTTTCTCACAAATGGTAATCTACGCCAATCTGGTGTTCGTAACGTCATTTTAAAAAAACACATGCGCATTTGATTCTTTGTTACAAGGTCTGGTTGTCGGTTATACTGAATTTGCTCATGTGGAAAAAACCGTAGAAAATCTTTCAAGTACTTTTGTAAACATAATAAAAATAATAGCTTCTAGAGATTATTCCAAAGACGTTTATGTGTTGAGGACTAACATGATAATGATACATTGCGATACCACTCTACAAAACAACATAGAAATTGTTGATTGTACATCCAAAGTAGCATTTATCATTTAAAAAAAAAAAAGTTAAAAAAAAAAAAAATCTTACGAACTATTTTAAATGGTCAAATAATGAGTTATAATAAAATATAAAATACATGTTCGATGTGCAGCCATATGACAGAGGGCCCATGTCAATATTTATTTCCTTAGATGAACTTATGTTATCGGAAAAATAAATTGCAGTATTACAAGAATGAATTACGAAAAAACTGAATACTCACAATGCTGTAACATGATTACAACCAATGTTCATGACTTGAACGAGATTATCTTTTTCGATGTAGACATGATGATAACGCTAAAAAATGTTCCCATTCAGATTATTGTACACACCAAAAAATATGCAGTTTTTGCCGTCATAGAATACATTCCAGGTCATTTTAGGGTTCACTGTATACAATCGTATAAGTGGAACACATACGATGATTTAGAAAAAAAGTTATGACATCCGATTATGATAAGAATATTAATGTATTTAATGATTATTACAGTATTGTAATACGTGTGTTTCAAATAACAAAGAGTGTTTATTTTTTATTTCCATATTTTCTTCAATTAAAAAGATTGTACCTACTTACCTTTTCAATTTAATGATTATTATTGTAAAACAAAACGTCATATACATACAAAATATAATTTTATTTAGGTTTACTTACTTAGTATTGTTTTAGTTTATTAGTAATGGCGTAACATTGTGACATTGATGTTCCGCGGAAAAAAACGCTTCAAAACGGGTTAAAGACTGCTCAAAAATATCTGTAAAATGGAGTACAACTGAGTCAGTACAATTAAATGTATACTATTTTTATGATAAAGTTGATGAAAAATACCTAAAATCTATAGTGGTCGTGCCAGAAAGATACTACCTAGCACGGCCAGAACCTATATGTTATAACAGCGAAAATATGAGCGTACATATTTTTTACTTTATATCTATAATACAATAAAGTACACTTTTTCATGAATATGTATAATAAATAATATCAGCCCTGTATTAAACTGTCCCACTGCTGGGCACGGGCCTCTTCTCAGTGTGAGAAGGGTTAGGCCATAATCCAACACGCTGGCCTAGTGCGGGTTGGCACACTTCACATATCTTCGAGAACATTATGGAGAACTCTCAGATATGCAGGTTTCCTAACGATGTTTTCCTTCACCGTTAAAGCAAGCACTTATTAACTATTTAATACGCACATAACTTCGAAAAGTCAGAGATGCGCGCCTTGGGATCGAACTCGAGACCTCTGCGTGGCAGTCCAACGGTTTCCCACTAGGCTATCGCTGCATGAATATTAAGGTAATCATCCGTGGTCGTGCTGTGTAGCATCACACCTGGCAGTTGTGCGAGAGAGCGTTTTGTTCTACATGTTCTTCAGCCACATGTGTATTGTTGCTTTATACTAATGAAGTATAGCGTTTGCTTGTATAGCTTGTGGCATACACACATAGTTTACGCTTTAATTTCTGAATTGGTAGGTAGAGCTAGCTTTATGCCAAACAGGTTGTCCCTAATATATAGGCTTTTTAATTGGATTTTCAATTTGTTAATTGGACTTTTATTATAACGCTCATAATTACCAGTCGTAATCACATCACAAGTCATAAAACAAAATCCCCTGCCACGTCATTCTGTTCGCGATTAACTCAAAAACTACTAAACGGATTTTCATCCAGTTTTCATCAAATCACAAAGTGATTCATGAGGAAAGTTTAGGTTATACACCTAAACCTTCCTCATAAATCACTTTAACAGAACAGTAACAACAACATTCATTAAGGTTTTGCGTAAATTGATTGAAATTTGACGATGATTGTTGAAGATATCGGAATAAAACAAGCCGACTGGGAGTTTTCATCGAAAACGCTATCTTATCCGATGTTATTTATCTTTAAGATATAATAAAACAATGTATAGTGGGATTATTCCTCTTTTATAGGCCTACAGAAAAAGTACTGTTCCCGAGGAAATTAAATTTATTGACAAAATCTACATTAACGTACATAAAACCTAGTTATGAAATAAAAAGAAGTTAAACAAACACTTCAATTTTATTTATTTGTATAGATAATTTTCATTTTATCCCTATGTACATATTATTATATACTAGCTTTTGCCCGCGGCTTCGCTCGCGTTAATTTAAAATTTGATAATCAATTTGGGTTGTACTCTGCTTGTAATAATATAATTCAATCATGATTCGAAAGACACGTGGCGCCATCTATTATCATAAGAACGTTATTGTTGTTTTTCTCGGGAACAGTAATTTTTTTTGGTATGAAAGGTAGCCTATGTCCGTTTCTGTACACCTGACAATGTATATGCAAAATTTCAGAATGATCGGTTCAGTGGTTTAGGCGTGAAAAGGTAACAAACAAACTTATTTTCGCTTTTATAATATTAGTTAGGATTTCCTCATGAACCTAATCTTGTAAAAAGATTTTTTTTATAGACTTTATAGCTTAACCAAAAAAATATTTTTATCTTCATATAGAATATAACACAACAAACAAAAATTAGTGTTTAGTAGCTCAGTAGTTACTTCCTCTTCCTCTCAGCGGAAACGCGAGAGCAACAATGTATACATTTTTATAGGCAAGGAAATGACGTTCACTGACAAACAGACTTGCACATTAATGGAAATACTCTAAAGTATTGCGTATTCTACTTTATTATGATAAAATCTTTAGCTAAACTTTAACTAGTGTGTGTACTGCGCAATGGTTTGTTTGGTCACTCCAGCAATATAACCGCGAGACATGGTTTAGTTTCGACACCCACAAGGAATCAAAATTCGTTAGATTTATGTTTGTTTAAAGTAAAAGAGACCGTTGCGCCAAGATAGCAGTACTATAACGAATAAGGCATTGCATTTACAATCAAGAGGTAGAATTTTATCCACACAATAGTGTCCTACGACTTATTCGTAAATCTAATAACTAGCTGAAACAACGCTGAATGCCTTACTTATAAAAAAAATGTTGTACTTATCAACTCTTAAGCTCTCAAGTCGACCCATTGCTTTTACTTATTTAACTAAACCAACGCTGAATAGCGTTTTTGGTGAGATTTTCCCTGAGAAACCATTTTTAATTTTTCGTGATTTGCTGATAAATTTACTCTTAAAATATTTGAGTGAAAAATAAATGATAAAAATGACTGGCGCTGTGACCTATCAGCAGTGACAGTCATTTTTATCATTTATTTTAGACGCTAGCATGGCTGGCTGTCACTATAGTCATACAACCCAAGATTGTTGTGCTCCCATCTTCTATAGGGTAGAGGTACTACCCCTGGCTGCTCAGTTGTAAGATGATAATTTTAAGAATCTGCCTGTGCTCTTACTCCCTTAAACAAATGATACACTTAGATATAGCATGTCTTTAAAACATTTTACGATCCTTGTTTGAGAGCACTAGTATAAATTACCCATAAAAGTTTTACACAACGATTAAATTAAATAAATCTACACAAAGAAAATAAAGGTACAACAAGCGAATCGTAAGCTTCAATTTTCAGATTAACACAGATTCATTACGCCGTTACTTACAATCTTATTTAGGAGCCATTAAAAGGTTACGCATTACGTGCCGTAGCACTCAAGTACCCAGTGTATTTACAATAGTTAGCACGTAACCTTTTATTTGCGTTCGGCACAGTATTTTTCGATTCAAGAAACTCCAATAAACGTAGCGACTGGAAATCGCAATCGATATGTCATTCGATGCTTAATAAAGTTGTTTCCGTTGTAAAATTGATTTTAAAATAAACAAGCTTACATCCGCGGTTTTACCTATAAGTGTCTGGAATAATAGTATCCTAATACAAATACGTACATAGTCTCACTCTAAAAGGGTAGGAAGAGTATTATCACACCCATATTTCCTCAATTTATGGTTTTGGTAACACGTATATTTTTAGTTCAAAATTAAAATGATGGTTTCTATTTAAAAATCACGGTGACAGCATGAGGTCTGGTCATCTAAAGAGCCACAGTTCCATGTAATGGAATGAATAAGTAACAATTAATAGTAAGGAATTAAGATCATTACATCACTATCGACCAATTTTTTTTCTGTTACTGCAAATGTTGATTTCAGGTTAATATTCTCAGCCCCACTTCTTAACTGCAGAAGCCTTTCCAAGTTCTTGTAATGCTTACTTGGAATTTTGATTAAAGATTGATTTGCTTTCGTACCAGTTAATGTAGCGAATACAATGTTGTTTTAACAAAGTTGTTTTAGGCAAATTCAGTTAATTGTGCAATATGTTTATAAGGTTTAGCAAGGTTGCAATGTTTTAACAAGTTTGATCATTATTAAAGTCTTCACAGAATTAAATGGCAGTTGTTTTAGAGTTTAGTAGTCTTTTTAATAATTTCAAAAGTATTGTGACGAGGATTTGCCTTGTCAATATTAATAAAACTATATCTCTACAAAACCATGAGTTTGTATAGATCTGAAATTAGTATTCGTGTTCAACATCAAACAAAAATCTGTTAAATTTTCGCCTGCTTGTAGCTTAAAAAATTCGTCGTATATGTAACTAAAATAGGTGTTTTCCATGAAAACAACTCAAGACCATCTGATAATTATTAAAATTTCAAATCTTCTTAAATGTAACCGCCCAAGAATAACGTACAACATTAATAAAATATGAACAAATAGACTACAACTTTACTCTTCAAATAGAAGTGTACCTATATTTTTTCAAGCTCTGTTGACTCCGTAAAAATATATTCGTACGAATAAATTTAATAACACTTACCTGTCCCGGATTGAATTATCGAAATAGGATACTAAGAAATATTTGCTGTCATGCATAAGAAACGAGCGACATTGACGTACTTTGTAGACAATTTTAGGCAAACGCGATTCTTCAATCAATCAACTTATAAAATATTCTAACAATACTCGAAAGTAGGTCAGTCTTCCAACTCGTCCTACTAAAATGTAAGGTGTTGTAGCCCTTTATCATGTTACTGTCATAATACTTTATCTGTAGACATTTATATGCGTAAGGGCCGATATTACTGCCCTAAATAGTGTTCTCGGCGAAAGGTTCGCCATTTTTCTTGCTAGGCTACCTGTCTTGAGGGAAGTAAGAATTGTGTTCAGTGTATATCAAAAGTTATCACCCGGTATCTGGAAGGCAAGTATACTACTGTATATGTATAAGTAAATAGATGGTGTTGTACCCGTTGATTAGCCTTTTTAACATTAAGTATGGTGAAGACTGAAGATCATCTTAACAAGCGTCCGTTACTGTACTGTTGTGTTTGCTGAACTTGGAAATAAGTAGGTAAATGTTAATGTTAATTTATAGTATATTTTAGTTAGTGTAACCTTGACGTTCATAAGTGATATTTTCTGACATAAATGAAGAAAGATATTTTGTTTTTAATTGATTTTGTCTGAATTATAAATATCAGGCATATAGAATAAATACAGTTCACTGAAATCTCAAATGTTCGCCGCAGTGTTGGTTCCTACTCAGGAAGAAATCTCTGTAACCCGATATTGTCTCAAAACAAGTTCGTTGTAAACAAGTACTGCCGCCAGAAAAATCTTAAGTTATCGGCACAGTGTTTATCTCAATTAGATTAACGTTACTCGTAGTAAGAATCATTATTACAAGTCGTCCAATTTTATTCTAGCGTCATCGGCCCTTTCGAAACACATTCAAGACTTTTCTAGAATATTGACATCAAAATTTATATTTTTTGATTTTCATAATTAATATATACGTATATATGAATATATTATATTCATATATACGTATATATTAATATTTTGATTTTTATCTTTGTAGTGCCTTATTAAAAAGTTGGACACACACATTTCTCTAAACTTAGCTTCATCTTGCCTAATTATACACGCCATATAATGTAGCGAGCGTTTACACGCGCGTGCAACAAGTAACAGTATCTTACTTTTCACACTTGATCACTTTTATAGTGTGCTTCTTTCTACAAATGATTTAATATGAACACGTTCGCGTACAAAGTATTAGCTTAAACATTGTTGCCTTGTATAACAATAAAGATTTGTTAGTGGTCGTTATTGGCGTAACAATGGAAAATAAAATATGCTTGTTACATTTACTTACCAGAATTATTGCTAATTGTGTTAGTATATTTTTACTTAGATATAGAAAGGAAATAAATTTTGTTTTTATTAAGAAGACTAGCGACCCGCCCCGGTTTCGCACGGGTGCATTGCTGATACTAAATATACTACAGAATGTCTTTATATACAACGTTCACAACTTTTTTGTCATTAGACAATACACACATGTTTTCTTTAGAGGTTACTCTTGAAAGAGCGACATATAATTGGCCATGTGAAAAACACTCAACGCTCAAATCTAAGCCTGGAACGTTGAAAGTTTGACCCTGCGATTTATTAATGGTCATTGCAAAAGATATATTTACCGGAAATTGTAAGCGTTTGAATTGGAACGTTAAATCCGATGGTATCAGAGGAATTCGGGGAATCAATACATCTTCTTCGGTACCACATCCGGTGAGTATTGTGCACTCTATTATGAAAGTTTTTAGTGATTTCACCAGCAAACGCGTGAGTATTGCAAAGTTTAGGTGTATTCAGGTTTCTTAATAAAATGACAGGACAACCTACTTTCAACACCATTTTATGAGGAGGGAGTTTAGACAGGTTCAAAAAATTAAGAAATTCTGTAGGAAAATGAACAGCTTCTTCTAAATCGAGAACAGTATCGACCGAGTAGTATATTTGCGTAGGCGCATCAATCTTTGAAAGAATCGAGTTATTTACCTTATCTACTTGTTCGTTAGTTGGTGACAGAATCGCTCTTTCTTTAAACCAAGATATAGTCTTACAACTTATGTTATCAATGTCGGGATAGACATTGTTGACCAACTTGGATCCTGGTTGCGGCGAACCTCACGCTCTACTGAGGATTCTCTTTCTCTCTCAGCTTTATATCTATCCCGAAGCTGGCTGAGGCGAGCTTCACGTTCCGTTGACGATTCTTCATCTCTTGCTGAACGTGCTCTTCTGGCATTCACTGTACTACGACCTATGTTCGAACGACGACGTCTTCCAGACATGACTTTATAATTTCTGTACAAAATTTACTCAGTTCGTGTTTGAACTCACACATTAAAACTATACGTATGATTATGAACAAGTTGTCATATTATTAGTATGTGCTGCAGTAAGAAATATGTTATTTACTATTCGTTCGACTAAAAACAAAAGATAATCAACAATTATCAACAACAAAAGACATCTATTCTATTCAGTTCTTTTTTGAACTTAAATACCTAAACTTAAACTACGATTTTCGATAATTAAAAATACTTGCCCTAATACTAAATTGCCTTAACTCTAAATTCAAACCAAGATCTTAATAGAAGAAATACAATTGATAAATTATAGTTTTAATCTAATCCTATCTAACCTAATGTACTTACTATAAGTGCGGTTTAAAAATTAACCTTAATACCGACTTAAAGTACGAACATACAATTTCGAAAAATTCTCGCGCTGAAAAGCACTTTTTGTCTTAAAAAATAATTCACTTTAGTATTTAAATACTATAATTCAATTTCGAATATATATTTTTTTTATTTATCGTAACGTACTTATAAGTACGGATTACGATGTCGCGCTGAAAAGCACGTTTTTATTAAGTAACTAGCTTTTGCCCGCGGCTTCGCTCGCGTTAATTTAGAATTTGACAGTCAATTCGGGTCGTACTCTGCTTGTAATAAAATAATTTAATCATGATTCGAAAGACACGTGGCGCCATCTGTTATCATAAAAACGTTGTTTTTGTTTTTCTCGGGAACAGTACTTTTTTTCTAGATGAAAGGTAGCCTATGTCCGTTTCTGTACACCTGTCAACGTATACGCAAAATTTCAGGATGATCGGTTCAGTGGTTTAGGCGTGAAAAGGTAACAAACAAACAAACTCATTTTCACTTTTATAATATTAGTTAGGATAGGATTATATTCACGTCATGCCATTTTTTTTTTTTTTTTTTTTGACCCAGGTAAATCCTTTATGGATACCCCCTCCCCGGGGCGGGAGGGTGGTTATGTGAGACTCTCGACTAAAAACCTGGGGTGAGCAGTCCCTCCGCCGACGGGGTGGGGCGAGATGGGGTCGCGTTAGCAATCACCATCCCGCCCCGGCGGTTGGCCCGGCTGATGGTAACCGGGCCTCAGCACCTGTGGAGGGGTGGCCTTGCTCACCAAGGCCACCCCCCAGACGTGTGGTTTACACTCTAAAACTCGCCTTTAATTAATTACTAAAAAAAGACGCTTTCACAGCCAGATAATGGTTGATTTATTTTCTTTTTCAAATTCTTGTTTCATTTCCACAATGTATACAATTCAGACTGCAGGCAGATGCTGGATGCGGCAAGCTGAAGACAGGGCGCTATGGCGCTCTTTGGGGGAGGGCTATGTCCAGCAGTGGACTATTATAGCCTGATGATGATGATGATGATACAATTCAGTGCTACTGATTTAAAGTTCTGGATGTATAGGCTCTATATAATGTAGTTTTAATATTGTCGCTTATGGCCAATTGAATTATCAGATGTTGTAATGTAGCATTACTTGTTTTTACATACATTTTAATAAAACTATAATTTACGGTATATACGTATGAATCCCAATTTTAAAGATGGCAAGCATATAATACATATAAGCATATGTTTATAGTCTCCAAATAATACATATAAAATAATCTTACAATTCGACATTTTTTAACATGACCTCCGGGCTTCCTCCTCCATCATCCTTTGATTTAAACAGAAGCCCAACAAACAAAAACTATTATGCACACAACTTTGTTACTTTCCACACATCAGATCGCTTATGCTTACATCTGACTGTGAGATTCCGTATGCAATTCTTGTGTGTTAGGCAATTCTTAGTTAATACCCGAAGGGATAAACCTTTGCGTCTTGGTAGACGTACCGAGGCCAACAGCCATTGAAAAGCCTTGCCGACTATTACGCAGAAACTAAATAGAAACATACCACTGTTACGTACATACTAAAACAACTCTCAAAAAATGTGGTATAAAACAACTCTGCCTACGCTGTCGAGGACATGCTCATGCATTCATAGATAAATAATTATGTAGGTCTGCGAAATAAATAGCTGGACATTAAATACAATTCTAACATCATTTTATAACCTCGATGGCGTAGTGGTTAGTGTAACCAACTGCCACGCCTGAGGTCGCGGGTTCGATTCCCGCACAATTCAAACATTTGTGTGCATGAACATGGATGTTTGTCTTGGTCTGGGTGTTTCTATGTATAATATGTATGTATTTACAAAAAAAAAGTATATATTATGTATGTTTATCCATTGTCTAGTATCCATAGTACAAGCTTTGCTTAGTTTGGGCTAGATGGTGTTGTGTGTATGTGGTAGAATATTATTATATTATTAAAATTTGCTTATTATTGTTCTAAAGTAATTAATTAATAATAAACGTTTATTTTCTCACCAGAATATACACATATTATATAAACAGTATGAAAAAATATTACATAATTCGGTTTACAACATATACCTATTGTGGGAGACTGGTGCCTAAGGCCTCCAAGGTCTCCACCCCTTGAAACAATTTCGTTTTGCGGATTATGTATTAGTGCTGATAGATTTAATGTAGTAAGAGAATTAAAAAATAATTAAAAAATAATTGAAAGCTTGAAAGCAATTTGATTCTAAAACTCTAATTGATTGTGGTTAAAATAAGTATCTTTTACCTGCTACTGCAGTGAAAACGGAGAATTAGTATATTGAGTATGATAAAGCGATGCATAGTCTCAAAATGTATATACGTATATACGTATCTAATGTATATAATATAGATCATACGCTCAGCTTCGCTTGTGGTAATGTAGATTGTGTTAATAAATTTGTATCCCTCAGGTATAGTACTTTCTTCTGTACCTTTAACAAAGTGTATGAAAAATTTCATGCTAATCGGCTTAGTAGTCTAGGCGTGAAATTGTAACAAACAAACTCATGTAAAAATCACGTCATGAACAAAAAAAGAAATATATTAATCTCCAAGACATCATATTTTTTAAGCAGTCGTTAAAATATGTTTCAGAGCTAAGGTAAAGTGACATTAATTCTAAGACGTACGAAGCTTATACCTTCGTCATGTCTAGTAATGGTTGAACGAGCATTTCTTTACATTTAAACGTCACTTGGAATTTGTATAATCACATCAGGCCGCGCCATTTGCGTGGAGAACGGTACGAACGAGTTATAAATGAATTTGAATATAGAATCGTACAATTATTTAAATGAATGTAAGCACTTTCTTGGTAAAAAGTTTTATTCCTGAGGATGAAAAACAAGTTATTAAAATGTCATATATTTATATATTTAGTAATGCTAATGAGAGTTTCTTTATCTGTTTGTCCCGCTTTCATGCCTTAACTACCCGATCGATCACCATGAAATTTCGCAAATACTTTGTCAGGGGAACAGAAAAGGACAAACGGTATCGTTCATCCAGAAAAAAGTACTTACGTTCCCTAACTTAACTTACATTTACGTAAGCAAAGCCACGGGCAAAATCTAATTCTTACTAATATTATAAATTCCAAAGTAACTCTGTCTGTCTCTCTGTTACCCTTCACGGCTAAACCACTCAACCGATTTGGATGACATTTTGTACAGATATAGTTTAAAACTTGGGGAAGGATATAGGCTATTTTTTATTGATTTGTGCACTACGCGGACGGAGCCGTGCGCAAAAGCTAGTTGAAGATAAAAGTAAATGTGTACTTCTACAGTAGCAGTGGTAGGCCATCTGCGTTATCACAATGTG
The DNA here is from genome assembly GCA_963564715.1 of Catocala sponsa. NCBI lineage: Eukaryota > Metazoa > Arthropoda > Insecta > Lepidoptera > Erebidae > Catocala > Catocala sponsa. The sequence continues at coordinate 13,581,447 of OY751341.1, read as the reverse complement.
CCTCAAATATTATTTACTCATAAACGTTATAAGAAATACCTCTTTCCTTCATATTTTCGGAGTACACCAAAATAGCTTTCCAAATTAGGCTTAATAGGATCCTAACCAGCTGTATGAGACGCGATGTACACAAGTTGATACCTAAGGGCTTTGGGCCACGAAACTTTCGTAGGTAATTGATTTTATATAAGAAATGGATTAAGATAGCAGGCGAGACAGAAAATATTTGCCATTTTCTTGTATACAATATTTTTAATATATGATATGTATATAACGTTTTGTATTTAACTGTTTTTATTTTATAATAACTAGTAATTTGGATTAGGTACTTTGGATTATTAGCAATGACTCAGTTGGAGACTGTAAAACTGCCATTCAGAGATCTCGAGTTTGATCCCAAGGCATTTCTGACTTTTCAATGTTATATTTGTATTAAATAGAAAATTATTGCCCGCTTAACGGTGAAGGAGAACACCGTGTGGCAACCTGCATATCTGAGAGAACTATATTATTATAATGAGACCGAAGATATATAAAGTCTGCCAGACCGCACTGGGCCAGCGTGGTGGATTATGGCCTAACTCTAAAAAAACTATACAAAATAACATTATTAGGTGCTTTACTTTCAATAATGTACATACATACATACATAGATTCACGCCTCTTTCCCAGAGGGGTAGGCAGAGACTACGGATTTCCATTTGCTACGATCCTGACACACTTCTCTAGCTTCATTCACTTTCATCACATTCCTCATACACGCCCGTCGGTTCAAGGAGCTCTTAACCTGGCCTTTGTCCAGAACGCCTCCAATCTGATCGAGAAACGTTCGCCTAGGTTTTCCTCTTGCGAGTGTTCCATTCACACTAGCCTTATAAACTTTCTTAGTCAGCTTTTCCTCGTCCATTCTTTCTACATGTCCAAACCAGCTTAACATAATGTTAGGTATTATTTTTATTTATTTGGACTGTTTTTAAGTCGTAGCAATGCTCATGTAGCCAATTTAGAAATGATCGAACTTACGACTAAGACTAAGGACTACTTATAGCATATAGGTTATGCTGAAATTTATGTTTCTTAATTGTAAGTTACTGAATAATTGTAGGACTAATCGAAAACACAAGTCTCTGGGGTTAGGGTTTCGACTTTCGATCATCCTGAAACTCTCAATCGATTCAGTGACTCAGTGTGAACATGTAACATCGAGATAATGCGAATCGCAATAAAACTAGAGCAGACTGATATCTCTTTTTTAGCTTGCTTCCTTGTGACTAGTCACGTATTGGTCTGAATATTAAACCTTAAATAATCGGGAAACCACAGATCTCGATGAATCGAAGTTTAATATTCTTGTGCTCGCTTAATTGAGAATCACTCTTTTGCTTTCGGTAAGAATCGTGTCTTGTACTGACTAAATAGGAAACAAAGAATTACCTAGTACACAGTGAGTTTGTATATCAGTACCTACCTTTATCACGTGACAGTCATATTAGGAAATGCTTGATAGCAGCACTGAGTGCTGCATTCAATCAATTCTTTAGAATACACAACTACATATACAAGAAGTAATACAGATATTCGTTGATATCTGCAAATACCATTCTAAATTAGCTCCCCCGAAATAGCTCTTAAACTTTTTCATCGAATTGAACGAGACGAGCTACATAATGTAATTTCATTAATAAGTGGATAACATGACAAGGGTTGAATTTAAGACCTTTCTGGTAGAGCCAATGAGTTTATATGCTCATAAATTATGCGTATATAAAACATAATTTAAACATCATGGTATGTCAATTATTATAAAATTTATTTTATGTATATGTTTTTATAAGCGTAATATAATAACCAAGCATGTTCTGAATATATATTTATTAAACACAAATTAATAACATCAAAGTATTAACCAAATCGTTGTACAATTCAAACTTATATCTACATATATGATACATGGTACATTATAATTTCTACCAAAACTAAAAAAAACGAAACGAATAACAAAATATATAATTGCCATAAGTTGCATAACATAAAAATAATAACTGGACTTCCATAATCTCACAAAATTTCAAACAACTACGATACTAATATATTCTTGGTGCACATATATTTATCCTTACTAGCGGTCGCCTAGTGCTCGAAATTCGACCAAAGTTTGCCTGTAAGATATTGCTGACATATTATGTCATTATATATTGATATATGTAACCATAGTTACGCGCTTCGACTGCGTGTGTCAAATGCATGGTTGTGTGCGTGTAGTGTTTTTTCATTAATTTAATGTATTTATTATACATATTTTATATAAATATTAGCATTCGTCACTTCTTCTCTGTATAAACTATAAGTATGCGAAATTTCATACTCCTCCGTCCGCCCAATTTTCGTAAAAAGGGATCCAAAGTTTTCGCTTCACGTATTAATATATAGATTAAATATTAATCTATTTATAAAGAAGTTATATATACATGTCTCACAAATTTGTTCCCAGAAACGTAACTTCTCAATTATTGTATGCCAATCAAAGGAACTCGATTAAGCATTGGATTTTTCCTTACAACAGAAATGTATTTTGAATACAAGAAATAATTTAGCTTTCAGGTTACCGAAATTTAATTAACCTCGACTATTTCAGCGGCACATCGGCGGCCAAACTATACATTTTCAATTATGTCTGCCATTCCATCAATTTACAGGTTAAACTTGGCTCATATAATTCAACAAAATAAAATTACTACAATCAACTATAGATCAACTATATATTCGAATAATGGTTAATCAATTTGAATATTTTTGCAAACAATAAGACATAACTTACTATTTGCAGACAAAATAACTTGCTCTGATAACCGGCATGTTAATATTTTGCCAACCGTAGGCTATAACAGGCTTTTTACTCGTGTTTTGCGTTTCAAATTTTTCAGAACAGTTTGCATTCAAAAATAAATGCAGTAATCCATACATTTATTTTTATTTTGGTTATATAGGTTGTTCGAACCTAGTTCAGTATCAGATTAATATTCGGTGAATATTAAAATGATTATATAGTTTTACATTAGCCAGAAATGTTTTACTATAGGAATATACGTGTATTCCCAAAATCAATTTTAACCTACGTGCTACTATAAAAATAAATTATCTTAAACAATTACAGGACTAAAAACTACTACCAGTTTTTTGGTCGAAGTCAAGCTTAACTTCACCGATCTATAGTTGCTCATATCTTTAAATTTCTACTATAAAAATAACAAAGAAAATTTCTACCATATTTTCTTACCATAACTATATTGTCTTCATGTCTACCTTACACTCTTGTACTATTTTCCTAAGAATATGATATATGAAGACATCCATCTTGGTTTCCTTTGAACAACAAATTGCACATGAACAGGAGCACTACCTGCCAGCTATAACTAAATAACACGCTTTAAGTGCCGCGGAGAATTCTGGTAAAGGAATATCAGGAAAATTGTTTGAATACTTCGGCATCATTTTTATTCTTAGAATACTACGCTTATATGATTACTCGTTTCACGATCGGCTATAGTTTAGAAGGCACATCTGTGGAATGGTCACCCATGCTACAAGTGTCACAGATTCAATACCTGTATGCGAAAGTAATGTCTCTGTTTCCTTGGTGCCATGGCGTGTGTTTATATTCGCGTACTATCGTCAGGTTTGAGGTTCGTATTTTGTGTAGCTCCGTTACATTTTCTAGATGTAAGCAGTGAATAAGGCTTTACACTAACCATTACCACAGGCACTGTTTCATTTAATGTCCACACAATGTTTGTAATTGTTTGTAATGTAATGTGAGCAGAATGTAGTCTGTAGGGCTTTTTAAAGCAACACTTAATCTTAGTTAAGTTTTAGTTTAAGTTTTGCATGTCGTCTTCGTCGTCGTAATTGGAGTAGCTCATGCGCTTTGATTTTTGTCAATTATATGTGAACGCCTATGTTTACCCTGTAAATATGCCTAAATAAATAATAAATAATTATCGTAACATAAATACCGGTATCTCCTTTAAATTGAAACCTTTTATAGTTTTTAGTTTAAAGGTCGTAATGAACCCTCGCTTAGTAACAAAACTCTTATTAAAAAAAAAGACAAATGATAGAGCTCTTTCTTCCAAGTGTTTTTGTATTCACTTTTATCTTGATATCATTGACATTTATATTGATCTATTTGCTTAGTAGTATAAGTTGTCGCCTCGCTACTGTCAATGCCACTGTTTGGGGGTTGGACCCACAATACCCTGGTTGTGATTTCAACCCCGTCACAGTGACAAAGATTTGCGTGATCCAAAAATAGTAGTTTCGAGTATGGGTGTTATTTTTGTCCATTGTCCGTTGTAAAGTACCTCGTGATATAGATATTATTTGTGCAGAAGTTGCCTTATTAAAAACAATAACAATGTTCAGAATTCTTATATTCACAAAACGTTAAAAATTTCAAGGAAGTTTTATTTCCTTCTTGTTGCTGAGGTTAAGCAAAAATCCTTCGCCGGTAAGTACGAAACGCGGTCGCGCGTACGTGAGCAGTCATCGCCGTAAATTATTAACAAAGTTCAAATCTACATAACAAAGTTAAACGCTTTGCAGTTAGTTAAGTTAGCTCTGAGCTTGTTTGCGTTCACTTCCTAGTGTCTAGAGGACGGCTTATGTCCTTCAATCTTAATTATAACATGGAAATAGCTTTTATAAGGTTCCTTATAAAATTTACGGAATGCTGTAGACATTAGTTGAAATGATAACTTTATTGTCGCCAATGTGATGCGTGTTTTGAGTTTGATTCCTATATGAGACAAAAAATTGTGTACTCTATTCCCAAAGGGTAGGCAGAGGACTACTAAATCTGAATTTGGCAAACTCAGATTTTTTGGTCTTCTGTAATAGGAGTCTAGCTATCGCCATTGGCATTTACAGACTAAGATTTACTACTGCCTTGACAAAAACATCCAATAGCACTTTGTCCAAGCTAGGAATCGAATCCGAGACCTTATGCACATCGTTCGCATTCAATGCAGCTTACCAAACCTAACTCCTCCCAGTGGTGCACCACATTCACATATCGCCAAATATGATTTTAGGTCCCCTGTAATAGGAGCGAGCCTTTTACCGCCTACAGGGCATGTTTTCAAATTCCGTCCTGTTACTAAGAATATCTTAGCAGAAAAATCCAAAAGTACCTACTTTGTCCGAGCTGCACAGCATTCGCAATAAAATAACATTTTATTACTGTTATTTTCTTGGCCAAATATCCCATGTAACTCCAGCTCAAGAATTATGTAAAATCGGCCAATTATTAAAAACTATTCACGTATTATTCTTGGGCTCACTTTTAAATCAGCGTGTAACAAATGAAATTTAAATTGTAAGCTGTGTTGGTTTGAGATTGACCCAAATTTGTAAGGAGGAAAATAGGGTGTCGTCGTAAAGTAATTTAGCCAATGAAATGTCCATAAACTACGTGATCCCTAACAGTTTGGTCCAGAGTAATGTTATTTTGGTTTCTGATGCCAATAAAATAGACCCGGGTAGGTTACTTTCGTAGGGTCACCTCCCTGGTGAGTTATAACTCTACTTAAAAGAGAAAAGATTGTTGTTTTGTGAATTTGTTTATTTGTTTCAATACGCTAATACGTGTAACTACCAGTTTGATTGGAATAATTATTATATTTGAGATATTCTTGAGTTAAGTTATAGGCTATATAACAATACGCTACGAGCCATGGGAGTAGGGTAGTTTTCTTGCACGTAGGTGAAACCGCGGGTGACAACTATAAATAACAAATAGATACTATTAATAACAAGGTTGCGACTATGCGTTTTTAAACAAATAGAAATTTACTATTTAGAGGGATAAGAAACCGAAACAAAAGCTACAAAAAACTTGAGAGGTGTCAAGGGACACCCGGATGGAACGAAGTTCCTTTCGATTAATTAGTGAAGGAATTGTAATAATTTCTTTTTAAGTTGTAATAATATTTATAATTAACAAATCATTTTATTATTAACAAATATAATGTAATATAAACTTAATCAGTAGGCTCAATTTTAGTAATAATTGGCTTGTGGACATTAACAATACATACATATTAAGAAATAACCTTAAACTTACAACTATAGCAAAAAGTGTCGTTACAAAAAGAGTCGTTACAACTTTTGGTCTAATTTTTTACGTCTAGCCCTCTTTCGCAACGCGCGATAAGGAACTTCGTTCCAAAAAAGACAAAAATTAAATTAATTTCTGTCTGATTGTCTGCTTGTTTGGCGTGAAAATTACTAAACAGAATATTACAAATATCATCGCCTTCATCGCTCCCTGTTCAAAATCTGTTAAAAACATTATGGGGTTCCAATCTGGTCTTTGTGATTTTATCATAGAATATAAAATAACATAGGCCTTATAGATTTTGTGGAACATTACCTAATGCATAAATAAGAGGTGTTACTTCTGTTACAGTGCTCGTACTTCCTGTGTCTCCATGTATACTATATAATTGAAGGAATGGCGACGGACTGATTTTGAAAGTTCCATCTCCAAAAAATGTGTCGAATTGACTTACTTCTATTTCTTTTTAGATTCCCGCACAAGTCAAACATTCGTGTGCATGAACATCGATGTTTGTCTTGGTCTGGGTGTTTCTATGTATAGTATGAATGTATTTACAAAAAACAAAGTATATATGTATGTTTATCCATTGTCTAGTACCCGTAGTACAAGTTCTGCTTAGTTTGGGCTATTATAGATTATAGAAGTGTCCAAGAACAAATTAGGACTACGGCTCCTCGGCGACGCCCCGGCACAACAGAGGGCGTCGCTTCGACTCAATAGCTGGCGGGCGGGAGAACGGCGCGGCGTTCTCCCGCCCGTGGCCTTTACTATGGCGGCATAAGGCGCGCGTACGGCGCTGCAGCGCCCAAGCAGGCCATTGCTTGATCGTGTGCTGCGCTGTGTACTCTTCACACTCTTAGTGGTGGCAGACGGGACTCGGTTTCCTCCTAGCGACCGTGTGCAGATATTTGCCAAAGCAACCGTGCCCTGATAACACCTGCAGCAGCCGGAAGGAAAGGGTCCCATGCTGCCACCTTGGCCACTGCTCCAACACCGGCTGAAGGGCCCACGATTGCAGAAGCCTATACTAATGTTAATAACTAAAAACAAACTCCAATAAACTTCGTATAAATACTTACAAATACCTTAAGTAACTTGTAATTGCGTCAAGAAAGTTAATCGGACACTGCTCGTGATAAAGTTTTCATTGTTTACCAGACAAACTGTTTATTCTACGAAAGAAAGTATAAGTATTCATTGTAATTAGTTACTTGTCCTTTCTTTGATAAAATAAACCGAAGCTAAAGCAGTCACGATGATTGAGTTACTGTCTTGAGGTTGGCTGCCTTGTTCCGTTTTAGAATGAATTCCTTTGTTCCACTGTCGCAAATTGCGCCTAATTGCTTTAAAAGAGTTTACCTAGCTGAAATAAACTTTGCAGACTAACGGACTCCTTAACGATTCCTACGGCGTAAGCTTGAAAGTGGAAAAGTTTAAGTACGCAAAACGGGACGTATCGTGCACCGTCGGGTTTTGAGAAAGTTTTACCTGTATCCCTCAAACTTTTCTAGAGTTAGAGCCTTCCTATTTTTAATTCATACCCTATAACCCTTTTATTGATATAATATTTGTTTACCTAAGTTCTTATAAGAGGATTTGCTAGAACATTAGGGAAAATAATTCGCTTTGTTTTTTAAAATTATCAGAACTTTTACTAAATGTTGTCTATCACCTGAATATTGTCCTGGTTTCTACTAACTAAAAGTGCAGAATCCAAAAGTGTGTTTATTTTGATAATATAATTATTATTTCAAATAGAGACAGACAATATTGGTTAAAAAGATTATGATTTTGTGCTAAGACTGTGTTAAACTTTTTATTGAGATGATTTAAAAGAGCCCAAGCAACAATAGTTTAACAAACTCCTATGACCATAATACATCATTAGCCTAGAGTTCTTTATCTGCAGGTATTTATACATGTAGTCATTGTGCACTTCATATCAGCTTTGTTCTATAGAAGGTCCATATTTTGGCACGGGTTTTGCTTACGAAGTGTTGAGCTTTAGTCCATTATTCTACTAAGTGCAAGTGAGCAGAAATAACATACTTTTAAGAACATTAAACATACAAAAGTCATAGATACGCTGGTTTAATTCGATTAAAGTAACTCGTTTGAGTCCATTACAGTAAAAGCGTTCGATAACTAATTCGAAAGTTTGGAAGTGTTAGTATTTGAAATGAGAAAAGCGTTGAACTAAGATAGCCGACTTAACAAATTGAAGTAGCAGTCGGCCAGCTATATTATAGTCCGGTGTACCGAGAATTGCTATAAGCAAGTTTTTTTAAAATCGTGACTACGGATATGCGAACGAAACGACATTATCTATCAATGCAGTATCCATTGCAGTGCAAGTAGAAGGTCAAAGCGGCGCTGGAGCTGTTAGTTCAGCAGTGGACGTGTTGCGTTGATGGCGTAATGGTTAGTGTAACCGACTGCCACGCCTGAGGTCGCGAGTTCGATTCTCGCACAAGTCAAACATTTGTGTGCATGAACATGGATGTTTGTCTTGGTCTGGGTGTTTCTATGTATAATATGTATGTATTTACAAAAAAAAGTATATATGTATATTTATCCATTGTCTACTACGCATAATACAGCTCTGCTTAGTTTGGGCTAGACGGTGTTGTGTGTATGTGATAGAATGTGATAGAAATTATTATATTTTTATTCAATAAATAATAGTGTATTAAATTCAAATTAAAACTACATTTAATCTAAAGGAAAACATTTACAATTTAAATACTGGACACAAGAGACTTGTTTATGAAGTTTAGTCTGTTTTTACATTGTATTACCCTAGGTCAGAGAGCTGTATTTCAGGCTATTACATTTTTATTCTACTGTTAATAAAGTAAAGGTCTACAAAAAACATTTATACATATACATTATACCGCAAACAAATATAGTTAGGTATACAATTAGTTAAAATATTATTAAAATAGTTTTAAACAATAATAATTATTATAATATGAAAAATTGCTTAAACAATAAGAAATTATTTTACAACTACTAGCAATTTCTCTGTATCTGAATACATAAGCATTTTTAGGTACTTTGTTAAAACTATGTGACATTGATTATGATTAATGCCATATACATATATCTAATAACTTATTTAGTTTATTGTACAAAGAGGTCCTAAGAATAAGAAAATCTCTTCATGTAAGCATGCTTAGTTTGGAAACTTTCACAAACTAAGTCTTTCCTTCTTTTGTTTGTAGGTAAAAAAGGTAGAAGCGTATGTTGTTTAAGGACAGTGTGCAGGATAAATAGTTGTCGGACAGTTAAAATGTTAGTGGATTGGTGTAGTTCATAGGTAGGGAATATGAAAGGGCGGAATGTGGCTACCTTTAAGATGGCTCTTTGCGCACGTTCTATGGCAATAATATTGTTTTCGATCATTAATGTATAAAAAACGTATATCAATGTTTTCGATGCAATAAAAATAATTGTATTTTATTTTGACCTGCCAATAAATCTACTATAGAGGTGTTTCTGAATTATTCATTATTTACGTGTATACAATCTAATTTAAACAAACAATGAAAAAATATTGAAAACATTTTGTTGTCGCCAAAATATTAATTGCTTTTGCAAGTGTAGAGATTATCACTTGATTGCATTTCCATTGTGTATTGACAAAGCAACTACGTAAACAAAAACTAGTTACGAACCGAATACTATCGCTACGTATAATGATAGTATTATAAAACAATTATGAATGCTTATACTGTGCTTCATTCGAGAACTGTGTAATAGAAAATTCGACGATAATATACTCTACTAGATTTTGCTCGCGGCTTCGCTCGCCTAAATGTAGGTTAGGTTATATTAGAAACAGTATTTTTTCCTGAAAAAAGATATTTCCTTTTCTCTTTCCCCGGCAATGTGTATGCGAAATTTTATGATATGATAAGGCGTGAAATCGTAATTCGGAGCTCGAAACTTTTTTATAAAAGCCGAGGAGACCTTGTGGTTCAAAATTATAATTGTTGACTTTTTGAATGTAAAGTAAATAAACGAATATTGTTATTTTTCATGAAGTCTTATTTAGCATAAAATGTTAAAATAACGATGTTTCTGATGCTTTCTTTGACGTCCGATGCCTCTCCTTACCGTTCTTAGCCGTCGAATTTATCGGTTAAAGTTCATAGTACGCCTTTTCAAGTCTTTTATGAAAGGGATAAAGGATTGCTTAAATTAATTTGAATAAATTTACCTTCCTAATCTTTGGTATTTATGAATAAGCTTTTATCTTTACTTTTATCTAAATTAATTAGTATAAATACTGGTTAATATAATACCGGTTTTATTGAGATTTATACAGTACTTGTCTTGCCCGACCCTTTGTGTGCGCCGAGTCAGTTGGCACGCACTCGCGGCCTTGCTGATCCCGCGCCACTTGCAGCGCATTTGAACTTTCAAGGTGGTGGTGGTTCCAGCAGCACAGCTGATTCAGGCTCTGGAGGTGGGAAAAGGTTTATAGTCTGTGAATTGAAGGGCATTATTCCTGATGCTCACGTGGATCAAGGCGGTGGTAACAAATGCTGTTGTTGCTCTGCGGGGACTCAGGGACAAGCCGCAGCGACTGGTAGCCCTGCAGCTGGTTTGCCGTTGTTGGTAATGAAACTTTGCTGAAATCGTTTTACACTACGCGTTGCGCTCTTTTTCTGAAAGCTTAAGAAAAAGTACAAAACAAGCGAAAAATAAATGTTTATACTTATTAATAATATCAATCCTGTATTAAAATGTACCATGAATAGGCACGGGTCTACATATATCTTCGAGAACATTATGGAGACTTACTCTTATCTTATTTTAGAAATGCATGTTTCATGTGCGCCTTCTGAGGCGCGCATCTCTGACTTTGCGCCTCAGGATTGGACTTGAAATCTCTGCGTGGCAGTCCTACAGTCTCCCAATAGACTAATTATGATTTTGTACTTACAAATTGGAAACTTATTATAATAATTATTCTTTCAGAATACAGTACCAGAGGTTTTGGCTTATTGGTTGTTTCACACGAATCTGTTCGCATATATTGGGCGAAACGACACTTTATAAAAGTAATTTTTGAAGTGAAAACTTCTTTAGCGGCGTTGTGCACTTTTTTCTGATGAGTAAAAAATGTTAAACTCGCGTCAGGATACGTGACCTGATCGAAAATTCGTAAGAAGGAGGGAGAATTGTCAAACTCGCGTCAGGACACGTGACCTGATCGAAAATTCGTAAGACGGAGAGAGAATTGTCATGTTTGTGTACGATAGCACAATAAATGAATATTGTATTTTACCACATAAATGATAGTACTTTTATACTGATAATTAAAGCAATTCGTGCAAAATTATTCCCCAACCATTCCAAAATATCAAAAATGCACAACGTTAATATTCAAGTTTTCACTTCTGCCGGCATTCCCGGAGTGCAAACCGTTATTTTTTTTGAGATCGGTTTGTTTCGCACTCAAATTAGGATGTGTGCAAATCGAAACCTAAAAAAATATATTTTTGAAAAATACTAATGAGCCGAGGTTTCCAGTATTCGTAACTTTTAGCAGTGCGCTCACACTGTAGCCTATATACCGAAATTTTGCCCTGTCTAAAACGTTTGTTTGCATAAGTTACACTTCCAGAGATTGATAGTTCGCCTTATAGCGGATAAACAACATAAATTGTCTTTAACAGGACCCATCGAGCGTTGGTGCTCGTTTTATGTACATTGTAAAACATTCTCATGCAAATGTTCTCGACATCGATAAAACTGATCATATAACAAAGAAGCTTGTGCAAATCCACTTTGTCAGCTATTTTTGAACTTCTACAGTGTCAGATCTTAGTAACAAAATTAGATATACTTCTGTATTTAATGCCCGAAATTCAGATTTGCCCAGTAAGCATGTTTGCTTTAAGCATAATAATATGTTTCATGACGTAGTGATTAAATTTTCACAGTAGTCAGTATATAGCCTTATACGAAAAGCAAAGGCGTATAGCTTTAACAATTGCACATGTTTTCATGCGGTCCTTTCGTAAAACTGAGAGCGTAAAACCTATTAGGTAGGTCTTATCTTACCTTATGTGTGGGGGCCAGTGAGTGCAGACCGGCGACACTTCGACCCAGTGGGATCTTTTGTGTCGGCCCCAAGATTTAACCCGTAGCTATCTCCTTATGAATGTACTGCATTAGCCGCAGTGTACAATTCAGAGGGAGAAGCCTGAAGTCTTTAGGGTTTGGATATGCCAATCCCATCAGATCCATCCTCAGTCCAGCCAACGCGTCGCATTTACACAGTAGGTGCGATATGGACTCGTCCTGTTTTTCTGACCAAATAGGAGTAGGTTTTAGTGGACTAATTAATTCTCATACAGAGACGCCTTGCATAAATATTTGTTCCCCTGGGGCTAGGTTAGGTTCTATAATTGATAAGTTAAAAACTACAAAATTAAATGCAGAATCAACAGTAATATTTCTTTATGGTGACAGCTTATCTGTCACTAAAAAAGAGGCAATCCATTTGACAGAGATAATAGAATCATTACATTATAAAGTAGGGTGTAACTTTATTCTTTGTGCATTACCATATTCCTATGTACTAACAAATGAACAAAATAGGAATATTGAAAAACTTAATTTACTTTTTTATAACAGTACATGTTACAACAATTATAGTTTATTTTTTGACACTAATAAGTTTATTAGTAAATTTTTATTGACTAAAGATACAATGTATCTATCTTCTTTTTATAAAAAGCAACTTGCTAAATTATTAGCATTTAATATAATATGTAGCGACTCAGGTACCAGTAGGGTAATTAAGGTTTTAGGACATAGTAGTATTTCTACTACAAATTCAAATATTGACACTTCTAGTAGTTTAAACTGTTAGATGAGACAAAGGATAGGCATACACACAGTATTAGACTAATTCATCAGAATATTCAGGGTCTATCCGGCAAGGAGTTAGAATTAGATTTATTTTTTAAACAACATAATATTCAAATATGTTGCATAACAGAACATTGGTTAAGAACTAATCAATTAATATTTAATAACGAATATTATTCAATTGTAAGTGCGTTTGTAAGAAAGAATTCTATACATGGTGGCTCTCTAATATATGTATGTAACAATCTAAAATGTAAAGAACGTAAAGATATAGTAAATCTTTCTATCGAGCGCACTGTTGAACTATCCTGTGTGGAATTAGAGCAACATGTCATAGTTTGTGTATGCCGACCACCGCAAAGTGATTTTAGTGTATTTGAAACCGTAATAGAGGATATTTTAAAACGCTTGAGTTCTAGTAATAGGCATATAGTAGTGTGTGGTGATTTTAATGTTAATTTACTTGAGCAGTCAGCTGTCTCTTTAAGACTTATTAGTTTATTTAGATCATTTAATTTACAGCATTTATTTTCTGAACCCACTAGGATCACTTCACATTCTGCTACCTGCTTAGATAATGTATTTTGCGACTGCCAATTTCTAAATAGGGCCATATTGAGTGAACTTACATCTGACCACTGTGGGCAAAAGGTAGTATTTCCTGTGAGTACAATTCATAAAGAGAATAAGGTCACATGTAGACCGATGACATCTAATCGCTTAAAGGAATTTAATGATAACATAAGTCTCAAAGTTGTCAATATGGACCTTTCTCTGGATAATCCAGACGAACTATATGAGTCTTTACTTAACGTAATTACTTTAGAATATAATAATATTTTTAAATGTAAGACCTTTAATCAGAATAATAGGATTAAGTTTTGTGACTGGGCAACATCTGGGATATATAAAAGTAGAGCAAAGCTATATGAATTATATGGTATGAAACAATACAATTTCGATCCAAATTTTATTCAATATGTTAAAAATTATTCAAAATTATTTAAAAAGACTTGTGCCACTGCCAAGTCCCTTTACCTAAAAACTAAAATTCAAAAATCTAATAATAAAATTAAAACTACATGGAACATTATTAACAATGAAACAGGTCGCAGCAAGGTGCGTGATAATAAATTTGAACTGAATATAAATAATAGCGTAATTTCAAATAATTTGGAAGTAGCCGATACATTCAATAACTACTTCGCAAAAATACCTTTAAACATAACTAGTACCCTTAGGTCTTGCCCAGCTCGAGCAGAATACTTAGTTAGGTGCAACGTGGAAGAGTGCAAGATACTATTTAGTTTTGAGCGTGTACATCCGTATGATATAATTAAAGTATTTAAGTCGCTTAATTCAAAAAAATCAGCTGACTTCTGGGGTATTTCGGTAAAATTAGTTGAAAGTATTATTGTTAATATAGCGCCACACCTAGCTGCAATATTCAACGGATGCATTGATGTGGGCATTTTTCCAAACTTAATGAAATGTAGTAAAATAATACCTTTATTTAAAAATGGTTGCAAAAGTGACCCCAGTAATTTTAGGCCGATTTCAATATTACCTGCTATTAGTAAAATATTTGAGAAGATTATATTACAGCAATTAGAGAGCCACTTCAGTGTAAACAATTTATTTCATGCAGATCAATATGGTTTTAGGAAGGGCCGTTCTACGATAGATGCGGGTGTTACGCTTTTAAAACATATATTCAGTGCCTGGGAGAATTCGCATGATGTCATTGGCGTATTCTGTGATCTCTCTAAAGCCTTTGACTGCGTTGACCATCAAACGCTGTTGCGAAAACTCAGGCATTATGGCATCCGAGATACTGCACTTGACCTAGTTGATTCCTACCTAAGCGATAGACTACAACACGTTGATATCAACGGAAGTAGATCTTCTGGATTACCAGTCACAATGGGCGTGCCACAGGGCTCGATTTTGGGACCCTTTCTGTTTTTAGTGTACGTAAATGATTTGCCGTTCTTTGTTCAGCATTTGTGTGACATTG
This sequence comes from Catocala sponsa, assembly GCA_963564715.1. NCBI lineage: Eukaryota > Metazoa > Arthropoda > Insecta > Lepidoptera > Erebidae > Catocala > Catocala sponsa. Next base: position 13,566,424 of record OY751341.1, on the reverse strand, counting down.
TTTTATTCGCGGATGACGAAACTAACGTAAATCGCGATCCGCATGTGAAAATGATTCGCGCGGCCCTGCCGACTCTGGTAACGTCGAGGAATACCGTGGTAGGTTTAGTCGGAATGACTAAGACGTTGTCATTTTTCCCGGGTGAGTCCGACATAGCTACTTCGCTGCGGAGGGGTATGCGTCAATAATTGCACCACCTAAAAAAAAATATTTTCTTACTGTAGATAGTCTTTCACAAGGGTGCTTTGCATACTAAACAGACATATTTAATTTCGTGTTTACAATATTAATATGGATGCTTAAAGCATTACGTACAACAGACACCGACACGAGATGCTAAGCGACGATAAAACATGACACACACAGTGTGTTTACACGGCGTGAAGCTATTTGTTCACTCTAATAGCTTGTTTTATCAACGTTAGTGTGAGTAAATAGCTATCTTCAACATTATAACAAAGATATATCACTCAAACTGTTGTTAGTCCTGTTGCTGAAAGTGTGCGCTTACGGTTTCACACATAACTCAAAAATTTACCTTAATACTGCACGTATTAAGTTAAATTTTTGAGTTATGAGAGTGATTTATGCCAGGAGACTGTCGTATAGCAGGGCGAATCTGGCATCTTTGGCGGCAGATGGAAATTGTCTCACTTCAATAATTTAGAGACTAAGACAAATTTCTGTGTTGTACATTTCTACCTGCCCCTTGTAGGATATACATAAATGGTGTGACAATACATATTTTTAATTACAATTTAGAAATAAAATAAACGTTTACAGGATTTATATCGATTATTCTATTTGTAGATAGAATGAGCGATATAAATATTCATAAGAGATTTATCACACAAAATAATTAATTTAACTCTTAATTTGTTTACGGTACCTATATTTTATAACTAGATATAGACTAAGTCTCTTTCTGCCTTATCCTGACCTTCCTAAGTATCTCATATAGTAGAGCGCTTAGTCTTCTTTATTTCACATATAAGTATGTACACTTCATATCTAAAGTGTAACAATTATAATTTGAATCATAAAAATCTTAGACCTTTATTCGTATAAATATTTAGCTATCTAAGTCGGCGACCGCACTCTACGAAAATATCCGCAAAACTTTAATAAAAGGTTTAAAGTAGTTGTTTAAATTGTATCCACTTTCGGCTATTTCAGTTGATATATTTACTCATTCCTTGAATAAAACCGGCTTATTCATAAAACAGATATTTTATGGAACACATTTTGCGAAATGGCACGTTCGTATTTGGGTAAACACTTTTTAAGCACTTTATCACCATCAAACGTAAAAGCTGTCATCAGGCGTTTGCGTTATAATACCCGATGATAAAGGTTTTAATCGTATTTGCTGCCAATGTAAACAATGTAAATGCCACATAAAGAGGATGAGGGTTTTTTATGTTACCAACGTAACAAATAAGCATTCTTCGGCCTATGCTTGCATTATTTTCTTTAGGCATATAAAAGGCAAGGTGAAACGAATGTCTCTGTGCTAGTAAAAATTCTGTGACAGACACCGACGCGGCGACGCCTTCGTCCTATAGGTAACTAAAATAACAGTTTCTGAACATTTGCGAATAAGAGAATAATGGTCCTAAATTTTGAATTGTATATGATTAAAATAACATTTGATTACAAATTAAAAAGTGCTTGCATTTAATTTATGGAATTTTTAGTTATAGAATACTAGCTTTTGCGCGCGGTTCCGCCCGCGTGGTACCTACATCAATAAAAAGTAGCCTATGTCTTTCCCCATGTTTTAAACAATATCTGTACCATATTTCATATAAATCGCTTGAGTGGTTTAGCCGTGAAAAGGTAACAGACAGACAGACAGACAGAGTTACTTTCGAATTTATAATATTAGTAAGGATAGTAAGGATAATATTTGGTTGCTTAAAATAGGTAATATGATATAATGACGTTGTAAACCGAAATACTGATCGTCTTGATATCCTCAAAGTTCGATAGTGACCTATTGAAATCTTTGGGTCAATCTCCAAACCAAGGAGGACGGAATTTAAATGTAATTTCTTACACGCTGATTTAAAAGTGACGACACGAATAAGTGAATAAAATTTTTAATAACTGGCCTATTTTTCGAAGTTGTGGAGCTGAAGATGTATGGAATATTTGGCTAATATAACAACAAGATTGCTTCGGAGGAGCAACAGTATTGAATCCGAATGTTTAATGAGGTCTCGGATTCGATTCCCAAATCAGCAAAAGTGTTATTGGATTTTTCTGTTAAGAAAATCTTAGTAGAAGGACGGAATTAGGAAATGTGACCTGTAGACTGCAATAGTCTCGCGACTCACCACTTATTACTTGTACGTGTACGGGTTAACCTCTGCTAAACCCTTCAGCAATAAAGAACACATTTTTCTGTATTGTGCAGGAATCAAACTCAGGAATCATTCATCACATTGGTGATAAAGTGATGTGATAAAGGGCAACAACATCTTACATTTCAGTAAGGCGAGTTGGGAGAATGACCTACTTTCGACTATTGTTAGAATATTTTATAAGTCGATTGATTGAAGAATCGCGTTTGCCTAAAATTGTCTACAATATACGTTAATGTCGCTCGGATCCTATGCATGACAGCACATATTTCTTGGTTATCCTATTTCAGTAATTTGCCAATTCAATCCGGGACAGGTAAGTGTAGTTGAAAGTATTCAACAACTACGTCGACGAGTCAACTGTGCTTTATCAAATATACACTATTATTTGAAGAAGGGATTAAATATAATGACCATCAAAAATACTAATTGCACAGCACCTATACGCCTCAAATCATTGCATTCCGTCTCGGAAGAATTAGGTTATGTTAGGTTGGGCCCCGATTGGGGGCGGTCCGCGTTGGGCTTTGAAAAAGCTAAATCGGGTCCTCCTAGAAGCCTCCATCGTTCAGGCCTGGATGCCAGCACCGGCCAGGCCTGAAAATATCGAAATAGAGGCCGCGTGTTTCCGAAAGGCCATAACTCAAATTTTTGATGCGGCGAACCTAGAGTACCTCGCCATTTTCCAGCCGGGCGTCTGGTGTACTGGTGGTCGGATCACATCAGCCAACTACGCCATTCTTGTGTTACCCCGACGCCAGTACATCCGGCTTCGTAGGAGGCGTCGCCGCCCTCCCGATTTTATTGCCAGGGAGGCAAAACTGTATGAGGCCTATAGAGCGGCTAAAAACAGCTCAAAATTGGTATTACTCAGGCCAAAGATCAGGCCCGTCAAGTTCCTGGGGACTGTGGATCGTAATCCCTGGGGGCGTCCATATGTTATAGTAAGGGGCAAGCTTCGCCCTGGGCGCCCCCTTTGTCCCAGAGTCTCCGGCCCCAATTAGTTGTGGAAGTGGTGACCGCTCTTTTCCCTTCACGGGCGGAGCACACTCCTCCACCGATGGGTCCGCCTTCCATGGCATCCAACGCGGACTTAGACGACGACGTGGTTCCCGTAGTGACCCAAGTAGAGTTGCGAGCGGTGGTGGCAAGACTTCGCTGCAAGAACACCGCCTCAGGGCCCGACGGTATTCCAGGCCATGCGTGCGTAAACTTAGTAACATTTTGTGTTTATACTTGTTTTTATATTATCGCCGCTGTCAGTGTAATGTGTAAAAGTGGTAATTTTGTGCTCGTTGTATTAATGTATTTAAAGAGACCCGTACGAATTGGGATTTGCAGGATAAGCCTTTAAAAATAGAAGTAATTAATTTCTTAGTAGTATGTCTTTATAATAGACTGTATATCTTTTGAGCATTGGTTAAGCAGACGCAGATTTTACATTTATTACATCGTTTAGAACCCTATATAATGAGGACAAACTTCTTGGCATGAAACTAGCTCTGTCCACCCCTTCAGAAATGAAAGCGTGAACTATGCTTGTATGCCAAAAGCTATACAAGCAAACGCTATAGTTCCTTAGTGTAAAGCAACAATACACATGTGGCTGGAGCACATGTAGAACAAAACGGTCCCTCACACAACTGCCAGGGCAAACTGTGAGGGCATTGTGTTCAGGACACGTTCGGCATACAGATTGACAAGTGAACGTGTGTTACTACATTATGCTGTAGCTATACAAGGGTTATAGCTAAGCTTAGATACCTACCTATCTTATCTTATCTTATGTGGGGGCCAGTCAGTGCAGACCGGCAACACTTCAACCCAGTGGGATCTTTTGTGTCGACACTCTCCCAATAACGACTGCCATAGATGTTCATGGCAGCCAGGACCAACGGCTTAACGTGCTCTCCGAGGCACGGAGCAGGCGATAATTGTCAATAAATACGCACATAATTTCGAAAAGTCATATAACTTCCGAAAGTCAGAGGTGCGCGACGTGGGTTCGAACCCGTGACCCTCTGCATTGCAGTCTGTTGGTCTCCCCACTGAGCAGTCGCTGCTCTTTAGATACCTACCTAAATAGTGATAGAAACATTGACTGCATGGATCGCGTGGTGGTTTAGCGGTCTCCTCGCCACAGCCACTGCGCCGAGTGTTGTGGTTTCGAATCCCACACGGGACAAAACATTGTGTGATCTACAAATGGTTGTTCCAAGACTGAGTGTTCTTTGTGTCCGTTATTTGAATGTTTATTAAGTCCCTCGCGATACAGGAATTACTCCTACTGCAGGACAGGTCCTTTAAAAAGAAAAAAAAAATTGGGTTTGTCTTTGGGGACTGCCGATAGAAGTGAAAACTTTAATCCTTGATCATAAGCACTTCTTTATAAACAGAAAAGAAAGGGTGTAGGTCGGATTCCTGATACTCTCTTAGGAGTTATTAAAGGGGTCAAAATTTCGTTATTTTTGCGTAGGACGCACCATTTCTGAGATATTGTTAATATTCTAAAATAATTCAAAAATAGAAAGCGTGGAAGCGTGACGATGACAAAAGTTCTATGATTTTTGTACACCCAGGAAGTGCTCAACGCGCCTAAAGAAGTTTTCACTTCAAAATTATAAGATAAAACGCGTTTGATAAAAATAGTAGGTAAAATGAATACTATAAAATTAATGTAGGAAGTAATAAAATGTCGTATGTATTTTTTTATTAATGCACATTACACATATCCAAACGTAAAGTGTTATTATAAAGGGGCTTTGACCCCAATACTTAAATTACCGGACTGATGATCAAGAGGTCGCAGGTTGGATCGGTGACATTACTAATAAGTAATGAGTAGTGTAATGACACTACCGTCGTAAACCCAGAGGCCTAACCTAGGAACCTAGAGAAACAAGAGGACTAGAAATTGTACTTAAGAGTATTTCAAATATCAGAATATCCAAGCACAAATTATATCTTATAAATTCTAACTTATATTATAAATACGAGTGTAAGTTTGTTTGGTTGTTTGTTTGTTACGCTTTCACGCCACAAACATTCAAACAATGGACACAAAAACCACCCAGACTCAGAACAACTATTTGTGGACCACACAATGTATTGTCCCGCGTGGGATTATAATTTATACATACATACATACATAGATTCACGCCTGTTTCCCAGAGGGGTAGGCAGAGAATATAATAATTTATAACACACAACAATCGGAGCAGTGGCATTGAAGAGGCGACCACTTAAACCCTCTACGCTATCCATGCAATTATTATCTTGCGGGTTCGATTCCCGCACAAGTCAAACATTTTGTGTGCATGAACATGGATGTTTGTCTTGGTCTGGGTGTTTCTATATATAATATGTATGTATTTACAAAAAAAAAAGTATGTATGTTTATCCATTGTCTAGTACCCATAGTACAAGCTCTGCTTAGTTTGGGCTAGATGGTGTTGTGTGTATGTGATAGAATATTATATTATTATTATTATATCTTAGGTTTAGCCAAAAGTATTGACCTTATAAAAGTAAGTTCTTTGCGATAGTTTATATAAAGTAGTACTATTAGTACGTACATACGTATACTAAAACATATGACATGACTTTTTATCAGTTACCTACACAGTACGACCTAAACTGTGGCAACACCTAGCTGTTTCTGTGACATTGTATAAATCGGTGTTCAATTATAATGCATAAAACAGGACCCCGATAAGTATCGTTAACTAAGTATTTATGTGCTTGTAAAAAGTCTTCTTCTTTCTTTTCGTGTGGTTAGTGGCCAACCTGTTGTCAAGAGTTGTTCAAGCCGCTAGGCTCCTAACATGGTTTAACGACTGCTGTCAATTTGGCAATAACCGGGAATCGACTTTTTACGTGCGCTTCGGAGCACGGAGACGCTCAGATGAAATACCACTAAGCGGTTACCCATCTATAGACTGACCGCACCCAACGGTTGCTTAACCTCACTAATCGTTTACCGATCAGTGAGTGCAACTGGCTATGAGCGCCTCAAAAAGTTAAATATTATGTACCTACTTATGACATTACATAATATTATTTATCAAATTATTTATATTAGTTAAATAAAAAAATAGTACCTGAATATTCATACTAGACGAAAAGATACCGAAATGTAATTCCCAAACGTATTGAACTGACATTTATTCTCTAACTTATCTCCACTATATTTATAGGACTGAATGTTACATGTATGTTCTCTTGGAACGTCAGAGAAAATAAAATCAAATCTAAAATCAGCTTTAGTACGCATTGTGCACCTCAAAAATATTTAAATTTTATTTTTCAACACGCAACGCCCACACTTATCCTGTATCGCATTAATTCTGTGTCGCGGGGTACTTTACAAACATTCAAAGAACGGACACATAGAACATCAAACAAACGTTTGTGGATCACAGAAATCTTTGTCACATGTGGGTTTTGAACCCACAACACTCGGCGTATTAGCAGTGGCGAGGCGACCACCTAAACCACTGCGTCATTCGTGCAGTCAATAATAAAATAGTTTATTGTCGTTTCGCTTTTGTACTACCTCCTTCAATACATAAAAAGGTAACAAGTAACAACAACAAAGTAACAGCAAGACTGTTGTCAATGCAAATGTTTTGCATCACCACATTGCAATAATACATTTTCTGGAACAGTTACAGTTTTGGCTTAGTTGCGCTTTTGTTGGTCGTCAGTCGGAGCCGCGCAACTTATGTTCAAACGGTTGTTGCTACAATACTGTTGCTTTAGCTAAAGACTAATGTTGCTGCTTTGGAAATGAATGAGTGGTCTACAATGGTTTTATCATTTTGTATAACGTAGCCTTGCTTATCTATACAAATAAATAAAATTGAAGTGTCTGTTTGTAATGTCAAAATAACAACTTTTTATCTAATGCATATGAAAGTATATAAGGTACCTATACGAAAACATCTATTTTTGAAAATTTTTGTCTGTCTGTCTGTCTGTTCGTTCCGGATAATCTCCGAAACGGCTGAATCGATTTTGACGGGACTTTCACTGGCAGATAGCTGATGTTATAAGGAGTAACTTAGGCTACTTTGATTTTAGAAAAAAATAGGGTTCCGCGGAGACAAACACTTTTTAGTTAAAATCTACGCGGACGAAGTCGCAGGTAACAGTTAGTCAATAATATAGTTGTTGAAACGGCGCACCGTTTCAACAACTAGTGAGTGAAGAGTGAAGAGAGATGATTATAAGTTGAGGACATGCTGGTGACAATGATTACCTTTAAATTCATATTTGCGTATGGCTAATACGTAAACAAATGAGTCAATATTGGCGATTAATATAATAGGAAAATGGTTAATCCTAATCCGAACTAATATTATAAAAGCGAAAATGAGTTTGTTTGTTTGTTACCTTTTCATGCCTAAACCACTGAAGCGATCATTCTGTAATTTTACATATACGTTGTCAAGTGTACAGAAACGGACATAGGCTACCTTTCATCCCGAAAATTACTGTTCCCGAGGAAAACAAAAAATAACGTTCTATTGATAATAGATGGCGCTACGTGTCTTTCGAATCATGATTGAATTATATTATTACAAGCAGAGTACAACCCGAATTGATTGTCAAATTCTAAATTAACGCGAGCGAAGCCGCGAGCAAAAGCTAGTAATCGAATATTTTCTTTATAGTTTTTGCCTAAAAAACGCTCTACGATAATTCCGGCGTCCCGCGCGACTTTACAGACAAACTAACAATGAACACAAAGTACATCCAGACGTGGATTGTGAACAACCATTTTTGTCACGTCGTATTTGAACCCTCAACACTCAGCGTAATGGCACAGGCAAGGCGACCACAACGTCATCCGTGTAGTCAAAATTTCATAGGAATTTTGCAATTAATCTACGCTAAGATAATATTACCTATACTGCACAATATATAATTATAGCATAGAGTATTGTTAGGAATCGATAAGCGACCATGATGTGTGATTAATAAATGAACGCGCGGCGCATCCGCAGTGAGGCTTAATGCCTAATTTCTGATTCATGAATAATTGTGCGTTACGATTGTGATGTAAATGGGCTATTAACGATAATATTAACGTTAGACAGTTGTGAGAACAATATACAACAAGAAAGGGATGTTAATTGGCTACTTGATACGATATGACGACTTCTAAACAATTGTAGAGAGTAAAATTTATGGAAGAAGAGGGAAGGCAAGGTCCCTAAGTAGCTTTATCCAATAAGGGAAGGAAAAAGGTTATGTTGTATCAAGAGATTAAAAGGAAAGCAAAATACAGAAATGTGGCAAATGTTCTACTGAAGAGCTACGCTTATTAATTCAGAAAGAATAACGTTATAAGTATCGGATGTGAATAGCAAAGCAAACAAAAAATCATTTAAATATATTAAAGTTAAATTATCTTCTTTATACTTTCTTTACCATTGGTCCCGGGTTCGGTTTCAGAGTTGGCATTGTTTTTGGGTTTTTTGTTAGGTGATTCTAACTAGTCTTACTGCAATTTAGAGGCTCGTATTATTTAAATATTTAAATAATACGAGATGTTAACCGGAGAACCTTTGAAATCGGACTATGGTTAGCTATAGTATTCAAAATTATATAAATGTAGTGTTTTCAAATAAACAGCGTGTAAATTCGTATAAAATAGTTCAATTTTAATATATAACATTCGCGTACACGTAAGACAATAATTTTCATAATTAGGTGTAAAGGACTGCTATGGGTTACCTTTCTTTTCTAGAAACTGAATCACGGCTGTAGTGTAGTGTATACATGCTCCTTTATATTAACAAATAAGTATGCCTCAACCTATGTGTTTTATAAATTTTACATTATATTATTACACTTCAATCATGGGACCCGAGCAGTAGTTTTTTATTTCTACATCCGAAATTTCATTTCGGCGGTACATATTCTAGCGATAAAAGTTGATTAATATCTATATCTATACTTATAATAAAACTGTAGAGAGGTCAATTCTGTACATTGAATATATATTCAAAATTAATATTGGAGGATGAATGGTGATCGATACTGATGACAAAAATGCAATCAGTAAATTTTTTGTATGTCTGTCTGTCTGTATGTGCACGCATGGGTCAAAAACTACTGAAGGGATTTTAACCAAACTTGGTACGATTGTAGTCCATACTCCTGGGCAGGTTATAGGCTATATAACATAACGCTAAAACACATAGGAGCTGAGCAGTGACGATAAATTTGAAGCAAGTCGGACGAAAATACGCTTTCGAGCTCTTATCCTCGCATACGTTGATCATACACCAAAAGTATGTATTACAAAGATGATGGTCTTCAAAAGATCTACAAAAAAGTCCTTAATAGTATATATCTATCTTTTATAAATAAGCCACAATAACGTGTTTAATCGTTAGGCATTTCTTCAAAGTGTATTAAAATACATAAATATATTGTATTTCACATAGATATATCTTTATCAAACTCCCATATTCAAAAAGTACACTTTAATATTTATATTATAAAAAAAATATAGGAATCGGTTTATAAACACACAAGATATAGATGAAATAAAACTTCCAAATCTCGCCGCGCCAGTATGGGTATTAACGCGCGAAACGGCCATCCGCTGCATTTATAAAAAGGCGGGGGCGCTCACGCGCCGACTTCACTCACATTTTGTTTGTTTGGTTGAACGCGGTAATCTAAGGAACTACGGGTAAAAATTAGAAAAATATTTCAGTGTTGGATAGCCCATTTATAGAGGAAGGCTATAGGCTATATAACATCACGCTACGACCAATAGGAGCGGAGCATAAATGAAAAATATTGCAAAAACTAGGCAAATTCTCTTATGTGAAGCAGACGAAGTTGCGCGGGTCAGCTAGTCACTAATAAAAAACTATTACACAATTTTCTCGTGTATAGAATGAGATAAAACTATTTCTCTCGCAACTAACCGCGTTAGTTCCTCATGCAATATCTTGTATGAAATTATCGCGTTATCTCGCAGAGAGATCGCTCTCGTTACCAGATCTCGCCATACAAATTAGATTTGTTCTCTCATTCCTTACCTGAACATGTGCGATCGCTATGTAATTGTTGTTTAACCATACGTTGTATATGACTTAGTACTATATAATATTATAAAATATAAGATAATACCTGTATTTTTTAAAACTATTCCCGCGATTTTCTTTGCAAATATTCAAATAACGGATAAAAAGAGCACCCATTCTTGACACAACTATTTGTGGACCATATAATTTTTTGTTTCGTGTGGGGATTGAACACACAACACTCGGAGCAGTGGAAGTGGCGACGCAATCATCCACTATATCATCCGTGCAGTCAGTTTTGTTAGAACTTTCTTCTTTTTGAAATCTCATCTCATTTATTAGCGTATAGCAGTAACCTACAATATCAGCAGACTGAGTCAAGAATCATTTACTATATTTTGTAACCTGGATATAAAGGATATTTGCTTATGATTGTTTTTTGTATTAGTTTGATAAACAAATCATGTCTAAGGATTCTTAAACAGTGGCGCGAAAAAACAACGACTCTACATTCCGTTATTTTGCTGTGAATTCCAGTAAAGTAACAGCATGTTTTTTAATCGGGTTCGTTCGTTACCTACGTTGCTTTATTCCCTTTTTACCTTATATTAATGTTTTCATGATTTCATTTAAATTGAATATTTTATGCAACTAACAATCAATATAATGTAACAGCATGAATTCATGTTTACATTATGTTAGTAACCAGTTGATAGGTAATAACTTCATTGTGAGAATATTTTGAGCAAATCATTCACTAAACATTTCAAAGCAAACATCACAAAAGATTATGGCAAATAAATCAAGATTCTCAAATTCTCCTTCTAAAAATCTGTAAAGTGTTGGTACAGATTTTTAGAACGACAGACGCGATGTATTGTTGTAAATTGACCCAAGTAACATGGGACGAGGATATTGCCATTCACTGGGCAAATATTCAGGCACAAACAGAAAAACCCAAGACCCTGAAATTGAAACCACTCTCACGATTGTACACAAACAGAGATGCAAACTTGAGCCACAGTACCAACGTGGCAATCCATAAATAATAAAAAATCATAAGAATAGAATGAAAGTAAGTTTTGATTGGAGCCACAAAAAGGGACGCGGATATTGCAAAACTCCTATTACAAACTGAGTGGGCTTTCAAAGATACGCGGGAATTCGCAGAAACTTTTGCTAACGTACCTATATGACAACAATAGAATATATGTGCATGGCACATTAGTCGCTATTGTGTGTTAATAAAGGCGTTTATTGCTTACACAAGTACGAGGGCCTGCATTTAGTTGTCTCGTGATGGTAATCATAAATTGGGTATTTGGCAGCGGGCAATGACTTTGCTCGGATGTATTTCAGTAGGTATTGTGTATTTATGAGAGCTGTTAGCAATGGCGGTACTTTTATTTAAGTCCTAGCCTGGTTTGCGTTACTGAAATAACTATATTATCACCGATTAACGTAGGCATATATTTTATTTAAAAAATAAATGCACTGCTACACCTAACCTAACCTACTTTTACGCGAGCGAAGCCGCGGTCAAAAAGCTAGTCATATTATAAATGCGAATGTTAGTTTATTTCTTTGTTACGCTTTAACGCCTTAGCTACTCGACCGATCATCATGAAATTTCGTATGCACATTGTGAGGCGTACAGAAAAGGACATAATTCGTCCAGAAGAAAGTACTGTTCCCGAGCGAATGAAGTCGCGGGCAAAAGCTAGTTGAAGAATAAAGAAAGCACATGATAAAAATTTGCGATTCAGGCTAGTGCACGGAGAGTGCCGAGCCTTAAAAATAAACGCACAGAAAGTTATTAAGTTAAATTAATCAACTCGTGTCGCTTGAATACTGATCGCGAAGTTTATTTGTAAGCGATATTTACCAATATCTTTGAATCTTTGCTAGTTTATCATTTTATTCTCTTGTAGTCTTTAAATAAACAGCTATCAATTATATTTATTTCAGATCCATTTTAAATAAGATTGTGGGATAAGATGTCTTATACTTTTCTATACAAGTGGAAAACTAAGCGTACGGTCGCTTAAAATTTCAAAATATTTTTTGTAATTTGCAAATGCAGCTGATTTTATATTATACAAATTTAAACTAAGAAGTGTAAGAAAGTTTCTGTAAAAATCTTATTTTAAATATGCTTTTCGGGATATTTATTTATTTAATTTAATTATAATGGTTGTACACAAATTACAATAATTAAAGATAAGAATACATTAAACACGAATACAAAAATTAAAACAAATATATAAAACATATTACCCATATGTTTTATATATTTGTCACTAAGACAAACACAATCATCCCTTCTTCTCACAAAATCGTTGACAATATATTCTGCCATCCATCCGCAAACAAGTCACAGTCAGGATTGGCGTACAGGAGAGCTTTGAGAGCAGAAAGCGAGCGCGGTATGGGCGACTTAGCGCGTGCTACGGTGCGACATGATGGTACGTCAAACGACATATGCCTTCCGTTGCGACGGACGGTAGTTATCGGGAACAAAAAATCGACACAGCTCGTCATGAAGGTTCGTCGACAATTTTTGCCCTAAGAATTTTGCACATGGCTACAAGTTGGTGCATCTCCCATCTGATTTTCAATGAGTTATACTCTAGACAACCTAAAAGAAACATTGTGGGATACATGTATACACTAAACAGATTTCTTTTTGCGCCCAACTTGTACTTTATTTATAACTAGTACAAATTTCAAGTTGCTAGTATTAGTAGTTCATGAGATAAACAGGGGTGGACAGTCAAAGTCACACCATAAATAAGTTTCCATGAAGATGTACATACATGATGCGATGTTACTCGTAACTTTGTTTGCGCTGATTAAAGGGTATAATTATGTTCTTTCTGAGAATTCATGCCATCTCCACACTAAAATTCATTAAAATCGGTTCGGTGGCTTCCTTGAGAATGTAACAAATAAAAGATGAAGGAGTTATTAATTCATTCAATATAACTTCATGCTAAGAAATAAATATTTATATATAATGTTTCACAGTCATTATATCATCATCATCATCATCATCAGGCTATAATAGTCCACTGCTGTACATAGCCCTCCCCCAAAGAGCGCCATAGCGCCCTGTCTTCAGCTTGCCGCATCCAGCATCTGCCTGCAGTCTTTCGCAGATCGTCATCCCACCTGGTCAGAGGGCGTCCTTCACTACGTTTGCCGAGTCGCGGTCTCCACTCAAGAACACGCTTACCCCAGAGGTTGTCGGTTCTTCGCGCGATATGGCCAGCCCACTGCCACTTCAGCTTGCTAATTCTCTGAGCTATGTCGATGACTTTGGTTCTCTGTCGGATATATTCGTTACGAATTCTATCCTTCAGAGAAACTCCGAGCATAGCTCTCTCCATAGCTCGCCGAGCGACTTATATAATAGCTGATAAACACTACTAGCAATTTTCGTTCATGAAATTAAAGTATTTAAATTAATTAACAAGCCATCGAATATTATCGCAGTTTATTTAAAAATACACTACTTCTTAATATTTTAAACTACCTATTACTATTGAAACTATTTCAATTGACACTTACCCCGACGTTACGGTTCTTTCTAAGCAGCCATGGTCAAGGTGCCCTCGTGATAATGGCTGCTGCTACTGTAATAAAAATCCGTGAGCAGTAGTTTACTTTCTATGTATAAAATTCTCGTAAATGTAAGACAATATTATGCTTTTTGTTCTTTACACTGACTATATAATACACTAGATGTGTGCGCCGTCCCCGTGAGCCTTCCTCGATAAATAGGCTATCCAACACTAAAATAATTTTTCAAATCGAACCAGTAGTTCCTGAGATTAGCGCATTCAAACAAACATACTCATCAGCTTTATAATATAAGTATAGATGACTGCACGGATGGCGTATTGGTTTAAGTGGTCGCCTCGCCACTAGCACTACGCCGAGTGTTGTGGGTTCGAATCCCATTCGGGACAGAAATTTGTGTGATCCCGAATAGTTGTTCCGAGTCTGGATGTTCTTTATGTACGTTGTTTGAATGTTTGTAAAGTCATACAAGACACAGGATTTATCTCTAGTGCGGTAGTTGTCATTGTTAAAACATACAATAAATAATAAATAAAAATAAAATAGTTTATTTCGGTATCTTATACTACTACAATTTATTTTACATAGGGGTCCCCTTTTAAGTATATTAAATACTTGTGCTAGGAGATGACACAGGATTTATCTCTAGTGCGGTAGTTGTCATTGTTAAAAAGAAAAATCTAATAGCATGAAAATCGCGTTTATCTTTTTATCGTAAAAACGTAACAAACAACCCTTATCTCGCGGCTATATAGGCAGGCGACTTCGTTTGTATGTTAGTGAAATAAAAGCTTACAGGATTGTTCTGTAATAAGTCAATGTTAAGAAAGTATTCTATTTTTTTTATATGTCAAGGTTTGCGAAAATTTTTGTACCTACGTTTAATACTTAATCACATGAAAACCGTGAAACTGATTTAGATAAAAAGTAATATGTATGTATATGATATTACCTTTTATCTCGGTATACAGCATGGCAATCACAAGTGCGAAGTCGCGGGCAGGAACTAATATTAGGTATAATATATCAATCCTTTAAAAATAAACATTTTTGAACCACCTAATTATCTTTGGTTATTTTACTCAAATATATTTGTATTTTATCGAAGGAATGTTGTAATTAGAAACCAGGGTTATAACAAGAATTCAACCTTGTTTAATTTTCTTATAAAAATGCTTAATCTTACGGAAGAGCCAATCTAGGGCCAACGTTTATTAGGTTGGGGTCAGGGTATATCCAATATCTTGATAACGTAAAAATATTCAAGTAATCCAGAAACCTTTTTTGAAGTCGTTTTAGATTAGGGTTAGGTACTGATGCAAGAATAATATTATGTTAGGTTTTTGGAATCTAGAAGCTTATTTGTTTATGCTGAGAGTGTCAGAAAATAAATAAACAGACGTATTAAAAAGTCTAACCCAGATCATACGAGTTATTGATACATGTATTATGAAGACCAGCTATCCCTCATAAACATTTTTCTGGATGAAAGGTACATAATGTTCTGTTTTGTACTGCTGACATCGTGTATGAGAAATTTTATGATGATCGGTCGAATAGTTAGGACCTGCAAGCGTAAGAAACAAACTCTCATTCGCATTTATAATATTAGTTAGGATAAATGGAATATTTATGACCGTTCCATTCCAGTATTTATGCGGTATCGCGTCGTACCCTTCTAGTTAACCTCACCATGTTTAACCAAGGGCCATCGTTACATTGTTTCTAGTTTGTTTTCTTGCCCCGCTTCATTTATTCATGATCGCTCCCTGTGTTATCGGGTTGAAGCCACTAGTTTCTGATTAAACCTGGTAAATACTGCCTACAGTTCATAGTAGAAATTTATGATTGTTCTGGGACCAACCATAATAGAGCATTATGATTATTTCCGTGTTACGCATAACATCGAGCGTTAATTCAGGCAATCCTTGTTAAAACCCGGCCGATTCTGATTAGACATGGATGCCCCATATACTTACTATACGCGGCAGATAAAGAGCCTTTTTTAAGTTCTAAAGAACAATGAAGTAAATTCAATATATATATTTAAAAAATAAAGGTATTGTAAAAACCTGCTTTACAAAGCGTGTTCTATTCGACAGCACCATTCAATTCGTCAGCGCCGTAATATAATGCCAGCTGATGAAGATAGACGGCTCTATTACCAAACCGATTTATTCTGTTAGGACACGAATATGATACCTGTGCTAACGTCATAAAATTGAGACAGACACCTATATTGAATACGAACGTAGGTTTTATTATAGGAACGTAGGAAACACCATTTATCACGGCTGTTATTGGAATAAAGTACTATTTTAGCGATAAATCTGAGTTGAGTAACTGTTATATTTTTGCTTGTAATACCTATTAATAGCATGGAAAAGTAATTTGAGGATAAATGGACGAATACAGCCTGCGCTTCTTTTTTATGTGGATGATATTCGTCTTGTATTTAACTGCCATTTTGCCATTTACATAAATTAATTCTAAATTTTTTTCTAGAAGTTTACTTAGTGTATCAGGCGTCAATAAAACAAGTTGAAGTAAAAATGTTTTGACTAACAGGTAATGTCCTACTTATTTATGTATATTTGTAGATTTCACAAATGTTTGAAACAAGAACTTTTATGAACTTTGATACTAGTTCAAGAAACTAAAGAGGACCTCGTATTACTAAAAATGATTTGAAAATGAAAGATTTAAAAATCTGAAGTATTTAGCATCTAAGTATGATCTTGCCGCAGGTGCAGACATAACTTTTTAAATTCAAGATATACTGTGGGTTTTACTCATGATTGACTTTTTTACATATCGGCGACATGCACACGAACATATTAAATAATGTCGTTGTTGCGAATGTTTTTCAACATCTAACGTTTGGAAGACGACTCAATATGTCAAATTAAATCATGTTCACGCCATAAGAACTTTTGTTGACACCTTATAAACTTGTCGAAACGATGATTCATAGCTATGCGATAGATGGCGGTGTAGTCAAATAATTGGAAAAAGACAGAACAACGCTTGCCTGGTCAACTAGTGTGTTTACTTACATAATAATTATGATAAATAAATTGCTTGTCTACGTCACGTTGGTGGTCAACGGTTAGAAAATATATGTATGCATACAAATGTTTTAAGAAAATTATGTTGTCCCTTACTTAGAGGTCGTTGGCAATGTTATTATTAAATATGTATACATATTATATACCTAATGTCACGTTCATTAAAGCATTTCGTCTCGAATTATTATCTAATTCATATTAGATTATTCTCAATGTGAGAAGGGTTAGGCAATAGTCCACCACGCTGGCTAAGTGCGGGTTGACAGACTTCAAATATCTTCGAGAACATTATGGAGAATTCTCAAACGTGCAGGTTTCCTCACGATATTTTCCTTCACCGTTAAAGCGAGTGATAATTAAATACGCACATAACTTCGAAAATCAGAGATGCGTGCATTGGATATAAACTCGAGACCTGCGTAGTAGTCCAGCTACTGGACACTAGGCTATCGTTGCTATATTATTGGATATTCAGTATCATTGGATCGAATTAGGCGATCTGGAATATTTTATAGCCCAATTCAAAGTTTTATTAGTCTGTCTCACTGATTACGCATAATTCACAATTTCAGGCATTAAAATATTGAATCTCTAACTCGTTTCTAAGCTAGGCGCTTCTGTAGGATGTAAACACATATCTACACTCTGTTAATGATTTACAATTAACACTTAAAAATATACATTGATATTAATCGTATATTGTAATCCACATTGAAGGAATATTAGCTCTCTTTTTTCAAGTTTATGTTTTCACTGCTCATGCATATTGTTATATTATTACTACAAACACAATGTAAATTAGTTAATCAATAAATAACATTGAATTTTACGTAAGCATTACATGCCTATGACTGACTGACTAAAAGAAGGGCTAGAGTAAGTCATGAATGTGAGGTCAATAACCAGGACTGGATTACGTCACGTCATTATATCAACTCACGACTGCTAAACAATGAACAGTCCATGATTATTTACGTAATGTATACTTCACCATTCGATTTATCCGGTTCTATTTCCATGCAGCAAAGGGTAAATATAGGCCCAAAAATATTTAATTTGCATACTGTAAGATGTGAAAGCCAAAGGCGGTTCCTACGCTTTAATAGTAAATGCAGCAGCTTCAAATTACGCCCAATCGACGTGTGTTACGTCATCAATATTAATGACTACCGTCGGTGTGGTAATTGATATGTCTCAGTTTCAGATCTGCGGAATTAACTGTTACCCACGACGCGAATATATCTTCGTGAATAATTTCGTATCTCTAAATAAGCTTTGGATAAGAGGTTACTACTGTATATTGACTGCGTGTTGATTTAGTCCGGAATTGTTCAAGACTACGTTTTATTGATATTTGGCGTAATAAATGATACGCCAGCGTATTAAATGGAATAAATTATATTAAGGCGGATTCCTGCTTAGAGAACTGCATTTGGTCCCGCAAAGTTAGTGAATGTGAAACTACTGTGTATAAAGTCATGGACTCATTGTCCAGGACGGATAAATTGTTATAAGCTAATTCTGTTAAGAAAATCTCAGCAGCAGCACGGAGTCAGGAACTGCTCCATGAAGACAGTAATTGACTCGCCGCATGTAACACGAGATCTAAAATGATATTTGTCAAGATTTGGGTGTAACAGATCTCTGGCTATCTCTTCGAGGATATAGGCGTTAAACTATGTATGTTAAAAAGATTCCAATACATTATTGCGTAAGAATATATTGAAATATATTACTTGTCGGTGAATCGTTTAATAAAACCGCCGTTTTTAAATCGTAGCCCAATTCATAAATACGTTTCCAAGAATTCGCCAGACATCTTTCAGAAACAGGAATGGAAAATCCGAATGTATATACTCGTATTTCTTAGAACATGTTTTACAGTTAATCTGTTAGTGACAGGCTTGTATCTGTTACTGATATTCAGATGGCTACATTTTCTATTGAATTTTCGTTTTTATTTTACGGCCTAGTTGTTAAGGCTTGTGCCTGTACATGGAACGCGCCTTGGATGACAGCGGGGGAGAGGCAGTGCGCGGGCGCCGGAGCTCGGCACAGTTTTTTCTATGCTTGTCTCATTGCTCGCTCTAACACTAGTCTTAGACACAAATTAAATATAATCGATAATATGGTGCATAAAACCATTTTTTTAACAGAATTAGATGAAACATAATATCACACCTATTCCTGAAGGGGCAAGCCTGTGCCTACCTCTTCAGGAGTAGCTACCAATGCTAGTGAAATTTGACACCTATATTTTGCTTGCATTGGTAGGTCCCATGTTATAGGGGCGATGCTGTCCCAGAGTGGCCGGTCGTAGAAAGCACAAACTGCTGTAAAAATCCTCTAATACACTATGCCCAATCCGAGAATCAGACCCGAGACTTTATGCATAGCAATCGCATTCACCACTGCTGCGCTGCTAAGATTGTTTAAGTCGTCCTATACGATTTAAATACCTGGTCATAATCAAGGCCTTTCTAAAAAATGCGTATAAGCTTCAACATAGACTTGCCATGTTAAAGAAATACACCAAGAATATAAACTTATTGTACTGATAGTTGATAGTTTTACATGATAACCCTAGCTACCAAAGCATTGGATTGTCACACGTGAAAATAAAAATCTCATAGACACCTATAACGAAGTCTTGATGTCCAATGTTTAAAAGTAAAGTAGATAAGCAGATTGCTAATGTAGTTCAAAGCTTCTATGTGAACTTACGTCTTAAAATAATTCCCTTCCATACCAAAATACTAATATTTTAAGCATATTGCCGTTCCAGCTTACATAAATACCCCTACTATTCGCTATTCGTTGACCTTTTAGTATCATGTGTACGTTTACAAGGCAGTTATGTCTACCATCTGGCTAAATTGGACGTTCTGTCGTCACGAGGTCGTAAAGACAGCGATGCTGGTGCATTATACTTGCCTCGGTGGATACACCAGCTTTGGTTTTTATTTTGTTCATACAGCTGCCGTGGATTGTAGTGTAGTGCTTATAAAGTTAAGTATTTGGAGAGTTCTTGAGACTGTTATTTCTACGTCCAGTAGTTACTGAGGGGATACAAACTTGTCTCGTTTATATACGTTATAAGCAAAGGACTGAAGGCGTTTTTTAAAAACGAAATTATTGTATTTATTAAGTGTTTATTTATATAGAAAGTAAGAGCAGCGATAGCTCAGTGGGGAGACCAACAGACTGCAATGCAGAGGGTCTCGGGTTCGAACCCACGTCGCGCACCTCTGACTTTCGGAACTTGTATGACTTTTCGAAATTATGTGCGTATTGATTGACAATTATCGCCTGCTCCGTGCCTCGGAGAGCACGTTAAGCCGTTGGTCCCGGCTGCCATGAACATCTATGGCAGTCGTTATTGGGAGAGTGTCGACACAAAAGATCCCACTGGGTCGAAGTGTCGCCGGTCTGCACTGACTGGCCCCCACATAAGATAAGATAAGATATATAGAAAGTGGTCTCGATTTAATGGGCAATGTGGGATATCAATCTGCGTATTTTCAAACTTCAAATGCTGTCTACAGTCAGAAATGCTGAGTAGGCATTAGGGTTAGGGATGCTATGCATTATTATATGCATAGTGTACATATTATAACAGTACGTAGCCGTTGTTTGATAAAATGCTTAGGTAATTTTTTTACCCAGTAGATTTGTTAGAAGTAATTAATAGAAACGTAACGTACTGGGTAAACTCTGTATAGAAAACACAATTTATGGGCAGTATAGGTCACTATAAGGGCCACATATCATGGATTATGGAATCCGTAATATGTGGCCCGTTGGTATGTCAAAGATAAACGCTTAAACTGTTGCGCCATTCGATCACAGCAGATTTACTTATAAATACGTGTATTAATATTTATAGTTGTTAGCAGTAATAATATGTTTATGTCATAGTTACTTTAATTTATTAATTACTAAATTTCGCTCGCTTTAATGTAGGTATTGTAAATTTCCTATCCCTCGAGAATAGTACTTTTTCTGGATGAAAGGTACCCCATGTCGCTTTTTGTACCTCTGACAATGTGTATGCGAAATTTCATGATGATCGGTCGAGTAATTAAGGCGTGTAAGCGTAACAAGCAAACAAACTCACATTCACAACAATAATATTATCAGGATTCTTATGTAATCTAATAATTTGTCGGCCTCGATGGCGTATTGGTTAGTGTAACCGACTGCCACGCCTGAGGTCGCGGGTTCGATTCCCGCACAAGTCAAACATTTGTGTGCATGAACATGGATGTTTGTCTTGGTCTGGGTGTTTCTATGTATAATATGTATATATTTACAAAAAAAAAAGTATATATGTATGTTTATCCATTGTCTAGTATCCATAGTACAAGCTCTGCTTAGTTTGGGCTAGATGGTGTTGTGTGTATGTGGTAGAATATTATTATTATTATTAATTACAAACTTATAATCTGGTGGTTAGCTTCTCATAGAAGTACATTTCCACAAGTATACTTTTATGATAGACTAGCTGTTACCTGTGACTTCATCCGCGTAGATTTTAACTAAAAATTGTTGGTCTCCGCGAAACACTATTTTTTTTTCTAAAATCTAAGTAGCCTATATTACTCCTTATAACATCAACTATCTGCCAGTGAAAGTCCCGTCAAAATCGGTTCAGCTGTTTCGGAGATTAGCCGGAATAAACAGACAGACAGACAGACAAAAATTTAAAAAATTGATGCATTCGTATAGGTACCTTATATACTGTCATACACATTAGATAAAAAGGTGTTATTTTGACATTACAAACAGACACTTCAATTTTATTTATTTGTATAGATACATCAAGACAAGGAAGGCATCTTGATTACACTGAAGGGATTCTGGTGCCCATCTATTGTTGCCCATATCGCATCATATTGTAATTAATAATCTTGTCCTAATTATAGTCGTTACGGCTATTTCACCGGAGGCTCTCTATAGAGTGAAATGTATTAATAGCCGCAAAAACGAGTGGCCATCTGTGAGGTAAGAATTATGACAGTCACAGAAAGTCTTTCGCTATCGTAATTTTGGTGTTGTCGCCATATAATGCTATTTAAAGTGTTGATAGCTGTTATACCTTTTTGATACACGCACTTTTCATATGTCATAAATATGTGTATCATAATCGTAAGAGCCTGTTTTGTTACATAAAATTTTAATAATATTTACTTAATTCGATCAAAAAAATGCCGTTGTATTATTTTACGTCTATGAGAACTTCCAGCGATCTTATGTTAAAGGTAATTGAAAGCAATATGCGATTTAATCCGAGTACAAAGGACAAGGTGTAGTGTCTTGTACCGGTGGCGTGCGCAGTGACGTGTTCGTGGGATCGCACATCAACACGAACAGCGCCTAAAAGAACGTCTTCTAATCGTCGCCATTGCACACGTAATCACTTTTCGCATCATCATCATCAATCGGCTTTCTTTCGCAAAATACATACATAGATCCAGAAGGTAACTTTCATGTTTACGTGTGTGTACACAAGTAAACAGAAACCCCTGTAACGGTTTCTGCTTAAAACGGAAATATTACGGCTTGATTACGACGACTGAAGCAGGTACATAGTTGGCGCAGCCTGCAAGCCAAGGCTAATCGCGCGGCCTATTTGCAAGGGTGGTTAGCGTCAGTGGCTTACATGATGCATACAGCCCACACAAGTGGCTTAGCCTGCGAATGTTATTCACGTCATATACAACGTATATATACAAATCTGCGTAGATTTGAAACTCATTATATACGCGTCTGTGTGAGTACATCTATTTTCTATACTGAGTCTGCCTTCTATATCATTGTATTCTGTGATCTCTCTGTACGATAAGGATAATTGCGTTACGTTTTTATTGTTGTCCGAAAACAAAAGAGCTAGTTGCTGTATTATTCGCTTGAAGGATTCGTAAGGACTGTATACGTCGGCCAGTAATTGGTACTCGTAATAATTGGGCCCTTTCATTGTTATGATAGCAAAGTTCGTAATTTAACTTCGCTTATCAAAGTTTAAGGTTGACTTTCTATTTAAGTTTATTTGAAAAACTAATCGATAGTATACATTTATAGTTAACAAGCGTATTAAGTAGGAATTAGTTGTTTCTAGGCCTTTCTAGGCAGTAAAAAGAATTGGAAAAGGTTTACTAAGGTAGTTTGGACATATGAAAAAATTTACTAAAAGAAATACCAGGCAAGAATATATAATATAATTCACTAGTATCATGGTCCCCGAACATTAATATTTTTACTCCTTGCTTCCTTATTTCCTCAACACAAACGGCTAATGCCCAGCCAAGTATTATATGCACAATATTGAAATAAAATAAAAACATTAGGAATAAAATATTTTCTTGACAAACTAGATATCTCATTTGTATTATGTCACTATATGCAGGCAATATTTCCATGTAATTATCTAACAAGTTTTTATTGTTATTATCTCGTATTCGATTATTGCGTGGGATTTAAGAAACATAATTACAAACATAAATAATACTGAGGTAATGTTTGTCAATTACACTTCTGTTTGGTATGGAGATCGAAAACTTACAGCCATCAGTCGTGGCTCCATACAATCAGGCAACCTCATGCAATCCAAGGCTGAACATTTACGACACCATACCAGCCTCCTATCCACCAAAATATAATAATAATATAATAATCATATTCTACCACATTCACACAACACCATCTAGCCCAAACTAAGCAGAGCTTGTACTATGGGTACTAGACAATGGATAAACATACATATATTACTTAAAATCTAATCAATCTGGGGAGTAACATTTCATTATATGGGATCATTACCTCAAATGCTATATTAGTAAATTAGATTTTATCCTCGGCTAAGTCTAGGAACAGTACTTTCTTCTTGGTGACAGATACCCTATGGCCTGCTTTGCATCTCTGACAACGAGTATGCGAAATTGAAAAATCGTAATACTCAAAAAATATTAAACTTACATTCGAGTAAAACACAAAAAATATAAAACTTACATTCAAGTACAGAAAATTTACTTCATAATTAAATTAATCCAGTGACAATATTAAACTTAATAAAAAAGTCACTAACAAATAAACAAAGTCACACTCAAGCGAGCACATACATAAACACACCCATACCCAGAAACACACATACATACATACACAACACAACCACTCACGCAGCATGAACATGGCGTTTATTCTTTATTAGTCCTCACTACCTCACTATCCACCTAGTTCAATATTAAATATACTCTGTTCCTTATATTAAAAGGCTCATGATATCGGTAATATCACTCAGCTGTTATTGCCCTTGTTTCGTCCGAGAGGTGGGGACCTAGTGATCTGTAATACAGGTATTCATATGCCTAACTCAGACACCAGCTCCTCACATATTTCAGATTATGCCCATAGCTATATGTAAATAGGTATAAGTAAACACTATGTAATTATGTAAGGCCTGTTTTATGCGAAAAGAAAAAAAAAATATTATTCGCAATTTGTAACATCAGTTAGGATTAGTTGTTTTACTTAACCTATAGGTATACCTACTCACATAGCACTAAAGTATTTTTCATCTTATATGAAAGAAACGGATAACGAAGCCTGCATTTCTAAGATTCCTTTCTTCCTTCATTTACACAAGTACACGACGCGCGACGGATATTTATTTTAGGGTTCTTTTTGTTTGCTCGCACCAAATTCTTCTATTAACGTAAAGTAAATTGGCGTAAAAGTCGACCTAAGCTATCAGGTAGCTACTTAGGAAACAACCAACAGAAAAGTATTGACAATTTACACAGTACTGTGTGCTAATTTGCTCTGTAAAAATGGGCAATGTAGTAAGTTTAATAATATTGTTTTAAACGTGTAATTATAATTTTTTTTGGATAATATCATGTATTTCTAAGAAATTTTATCATTTCAGCCTATTGAAGGCCACTGCTAGACATAAGCCTACCCCCGGGTGCGTCACAAGGGCCGATCTCCCGTTTTCGCCATCCAGTCACCTCCAGCCACCTTTTTCAGGTCATCGGTCCATCTGGCCGGAGGGCGTCCTACATTACGCTTGCCGAGTCGTGGTCTCCACTCGAGAACCCGTCTGCTCTAACGATCATCGGTTCTGCGACAGATGTGACCAAGAAATTTTATGGTAATGATTTATCTTATATTTATATTATTATTCGATTCTGTATTTTGTACATTGGAGATCTAACAAAAATGCTTGTCTGACCGGTAACACGTGAAATAAGTCAACTTATTTCAATGCAGTTCTCATAGTTAAGGAAGTAGTTTAAGAGTTATTCTAATATTTAAGCTACGTTTTAACTAATTCTGCAACAGAATCGTATATATGCATAGTGTTATCCACATAAATGAGATAACGCGCGTATTGTATTCCATACAAACGAATTATCGTGCAAACGTGATGTAGATCAATAAATATTTATCTAACCATTTTTAAATCAATAAATTTATTATTTCTATTTTCTAGAAAATTCCAGAAATTACGTTCATTACAACACTAAAATCAAAAAATTTGGGAGCCATGTTTGCCTGGTTTTAGTTTGCATAATGTTACCTTATTTACTATAGATAATGCTTGTGAGTACCTTCAAGGGATAATAGCTACTTGCGTCCATTAAACCCCGCTGTTTGTATGCTCCGTTTTTGTATGGGTTGAACGCAGAAAGTGTGCCACGCTTTTGTTATCGTTTTTGTACAACAATAAAAACGTATCATACGTTTTGTAAACAACGTTATAAGACATCTGAAACATCACCCCATTTCGCCATTTTCTTTAATCGCAAAATATCTACATAATCTTATCTTACCTACGATTATTATATTCATACCTATTCCATGTTAATAATGTACACCGTAGTACATAATAATTATGTTATTAAGCATTGGTAGTATAGTCGTGTTCGTTAATATGTTGACATATCTGCACTTAAAAATATATGCACTTAAAGAAAGTGAGATTCTAAGGAAAGTTACGAACATTTTATGTCGAAATATGAACGAACTTTGATTGTACATAGCTAATTAGACGAGTTATGTGTTGATAGTATGCCGGCGCACGGATTTAATTTAATTGTTTACTATTAGTTATATTATTATATTAGAAGTGCCCGCAATTTCGTACACGCAAACATAATCGCATCGTTAAAATAACCTAACAAATTTAAATTAACATAATTATTATTTTTATTAATTAATCGTAACTTAAATATTATAACAAAAAGAAAATAAAGCCGTAATTCAATTTATACTATTTGCTATCCCAAAATTATCTAATACATTACTAAAATCCACATCCAAAGTGGTTTAGCTAATAAGCAGCTATGGAGATCTGCGCGCATAAACAAAACAAAAACTCTGTTTACGAATTTATATTATAAAATTTAGATGAGGAAATATTTGAAGGACGTACTCTTCATCAATTCAAATGAGTGAAACATCCATTTCAAAATGAAACACGTACAAATGTTTGTATCTGTAATGGATTGCCTGCATCTCATGTTTATTTCGCAATTTTACTCACCGTGCTCGTCCGTCCGTGTGTCAAATAAAGAGCCATTTCGACGCAATTCACTGGCTAATGAGGGCGTGACAGTTCACGACGTATTTGTACGTAATTATCCCATATGTGCACGTGACATATTGCGATGGAAATGACCTCCAATGTTATTTTGTACTAGTGGACTTGTGGATCGTTCTGTTTGCATATGCTACGGCGTGATAACTACGTATTAACGTTCTATTTGAAAACACGTTTTCTCTCTTTATATGTAATCTTGTATAGTAACGTGTTTTTCTATCTGTAGGTAGAAAGTTAATATGTAAGTAAATTAAATAAGATATGGACGAATTTTCCTAAGGGACATAGCAGATTCTTCAGCTAAAACTGTAGTTACAATCAACCTAGGTCAGACTCGAAAAGCATCGCTGCCCTACAGAAGATTGCAGTAAAGTTACTTTGGGTTATGTTACTACTGTTTCAGTTTCCTTGACGAGGTGATGTGCTGATAGCAGAGAGACCAGATATTTTTTTTCCTTTACAATGATAGCACCAGTATTCTTTTATTGACTGGTTGGCAACACGCGAGTGAACCTCTTTTCTTGCGCAAGCAGTTAGGCTGTGGTAATTACTCGTTAGGCGGGTCAAATGGTCATGTAAAATCATGCCATAGTAATCATTAGATACTGTTGAGATAATTTTGTTTAATAAATAATTTGACAGCGTCTAGACAATACAAGTACGATCTATGACAGAATTTTGGATAAACAGCTTTTAAGATCTGTCTTCTTAACTGATTGCTGAAGTATTCTTGAAAATATATCTTGCAAAGCAATTTCATCTTAAAATTTTCTTAAAGCCAAATATAAAATCTGTGTTGAGACTATTATATTTAAGAGTATAAGTAATTGGTATTTATAATATTTAAGTATTTTTTTAAAGACGCATAAGTAACACTTTGAGCGTCTAGCATAGGTTTTCTTAAAACCGAATTTTAAGTATTCAGTGTTAAGAACATTTGTGTTTAAACAAATGGCTATGTTGTTTGAGAAAATAAGAACCATTTTTAATATTTCTTTCTTTTTAGAAATATAGCTTACGACGTCGTTTTACTGGTATAATAGGTGAAAAGCGAGCTTATTGGATAAAATAGAAAATTGCTGCGTGGGCTTTTCGTTCCGACTACTCATAAAACTTATCGTACCTAATGACTAATACATTTATAATATTACTTCGAAAGAGAATATTTAATTAACATAATGATAACATACATATTTTAGCGATTAGTGACCATTGCCTAGTGAATGTGAAAAAAAAATCATAAATAATTATTATTAATGAATAAATCTCTGAATGGATTGTAACATTAATTTATTTTTATTTTACTTATTTTTAGGTTTGCGAGATTGAGATAGGTATTCAAATGTATTCCTCTGGAAGTTATTTAGTCAATAAGAACGTAATGATGAGATTAAAATTAATAATTGCAATATTACATACAGTGTACATACGTGGACGTCTATTCCATTTCTGACGGCCTCGATGGCGTAGTGGTTAGTGTAACCGACTGCCACGCCTGAGGTTGCGCGTTCGATTCCCGCACAAGTCAATCATTTGTGAGCATGAACATGGATGTTTGTCTGGGTGTATAATATATATGTATTTACAAAAAAAGTATATAATAATATATATGTTTATCCATTGTCTAGTACCCATAGTAAAAGGTCTGCTTAGTTTGTTATGTATATGTGATAAAATATTATTATTCCGTGTGGCTTTTAATAAAAGCCAGGAGATCGGTGAGGAAACGTAGAATTTGGGGCAAATTAAATAAGCTTGGAAACAAATTTATATGTGGACTTAAAAAATCAACTTGGTTACAAAGGTAGGCTTTCTATTCGTCCATGTGCCCTTGGCGTTCGACAAATTTTCGATTACAGCTTTCAGCTTTACTCGGTTTAAAGCACGTACGAAGAGGATAATTTTCTATATTCCCAGTAGTTACGTGAAAAAACTTCAGTAGCGATACTAGTGCGACATTTTTGTAATAGTTAATGAGAAATTATGGTATGTACGCCTGGATAATGGTGGATCTTTTTTAAATGCCAATATTCGATACATAATGTTAGAGTTATTCCTTCAAGCAAAACTGAAAGGATAGCTTCTTTAAAATGGTAAGAGTGAAATCTTCTCAATAATATTAATAAGGCCGGTAGTTTCTAAGCTATGAGGATGCAGGAATCAGATTATTGGCTTTAGGCACCCCTATAGCATATAGGTCATGTATGACATTTATGTTGAGGTGCCCTGGTCCCATTACCAGTTGATCACGATGTTAAGCAATTTTACGACGGCTACGCCATTATGTAAATATTACATATACACGACTGAACAGCTATGGTTTCAATTCCTATATAATAAAAAGCTATTGCCATTCTTCCGGACCAAGTTCTAGACACCGTGCTCTCCGTGAGAAGGCAACTCCAATAACTCATGGATAGTAATCGCAAGCACTACTGCTACGCTTCCAATCTAGTCAGTGTCGCTACAAAACAGACTATAACGTAGGTAAAGAGGCCATTCTCTATCACATTTATAGTATGTAATTATTTTTTAAATCCCAGTATTTGTATGTTTACCGTACACTGTATGTAATTACTTTTCTCTTAAAGAATCCTGCCTATATTATCTTTATAATGGGATTACATATTTTTAGTATACACCCATTACATTCATAATACATGAAGTTTTTAAATCCAATCTTAGTGTATCGATCTTGAGCCAGTAAAACTAAAAACTAACTTAGAATTACTTAAATATTAAACTCTCTTTCAGTTGCCTTTTTAATATTCGTAGACACTTTTAAGATATATTTTTAATACTCACTGAGTATAAAACAAGAATATTTAAAATGCAACTGAAAGAGTGTTAAATATTTTTTATTGCATCCTAGACTTTTTCCAGTATCACGTTGAATTATTATTATAATTCTGTTGGAGTCACAGAAATTAAAAGCTCGGACGGGCGACAATTAGACGGCGATTTTTTAAAATGTTATTCACTCTATCTTCAAGAAGATTGTTTAGTTGTATTACATTTAAACGCTAACAAACTATAAAGTGGTATTTTATAAAATCTAAAATACAGTTATATTAAAAAAATAATATGAAAGCATCTTCTGGTTTAGCAGTAAAAAGTTATGAGATCAAACAGAAAATCCCAAGCTGAGTTGGTCATCGCTTACATATTTTTATTTTTGGCATTTGCTAGCTGGTGATATTAAAGTGTAACTTTTTTATATTTTGGGCTTATTAAGTTAATGAAACAAGTTAGTATTATTGAAAGATTGTATTAAAACACAATTTATGTGCTTTTAACATAAACTGGAAAATATTGGTACTACCTTATAAAAATAATTTATTATATTATATTTAATAATCTATTATATAATTCTTGATTCAAAAATCTTATACTTTTTTAGCATAGTAAATATTAAGGATAAGTTCAGAATCGATATACGATTTGAATATTAGTCTTTGCCCGAACTAAGCTATAATTTCTTGAATTTGTTTACTGACATATGTACTTGTATTGTACTTTTTTATTTATTTATTTATATCAAATAGAACGACTTGCGCCAATTACACTATTTAATAATATAATATATAAATTTAAAATTTAGCATTCATGCATTCTGCTCACAGTACCTCATACATTCTAATAATAATACTTTCCATTCATCTGCAAAA
This sequence comes from Catocala sponsa, assembly GCA_963564715.1. Lineage (NCBI taxonomy): Eukaryota > Metazoa > Arthropoda > Insecta > Lepidoptera > Erebidae > Catocala > Catocala sponsa. Next base: position 13,536,091 of record OY751341.1, on the reverse strand, counting down.
ATATCAACTCCTAGGTTAAAGTCCAAGAGAGCGTAAAGCTGCTTTAGTGACCGAGGTATGGGTGAGTTACAGCGTGCCACGTGCGTTTATGAACTGAGATAAAAATTATATTCTATCCCTACATTTTCGGTGTTAAATATATCTACAGATAATACTACGCAAATAATATATTGGAGAGCAAACACTAAATAATGTTTAAGACGTTATACCAAACTGAACATTCAATGATGTCGGTATACACAAGGAACAAGTTACAGTGAACAGTTTAAGTACCAACCTCTCTACACTTCCCCAAGTACACCTGTGTAACACAACATTACCTTTATAGCGGCCAACATTGAAGATAGTTACTATAAAATGCAAAGCTTTCTCAAGACATTCGAGATAGTCGTATGTTCGAAGTATAATCGTGATCGCAAAACTTTACCGTACTTTAAATTCAGACGAGGTTAACGTATTAAGCTTTAGTTTCTATGTGCGTTAGTTTTAATCGAGTGGGCGGTCGTTTTAAAAATTCTTTGCTAAAAGAAAGAGGATCGAGCGAGAAGTGGTTGTCCAATTCGGACCATACCGTCGACAGTTCATAGTATTAGCAATATATCAGGTTTTAATTTTCAATGCAGTGTTATGCAGGGACACACTCCTTTCAATTAATGAGGATGGCTTCAAAAAAGGAGGCGGGTTTCAATTCGAGCCGTATGTTTTTTATGTATGTGTTACTTATATAATTATGCCATCACATAAATATTACATCTCCGTGAGCTCTCAAATTAGTAGGTTAATCTTTTTTATTTGAAAGGATTACTTGCAATGTAACTACATTGCAAGTAAGTCGAACACAACAAATGTATATGAATTTATAACTATAAATTCATAGAAATTTGGTCAAGATGTTTTCTCAACGCGAATCAGCAATATAGCAAAGTTTTGTGCGTGTGACATAGATTGTATGTAGTTGATAATAATATATAGATAGAAATTAAACGGCTTATATAGTAAAATATAACAGTCAAAAATAGTAAATGATCACCAAAATTAAAACCGCATTTTAATACCAAAAATGTTAATTGCACAGCAAAGAGATCAAAATAAGTCCACGAAGCTTCGCGGGCTCCTGTTTTTGGGTGGGTTTAAGAAGGAACCTAACATAACCTAACTCTTCCGAGATGGAATGCAGTGATTTGAGGCGTATAGGTGCTCGTTATGATATATTTTAGTAAGCATATTTTGGTGTGCAATTACTATTTTTGGTGGTCATTATATTTAATCCCAAATTTAACTATGTTGTCCGTATGAAGTAGTTTAATTTCAATGAATAACATTCGCGTAAACGTAAGACAATATCTATACTAATATTATAAAGCTGAAGAGTTTGTTAAAAAAATTGCCCTTTACATCATTCGGTGTCAATGAATATCTTAGGAGATATCGCAGTTTTAAAATAATATCGCATCAAAATAATTACCCATTACAGACATACAAACGATGTTTCTCCTGGTTTATTCTGCGTGATTTTAAATTAGCACTGTAGGTATATATATAAAATTTTGTTCAATGGTTCTTATGTGGTTCGTGGATTTAACAAAGAAAGTTTCAGCTCCTTTAAAATTATATTATAGGTGCCTACGACCTACTCTCTCTCTTATGTGACGCAGACGAAGTTGCGCGGGTCAGCTATCTTTACTAATATTATAAACCTGAAGAGTTTGTTTGTTGGTTTGAACGCGCTAATCTCAGGCACTACCAGTTCGATTTGAAAAATTCTTTTAGTGTTGGATAGCCTATTTATCGAGGAAGGCTATAGGCTATATAACATCACGCTACGACCCACGGGGGCGGCGCAGTAACGATAAACGCGGGTGAAACCGCGGGAACATCTAGTTAAATATATACATATGTGTAACGCTCATATTAAGTCAGTGGAATTCTGGTATACTTTAAAAAAATAATTAGACATTTGGTAATGGTAGTGTAAGCCAATACCTATTATCGGTTACAGTTGAACGTTACCGATGACCACAGGGTCATCGACTTTATAACGATCAATAACTTTTATAACGAATTACTTTTGTTCGCTGTTTGTTTGACATCAACTCCAAATTGGTTGGATTCATTCGAAGTTAGTTAAGACGAAAAATATACTTGCATTTCAGTGTTTTTAAATTCAGCTTATATTTTCTATTAAATTGTTATTTATTGATTTATAGCATTGCATAATAAAATATGAATTAATATGTTATATGTCTGGCGTAACCAGCATGCAGTCACCACGTCCGTCGCTGCCTCTGCGCCAAGTGTCGTGGGTTCGAATTCCACACGGACAATTATTATTTGTGTTTGAGTTTGGGTGAACTTTGTGTATTGATTTTTAGTCACCCGCGTAACATGGTTTGATAATATATTTGGGAGTGGCCTTTTATAGATGAAAAAATATACATGTCATCATTAGAAAAATGCAAAAAATGAGTTTCATAATTACATTATATGATTTTTTTACTTGTATTTCAATGTAACAGTGAATGAGAAGGACTCAATTTGATCATAATGTTTCTGCGGTTTTTTAGGTCGACATATTGGAACACGAGGAGGTCAAAGATGCCGGCCTTTATATGCAATTCGCTCGTAACACTACCCACTTCGATTTACGATGATGGGCGTAAGAGCTTTTCAATATACTGGGAAAATATTTATCAATGTTCACTTTGAAGAAGTGTATCTAAAAAATAACAAACTACATCATGTTGAAATATACTTTGATATTTAATACACAAAATACATGACAAAAGAAAATAGGAAACATTTTGTTTTATGTTTTGAGATTTTCACTTATCTTTTATTGTAATGGTACGTATACTTAAGCAATAGTATATTTAATTCTATGTCATTCAACGCAATTATATTATATACAGGAGAGAAGCATATATGTTACTAGCGCCCGAAAAGTGAAGACTTATATCCACCCACTTGGCAGGTTTTTCTATTCTCAAAACAAAATCGGCTTAACAAAATCCCTTGCAGTTGTTCGAATGATAGTAATATTTTTCACGTTAGCTTATTCCATATCTATTACGCTACTTATTAGCATAAAATATTCTGGATCATATTTTCGACATCCATTACCAAGAAAGTGACTTACCTAGTGTAAATTAGGGATCATTAGTCCAAAGTCTGAAAGTCGAAAATTCTGTATTTCATATAAAAATATTTTCTTTGTGTCACCGGACTGAGTTATTAAATACCTAATTTATGAATATAATAGTTATAAACATTTTGCTCAACTAAGAAATGAGAACTCTTCCGGATTTCTAGGAAAATTTGAATAAGAATTTACAGTAACAAAATATTCTCATAAATTCTTATCAAAATGGCTTTGCTGAATAATAAATACTGGAGCACATTTTGTATTTAATTAGTGGTCCTTCAGGTTGTTTTGATGTTCTCGCTATGTTATATATATGTATATATCGTGGATGTTGACGTCTGTATTATATTTTTTAAACTTTTTAAATATTTATAATACTAACGTTACTTACGGCTCTTTTACACGACGTGGGTAGTGCAAGTAGTGGCACTTGCATTTATATGCATCGACGCAAGACACCCTTGCAAGTAATCACAGGTTTAACCCGTGCGTGTAGCTTATTTTATCTAATCGCGTCATGTACCAATCTTGTCAGATATATCACATCGCAACAAACAAGAGAAGCTTATGTTTAAAGTTAAGTATATACACATTTTCAGATACATGTCAATTCATACAATCTTTATAAAGCCATAACGCAGTCACAGTGATATAACTCTTACGCTAATTTACCGTAAGAAAGTGGTAGGTAATCGTCCGGATGAGCCAGTTCATTAGTACAGTCACCAAATTTGACGGTCTCGATGGCGTTGTGGTTAGTGTAACTGACTGCCACGGCTGAGGTTGCGTGTACACATTGATGTTTGTCTTGGACTAGGTGTTTCTATGTATAATATGTATGTATTTACAAAAAAAAAGTAAGTATATATGTAAGTTTATCCATTGTCTAGTACCCATAGTAATAGCTCTACTTAGTTTGGGCTAAATCGTGTTGTGTGTATGTGGTAGAATATTATATTATTTTGTGATTGGTAATAGCGGGCTTGTAAAATCAGAATCAGAATCAGAAATAATTTATTTGTAGAAACATAGGTTAATACGAAGATGTTACAAATTATCTGTCCTCTATGTTCTGTCATTGAGACATACAAATTTAAATGGGTTAGTATCACAAAAGAGAATATAAAAATAAAAATATCGTCAATGTCAAGAAACAAATTCAAAATTACATGACAAATACATAGCAAATTAAATTATTACACTAAAAACAAATATATATATTACCATTTACAGAGTTAAAATATGATATTCTTATTATATTATACATTATTAACATGTTATTAAAATTGTGTCATTTAAATATTCATTCAACGAATAGTAGCTTTTATTGACCAGAAAATTAAAAATATACTTTTTAAACTTAGTTAAAGGCAAGGTTTTTATTTCATTAGGTATTTTGTTGTATATCTTTGGAGCTATACCAAAAACACTCTTTTGCATTAGAGATGTCTTGCACTGTACATTACACAACTGTTCTTTATATTGAGCACGTATTGGACCTATTTTCACATCTGATACTTTTTTAAAGAGTATTAAATTCGTTTTTACAAAAACAGCTGTTTCCATTATGTACAGCGCTGGTAAAGTTAACAATTTGAGGCTTTTGAAGTAAGGTAAGCAGCTGTCTGTAACTTTTAAACCAAACATTGACCTGATACACCTTTTTTGCATTCTGAATACTAGTTCTCTGTCTGTTGACTGACCCTAAAAAAAACAGTCTAGTTTGAATCCGTTTCGCACACGGAGTCATGCACAAAGTACAGGTATGGTAAACCTCGAACAAGAAATTCAGTACAAATTTTACATTTTGCCTTGTACTACGTGCTATGCGCAAACTTTACAGTGTTTGTGGCACGCTTGACATTTTCACATATTTCAGATGGTGATACAATGTTATTTGTTAACTATGTAACTTCGTTGTCACTACAGGATAAATCAGTGTTAGCCTGTAACGACATAATCTGCAAGTTTTGACTTAAGCTATTAAGTGACAGCGGCACACCGGCGGCCAGACACAATGAGTTTTAATGATATCTGGCATTCCAACAACTGCAAAGTTAATCCTTTCTAATATTATAAATGCGCATGTGAGTTTGTTTGTTTTTTTGTTCCGCTTTCAAGCCTAGTTATGGCTCGACCAATCATCACGCAATTTTGCGTACAGGTTGTTAGGGGAAAGAAAAGGACATAGGGTACGTTTCATCCAGAAAAAAGTATTGTTACTTATCTAACCTAACCTAATCTACATTTATGCGAACGAAGCCACGTGCCAAATCTAGTAATGAATAAAATAATTTTTAATTAAAAAAATTACTTTTTTATACTCACCAAAAATGTTTTATTTTTACTTTAATTTCGCTTTCTGTTTATTATAAGATCTTCCTACTAGCCAAGTTTTAGTATGGAATCCGATAAACACACACTCAGCCGTTTGATACCTTAGAAAATCGACCTTAATATTTTTTGAAATAATAAGGCCACGAAGAAAGCAACAGGGACAGAATTAATCTTACCTAACATTAGATATAATCAATACTGCCACGTATGAAAATATCGTGTAACTAGCTGAACCAGCCAAGGCGGCTATTTGTTCTGGCTGGATTAGCAATTAGCATAGAACAAGTTTATGCGACTTGCGGTAAATAAATGTTATCAATGATAAACTCCAGTGCCCACGGCAGAAACTTGCGAACAAACATTGTCGGCTGGTATAACTTTGTAAGTTTGAACTGTAGTGGACTTTATACCAACTACGTTCATAAGTAACATAAAATATTCGTAAAGTTTTATATTAAGTGTTATTTTTTTTATACTACCACGGTGGCAAACAAGCATCACCTGATGGTAAGTGGTCACCGTAGCCTTTAGACGCCTGCAACACCAGAGGCATCACTTGCGCGTTGCCGACCCTTTAGGAAAGGAAGACGAAAAAAGGAAGTGGGAAGGAGGAGCGGGAAGGGGGAAAGAGAGTGATTGGGCCTCCGGCAATCTCACTCACCGAACGAAACACAACAGTAGGAATATTGCTATTTCACGTCGATATTCTGTGAGAGGGTAGTCCTTCCCCGGTCGAACCGGCCCATTCATGCTGAAATCATGAGGCTCTACTATACTAAATAAATAAAATGTAAAGTTGTTTAAAGTGAAACGATAATACTTAATGTTTTGTTTTTTGCGGACTACCTTGTTGGCGTAGCGGTAGTTTATACGACTGCTGTACATGACGTCTCGGGATTATTTCCTAGCTAGGGTAAAGTATTATTTTCCTGTCAAGAAATTTTTCGTAGCAGTATTAAATCTGAAACTGTGCTCGCTAAACAGCAATAGTCGATATTATAGATATTTTAGTTGCAATAAATATTATTTTAGTTACTACACCTACTACACCTTTTGTGGATTAGATTTGTAGATGTTATATATGGATTAATTGTATCAATACTGACAACTTTACGTGTTCACTTAATGTGTAAAATGTATGTAAATACGAAGTCCTGGCATCTAGCTGGTATTAAAATTTCAAACAAAATCTTTGTTAAGATGCGTTTTAACAAGTCCGTCTAAGGATTACTCTCAATCATTGTAGATATATGTACAATTATGAACCTCAACTGCCCGAAGCTACGATTCAAATTCAATTAATTTGAAAAAGGTTAAGCTTTTAGTCGATGGTGTAAATATTGTCTAATTTACTTATTTTGGTAGTAAAATTGATGTTATGCATAAGATAGCCCCGACAGATGACGCGCAAAATAAAATTCAGCCATAGTAAAAGAGCTTTTTCAACTACGAATTGCAATTCCATAAACAGGCTATAAACTAACGAGACCTCTCATTTCGCGTAATTGTTTATATATCACAGGCCGCAGCGTGTAGAGAATATCCATTCTCTTTGTGCCTTGTATCCATTCTCGTTGTGTATCCACACATAAGTTTACATATTTACACCTCAGTAAGTAAACCACAAAGGTACGCAGCAATATCGCTTCAAAAGATTAACAGTTCTACAAAACGTTCGTATGTGTAATATCAAGCTCAATAATGACAACCTTAACAGTGTTACCTACAAAAGAAAAGGCTTTATAACATTTAAGTATATAACGATTTTGGTCTTTTCTTTATTTATAATATCATCAAAGATGGTGGTTTACATTCAGCACATAATACTTTACGCCGTGCGTCTACTTGTAGAGACATATTAGATAATATTAATAATCCTAACTAGAATATTTTGAATACGAATGTGAGTTTGTTTGTTTGTTACGCTTCCATGCCTTATCTACTCGACCGATTATGTAATTTCGCATTCACGTTGTCGGGGGAACAGAAGGAAGGAAAGGACATAGAGTACCTTTCATCCAGAAAAAAGTACTGATACTAAACTAAGCTACATTTATCCGACTGCCATGCCTGAGATCGCGGGTTGGATTCCCGCCCAAGTCAGACATTTGTGTGCATGAACATGGATGTTTGTCTTGGTCTGGGTGTTTCTACATATGTGTAATATGTATGTATATACAAAAAAAAGTATATGTGTACGGTACATATATTTATCCATTGTCTAGTACCCATAGTACAAGCTCTGCTTAGTTTGGGATAGACGGTGTTGTGTGTATGTGATAGAATATTATAATACTAGCTTTTGCCCGCGGCTTGGCTCGCGTTAATTTAGAATTTGACAATCTATTCGGGTTTTACTCTGCTTGTAATAATATAATTCAATCATGATTCGAAAGATACGTGGCGCCATCTACGTTATTGTTGTTTTCTCGGGAACAGTAATTTTTTTGGGATGAAAAGGAGCTTATGTCCGTTTCTGTACACCTGACAACGTATATGCAAAATTTCAGAATGATCGGTTCAGTGGTTAAGGCGTGAAAAGGTAACAAACAAACTCATTTTCGCTTTTATAACATTAGCTAGGGTTATATTATATTTACGCAAGCCAAACCGCGGGAAAAATCTAATAATAAGTTTAGGCGTGAAAAGGTAACAAACAAACAAACAAACTCATTTTCGCTTTTTTAGTTAGGGTTATATTATATTTACGCAAGCCAAACCGCGGGAAAAATCTAATAATAAAATACATAATATGTGTCAAGCCAAGCAGCGGCTGTGTTAAGCGCTGACAGCTTCGTTTATTTAACAATATTAGTGTTATGCTTGTATCACCAGCCGTATCTGTTAGAAACCCATCTTGAACTCGATCGTCTCCTTGCCAGTTACCATAAGTTACCTCTTATAGGCACTGTATTACTCAAATTATAACCCATAACTCAGATGTGAATTTGGTAGTGAGATTTAACCGAGTTGCTTAGCTGTGCAGTTGTCATTAAGAGGCTTGAATTGTATACAATATAGCAAGCGGAGAGCTTGCTGGAAGCTAGCATGTTCTGTACTTACGTAGTTAGATGTGATTACTTATTTGAATCACTGACTGTAAATCGAATTCATTTAGTTTGAATCTGCATTTCCTTTCAAGATTACGGAAATTGGTATGATCTAAGAAATACCTACTATCCTTTTATTGGGATTGCTATTGTTAGCTCTTGGTGTAAACAGTGTCGATTCCGTGGCGTGTAATCAAAATTCATACCCCTATTATATAGAAGACATATGTATGTCAAACTTTGGTCATACTCTATAGATCGTAAACTAAAATGTGTTCCCATATGCTGCGTATACTGGTTACCAGGTTTTCATTCAAATTTTATGACTTTGTGTGTGTGTAATAACTCTTGTTTAATGGGTTTTAAGTCTTTATTTTACTACAAGATTCGAGGAAGGCTATTTCGAGAGCAAGAAATAGCTACCTAAAGTTTGTATTTAGCTTTATGATGGTGTGTTGTTAGGCAAATGTTGCTATTATTTGTGTCATGATATTTATTGAGCGTATAATGCAGTACATTTTTACATTGAAGTAAGAATTTATTAAACTGACTTGGGATCTATTTTGGTACCGCATTATTCTCATTAATATAATTAAAAGAATTCCTTAAAGTCTGAGGTATTTGTACGATTGCGTGGGCTATATTTATTTATATTTTTATAAACTGAATATTAATTATCTTTCTTTGCGTGAAGCTAAGGCAACAAAAGAAAAGATGATCTTCTTATTAGCCTACGCAAGGACTACTCAAACGGAGAATTTTTTTTTGCGTTGCGTTATATCTGAGCAAATTATTATTGTTTGGTTAAAACAAAAAATAGGTGGCCAGTATTTTTAAATGAATTAGAATCACTTATTTTTAACCCTGTCATCATGCCTATTAGCATGACAGTAATATACTACTTTGTTTATAATCGTATAAACGAAACAAAACGTACGGTAAGATTTTGTGTAATTACATTCCAAAAGCACTCTCATGACACTTTACCCAATAGGGGAATTGAAAGCAGGATCTCAAGATCGCATGTAAACTTAAGTTCAGGCTTATGTCCCAGTTGAGATAGTAGGTATAAGCTATACCATACATAATATTTATATTCATATTGCTCTGCTATCTATTATTCTACACTTATTTATTGCTTTGTCAACTTAATGTTAAGATAAGTTTTATGGGCATTATATTCCTAATATTTTCGCAATAAGCATTTAGGAATTTGCCGCGATTAAAACGCTAATGCATTGCATTATTAATATAATGCTGTCGTTACTACAGCGCTCTGCGTTTATGCTATTAAAGAAACAACCTACAATATATAATATATAACCATATTATTGGTATTAAAATGGTCATTATTACGAGGTACTCAATTATCAAAGCAGCGAAAGCCTTCAGGGAGACTTTCACAGAGATCTCAGGATCAATCCCAAGGCACGCACCCTTGTCTTTTTGAAGTTTTGTGCGTACATTAGTTAACTATAACTCGCTTTAAAGAAAAAACATTGTGAGAAAACATGCAAGGCTGCGTTTTCCATAATGTTTTCGAAGATATGTGAAGTCTGTCAACTCGCAGAGGGCCAGCGTGGTGTACTTTGGCCTAACCCTTCGTAGACTGAGAAGCACGGGCTTCCCCACTCCTGGGCACGGGCCCAGGAGTGGGAATGTTTACACAGAGCGCATGTTCTTAGGTTTTTCTGTCAAGAAATTTTCTGTGCACTAAGTTTAGAGCTGGTAGGGGGCAAAAGGCTCGCCCCCTATTACGTGGGTTCTAAAACCGTAGCTGGCGAAATGTGAGTGTTATACCCCTCTACCTACAACTCATCATTATCATCATCTCAGCCGAAAGACGTCCACTGCTGAACATAGGCCTTCTCCAAGGTTTTCCACCGGTCTTGAGCCACCAGCATCCAGCCGCTTCCCGCAACCCTTACCAGTTCGTCGGTCTACTTTGGGGCCTACCCCTATTGCGTCTTCCGGTGCGTGGCCGCCACTCCAGAATCTTTCTGCCTCAACGGCCATCGGTTCTGCACGCTATGTGCCCTCCCCACTGCCACTTCAGCTTGGCTATCTGGAGAGCTACGTCGGCAACATTAGTATGCCTGCGGGTCTCCTCATTTCTGATTCGGTAGCCTACAACTGCGGATATATACATGTATCAAATAACAACACCTATTAAATCGAATCCCCATTCTACCATCGGACGACCAGATAAACAGACCAGCGCCACAGGTACATGGTGGATATACCATATACACACACAAATCTTTGCTTCCACTTTTATAATACGTACCGCAAAGGAATCGAACACACTACCTGAGTCTGTGTTTTCCGATGAGTACCATCTGGGTGTCTTCAAGTCGCAAGTGAATAGGTATCTTCTAGGCAAGGGTGCTCTATCGTGACTGCATCCTCACTTAACAATGGGTGAGATCGCGGTTTAACGCAAGTCTATTAAAAACTAAAAAGAAACGAAAAATAAGATGGACGGAATTGTGGATGAAAACAGCTTACCACTAAATTTGTTGGACTTGTAAATTAAGAAAATAATATTACAAGACCTTTTCAAGTATCTATACCTACCTATAATTTACTACATATTTAAAAGAGAAATAGACTGACAAATAGATTTTTTTATTTGTAAAAGAAATAAACTTAGCGATTACAAAGAGTGGCCATGAGTTTCTTGCCCGTTCTTCTCATAAGATTCTCATCCCTTGCTTTGCTGAACGTGGCGGTAAATGTAAATTCACAGAAAAAATGTTTCTGTAATTTTGACATTCATAAGTGTTACCTTGTACCTAACATAACTTAAATAAATTTACTTTTTATTTTTGATTGACAGACTGACGTATCAATACATAATATCTAACATCTGCAATTTATGTCTAACAAACAAAAGCTTCAAGATATTCATCTCTAAGAATTTTATCGAATTTATTAACCAATATTAAAACAAATACACTGCAGGCGAAGTTTTGTTTACAGACGTGTAGGTACTTGTGAATCTAATTTAATTCTAAAGCTTTTATATTTTATTTACTAACTAGCTGTTACCCGTGACTTCGTCCGCGTGGAATTTAACAAAAAAGGTGTAGTTTTCTTAATTTTAAATTTATTTTTTCATGTAAGTACCGTATATAACTTTATACGCATTTAGTAAAATGCTGTTATTTTGACAAACAGACACTTTAATTTTATTTATTTGTATGTAGGTATAGAAGTACCTACGTGAACTATTAATAATTAACAGGGTACCTTTACAAATAACTAATGAAAAATGTATACAAAAAACACTCACCTTAAGAACAGTTACCCTACAGCTATTCAGAGACTTGGCCTATCCCTTCGGGGTATATATATAAGAAAGACTATTATTAACACAAAGATATATGCCATACAGGTGTGGTGATAATTTAAACCATCGTGCCATCCCAATTTTTTTAAAAAGTCTCTTCATTTACATTACTACAAACACCGCCAAAATTTCTACAATGTTCTGGTAATATTAATAAACAAGGCAAATAAAAAAAGAGCTCAACGTCGTAAAATATTTCATTATTATTCAATTATAATTTTAGATTACGACTTTATTTTAAAGGCGCAGAAATTCAGAGCCTCCATTCTTTTATACTAAGAAAGGAGGAACAATCTTTGGTCAGCCTGATATTAACCGGTTACCAGTTTGAAAGCGATCCTATAGGAGAATGATAATAATTCAACTGTAGTTTGACTCGAAATTTTAGTACCTATAATAATATTGTGTCATTTAGCGATGATATGTACATATTGTGATTTAGGATACTATGATAAAATTTGCGAGATTTTGAAATCTTATATCATTCAACATAATATCGCTGTACGGATGCCGACGTTCAAGTACCATGTTATCATTACGTCTTGATATACCTAATTAAGCTGACAGGTTTAAGGGTAATTCATTTTATGAGATCTAATAAATACAAGATAATAATTCAAAGTCATTAATTTATAATATAGTTATACTTATATTGAAATAATAAATATAAAATAATTATTTAAAGACCTGCATAATTCATTTCTGTTTAACTTATAATATAATAATAATAATAATAATAATATTCTACCACATACACACAACACCATCTAGCCCAAACTAAGCAGAGCTTGTACTATGGGTACTAGACAATGGATAAACATACATATATACTTATTTTTTTGTAAATACATACATATTATACATAGAAACACCCAGACCAAGACAAACACCCATGTTCATGCACACAAATGTTTGACTTGTGCGGGAATCGAACCCGCGACCTCAGGCGTGGCAGTCGGTTACACTAACCACTACGCCATCGAGTCGTCATTGTTTTGCTATATTGAAGTATAGTAGGTATATATTTATAATCTGTTTCTAACTGTATAATATGCATGCCGTGGCAACCTTTAAGTAAGGTAGGACTAAACACTAGCTATAAGTACTAGCCATAACAACATGTAACAGTGTATACCTTGTTGGTTGTCCAAATTAAATAAATAAATTGCTAACTGTATTGTATAATACAGCAACAACTTCCTTGCAGCATTCATAAGTAGGTAAATAAAACAATAGTTAATGATTTTACACCGATCGGGAATTGTTCGTCGCAGGTACTTTTTTTATTACAACCGGCTTTAATTATACTTTGCTCTAAAACTGCTACATATGTTTTTACAAGAACGAAGGGCAAAATATTTCATTCAAAAGAAAAAGTAAGATAAAATAAAACATTTTTGTATGTTATTTGCAATTCAACGCACGCATCTTCCGTTTTATAATTAATTTCTCCTCCGTACGTGGGTTTGGCATAACGAAATTGTCTGTCAGTGTACAAGTAATCATTGTAATTAAAACAATATTAATGTTTCTGATAAGACTTAACTTATAAGGTACTATGGACTTACTGTGACAGTTAAGATTAGCAATATGGCTTGTGAAAGTACCTGACTGTATTCTTTCTATTCTATATTTCCAATTAAAATTCAAATTCTTTATTTCACCAAAAAATAACCTTATAAATCAAATATAAAGATACAAATCGTGATTTCCATACATTTGAACTTTATAAGCATCGATACAACTTTATGTATACGTGAAAACTTTAGAGTTCCTTACTACCCCAATTATGTAAAGTCACAAGTTATATTTGTGATACCTTAGGCTTGAGAAAAGGCCAAGCCAGATATAATTATAATTTTCAGTAAATTAAGTGCATATATTTTTGTTTCTCCTTTATTATTCAATTTCACTCTTATGTTGTGGATAAGTGCACCAAAGTCAAAGGTATGCTCGTGTTACATTGAATAGTGTGAACAATTATATGTTTTGATTCGAGTATTTTTGGTACGACAAGCCGAGGTGTGAGCTTTTTAAAGGTGCCACCGAGGCTGACACAAACACATATATTTTTAAATGGATGCGGTTTCGCAATGTTTGCTTTTGACACAAGGTTTTATGGCAGGTAGAATTTCAAAATGATGTCAGTATTACGAGATAACATGATGCCGGTTTGTGACGGTTGCGGTTGGATAAACATTGTATTTGTGTAGTCTACATCTACATAATTGATATAAAGTTGCCCTTTATACAAATACACACTGATCCTTAGCCTATTATAAATGCCGTGCCGTACGTGTTTATGTCCTAAGTAAACATTTGGACCTCGGCGTCTAAACACAATGCTGTTTTTGTTGTGTCATTACACTAAATAAATTAAAAGTATATGGTTTTAAATCAAACGTAACTGTTACAATTAAACTTCCTTATACCAGAACATCCGCCTACTCTTTCTATAAAATCTGCAGACCGTTGCAACTTACAAAGACCCACACTTTGTAGACGATCTATGATTATATTCTAATTATTCTTAACGATGACTAACCTATTTACTTTTGTCTTTCTTTCATACTAAAACATGATATGAAACGTATGATAAAAATGGTATTTGCAAAATTTTACGCGATTACTGATTTGTTGAAAATTAGTGTTCCAGAGTGTGTGTGTTTGGAAGTAAACGTATTGCTTAAAAAAATACAGTTTTAAAACTTAAGTTTTTAAAGTAAACATCATAATGCAATCTTGTTGAACAATTTTGGAAAATTGCTAATGTAGATTAATTCTTATAAAGCCATGAACAAAATTGTGACGATAACGACATGTTAATGATTTTACTTTGAAGACCGAGCGAAGACCTTACATATTTTACATTTTATTTCCAAACAAAACAGACATTAAAAGTCCCGTTTAGAAAATGAATTGCGTAAGTTAAGCAATCATTTTAATAGACATTTGAATAGATAAATTCACGCATTTGGGCCAAAGAAGTATAAAAATAAATGATGAAATTGAGGATTAATAGGAACGATAACAGCGTAATGAATGGGTTACGTGAGGACAATAATTTGGGTCCGCTCAGACCTATTTTCCTCTACAACAAAGAAAATATTAAAACAGACAGAAAACATAAAAAGAAAACACAAATCCACGCTTCCTTAATGCACGATATAAAGTTGAATTTTAGAAGGGCATTTTTGTTTTATGCAGCTGAACCCTGTTACTGAGGAAAATGTAAAACTCGGTGCGGAGAGGAGATAAATTTCAAAGTAAATGTCACGGCGATGGTATCTATATAACACGGCTTTGGTGCACAGTCGGTTGCCTTCAGTATATTGGTTTATTTTATTTTCTCCGTGAAAAGTCACATCGCGCGGCGATAGTTCGCGTGATTTTTATTCATTATTTTGACGCGAAACGTGTACGAGTTGGTTAAGCTTTTCGTTTCAGACAGTTCGTGTTTTAAAATACATATTATATTAAGACGTAGGTAATAAGATACCATTTTGAAGCACTACGCTTAGAACTCTTTGTGCTTTGCAGTTTAACTACAAAAAGTTCTAAGAGTAGTGCTTCAAAATGGTATCTTATTACCCACGTCTTAATATAATATGGGTAGTATTTAACTGCACAACAAAAAATACTAATTGCGCAGCAAAAAAAGCTAATTGATCAGCAACTCATGGCCAGCAAACTTTAAAGAGATCAAACTAAGTCGACGGAGCCCCGCGACGCGGGGCTCCTATTTTTGGGTGGGTTTAAAAAAAGGAGCCTAACATAACCTAACACTTCCGAGACGGAATGCAGTGATTTGAGGCGTATAGATGCTCGTTATGCTGTGCAATATTTTCTGACCAATTAGTATTTTTGCTGATCATTATATTTAATCCCATATAATATGTACTTTAAAACACAATTGCATATTATTAATCACGGGATTTCACGTCGCGGATAATTTAAAACCATCTTCCCTATTTCAATTGAATAAAAATGGCGATCGGTGGAGAGGACTTCCGGACGATGAAATTCTATCCAGTGATTAATAGGTACCTGATTCTAGTATATGCACTGCAATTGCTGATTTGCTACTCTGCCGGGTCTTCACAGTGGCGATGTGTTCTTTGACCCTTTTAGCAATAGTACGCTTGGTTTGGCCTATATAGGAACTCGCGCAGTTGCAATTTATTTTATTGACACCTGGTATTTGTAAAGGCAAAACGTCCTTTGGCGTGCTTACCATGCTAGTTACTTTAGCCCCCGGTGTATAGATAGTGTTTATCAAATATTTCTTTAACACCGTTCCGATCTTATCAGTAATTCCTTTTACATAGGGCATATAGGCGGGTTGTCTGCTCACCTCAGGATGCTTGCCTCTTTTAGTCGGCTGCCTCTGTCGTATCCGTTTTTCTGTAGTAGCTACACATGATTGAGTTTAGACTCTAAATGCTCGGGGTCACACAGATCATGGACTCTGTTCTTCAATGAAGTTATAACGGATTGTAAGTGACGAGGGTGGTGGTTAGACGTTACGTGTAAGTATCTGTCTGTGTGTGTAGCTTTACGGTTCACACGAAATCAAGTTTGTAATCGCACAAAAGTATATCTTATCTTATCTTGTGTGTGGGAGCCAGTCAGTACAGACCGGCACTTCGACCCAGTGGGATCTTTTGTGTCAGCCCCAAGAACAAAAGTAGACAGTAGACAGTAGACATACAATGGTAAGTAGCACAAAAGTATAAATAAATAAAAAATTTTTTGACTCTATTGTTAGCAGATTGCGATTTGCATAATGAAGTCTTGATGGCGAATGAATTCTCATTTCGGCGCTTTTAAAGTTCGCGCGCCAAATGAAGCGATTTACATACAAACTGAAATGATGACGTCAAGCACGTGTGAGTATGTGACGTCATTTTATTTTCTTAATAGCTCTCTTGGGGACACTTTGATGTATTAATCAATACGTATAGTACGGGCTGCTCACGATAAATTGTGGTTATTATTCTTATGAGAAATTAAGATACCTTAAACTTTAAAATGAAATAAATTAGGCATCAATGAAAGTAGCGAATCAATACGTATAGAAAGGGCTGCTCACGATAAAATAATAGCTATAAGTTTTTCTTGGTAATTTATCGTGAGCAGCCCTTTCTTTAAGTATTGATTCGCTACTTTAATTGATACCTAATTTATTTCATTTTAAGGTTTAAGGTATCTTAATTTCTCATAAGAATTTATACAAACAAATAATAGTCTTATTATTTGTTTGTATGTGTTTAATAGATTTGCCGAGTTGCCAGCACAAGTGATAAAGATCACTGGTTCCCCTGTGCACACATACTTAAGGTCTCTTATTAAATATACTTTTCGCCGAAACATATAAAGGTCATTTGGGTATAACCTTTTGGTCCAGTTTGAAAGCACGTGGGAATACACCTCATGCATTAATCGAGTAATTTTTTTGGTTAAATGATTACAACTTTTATAACTTGTTACATTATCGATTAGACTGATTATTAGTATCAACTGTTTATATAAAACTGCTCAAAAACACTTATAAATTAATGTAACTGTTTTTTTATGAAAACTTTTGTAGAAGTTGTGACAGTGTGACGTTACCGTCTACAAGATAACATAGTAATAAAGTTTTTGTAGTAAATTCCTGTGTCACGTTAAACTTTCACCTGTATTATTTCTATTTTTAGCACAAAACTCGTGATTATAACAAAGCTCGTAAAACTGGCATATGCCTAAAATAACACGAGTTATAAACTCCATTATGTTTTTCTGAGCTTCATTCGCCGAACATACCGTTAAGTAGAAATGAACGTAATCAAAATTAATGCCTTCCATTTCAATTCTAAGTTAATACACATGGAGCCTTTTATGTTTGAGAATGCACTGCTTTTGCTCCGTCGAAATTAATTGTATTAAATGGTAATATTAAATGTCGAGTCATGTTTAATACATAACGTAGCAAGTAGGAGCAAAATACAGATAAACTTGTATGCATTTGTATCTTACATTTTTAAGGTAATTTATTTACATATATACATTATTAATAAGTTTATCTATATATTAATACCTGAAGTTTTACTTCAGGTATTAATACTATTTTGTTCCCCTTTTTACGAAACTTGCGCGGACGGAGGAGTATGAAATGTGGTACAGTTAAAGTTTATATGGAGAAGGAGGGACGAATCCTAATATTTTTATATAATATGCAGTAGAAATACATTAAATTAATGAAAAAACACTACACGCACACAACCATGCATTTGACACACGCAGTCGAATCGCGTTCGTAGTATTTCGGCATTGTTTGTCTGACGTCGTACAATTCTTTATAAGTATGGTTACCTATAGGTAACCATAGTTACAAGTTTTCTCTATTACAATAAATAAGGTATACCTTATTTATATGTAATACAGAAAAAAAGAAAACAATGTAGCAAGCTTAAGAATTTTGGTCGAATTTTGACCACTACGCCACTGCTAGTCTGTATAAATATGTTTAAAATTAAGGATTATGGTTTAGAAATACAAAATACTTGATACATTGATATGATCTCTTTAACCGTGAAGGAAAATTTTATAGGAAACCTGCATGTCTAAGAGTTCTCTATAATATTCTCGAAGATATGTCAAGTTTGCGAACCCGCACTGGTAGAGTATGGCCTTAACCTTCTCATATTAAAATAAGGCCTGTGTCGAGCCACTGGGTAGTTTATATAAAGGACTGATATCATTACATGTTCTATTAATGTGATTGATGCGTATGTGTATATGTCTGAAGCTTAGTGGTTCCCAAACGAATGAATCAATGGAAATAAATGCGGTTATCTTAAGTGTAGTTTATTTAATGAGAGTGTTTTATAAATGTATTTGTGGAAAATCTGTCTAGCTAAAAGTTATGAGCTCTTTACTAAATTGGTATGAGAAGTTTATGGAGATAGGAGAATATTTATTACTACGGCATGAAAAGAGGGGTGAGTGCAAAGCTTTTATAGGAACGACTAATTAGGTATGTAACTTTTCAATGAATTGATGAATTGCAATGCGATTTTCTTATGTTGATTATTGAGTCATTAGTTGAAATGGTTCTAAGCTTACAGAAATTGCCGTAGCCATTTTAAGATCTTTCATTTTTCCAATCGGTGAACCGAGATCTTAGACATACAATGGTATCACAGATCATTTAAATGTTTGATCCATAGGTAAATTGTTCAATGAACAAACTAACGTTGTTCCATTGTTGTGTGAAAGAAGCACAAAACAACAAACATACAACAACGACATGATAAATGAACTGTATTTTAAATGTAGTGTTGAATCGAGGTGCCTTATATCTATGTATATGATCAAATAATTACTTACCAGAAAATATTGTGCAGTATTTTCTGTGCGTGGTATAAGTTCGCTTGAATTCGACAGAAACGCAAGCTGGAATAAAAAGCTTCATATAATTTATGGTCTGCCTGTGTGCCAAGTTCCAGCCTACTCTTTTTAACGGCCGTTTTATGGTTGAGTAACAAACATCCAAACATCTTTAAGTAGTTATTAATATTAATGTGAATGTGAGTTTGTTTGTTTCTTACGCTTTCACGCTTTAATTACTCGACTGATCATAATAAAATTTAGCATGCACATTGTCAGGGTAACCGAAAAGTACATAGGGTAACTTTTATTGAATTATATACATTTATATGTGCAAAAATCAATTAATTATTATATTTAACTATTTAGAATAATTGCACCTCAGTAATTGTATAATTTAACATCATACAATATAAATAGTAGTCAAATACTTGACAGTTTGATAAGCTATAAAAGGCGTAGCAACACTACTATCTGTCACTTCTTGTTGTGAGCTGTAAGTGAACGGACATATAAAACTTCCTTGTGTCAAAGTTAAAAACTATAAAATAAATAGTTAAAGTGTTTGTACAGTGTGTTATTTAACCCATAACCTCTAACAACTTTCATACCGAAAAAGTACTGTTACAAACATAACCTAAACTTTATTTACGCGAGCGAAGCCGAGGGCAAAATCTAGTATATATTTTTACTTGAATACCAAAGTCTTACTATTTTTTCTTTCATTACGCCGAGAAAAAACAAGTCGCTCGGTGTTTTAACGTAGAAGTTGAGCAATCGAAACTTATGATTACTTACATATATGTCTTTTGCCTCTGTAAAGTATAACAAAATGTTAACAATAATAAACGATAATGATCGTGTTCTAGATAGCGCTGCATGTTTATTAATTACCATTCATCAGACACCACAGAAATGAGGCGGCGAGGGCCGTGAGGACAGTAGCTGAGCCTTTTAGAAGGAACTTTACCTTTTTCAATTTTGTTATAGTCATAATCATTTAGTTGCATGAACACGGGTATATAAAGGATCACATTACGTTAATATTTTTCCTTAATTAAAATAATACTAGTTCTTGCCCGCAACTTGGTTTGCGTTTCATTAATGACACCTCTATACTTCACTGTGGTGTTATATCACTAAATACTCAAGCTACTTTCCAATCAATCTATGTAATAATCTATACTGATATTATAAAACTGAAGAGTTTGTTTGTTTGTTTGAACGCGCTAATCTCAGGAACAACTGGTCCGAATTGAAAAATTAATTTACTGTTGGATAGCTCATTTATCGAGAAAGGCTATAGGCTATATAACATCACGCTACGACCAACGGGGGTGGCGTAGTAATCATAAACGCGGGTGAAACTGCGGGCACTGCTAGTACATTATATTTATGTTTCTTTTTTTAGAAAGACTGGTGTCTCGCACTATTTATAAATCCTGTGTCGCAGAGGACTGTTAAAACAAGCATTCAAATTACAGAGCAAAGACAACAACAACGACACAAAAAACACCCAGACACAAAATAACTATTTGTGAATTACATGAAGTTTTGTCTCGTGTGGGCATCGGACTCGCAGTACTAGGCGCGGCGACAGTGGCCAAAAGACCAGTTAAATTGCTGCGCCATTTGTGTGTGTGTGTCGGTATTGACTGATGACACAAATGGCGGATACATAGATTCCTAGTTAGGTTCTGTGTGTTTATGTTTACTAGCGGTCGCCTAATGTTCGAAATTCGACCAAAGTTTGCCTGTAAGATATTGCTGATATATGTCATTATATATTGATATATGTAACTATAGTAACGCGCTTCCACTGCGTGTGTCAAATGCATGGTTGTATGCGTGTACTGTTTTTTCATTAACTTAATGTATTTTTAAGCATAATTAAAAAAAAATATTACGTTTCGTCACTTCTTCTCTGTATATATTGTGCAATAATAAAATAACAGACTTGTATAAACTTATAATATTATATGGTTTAGATGTAAGTACTAAGTAATATTAATTATAATTGTTAATAGAAAATAATTTTTAAATATTCGTTTATTATAATAATATTGCAATGCTTGTAAAAGGCACTAAGTTCTAAGCACTATAATTTTACTAAACACCTTATGTATCTACACTTAGTTCGCAATAAACACTTTGACTTTGACTTTGACTTTGACTTAAACTATAAGTGTGCGAAATTTCATACTCCTCCGTCCGCCCAATTTTCGTAAAAACGGATCCAAAGTTTTCGCTTCACGATTTAATATATAGATGAGCGCAAACTTATTTTACACAAACAACGAAGCATTTAATCTTATCACTAGTCCTAAAAAATACATATCAAATGTAACCCACACATTTCAGCTTAGGTCTAGTAGTAGACATTCGAGTCTATATTACACACGAATTAATCTTAACTTCTAGATGTATATAGTCCATATTTGCCTGTTCTATATACTAAATAAATATGCCGTACTGGTAGCTAGACACAATATTATGTAGACACATCTTTATGTATTATCTTTCTAATTAGAGACCGAATATATGTTAATTACCGTTGTTATATCGCGTATGTTTATATTTAAAAACTTTTGTTGTATTATGATATAAACATATATATATATTCTTTTTATTTTTGTTAATACGTACATATTATACATATAAACACCCAGACCAAGACAAACATTCATGTCCATGCACACAAATGTTTGACTTGTGCGGGAATCGAACCCGCGATCTCAGGCGTGGCAGTCGGTTACAATAACCACTACGCTATCGAGGCCACCAAAATCAGCAGTTTAAAAAAAAATTGGGGCTGTCTTTGGGGACTGCCGATAGAAGTAAAAACTTTAATCCTTGATCATAAACACTTCACAAATGGAAAGCGTTCGGTGACGATGACGCGAGTTCCATGATTTTTGTTTACCCAAGTTCTCAACGCGCCTAAAGAAGTTTTTACTTCAAAAATGTTTCTCCTACAATTAGGTAAAAAGATAAATAATGTGGTCTTTACTACATAGGCTAGATTTTGGTGATAGGTTAGGTTAGTTACTGTACTTTTTTCTGTATAAAAAACTTCATAAAAAATAAGACAAGTGAGAAACGGCAATGAATTGCCGTAAATCTTAAAGTTCGAAAAATGGTTCAAGTAATATGCAAAGGTCACGTGATACCACGTGACCTTGAGGTCAGAGGTCAAAGGTCATAGTCATTTCGGGAAACATCTAATATTATATAAGACTAGATGTTCCCGCGGTTTCACCTACTTTTATCGTTACTGCGCCGCTCCCGTGGGTCGTAGCGTGATGTTATATAGCCTATAGCCTTTCTCGATAAATAGGCTATCCAACACTGAAATAATTTTTCAAATCGAACTAGTAGTTCGTGAGATTAGCGCGTTCAAACAAACAAACTCTTCAGCTTAATAATATTAGTATAGATAGGAAGTTAGGATTTAAAATTATTTCATTCGCTGTGCATCGGGAAACTGGTCTGGACGAAAATTATTCTGATACTGTTTTAATCCGTACTCCGGCGGGAGTCGTAAGAGATAAGACAAGACACTGAAACAGCTATTAACAGATGCTCGTTTAACTGGTGAGCAAGTAATATTCACTAGAGATTTCGTAATATTGTAGGGGTTTTACTCAGTTGTCGTTTTAATGTTGTTACAGTATCATTATTTTTGATAAGATAGTATAACGATATCGATATAACCTAAATAAGTAGCGATGCTATTATTATTTATATTATCACAGTATGTTTAGAAATGAAACCATAGAACCTGTATAGATAATGACTGTTTTAATGTAATGTTTTTGGGGCATTGGATGTATTCATATTAACTTATTGATTTGCAGTGGCACACCGCTGGCCAGACATAATAGATTTTGATTATGTCTGGTATTTGAAGATTTGACTGATTAAAAGGTAGTAGAAATTATAATTAGAGCAGCATCTTAGTTTTAAGCGTAGCATCGGTTCACGTGATCTATTCTATACTATTTAAGTAATACTAGAACAAAGAAACTGGTAAAAAGCATTTTGTTTAGGATTCAAACTCATCTAGTCATTCCAATTATTTTCAAAAATATTTTTAACTAGATTTTGCCCGCGGCTTTGCTTGCATAAATGTAGGTTAGGTTAGGTTAATAACTGTATTTTTTCTGTATGAAAGGTATGTCCCTTGACAACGTTTATGCGAAATTTTATTAAGATAGGTTGAGTGATTAAGGCGTGAAAGCGTAACAAACAAACAAATAAACAAACAAACTCACATTCGCATTTATAATATTAGTTAGGATGTACAGACACACCGTGAAAGTTTTATGATTGCATAGATGTAAAGGACGAATTTGCTGGAGCGCACTGCTTAGCTTTTTTCAAGGCACTGGAGATGTAAGTGGCTTTGGTATACAACAACAGTGTGGGCGCATGCCTGCGCTGAATATATTAAACGCGATCACAGAAAGTGGTTTCAGTTGGCAAAAAAACGGCATAATCCGTTTCTCCACCCCGGGGAGTCGATATCTTACACCGTTGCGAGAAAAGGTCTGCCTATATATACCCTTGGTTAATAGATGACGGTAATCGTTCGAGGCACCTTTAGCGGCCAAATAAAATAGTTGTTACGTGGCCAAGTACCGGCTAATAGAGATTATATTACAGATCGGCATTCACAACACGAAGCACCTATTTAGCTGACGGTTACTCGTAATTTAATGTTACAAATTAATTCTGTACTTAGTAATTACCGTTCATATTCCCAGTGGCCCTAACTGACGCAAATTACTAATTACGAGTGGTTTCAGGTTTTCTACATAAATTGTTAACCTTGTTCGTTGGATGTTCGCAGGCTCATTCAATAGTTTAGAAAATACCGTACTAACAAAATAAAAGTTATATTGGTTGTATAAATCCCGAATGCGATTTTGGGATGGGATAAAGCGTTAGTAAGATTTTTGTATGGCATCTCAAGCATTAGGAATGAGGCCCTGTGTTATACCTATATTTAAACAATAAAATGAACAGACACGACTGCACGTAGACTCAGGACAATTATTTGTAGATATAACCTTGTAATTTCGTGCCTGAAATCTGAATATACTGTCTCATTTCTTGTAACTGCTTTAATATTGTAATTTTATATAACTAATTAAGTCATTTACTGTATATCGTAACTAGTATTTTAAATGTGAATCTGTGTTTGTAATTTTTTTACGCATATATTTCGCATACACTTTGTCAGGAGAACAGAAAAGGACATAGGGTACCTATCATAAAAAAACAACGGGTTGCACTCCGGGAGTGCCGGCAGAAGTGAAAACTTGAATATTAACGTTGTGCATTTTTGATATTTTTAATGGTTAGGGAATAATTTTGCACGAATTATCAGTATAAAAGTAATATCATTCATGTGGTAAAATATAATATTCATTTATCGTATACAAACATGACAATTCTCCCTCCGTCTTACGACTTTCGAGCAGGTCACGTGTCCTGACGCGAGTTTAACATTTTTTATCCATCACAAAAAAGTGCACAACGCCGCTAAAGAAGTCTTCCCTTCAAAAAGTACCTACTGTTACTAACCTAAGCTACATTTACATGAGCGGCGCCGCGGGCATAATGTAGTATTTTATAATTTTATAGTATCTTAAGACAGTTTCCTTTTAGTTTATTATGTGGGTAACGTCGCGGCTAATCTGAACGCAAACAAGAAAAAGATGGCGACCGAAATCAAGAACATAATATGTGGTCAAGAAGGATCTTTGTTTATGCAATATCTTCACATATATTATATTTGATAGAGCGAAGTAGAAGAGGAGAATAAAGAAGATAGAACCCACCATCAGATGGAAATAATAATTGCCATGGAAAGAAAGAGAGAGAGAGAGATCTTACTTACATACTTCTTAAAATAAAACAAATTTTCTTTGCAAGCGCTATGTTTTAAAAGACAATCATCATATTTTATATTATTAATCAATTGTTTCGTATTCAACTCTTTGATAAACGAAACAAAATTAAAATCAAACAAAGCTAGTTTTGCGCTATTATAGACAGTAAGAAGTCAAAATAAAATATTAGAAATATATAGAATTTTATAAAATATAGTCGTAATTGTAGTAAGAAAATACGATTTTCGAATTATTATAATACAATTACGACTATATTTTCTAATAATGAAATATCTTAATTGCTCTATTCTTGAATCTTACCATTAAAATTTATTAACTATCTTATCTTATCTTATGTGGGGGCCAGTCAGTGCAGACCGGCGACATTTCGACCCAGTGGGATCTTTTGTGTCGACAGTCTCCCAATAACGACTGCCATAGATGTTCATGGCAACCGGGACCAACGGCTTAACGTGCTCTCCGAGGCACGGAGCAGTCGATAATTGTCAATCAATACGCACTTAATTTCGAAAAGTCACATAACTTCCGAAAGTCAGAGTTCGAACTCGAGACCCTCTGCATTGCAGTCTGTTGGTCTCCCCACTGAGCTATCGCTGCTCTTAAACTAACTTTTGTACTGCTTATAAATACAATTAACATCATTTAATAAAGTTGAACAGAAGGACCAAGAAACTATTAATAATCTTTTTAATAGTTTCTTGGTCCTTCTGTTCAACTTTATTTTCATTGAATTATTATTCTCTAATTTTCCTTTATTTTCGTTTTTTCTCCGACTCGGTGGGATGACGATCTGCGAAAGACTGCAGGCAGATGCTGGTTGCGGCAAGCTGAAGACAGGGCGCTATGGTGCTCTTTGGGGGAGGGCTATGTTCAGCAGTGGACTATTATAGCCTGATGATGATGATGATGAATTTTCCTTTAATCGTTGTACAAAGTTAAAATAATGTACTTCCCATCAAAAAGTAGAATACAATAGTAGCTATCTGTTTTTATACCAATGTAGCTATCAATCGCAATCACAGTAAAGTCCAACATCACACTCGGTACAAATTCATATCACAGTACAAGATAAAGTTGCAAAGGATTTTAACTGAAAGTCACAACGTGTTTAAGCTTTTGCGACTTGTACGTTAATTTAGAATTTGACAATCAATTCGGGTTGTACTCTGCTTGTAATGATATACTTCAATCATGATTCGAAAGATACGTGCCGCCATCTATTATCATAAGAACGTTATTGTTGTTTTCCTCGGGAACAGTAATTTTTTCGGGATGAAAGGTAGCCTATGTCCGTTTCTGTACACCTGTATATGCAAAATTTCAGAATGATCGGTTCAGTGGTTTAGGCGTGAAAAGTTAACAAACAAACAAACTCATTTTCGCTTTTATAATATTGGTTAGGATTAGAATTAGGATAGGATTTTCGTGTAAATAAAAGTATAGAATAAGATATTTGACAAGTATTCGTGTAATTCGCACTGTGTAGGTTAGTTAGCTTAGGTTAGTTTGTTATTTTCGGCGTGTTACTCTTTTTATTTCTTTTTATTTAATTCACCCTCACCGCATTTTTTGTGCTTTCGCATTAGTTTATGGCACCCTCAATATGGTTTTGCTATTTCTTTGTATCTGGAATGAAAACGTGGTCTTCTATTCTTGACGTTTCCATTAAAATTTTCGTTAAAGGTGCTATTCCAAGCTGAACCTCATACCGCAACCGCAGACGACAGCGACAAGGCGGCAATACAGCTGCGGTGTGCGGTGGGATTGATTCCGCCCGAGACAACATATCGTAGCGAACGGCAGTGGTAAGGCGGCGGCACCTTTGTTAAATAGCCTCGAATAATTCAGTAAGAGGATGTCAGACGTGTTGAATATTGCCAAATATAGTATCGAATATTGCTATTGGGATTTCTCTCAAGAAATTCTCACGAGGAGCACGAAGTCTAAACAATTTTTTTTATTGTGTATGTAAATTGTTGCAGGGAGCAGACCCGAGAATAAACCCCGATCCAAGGTGTTAACCGACCCGTGCTGATGGATTCGTGGCCAGAGGGAAAGCTGGTCGTGAACGGAGGGTGCCTGTGTTGGTGGTCACAGGGCACAGGATGGATCCACCTTACCTCTGTAAAGGGCTCTGCGGAGGTGGACAGTATTCTCCCTAACAATCGTGGGAACGCATATGGACTTTGATTTTATTAATAATCCGCATGGCGGCGACGCGGTCCGCCACCCGTCACGTCTCGTTTCTCACGAGGGCGAAAAGTGGCCTACGGAAAGCCGTTTTGCTCCATTGAATGTTGGAGGAGGGATGGATGGAAAATTGAATGAAGTATGTCAGATGATGAATGAGAGAAAGATTGATGTTCTGTGCGTGAATGAGACGAAAAGGAAAGGCTGTAACACCACTAGGCATGGACCCTACACGGCGTATTGGTCCGGCGTGCCTAGCAATACCAGAGCCTGTCAGGGAGTTGGTGTTATTCTGTCTGCTAGAATGAATGAGTGTGTAAAAATATTCGAATATGTGAATGCTAGGTTACTATGGATGAGAATGAAAGTAGGGATTACTCGTGTGTTTATGGTAGGGGTCTATGCACCCGTAAACATAGCAACGGGTATGTCTCACAGTGCACGGGAAGAAAGAGAAGATTTTTGGGAGTGTTTAAGAGTTGTCTTGAGGAAATGCAAGGAACACGAGAGGTTGATAATGTTAGAGGATTTTAATGGTTGGGTGGGAGTAAAGCGTGAAGGATACGAAAGGGTTTTAGGCAAGTATGGGGACGAAAGCGTGAATGAGAATGGAAAAAGGTTGCTTGAGCTATGTTTGGAGTGGAATCTCTGTGTGACAAACACTATGTTTGCCCACAAAAGAATCCACCAGTATACAAGAGAAGCAAAGAATGTAAGAAGTAGTATGATTGACTTTGTTGTAGTGGATGAAAGATTGAGAAAGAATGTCCTAGACACTCGGGTATATAGAGGTATTGGTGTCCATACCGACCATTTTTTGATTATGAGCCGGATACGTGGCCTCTTCAAAGGATGGCGACACCGGATACCTACCCGAACAAGTGTCCAAGAACGAATAAAAGTAGAAAATTTGCAAGATGAAGTATTGAAAGACGAGTATAAAAATCAATTGAGGAAAAGATTTGAAAGATTTTGTGACATTGATGATATAGAAGAATTATGGCAGTCGTTTAAGCATGAAGTGGTTGTTGTAGCGTCAGAAGTATGCGGTGTGAGCAAGAAGAGGAAAGTTATAAAATCGAAGAATGCGTGGTGGGATAAAGATGTGCAAGGGGTAGTACGTGAGAAGAAGCAGGCATGGTTGGACTGGCTATCTGTCAGAGCCAATGAAAGAATGCAAGAAGCAACGAATGAGGATGTGAATGAAGCTAGGAATAAGTTTATAAGAATGAATAAGGTAGTGAAAGATGTAATTAAAAGGAAAAAAGAGGAATTGAAAGACGAGTTTGATAGAAGATTATCTGAAGATTTCCGGACCAACGCGAAGGTCTTCTGGAAATCCATTCGCTCGGTTCGAGGTAAAACCGTAACCACAGAGCTGAAATCAATCAGAGATAAGAATGGAATTTTACTGAATGAAGAAAAGAGCGTACTGAAGAGATGGAAGGAATATTTTGAAAGTTTATTTGAAAGAGAGGAATGGCAAGGGCAAAGTTTCGAAATGAATGATAATGATAGTAGTGATGAAAGCCCTATTAGTATGGATGAAATAATGAAAGCATTGAAACGCATGAAATCAGGAAAGGCTGGTGGGTATGATAGGATTACAGTCGAAATGCTGACAGCTGGACAGGGTCTTATAGCAACTCAGTTGTGCCGCCTTTTTAACTTGTGCTGGAATACCGGCCGTGTACCAAGTGATTGGTGCAAGGCCGTCCTAGTACCTTTATACAACGGAAAAGGCTCACAGCAAGAGAGCAAAAGCTATAGAGGCATTAGCTTGCTCAGCGTCGTCGGTAAATTGTACGCAAAAGTGTTAATTGAAAGGATTGTGAAAGTAACCGACAAGAAAATATGGGATGCACAAACGGGATTTCGAAAGGGTATGGGATGTACGGATCAGGTCTTTTCCTTACGGAGCATAGCCGAAAAAGTTTTGGCCAAAGGTCAAAAGGTCTATTGCGCATTCGTGGATCTGGAAAAGGCTTATGATAAAGTGGTGAGGAATGAACTTTGGTCGGCATTGTCCATGTATGGAGTGAATAGCAACCTCACGCGAGCTCTGAAATCTCTTTATGATGATTCCAGAGCTTGTGTTAGGATAAATCGGACCTACACAGAGTGGTTTAGCATCGATAAAGTTGTTAGACAAGGATGTGTAGCGTCACCTTGGCTGTTTAACCTATACATGGACAATTGTTTGAAAGATGTAAAAGATTGTGAATGGGGATTAAGAATGAATGAGTTACTTGTCAAATGTCTTCTTTATGCCGATGACCAAGTAATACTTGCGTCATCGGCGGAAGAGTTGCAGGCGATGGTAACTATTATGCATGGTGCTTTTGAGAGTAAAGGAATGAAAATAAATGTAAGCAAGACGAAAGTAATGGTATTTGAAAAGGAAGAGTGCGTGACGATGTGTAATATTATGATTGATGGAGAAAAAGTGGAGCAAGTGAAAGAGTTTGTATATTTGGGTACTTTGTTTACAAGGGATGGTAAACATGACGGAGATATTGAAAGGAGAACGATTGCTGGCAACAAAGTGAATGGAGCCCTACGCGCTTTTATGAACAGTCGAAATGTATCCGAAAAGGCAAACGTGCCTTCATAGAGGACAACGGCTGTTCATAGAGGACTATTAGTGCCCACACTTATGTATGGAAGTGAAAGTTGGGTATGGCAAAAGAAGCATGAGAGCAGAATAAATGCTGTAGAAATGAGAGCGTTGAGAAGCATATGTGGTGTGACTCTGAAAGATAGAATAAGAAATAGTGTGATTAGAGAGAGATGCGGCATGAAAGTGGATATAGTTACAAGAATAGAAAAGGGTATGTTATGCTGGTTTGGACATGTAGAAAGAATGGACGAGGAAAGACTGACAAAGAAAAATTATAAGGCTAGTGTGAATGGAACAGTCGCTAGAGGAAAACCTAGGCGAACGTTTCTCGACCAGATCGGAGGCGTTCTGGACAAAGGCCAGGTTAAGAGCTCCTTGAACCGACGGGCGTGTATGAGGAATGTGATGAAAGTGAATGAAGCCAGAGAAGTGTGTCAGGATCGTAGCAAATGGAAATCCGTAGTCTCTGCCTACCCCTCTGGGAAACAGGCGTGAATCTATGTATGTAAATTGTTGCCACGTTCAAGAAAGCAATGGCGTAAAACCAAGTGCATGATGGTAGAACCAATGAGGAGGTTAAAATTGGAATTAGACTTGCTCCCTGTTACATGGGACCTAAAATCATATGCTTGTTGTAATATATATATGCTTCTAGTAAAATATAAATGATTGAATACGTTTGCCGAGAGTCAACTAGTGCAGACCGAATTTCAATCTTAACGGAGACTGGCTATATATGCAGAAGATATTATATTGCACAAGTATGTGTGCAAACACAAGCGCACTCTCTGTTCCCTAACCCTCATTATCCGATGGCACGGACAATCCGACACGACCGGCGAGAGATCAGGCGCAGGGCCAACGGCTTTATGTGCTTTCCGAGGCACGAAGGTGTCTAGCACAGCCAACTTCCTAACTCCTGGCTCTTGTTGGCCCGACCTGGGATTCGAACCCGAGACTTCATGCACAGCAGTCGCATTCACTACCGCTGCGCCACGGAGGCAGTTAATGCGTGTAACTAGGTGCACAAGTGTGTAAGTACGTATTTTATGTGAGTGATGTTAGGCGTCATTGTGTAGTCCAGCGAGCTTTGTGCTTCCTCATCATAGATGATGAGGAAGCACAAAGCTCGCTGGAAATGTTAATGCTATCGTTATTTCGACGTATTATATAGATATAATACATCGAAATAACGATAGCATTAACACAGTAAAACAATTTCCAGATTGCAAGAGAGCATACTCAAAGTGATCTTGATACCAGCTGTTCTTTTTATTGTTGTTTATGCTAAAAACGTTACTTGCTGTAATAATTCTTAGGGCGTATTAGATATTTTCCACATTAAAATTGCCCTGTTTTGTTTGATCCATTAACTTTAGATAAAGAGAATAAAATCTGCGACTGGCTTAATAAGTTACAATATGTTGTTTGCTTCTTCATTATTTACGCTTTAGATACTTACATAGTATAATGATGTGATGTGAAGATACATGATCTATTTTCATAAACATGCCTTGTAAATGGAACACATATTGCTTTATTATAGAAGTTCCATGTCAAGGTCATCTAGATGCGACACCGAGCGTAGTATGTTGAGGCTTCATCGTTATTATGTGGATATATCGATTATATCATAACTAGGGGTCATAGTGTGGAGAAAAATAAAATAACACATTTTTAGCCAATTTGGCGTTACATCATTTTATTTCATTGATCTTGCACATTTTTGAAATTATATCCTACTACAATACGTGTATATTGGCAATATTTTATATTATTAAACATTTATAAATAAGTATATTGATATAATATAATGTGTAGCTTACTTTGAAATATTCTGAATATGTAATACACTTACTTCATAAAATTATTACCTATGAGCAATAAATTGTTTTCAGATAAATGTCTATAGTAAAAGTATTTGAAATTTGAAGGTCAGATAATTTAACAAGATATAAAATGCTTTTGAGTAATTTTAATACATCTTATTTAGGTTTGTTGCAAATAAATATTTTTATTTAACCTGGCGTGATCGAAACATTATGAATTCCAATGCATATTTGGAATATAGTGTAAATTTGAGTTACAAAAATATGATTAAATTCATTTTAGACATTTGAAATTGCACGATATATAATTCAAATAGAACGTTTTCACAATTTCTTATTCTATGTTTATCTTACACAAAGTACGATTGCGTACCATGTGGGAATAAAAACGAGATTACAAAGAATCAGTTGGGACAAATTGTGCCGAATGCGTCCCCTTGGGATATAATACGCCTGAATTAAATAGTCTCACAGCTAGGTCGGGTGGGTAGTCGTCGTGTGTTCATCGTGTTGGCCGGGTTGTCGGTTTAATTGGTTAGCGGGTGCCATTGTTTGACTTGCTCCATAGGCGCGGCGAGGGCAGAATTCCAATGCTGTAAGGCGCGGCCTCTCGCGAACATGTATGATCCTAGCACGAACTTGCCGAGCAGCCGATCTGTAACAAAAACATTGAATGCGACTGTATCTACTTACGAGTAGCTTGATTTTAGGAGAGCCTAACAGTAAAATGTAGGTTTGACTTTAACTCAAAAGTCAAAGTCAAAAATAATTTATTAATTTTGGCCACAAAGTAACACTTATGAACGTCAAAGTTTGTGAGTTTGGTGAAGTTATTGAATTTACATTTAGGTTAGTCGCTAGGTTCAGGCTAAGCGCTGAGGCCTATGAGAAGATACCGGAAGTCAACTCTAGGCCACACTTTTAAATTGCCATTCAATTATAGTTTCAGTAGTCTAAAACGCGTACAAGGTGTTGTAGCCATTATACCAATTATTACTGAGTACTAAAATAGGAAAAAAAAATATAGCAAATACTTATTAATATCAGTAGTAAGAATAATATACAAGTATACCATATTTACATCTGGTAGCTGTTCTCATAATGACAAGTAACGTTCATAAAACTCTTATTTGTGTACTATATATTTAGACTTACTGCATACTCGTATACTTTATGACATACTTACATAATATAATGACGAAGTGGGTAAAGGCTCTAAACATTTGCTTTTACAGAAGTCACTTCAGAGTAAATGATACATTACTCGAAGTACCTACCGCTGTGTCTACTAACGTCGAGGGAAATATATGAAACATAAATCATGGACGCCGTGACGTCACTTTATGAAACTAGGGAAAAGTTGTATGATGGTTCACAACTTTCCTCTTTCGGTTAATTATTATACTATTCTATTGTCTCCCATGGGTGTTAGGATCACGAAATAGGTAACCTTTTCTGTTATACGTGTTACGGACGACTAATGTACTAAAGTAATCACAAAGTGAATATTATAAAGAGAGATCCAGTACGTTTAGTACGGGTCATGTTCTAGAAATTCGGTTCAGCTCAACCGTTTTGATAAAAATCACGTATTGAGGATTTCTTAGGCTTAGTAAATAATCTAAGCAGAAAATTAAATTTCACACCTGTCTCTACAATACTCATTTCGCCGTATAAGCCAGTAATCTACTAGGCACTTATCAATCTATTTCTAATCTAGATATATGGCCTCTGTTTTAGTTTTAGCCTTTATATATGTATGTCATATTACGTAATCATTCTAGCGATTTTAGAACTTTTATCTGCAATAAAATATTGAAGATAGGGAAATGTCTTTAATATTTTATTGCAACCGTCATCTATCAAAAGCGATGCCAGAAATGTATAAAATATATTTTCCCTACCTTTACAAATTCACATACATACAGGAACTTACGTCTAAAGTCGTATATAAATATACCAGCAGGGTAAAAGGGTGCTATGCTCTAGTTTCGCCAGGTATGGTTTTAGATTCTACGTAAAAGAAGACCAGCTTAATGCCGTCCGTATGGCTGTGCGGCTAATGATAATTATTTGACAAAAAGAATTCAACTTGCCCGACGTGGGAATTGAACCCGAGACTTTTATTCATAGCAGCATTTACCCCTGCTTCAGAAAGGTACACTCGTATCACAAGTATATAATGATTTACTTGTTTGAACAACCCTGTCTAATACGAATTTGTAACGTTCCTCACTCGCGAAATATTTGACACTTAATGTTGTACTCATATATTATCGCCTTTGATGTGGCTTTCCATACACGTATAGAAATCTCTTACCTGTGGTGTAGATAGAAGGCGTTGTTTGATGAAACACATAGGAATTTCTCACCTTTGGCATAAACAGAGTGTGGTTGCAGCGCCTGTATGGTGACACTCGTGGTGTGAAGCTCGTCAGCTTTGAGCCTGAAGTGGAAGCACTCAGAGACGAAGGCGGAGCCATCGTCTCCCACGTCTACAGCGGCGGTGCGACGGGCGCGCACTCCGCGGCATGCCCGCTCCTGCGTCACGCGAACCACCATCTCTCGCTTGCTTGATGACGGATCCAGCTAAGAACAGACATATTTCTTTAAACTATACAAATAAATAAAATTGAAGTATCTGTTTGTAATGTCAAAATAACATCTTTTTACTTTTTGTCTGTTTGCCTGTTCCGGCTAATCTCTGAAAAGGCTGCACCGATTTTACCGGGAATTTCCTAGGCAGATAGCTGATGTTATAAGAAGTAACTAAGGCTACTTTTATTTTAGAAATATTAGAGATCCGCGCACAAAAAAATATCCACGCGGTCGAAGTCACGGGTAACAGCTAGTTTCTTTATAAAAACTAATAAGTAGCAGAACCGGTGGCGTAGTGATTAAAGTGGTTGACTTGCCATTGGCGCGTCGAGTGTTGTGAGTTAGATCTCCACACGAGACAAAATTACTGTAGTTGACAAATTTTTGTTCCAAATGTAGGTGTTCTTTGAATGTTTGTAAGGTTACCAGCAACACTAGAATGATTAGTATGAGAGTTGTGTGAAAAAATTAATTATGAACTTCGGTCAATCTTAACGTAGACAGGCTATCTACGCGGACGATAATTTTCTTTATTAAGATTTATCTCCCTGAGTGAACTTCTGTCATGGCCGCCAGTCTACCGTAAACATAAGTGCAGTCGCTATTCTTTTTTTTCATAGTGCGATGAAATTAATGGCTTTAAGTGCTATGTCTGGGCTGCCATCTGTTACTGAGCATTTTAAGTCAGAAAATTTTCCTACGCTTTTATTGACCTGTTTTGGTATTCAACTCGAGGTCTTATGATTTGCAACTATATACACTACACCAAGGAGATAGTCAAAGAAAGAAAAGACTAGATAATTATTTTTATGTATTATCTATCTAAGCTAACATTATAAAGTTAAAGAGTTTGTTAAACAAAATGATTTCAAATCATTTTGCAATACATAGCCTGTTTATTGGAAAAGGTTTTATGGTATTATAACTAATGGCTATGACCCCCAGGAGTGAAGCTATATCCAAACCAAAATACCACTTAACGCGGTTGAAACTGCAGGCCACAGCTAAACAAGACAAGTATAATACTTTAATTTAAAATGATTATAAACACGTTTTAAGCTAAATCACGACATTTGTCTAAGTAAAATTTCATTGTTTATAAAGTCGGTAAAGTTTAATTCTAGGTACAAGTAAAACTAGAATAAGTCGTAGTCAAAATCGATGTAGCTACTGAATAAATAAATTTTTTGAGTCCTGGTGTTCGGAGTAGACAGCAATGTTACTTTGCTATTCTTTAAGTTATAGTTCTCTTAGTTACAAAGTTACGTAATGTCTATAAGTATGAATTCGAAGAGTTCTGTAAAGGGTAATTTTAAATCACATATAAATCTAGTTCCAAATATCTCAATGGAGTTAGTTACTAAAACACATTAAAACTTTAAAACGAACGTTCTCGAATAGTTTCACAAAGATTGAATCGCACCGCTAAATTATAAGCTATGCGATTGACTTTCTAAATACTTAAGGTAAATTACCTCTAAGTTATTTTAAATGGCAAATAGTTCGAAACTATTTGCCATTTACTTGACTTGAAATGTCTCGAGGAAACAACAAGAATATCGACAGCGATTTACATAAACATAATAGTGAATTGTTTAAATCAAATACATTTATTAATTTAGATCATAAAGTTTAACACAGCAGATTTCTGTATACTATGTATATAATTATAAACGACAAATTATAAATATAAATCTTACGTTGCTGGGGATATTACCAACCTTAAAACAACGGACATAAAGAACACACAGTTTCAGAACAGCTATTTCTAGATAATGACAATGATCATCATACAGGAAATATTATTACTATGCTTGATTGAGTATAGTATTAAAAGAAAATGATTTATGGTTATGAAGGGAATAGAACTCAGGGCAGGACATTGGTTGACGATCGTTTACTCCATCTCCATTTGTGTAGTTAACTATTTTTTTTTCGTTTAATATCAGCCCTGTATGTATTAAACTGTCCCACTGCTGGGCACGGGCCTCTTCTCTGTGTGAGAAGGGTTAGGCCATAGTCCACCACGCTGACCCAGTGCGGGTTGGTAGACTTCACATATCTTCGAGAACATTATGAAGAACTCTTAGAAATGCAAGGTTTCCTCACGATGTTTTCCTTCACCGTTAAAGCAAGCGATAATTAATATAATAATATAATATAATATAACTATTTAATACGCACTTAACTTCGAAAAGTCAGAGATGCGCACTTTGGGATCGAATTCGAGACCTTTGCGTGGCAGTCCAATGGTTTCCCACTAGGCTATAGCTGCTATAATATTTGCAAAATTTTTCCCTTTACCTGAATAATATTATTGTTCAGTAAGACCGCAATTAAAAAAATAAACCTATATCCTATGATATTTTACATTGTATAACCTACATATAAATGAGGCTATCTAAATATAAATAGAATACGACTATTGCATACGTTGTGCGTGAACTGTTCCATTCAAATTCAAATGTATATTTCCGTTCAGGGACCAGTATATCTCCATTCAACAACGGGCGCTGTATTAAAAATTTAAATAGTTTTATTCTACTTTCATCTGGCTTTCAATTTTATACGTGAAAGTGGTTTTTTTACTGTTAATACTGTACCTTGAGAGCTCGTGCTTCTATGACCGTCACTGTAAGTCTGTGAAGGTTTTCATTGTATAGTAACGAGACGAGTATTTCGCCGAGATCAGATGTTGGGTCTTGAAGATCCTGAAAAAAATCTTTATATTAAAAAGTGAATAGAAAAAGCTTAGATTTAAATAAATACATGACCAAATGCGAATGGCATTCGCGTCTTTATGTGATACTATTGGTACTTATAACATGTGACGTGTATAAAAAAGTTGTTCAGTAAAATCAAACACATAATTTTTGCTAAGTTAGCATGCTGTATTTTTCTATTTAGGTAAAAGATTTTCCTTTAGATTTTTGTCCAAATTTCTCTAACGTTTTCGCTCAAGTGACCCTAAATTTATTCCAGAGAAGTCATTAAAATAAAATTTCAGCTTTATTTCTTACTGGCTGTCGACAGACGGGAAATGTGCGTGACTAAGACAAGAATGTCTTAGTTATAAACCTAATTTTGTTTTAATGTTTGTTAAAGTTATCAATGTTTTCACAAACACAGGTAGAATGATGAGAGATTATTTAACGATAAAGGGTGTAGTTCCAAATTATTCTATGATAGTCCTAAGTAAGAACCAGCTGACGTAGTTTCTTATCGGCGTAATGTTCCAGACTCCATATTAAGTATAAAATACGTTGTTTTTGGACAGCGTTGGATTGTCCAACGCAAACGTTGCCATATATTTGACCTTTCTCTTTGCACGTCAACACAGTCTTTAAATATTAAATGCACATGTGGAGAACCAGAACAAGTTGGCTTTCCAGATGAATATTTAAATATAATATGTTGTTATATAATCCTATTTCTACTTTTCTGTTTGCACACTGAGACTCTCAAGCAAATACTAAGCATTGTTACTGTTAAATATGCGCTAGCTTACACAGCACTAATGAGATACGTAGTGCCTTTATAAACATTAGTTACGTAGGTTTTAAAGTTAAATTTTTAGTGAAAATCTGCTGTACTAAAGGGTGAACATTCCAGCAATATTATTATTGACAAAATATCGGCGTCATACACCGATAGAATACATAATTTAAACAAACAGCACGTGTACTTGATGTTGTTGTTTACAATAGTGAGATAATAAATTAATTGCTGAGAGTAACAAAAATATTAGAACTATAAAATGGTTAGACTATTAATAGTTAAATTACTGAGAATATGACATATAAACCTTTTATAGCAAATAACGTCAAACTATGTTGTAGGGGATTAGTGATTGAAGTTGGTTTAATACAATGTATTTAGACAATATAATGAGTAATCGCAAAGAGTAGGATTATTTGACTGTACTTTCTCTATACAATAAACAATTGATGGATGTAATTTTTAAATGTAAACAAGTTATAATTCATACCTTTTCAATGTCGAGTTTGTAGAGCTGCGGTTCTTCATCAGGGGCGACGCCTTCCAGTTCAGTCAGTGGTAGAATGATATGTCCGATCAGTTGCTTGCCTTTACCAACCCTGCCGGTATCCAGTACTGACAACTTGAGGGTCAGACTCTCGAGCTTGCCCGGCGGAATCTGTCACGAATTAATATAATTTATAAACACTCTGAAGCTTGAATTTTCACGAATAGGAAGGTCAAGCTATGTCTACGTATTTAGGTCACGTCTAACGTCTATTGCGCACTTTTCTAAACTCCGTGCTACTATTGAGAAATTCTTGACAGAGTAACCCAAAAACTTTATCTGATCCTGAAGATCGAGAGATCATGACAAGTGTATGAACACATCAGTCGTTTACATTGACGCTGCTTTAAAAAGAATTTGGGGCAGTCTTTGGGGACTGCCGATAGAAGTGAAAAGTTTAATCCTTGATCATAAACACTTCTGTATAAACCAAAAATAATTCAAAAATGGAGTGTTCGGTGACGATGACGTGAGTTCCATGATTTTTGTTCACCCAAGAAGTTTTCACTTCAATATATAACTAGAATTCGCTCATAATCTCAATTATACCTTCGTTCTTAATCCGAATATGTGAGTAAAAGATGTTTGTAAATTTAATTTAATCACGATTTCACCTAAAGTTGCCTTTTTGAGTTTGTGTATGTCCATAGAATGTATCAAAATGCTTTAGATAAGGTATTTCAAGATTGAAAATTAACCTTTGATTATATTATATTGTATACCTTTATTTATTTATGGCGCATGTGTTTAAGTCTTTACCACACAGCAAAACTAATATTATTATATAAGATATACTTTCGCATAAATTTAATTGACATTATAGGAACTTAAGGACTGCCAATCCTTATACCTATATATACCAAGCCGCTAATTGGTACTACGTGATAGCAAAACAAAACAAGTATGGAGAAAGCTAAATTTCTTTCATTTACCGGTCAGAAATCCTAAACAACAAGCTACACTATGATTCGAATAATCTAATAGAAAACGTGAAAACAATTTATCCTGTCCGGATATTCAGGATTGTCAGTACTACGGAAACTCATATGAACGGCATACATTTCAGGAATTTGAACGCTCAGTGCTTAATGAGGAAAGTTCCGATATAGATTCATGTGAATGCCGAAGGGAATTTTCTTGTATTGGTTCAGACAAGAGATTTGTAACGGTTCGATAAAAACTATGAACAAGTGGCGGCTGACAGATTGGCCTCGGCGAGCGACAAGTCCCCTGTGACATGACGCGTTGCGATGTGTTGTGGACAGTTGACTATTCGCTACATATATCCTGTCTGTCTAGATAAATGTCAGAATGTCATGACTGGTGTGAAAATGAGTTAGTACACTACACAGTATTTGTTATACACTACAGTTAGCAAAGGTATAAATTTTGGAGTGAAACAGTTTTTTAATTCGTGGTTATAGTAACATGGTTATAGATATTCCGTTGCACATAACCTTACTGACGCCTGTATTACTAAGCCGAGATTAGGCAGGTATATCACACTTACTTTTTGCTAGCTACGTTTAGGCCCTACATTTATAAAGTTAAGGCCTCCGTATAAACACACTGCTTGATCTGCGAATTGAATTTGAGACCTCAAAACTCGCTATTAGATCGGAATACCCGAAACTAAATATCGGCAAGGCAGTGTAATTAACAGCAAAGTATTTTTTTTTTATAAACCTTTTTCATAACCTTGTATGTCTAGTATTTGGAAGTAAGTACCAATCTATATAAGTATTTTCTCTTAATATTTGACTTCTAGGCGGCTTATCAAAATGAAACATGTACCAAAATAAATGCACCTGTAAAAACGACTTCAATTTCGTGCAGCAGTTATTGCATGATGCACTTCTCACTTTATTTTTCTTAAATTTCTCCTATTTACCTACCTAACAGTTATAATTTTACTGTATATGTAAATATGATTGCATGCCAGATGAGCACATAAATACAAATTCAACAAAATGTTAATTAGTAATTTATATAAAACATAATTTAATCTATAGGTATACCTACACACCTGTCATTGATTGTAAACACTATTATTAGAAGAACTGCGAGTCATTACAGAAAAAAGATCGATACGAGTACGTTGACATGGAGTAGGTGCTCTAGTTGAATATAATTACTTATTCAAAATTTAAATAGAGCTTACTAATTGTACTCGACATATCCGTATTGGACTTTGTTAATTAGGACTTAGCTTTAAAATGTAGGAGTGTTAAAATACCTGTCGGCGAGCACCACTAAGTTTATTTAGTATCTACGTGCGAGATAAATATATATACACAATAGTATCATTCCTATGATTATATAGTATATATACTATAAATATAGATGTATTCCACCCACATTTTTCAGCTATAGTTTTATTTTCACATAATAGGGGGAATACCAATTGCCGTCAACTACTTTTTCAGATGATGTGTTGCTACTAAGGATTTCTTGAGAGAAAAGCCTTATAACATTAGGCTTATCGAAACCGAGACCTCATAAACAGCAGTTGTATACACTATCGCTGTGCCTCTGAGAGAGTGATGTGATTCATCAAATTAAGTTACTAGGCAGAAATGTAAATAAAGACTTGAAGCAACCCTCTTCCTTTCTCTGAATTTTCTTTCTAATTTTTTATTTTTTATTATGAACTTATCAATGTCAAAGATAGGATCAACGTTGGCATTACCGAATTCCTTTCTTTTGTCATCATTTTAGCATCTGAGGAGACTTACGCAAATTGCAATTCTGTTTTAGGAACAATACATGCTAATATTATAAATGTTATTTTTTTTGTATATTTGTTATGTTTCCACAGCTATAATACTCTACCGATTTAAAAAAAGTTGGTATAGAGATTGCTTGCCTTGATTGATTGAACGTTGGGGTAGGATATGAGCTTCTTTGAAACCGCTCGTAAAGGCGTGGATATTTTATACTGTACACTTATAATAATAATATCAGACCTGTTTATGACCTGCTACTAGTATTGCTTGCTTATTCTATTACTAGTATTCATGTTAACCGTCCAGTTAAGTTTAAATTTGTGTTAGGAGTTGGATACGTGTTAGTACTACGAGTGGGATTCAAACTAGGACTTTATGATTGCAAGTCCAACGCTTAATCCATTGGGCAACCGCAGCAAATATGTAATAGCATTTTAATAAAATTCGCATCAATATTGCTAGTTAATTGCTACTCTGAATATTGGCTCGAGCGCTAGCCCAAATTTCCATTAACTAATTAAATCAAAGTCAGATGCGTCGATAGCCGATATATTTCAGGACTCGAATATTGCCTCGTTGTCTGTATTAAATCGGGCCATCGTAATAACAACCCAATCAATGAAAACATGCTCAGTTCACTGAAGATTAATGAACATCAATAGAAGGCAAATAGTTTGTGGCTGAGTATTTATTGACTGAAATTTGGTTTAATTTATGTTTCTGGCTGTATTTATGTTTGTATTAGGCAACAAATGTTATATTGATAACATCAAATGATGGTGACAATTTTCAAGCAATGTAATCTTTATCACATTAGGCGTTATTCTTTCAAAGAATCGTGCTTCATAAAGTGTAGGCTCTAAGGTTATTAGAATTGTCTCATTAGTATGTACAAGTATACAATTGATGCTGATAAATTATGTATAACGAATTATATTTCCTGAGCAAAATTTAGTTTTCTTTCCAATCAGCGCATTGGAAGCAAACATGCATACCACTTGCCTGTAAGCGATTGTGGTTACTTGCAATACAAGGCTGCGTCGCTACGGTGACTGCGTAGGTTACAAATACTGTTGGTTTATTATTGACAGCGTAGCTCGTGTTTTAGGAGTTTAGAAAACTTATTTACCTTAGGCACACAACACGAAGTTGTTTGGCAGTGATCTTATCCATTGTGCCGAGGTACTGTGGTTAGAACGAGATCCAAGGCATAGTGCCATGCTCTACTACTTTTGCATGATTTTGTTAAGAGGCAGCATAGTGAGATTCGGATATTGCATGTACAACAAATTTGCAACAGTAGCACTACTGCCACTCTACTAATACACCACTGACCTGTATTAATGGATAGATCAGTTTCATCTACTTGTTTGTGCCAATTCTACATCACATCACGTCACGTTTGTTATCACTTGGAACGATGCAGCTAACAATATACAACTTTAACTTCTAGCATTGCGGATGTCTAGCATAACTTCTTACTTCACACACTTATATAGTGCAAAGTTATATTAAATCAAATGGCGTAGAACGCGGTGTATTTTTTGAGTTTGTTAAAATCATATTTACAATTTATATTTAACTCATTAACCATTGTTGGATCCTCAGTACTTTTATCATTATGTGCTGAAGGTCAAGCTGACAGTTAGAAAAGATAACCCGTATGTCAAGTATAATTCGTTTGTCTTATAGGACAAACATTAAAGTAGTAGACAACGTGAACATCCAGATTCAATAAAATTACTTGTGGCTCACACTTTTTGGGCCCTGTGAGGAGTCAAATCAAATATCCAAGCATTGGGAAATGTTAAGGTAAACATAAACCACTTCACCATTAGTTTGGTGTAAAGAATAATGGCGAATAAAGACGCTAAGTGAAGAAATGACCTGGTTACAGACGAAGGCACATTGGGCGCTAGGGCAATCTTTCAGCAATGCATACATATATGCAGTACTGGACTTCGTACGAATATATGTAATAAGTAGCACTTTTACATATTATTATATACACTTAACCAGCGTAAACACACAGCTAATATTTGGTAAACGTAACGTAACGAAAACAGTGAGCCAAGTTGGGCGTGCTTTAAAATTCGAATAAATTTCTGATGGAATAAAAAGTGCGAGAGCGAGCATTTGAAAAGAAAGCAAATATAAACAACCTGTATAAGCGTAGTAATATTAGTCCTAACATTGTGTAATGACATTAAGTTCTGATTACAGCGTGAAAGAAAAATATTTTGGTAAAGAATATAAAATAATATTTTTGGTGTCTGTTTCAAGTCGATGTACAATTTAATATTTTATGTTATAAAACTTGTTTGTTTAGGTAGATAATGAATCTGAGTGGAACTGTTTGTACAGTTTTCGCTCGTTTCATCAACATTCTTGAGGTAATTCATGTCTGGTATTCTACCTGAAAACATATACGGTATGAGCAAAATTGTAACTCCGTAATTTCACATGGGTATAATACATTTTTGTGAAATACCTTGAAATTTATGTGATTGCGATTTGGACTTATCTCATTCATGGGGTAAATTACAATGACATGACCCTTAAGGTAAATATGACGACACTTTTATGTAACACATTGGATAATACAACAACAATATCAACAATGCAATATCAGCGTTGTATTTAAATTATCCCACTGTTGGGCACGGGCGTCTTTTCAGTGTGAGAAGATTTAGGCTATAGTCAACCATACCTACATACACACATGGCCCAGTGCAGGTTGGCAGACATCACACATCTTTAAAACATTATAGAGAACTA
This sequence comes from Catocala sponsa, assembly GCA_963564715.1. Classification (NCBI taxonomy): domain Eukaryota; kingdom Metazoa; phylum Arthropoda; class Insecta; order Lepidoptera; family Erebidae; genus Catocala; species Catocala sponsa. Next base: position 13,492,135 of record OY751341.1, on the reverse strand, counting down.
TCAGACATGCAGTTTTTCACACGATGTTTTCCTTCACCGTTAAAGCGAGCAATAAGTCACTATTTAATAAGTCACTATTTACTTCAAAAAGTCAGTGGTTAGAGACTTTAGGCTTCGAAACCTCTGTCTAGCTGTTTAACGGGTTCACTAGGCTATCGCATTTTATAATAATTTCTGTAAATATAATATTTACTCACTTGATAAACGAACGTTTCATCGATGAACGGGTTGCAAGTTTTCTTCTTCTGTTTGGTCTGAAGCACCCTCCTTTCATCTGGCATCAATTGAATCCTGAGAAGTTTAATTTTGATTAGAACCATTGTTCTAAAATAAACAAGACAGGTTGAAGAGGTTGTTGACGTTTGGATTGTTTACATATTAGTTTTGAAATAGGATGTAAGCAAATTGAATTGAAAAAGTAGATTGTACTTACACGAAAAAATATTTTTATTAAGGCAAGTTTGCAAGAATATTATTATGACACAATTTTCCGTCTATACATGAGTGTATTACGTAAAATTCCTTACGTTTGTACAGCTAAAATAACATGTGAATTATTTTCTTTCTATAATAACTTGCTGGCTGTCAATGTCACATCTAAAGAATATATTGACTGGTAAAAGACCGAGTGTCGTATCCATTTTCTAGAATATATTGACTTAGGTATACATTCAGTTCTAGCAATTTACGAGCGCGCGTGAAAATTTTATAGTTTATGAATTGCACGAGTCCACATCAACATTCTTGTGTTCAGGGCTGCCAGATCGTATAATTAGTTATAAAATATGTATGGTTATTTTATTTATAGTAGTATGCTTTATATGATTGAATAATGAGTTGAAAATATATAAACAGTACGAGAAGCAAAGTATCGCTTTTATATTGTATTCCCTCTATATTTTTTCTAATTTAACATTTACTTCTAGGTAAAGATAATTGTATATGTTACAGACTATTTCTCAAATCTCAACTATTGTATACAGGTGATACAGTGATGGCAGTACGTATGGGATAAGTACATCTTAACTGTCTTATTGATTTATGTTATAAGTCTTAATTTTGTTGCTGGGAATCACTCATTGAAATAAAATAAGTTGGGTCTTTTGGCAGTCCTGTAAGTGACTTTAACATTATTATATATACATAGTCAATAGTAGTAGTCTAGAGGAAGTACACCCATAAACCCATAATTTAGATCTCACGCTATCGGGGATTTGCGTGATACCTTCTCCCGGGCACAGTCTCAGACTAAGTGCTCTTACTAAGTAACACATTTTTGTTTACAGTAAAGACATTTTTTGTTAGAAAAGCCCAATAACACTTTTTAACATGGAAATCGAACTTTAAAGAGGTCTCACAGCAGAAAACAATCTTATTAGATTTTAAGTGAATCTTCAGTAAATGTAATCGTTGACCTGTTCATCGATTCCCGCACAAGTCAAACATTTGTGTGCATGAACATGAATGTTTGTCTTGGTCTGGGTGTTTCTATGTATAATACGTATGTATTTACAAAAAAAAAGTATATATGTATGTTTATCCATTGTCTAGTACCCATAGTACAAGCTCTGCTTAGTTTGGGCTAGATGGTGTTGTGTGTATGTGATAGAATATTATATTATATTATTATTATATTATTATTATTCACCCCTGGAGATTAGGGCTTAAGTTACTTGGCCTTTTTCCTGTCATTATATTAAATCATTTTAGCTATGTATGACCAAAACTTTAATTTTTAAATACGTCTCCCGCACTAGGGGTAAATCCTGTGTTAATGGGTATAGGGTACTTTACAAACTGGGTATAGGGTACTTTTTTCTTACAACGGACACAAGGAACACTTGGAACAACTATTTGTGGATCACAAAATTGTTTATCCGCTCAAGTGGGGATCGAACCCATAACACTTGGCGTGGCAATGGCGTGACGACCACTTAAACCATGACGCCGTCCGTGCAGACGACTACATTAAATAACTTTTTATATCTACTTACTATATTCGATGAAATATACGAATTCAAATTGACGTCGAGTGACATTTAGAAAGAGAATATATAATTTTTAATCGTTAAAAATGAATGAAATCGATTCCGGTATTGACAAAATCACACCTCAGCGAATTCGAATCAGTTGCTCTTCGATACGTGCTGTAAATACACTTTTACTTCTATTTAAAGTTCAGCATTGACGTTCAATTAATTATTCAGTTCTCTCTTTTATTTCATTGTCACTACAGACGTCGCTATTTAGAAAACTAAGAATAACATTTAATTTATTTAGTTAACTATTGTTTTAATTTATTTTGAATTTATAAACAGATATTATTATATACCTGACTAATCAGAATTTGTAGCAGGCTGGTTTTTTATTTTAAATTTCGCATGACCTTGGGTACTTATTCGTTTGGACACTAATCCGAGAAAGTAGAACATCAACGCTGAACCTTTCAAAACTATAATTATGTAATACTCTATTATATCAATGTGTATTTATGTCTGGGACAGTGCTTAAAAACCCGTCACGAGGGTGTAAACATTAATTACATTAGTGTGCTATAGCCACTTACTTGATGTACGGGTCACACGCGTTGGCCAGCGCCGGGGTGCGGGAAGGCAGATGTTTTGCTTTTATAATATGCACCTGTAGCCTTTCAGTCCCCGCCTCGTACTTCAGAGTGAACCATACTCGACCCTAGGGAAATTAAAATAGAAGGTCAATTAAGGCAACGCGTCATATCGATGACGCTCTACGATTTACGTGGCATTCATTTTCGAGTTCAATGGCGATTGCATTTTACGAGCTCCGTTTACACTTCATGTAAATTGAAATTGAATTCGTATACGATTCGGGATTGGCTTTATTTTGTTGGCTATTAAAACGTATTTCATAAAACAAAAATTAAATTTGTTTCATAGACACGAATACGAATTCACTTTCTTCTTTTAATTTGGACTTATATTACGGTGCCAACAGACTTTACTAATTGAATTAAACTTTACCAAGGACGAGAACTGTATATGAAGTACTTTTCTACGCACAAAATGAGCAGTTTATTCGAGTGGCGAATGAGAAAAGTTCTCCAACGGTCTTGCCCGTGTGTGACGTGCACAATTGACACTTGCCTCTACACGCTATCAAATACGGTTCATCGTAAAAGCGTAGCACTTTATCGCAAAATTAAAACGGATGGGCGTCTACTTATCCGCTTACAATGAAATTCGTTTTCAAGTATATTTGGAGCATTTGGAAAAGTTGAAGTGGGTTTACACGTTCGATAGGTACGTAGATGACACAAGGATAAGGATTATAGAGTACGAACGTGAAGGGGCAAACCAATACTAAGGCAGCATTAAAGATGAAAGGTTTTAATCCTAAACATGCCTGAGCTATGTTCTATTTTCAAATATTTTTCGAATAGCACGATTGTTGTAACCTCATTTTATTTTAAAGAGAATATTACAGAAATGTTTGTGCATTTAAAGATTTGTGAACATTTTGCTTACACATCTTATCTCTAATTCATTTTATTATATTTGAAGCGCATTTCAGATACGCTTTAGTCTGAAATATGATTGTACAAAATGTCAATCTTCGCTGTAATAACAAGATAATCGTTTCCTTTGATGAGGACCTTATTCTTATACAAAATAAATCAAGCTCGGGTTATTATGAACAGAAATGTTGTCTTATTTAAAGTGAGTAAAACTTTATAGCGCGAAGCCATAAATTTTAATGTTGTTCGTATAAGAATGGAGCGTGAAAACAGTAAAAGTTGAACGCAAAGTACATAAATATTCATAAAGAACAATAAATTCGCCCACGGGTCCGGCTAGCCTGTTGACGGAATACATATTTCAATCACTTACGTTACGATATTCTGTTTGTGAAGGGAATGTATTAGTTGAAGTTAAATCGTAAATGAGATTTTATTGACTTGATTTAGTTATTTCATTTATTTTCTTTTCTGTTTTTGTTTAGTTATAAAATTATATCATAATATATATTAGACTAGTCTTACATTATTCAATGTCACGTGTCTTAATGTCGCAATTATCTACGACCAAATCATAATTATTTTGTGACATGGTCAATTTTATACACTTACTTTGTAATATTATGAAAGCAAGTGACATATAAGTGTCGGTTAGCGCAGTTCAGGGAACATATGCACGGCCTACTCGTGCGTCGTATTATGATTTAAAACATATAACAGATATCATATTTTTGAAGGGAAAACTTCTTTAGCGGCGTTGTGCACTTTTTTGTGATCGGTAAAAAATTTTAAACTTGCGTCAGGACACGTGACCTGATCGAAAATTCGTAAGACAAAGGGAGAGTTGTCAAACTCGCGTCAGGAGATGTGACCTTATCGAAAATTCGTAAGGGAGAATTGGCATGATAGCGCAATAAATGAATATTGTATTTTACCACATAAATGATAGTACTTTTATACTGATAATTAAAGCAATTCGTGCAAAATTGTTCCCTAACCATTCCAAAATATCAAAAATGCACAACGTTAATACCGAAGTGCAACCGTTGATTTTTTTAAAGCGTTTGCGTTGAAAGGTGCGAAATGATCTAATGAGTACTAAAGTATTATCAATTGATTACAGTAATAAGATCAAAGCGAGGCTGATGGCATATTTACAATTGTCCAATCTTTCCACTCTGTTTGAATTAACAGAAACTTACACTTATGTACCAGAAATGTGTGTCAGGATCGTAGCAAATGGAAATCCATAGTCTCTGCTTACGCCTCTGGGAAACAGGAGTGAATCTATGTATGTATGTAGTAATAAAATCCTATCTGCAAGGTAATGCAATTATAACATCATACACCGCTGAAGACTACCACTGAATACAAACTACCTTTAAAAATAAATTAGACAAAGTATCAAATTCACAAAAACAATACTTATTATATTCATCCAGTTTAGTATGGTAATTAAGTTTACAAAAGTACGTGATTGTTCACTGTAATTCTATGCGAATATTTACAATTCGAGCGGCCCGTAATATGATTTAGCGGGAACCTAATCAACATTTCCACAAAGTTCTCGATGAGGCTTTGTGGGCGTATGTACAACTATTTATGAAACACTTCGTCACATTTTACGATGCACCTTCGCAGCAGGGGCGATTAAATATGAAAGAATATTCGGGAGCGCGTTGTTAGGCTGTAATATATTACTGTAATAGTAAGTTATGGGCTTCTAAATAATAAATAAGCTTTAGGTTCTTTAATGTACTGGATATTTAGTCTGCATGAAAGGAGCCTCCCCGCAGCGCACCTCGAAAGCAGCTAGTCACGGTAACGCAGTGGCTAGGCTGACTAATCTTTTCAACACAATGGTTCAACTCAATGGATCCCCTCAGATCTGCAAAAAAGAGTCATCTCTCCTAAAGCCAGCTCTGAAAGTCAACACCATCAACATTGAAGGCTTCTCGGAGAACAGGTCAATCCTCCTCTCAGAGCTTGGCGATATCTTCTACTGGATGCGACATACTTTGTGTCCAAGAAACTCACCACGGCCACGGACACCAAAGGCCGCAAATACCTGGCTGGATTCTTACAGCCGAAATACCGCATGAGAATTATGGCAATGCCATTTTCACTAGATCTAATATCAAGGTAACATCAGTCTCATGCAAATCACTAAACGCTATTGAAATCATTACAATAGACATCGGAACCTGTTCTGTCACATCTGTATACAAATCTCCAAACCAGCCATTTGAGTTCAGTGAGACTACCAACTTTAAAAACCGAACAACAAAAATAGTCGTTGGAGATTTTAATAGCCATCATCTAGTTTGGGGTTACAAAGAAACCAATCGTGACGGAATCGCAGTCAAAGAATGGGCGGAGTTATTGGATCTTACACTACATTATGACTCTAAGCTACCAACATCATTTTACAGTTGGCAATGGAAAAGGGGCTACAACCCTGACCTCATATTTACTAGCTCGAATATTGCGCCCTGAAGTAGTAAGTCAGTATGTTCCACAATACCCAATACGCAGCATATACCAATTGCCAGCCAAATACAGGCTGCAATAACATCACTGCAAGTCCCCTTTAAACGCCGATTCACCCTGGCCAAGGCAAACTGGGAGCGTTTCGCAGAGTGTGTGGATTCAATGCTGCATAATATAGAGCCTGCGCCTGAAAACTATGAAAAGTTCATAGATATAATAAGAACTGCCTCAAACATAATATTCCGTGGGGCTATCATAGTTCATATATTCCAGTAAGGACTCTATGGAGCTTTTTCTTAAGTACGAGCAACAGTTTGCACACGACCCTTTCTCGGAAGAAACACTTTTAATGGGCAACGAGCTGATGTTTGCGGTTAGTCGAAATCGTAGAGTAAAATGGATGACCACAGTATCCAATGTGAATATGACGCACAACAGCAAAAGAGCGTGGGCTACCATACGTAAGCTGACAGGAAATCCATCTCCCCCCACAAACAAAGGGCAAGTCACACGAATCAAGTTGCTCACCAACTTTTGCTCAACAGCAAACCACACAAACGGCTGCCTAATATCCGAAACGCTGATGTGGTTTAGGTTTTCTACAGGATTAGGTAAATCCTGTAGGAAACCTAAACCACATCAGCAAGTCTTTTACTCTGACAGACATCATCTATGGCATAAAGGAGCTCAGAAATGGGAAAGCGACAGGTGTAGACAATCTGATGGTACAGCAAATTAAACACCTTGGACCACTAGCGATCTCATGGATTTTAAAATGTTTCAATAACTGTCTCGAAACACAGAAAATCTCTAAAATGTGGAGAAGAGCCAAAGTGGTAGCACTTCTAAAACCTGGTAAGTCCATGGATGACCATAAGAGCTACAGACCCATTTCACTTCTCTGTCACCTATACAAATTGTTTGAGAGAGTTCTCCTTAACCGCCTCACACCGCACATAGAACCAGAACTCATCCCTGAACAAGGTTTTAGGCCAGGAAAATCATGTTGCGGACAAATCCTTAAGCTTACGCAACATATCGGGGACGGTTTTGAGCAAAACAAGATCACGGGCATGGCGCTTGTTGACCTTTCAGCCGCCTATGATACTGTAAACATTCGAACACTGCTCCGAATAGTTGAAAACCTTACATAGTGATAGTGGGTTCGTAGGAATTCTGGGTGAACTTCTTCGTAACCGCCGTCTTCAAGTCCACCTTCTCACGGATAAAAGTAAATGGCGCTGTGTAAAAAATTGGCTTCCCCATGGCGGCCTGCTTGCACCATCTCTTTTTAACATCTATACAAATTACCAACCTTCCAGCCCATTTCCAACAAGGTTTCTCCATGCGGACGATCTGGCGCTCACTACCCAAACATCTACCTTTTAAGAAACAGAGAAAAACCTGTCTGTATCACTCAACACTCTTGGGACTTATTACGATAAGAATTGTCTTCAGCCTAATCCATCTAAGACCCAAACGTGCGTCTTCCATCTCCGAAACTAACAGGCGAATCGGACCCTGAATATTAATCGGCAGAGTGTAAACATCGAACACTGCCACTTCCCTAAATATCTAGGCGTAACGCTGGATCGGTCACTTACTTTCAAGGCTCACTGCAAAGATACTAAAATGAAGGTTGGAGGACGGAACAACTTACTCCACTGCCTAACATCGACAACATTCTGAGCAGCGCTAGATGTTCTTCGGAAAATAGGACTGGCTTTGTATTGTTGTGCTGGAGAATACGCAAGTCCAGTGTGGCATCGATCCGCAAACGCTAATCTTGTCGATGTTGCGTTAAATGATACTTGTCTCATAATCACTGGTTGCCTCCAATCCACTCCATTAAACATGCTGTACCCTTTAGCGGCAATATCATATCCTGGAGTTCGAAGAGAGGTGGCGTGTTCCATGGAGAAGTACAAGCAGGAGTCTGACAATCGACATCCCTTATGCGGTTACAAAATGTCTACAGTCCGCCTCAAGAGCCGCAAACGCTTTCTGCGCAAAATAGAGGCTAGTAACGAGAATCCCGCTACCACCAGATGTAAACTGTGGACTGGAAAGTATCTACCACCGACTTTCTAAGTCCACAGGAAGAACCCCCACCGGGACACGACATACCGTGGCCAGTATGGAAGTCACTATATCGCCTTCGCACTCAGGTTGGTCGCTGTAGGCAAAATATGTGCAAATGGGGATTCAGGGATGCCAGCCTTACTGCATACGACTGCGGTGATCCAGTCCAGTCGATGTCACACCTACTAGTGTGCCCTTTGTGCCCAAGGAAGCCTTAACGCGGCGGTCCACCCGCTATTGAGATGGCCACCTTTTATTCAAAGCAGATTTGATATTTTTGAGTTGACTGTTGACACGACAAGAAGAAGAAGTCTGCTGAAATATATGTAGACGAGTTTAGTGTCCAATATTTTATTTACTTATTGAATAGTTTTATCAAGCAGTAAGTATTATCTGCTTAGAAGATTACGCTATTAACATAAATAGAGACAAAAATTATATTTGGAATAACATTAATTATTTATATCTAATCAAATATTTAATTCTATAAACGAATCGAGCGCAAACGTACTAAATAATCCACACATTTTGTGCCGACATAACAACCAATCTAAAATTTTTCCTAAAGATGATTTCACGTAAAAAGTTTAATTTCCCAATAAAATCCATTTCGCCGTTCATTTGAGCTAAGTCGAATTACATCACGTTTAATAGGAATGTTTACGCACGTTATGTTGGTCGAAATATACTTAATGTAAATATTAGAGAACGGGTCGTAATGTTACTAATAATGACTGACTTGCACCGTGGTCAAGGGTATCGTCAACTTGTTACCAAGATCGATGGTAGATGGTCAAAGCGTTGGGGAATAAATATTGATTTATTACCTTTAAATAATTACCAACCCGATTAAATCCCTTTGACCGCCACGCAAGGAAAAGCGTGCTCTCGGCGCAGAGCTACGATTTCTCCTTTAATACCTACGTCGTTTTTGTGATCTTATGCTAATATGGATGAAATAAATAGTAAGCAGTTCACATAATATAAATTGGGATGAGTAAATAATTAACGACACAAATAAGAATAAGAGCGTTTTAAAGTCTGTCATGTAGTCGTGATATGCTGGACACAGTCATTTTGCTTTGTCATCTATAGATGTTTGTGCCAGCCAAAAGGTTAAGTTGGTTTACAAATTGCGAGACTCTAACAACGTTTCATAGAAATAAAAACTTTGATGTATTTACCACATGTCCCTCGGGCCACATCAAATCTTCATCGAGACAATCAGATTTGTACAACGCCGGGTCGAGTACTCCCAGGTCGGCCGTGTTTGCTGCAACAAAAAATACTTACTGAATTGTTATCATTACGGATTGCTCTTATGAATTTAATATGTACATTCAGCAACATATATGTAGATACATGTATAAAATTTATAAAAGTAGTAGAATTTGCCCGCAGCTTCGCTCGCGTAAATGTAGGTTAGGTTAGATTAGTAACAGTACTTTTTTCTGGATTAAATGTACTCTACGTCTTTTTCTGTTCCCCTGACAAGGTGTATACGAAATTTCATGATGATCGGTCGAGTAGTTAAGGCATAAAAGCGTTACAAACAAATACACTCACATTCGTCTTTGTAAGTTATCTGATGATTTTATGAACTTAAAAGTTTTAATAATTTTTCTGTATTTTTGAACTGTAATTACATTGACTATCTTTTAACCATAACTGCTATTAAAAGTCAACATTTGTAATATATTTGAAAGATAGAGGCAATTGAAACATCGCAAGTGATTATTGACTTATGTTGCTGACAGAACAAACTGACCGAACATAAAAAAGATGAAAATTTATAAAACTTCGGTTAACACGTTTTTATTAAATGGTTGGTTGTTTTGTATGATGAACGAAAACTGGTATTTAGTCAGCTTATAGTGACGATGTTTGATGAGACTGTCTCATCCTGCATTAAATGGGCTTTCCTACTTAATCCTCAAAAGAGCTGGTAACAACATCAACTATAATTTCAGGCGCTAAACTGATGCAATGAGTAGTCAAAAACAATATGAAAGTATTATGGTTATTACTACGGTTGATCTAATCGAGCAGTATTATTCTGCCAATTAAATATGCATTACATACCGTGAGAATTACCGCATTATTTAGTTAAGCGATAACTACAATGCAAATTACTACATTTGCATGTCTAGCTATTGGAAATAATAACGCTGTAATGCAAACATTTGCAATTTAGATAATAATGTATTTAATTTATAAATAGTGGTATGATACTGCAGAACAATTGGCATAGAGAAGATCAGACACTAAAATAACGAGAATTGGACCAATCATGCCGATATCATTCTGCAAGTCGATGGACTTGGGGTTGCGAGGTCAAGGGTTCGAATCCCACCCTTTGCACTACTGACGAGAACCCTAACACAACCATTCTGGCTTAGTTGGTGGGGTTAATAAGATCATTAGTAATAACGGATTGCCCAGAAACCTAGCACCTTAAAAAACTACACGAAATACAATGAGCAGAATTAAAGGAATGTAGGCAGACGACGAACGCACTACCACCAAAAAAATATCTGTCGTTCAAACTACCATTAGGCAAAATTTACGCTACTTAATAGGTATACGAGCAAGTCATTGCTCACTTATCTTTGGCTTTATAAACAGCCAACAGTTGAATGGGGACCGAGGAAACATCGACTCATCTGTTCTTACACTGCAGAAACGTGAGCAACCAAGGGGTAGGGCTTAACAATACAGAAACGATGAAGGAAGAACTGTAACTGGGGTGATATGATTAATAGATCACCTGCACGTTAGTCACGTACGCACAATGGCCCAATTACGAAGCTAAAGGCACGCCCAAATAACTAACTAACAAACGTTTTCCCGCGGCTTCGTTCGCGTAAATCACACGAGAATGCATACTTACTAAAGTATACTGTGTTAATCCATGATGTACTAGATTAACACATACAATTCTCTTTCTGTTCAGTTCTCAAAAAGACCATGGGGTCATGTGACAAGTTTTATCCTAATCCCTTCAATGGTATAACGTTTGAATGAATTTAAAGACAAGAATATCTTCTAATGTCCTTGCAAAAAAATATCAAAACACAAGATGGTTTCATACTACGGCAAAATGTAAAATACTAAGGAGAAAAAGACAAGTCATGTATCAGGACTTAAGCCTGCGACCTAACTGTATTATAGTTTTGCCAATTAAGTTCTTATGGAACTACGTCAGGGATTGAAATGTGCCTCTATATTTCATCTCAGGCAAAGCTACGCGTCATCTATTGTATATTGTAGAACAATGCTGCTTATACAGGGTGACTGGTTAAACATTGTACATACTTAAGGACATGATAATTTATGGTCAGACGTAACGTATAAAAAAAATAAAAATAAAATCTGTATAACCTACAAAGAAAACCTTTATCAAAATTTGTATCAAATATCCATAAAATGTGGACACTGCGCACACAGCTATCGAGGCTAATGACCTTTGATAAGAAAAGGACGGGCGGGGGTGCAAATTCGGGAGAGTGCGGGGTACGGTAGCTGGGGGCTGGGACGGAGGTTTTGTTTAGCTTTGGTATATGCGCAAGAGTGTCCGCACATTAAGTTTTTATTGGATAACTAGGTCAAATTTCAAGTACCTATTTTCTTAGATATTCTGGTCCCGAATCGGGTACTGAATACCCTCCTTCAATATGTCCAGTCTTTTACCAATCAGCCTGTATAGTGTATGCCGAACGTTAAACTATGTACTTGAACGAGGTTTGAAGAGAACATTATTATCACGAGAGGCAGCACCTTTGTTGTGTACACCCTTAGCAAACCTTATCAAAGTCATATTATATATTAATTAACTATTCATTATCATAGCATTACCTATTAGGTAAACATCAAGCTCCTCTGCCACTAGAAGCAATAAAAAATAACACGGTACCTACAATATTATTTATTATTTTCCTCCGGTCGTTTGTACTTTCCTGGGCGGGCTGTTTGTTATTTAAATTAAAGGCCAGTATACCAATTAACGAGTTCGTATCCATTCATAACAATAAATCGTACTGTTCGTAAATAAAGCCTTTTAATGTCAATTATATTTTAAATACTGGACATTTTAATACAAACGAGAATTATTTATCGAGCGTGCTAGAATTCCTACGCAATGCGATAATTATAAATGCATTGTACCGAAGCGATGCAAAAAGGACTAACCTATTTTATAACTTATAATTAATGATAGCTTAGTGGGAGACTGTTGGTCTGCCACGCAGAGGTCTCGGGTTCAATTCCCAGGCGCGCATCTCTGACTTTTCGAAGTTATGTGCGTATTAAATAGTTAATTATCGCTCGCTTTACCGGTGAAGAAAAACATGATGAGGAAACCTGCATGTCTAAGAGTTCTTTTGATAATGTTCTTGAAGTCTCCTAATCCGCACTAGGCCAGCGTGGTGGACTATGGCCCTATCTTATTTTATCTTATGTGGGGGCCAGTCAGTGCAGACCGGCTACACTTCGACCCAGTGGGATCTTTTGTGTCGACACTCTCCCAATAACGACTGCCATAGATGTTCATGGCAGCCGGGACCAACGGCTTAACGTGCTTTCCGAGGCACGGAGCAGGCGATAATTGTCAATCAATACCCACATAATTTCGAAAAGTCATATAACTTTCGAAAGACAGAGGTGCGCGACGTGGGTTCGAATCCGAGACCCTCTGCATTGCAGTCTGTTGGTCTCCCCACTGAGCTATTGCTGCTCGGACTATGGCCCTAACACTTCTCACACTGAGAAGAGGCCCGTGCCCAGCAGTGGGACTGTTTCAATACAGGGCTGATATTATTATGATTAACTGTATTTCTTACAATAGTAATGTTTAAAAATAAATTCATTGGGCTAAAGTACGAGTAATTCGCTATACTGACAGCCGTCTTAACTTAATGTAATAAACTTATTTAATTTGTTTACGCAGCTAAGCCTAGAACTTATTTGCAGGCTATTGGGTAATAAAATGTAGGTGAAAAGCTATATTTTAGCATTAAATCGTTCTATTTTGTCTTAAAAATAATAAACTTAATTGATATTAATTATTTGTATCAGACAGTTCTATATAGAGCGAAGGTCAGTAAAGCGTATACATTTCATTTCTTATAATATATAATATGCTGAAAGTAATGAATATAGTATATAAGTATAAACTCATGCCTATATGTCTTTATATATATATATATCGCAATAGGATTGCGTTTTACCGCGATCTCACGTGACTATGCAGTCGATGATGGAGCACGCTTGCCTAGAAGATACCTATTCACTAGTACAATCTAAGTGTCTTGAAGACACCCAGATTGTACTCATCGGGAAACACAGACTTAGGTAATGAGAACCACTCCATTGCGGTACGCATAATAAAAGTGGAAGCAAAGCGCTTCGGTTGTAAATGTGGTATATCCATCATGTACCTGTGGTGCTGGTCTGTTTTTCTGGTCATCCGATGGTAGAATGGGGAAGGAGAAATAAAATTTAGCAGTTCCTCTACCCACTCTCCGACATATATCCTATAGAAAACCGAAAGATTGGCAACCTTTCGACGACGCTTCCAGATGTCTGCGATGGATAAGTAGGCGTATATTGTATGCACATTTCTTTCTAGTTCTGTGGCACAAACTGTGCTTATGTTTGCGTGCGATTGCGAGGTCCTGGCGTCAATTGCCGGGCAAAGTATTATTCGGTTTTTCTATTAGCCATTTTTCAGTGGCAATGTATTTAGAAAGGTGGGAAGACTAGCCTCCTATAACGTGGAACTTTAAATAAAGCTATCGAAATGTGGAGGAAAAACGCTTATGTCAACCTCATAAGATAAGCGGCGGTAGCCCATTGGCTAAGGCATTAGACTTGCGATCGAGAGGTCGCGGGTTCGAATCCCACCCATTGCACTACTGACGTAAACCCACTCAACAAGCATTCTAACTTAGTTGGGGGGTTAACAAGAAAACTAATAATTTGAAACCAAAATTACTAGCAACCTTATAAAAACGCAGTAAATTTTAAGAATAGTGCACCCCTCAGGGTATATCCTTGTATGTTATTATGCATGAGTTACGTTATGAGTTATAATAAACTCCGTAATTTTTAATGCTGAATAAAGTAAATTACAACCAAATTTAACGTATTTCCATTAATTATACGTATGTGTAAGTAAATAACCACCTGATGGATCTGGTTCAGGCTGTATACATAAATTGTGTAAAAAACATAGCGTATTTTATTGAATATCTGCGAGTACAAATACGTCGTCTAGCGTAATTTTTTCCAAAATCGAATAACGTCAGAAATACAGCAACGTTTACATGATTGGAGGGCGTAAACATTATTTCTTGTTGTGAAGGTATGTTGCAATAGATTTGTCAAATATAATACTGATGATATTTTATATGAGCTATGAATATATAGCGTGTAGCAGAATCATATTTAATAAAGTTTTATAAAAGTAAAATATATTTAAAGCCCATAGCATTTTGCAAGTCCATATTATCCATATAGACTTGAAAAATTGCTAATATAGCGAATTACAGAACAAATCAGTTAATGTGAATTAACTGCGATGGCTCTGAAGAGTGCTAATGGCATTTCTGAATTTGTCTGGAAATATCCAAAGAAACTAATACTGATTCGCATGGAAATATTATAAGAACTGTTTAATAAAATATCTTTATGGAAAATGGAAATTTCAAATGTGTTTATGGTTTAAACAACTGGTAATTTTATTTTATAGCTTACTGTAATATATTCTGTCCTTATAATATTTACATATTTGCGTCCAGTAAATTTGTAGTGACATTAATTGTATCGATGGCGTTTATCATATCGTATCATGTGTATTTATTATTAAAATAAATAAAAGTTAATTAAACCTTTTAAATTGTACCATTTTAACATTTTACCGTGGCTTAGTGAAATAAGTAAAAAAACTTTGTATTAGATAATACTACTTTAACCTCTACCGGAATCTGAGTCACAATTCAATTCAATTCAATTCAATTCAATTCGTTTATTGCTCTCCATAATGTTTATACAGGTCTTATAAATGTAGAGAGAACAATTATGGACCCCGTCGGGCGCGGCAAAATTAGGAGAGAAGAACGAACATTCTATTATCTTATATCATACTAGCTGTTACCTGCGACTTCGTCCGCGTAGATTTTAACTAAAAAGTGTTTTTCACCGCGGATCCCTATTTTTTTCTAAAATCAAAGTAGCCTACGTTACTTTATTTATTTATTTATTTTTATTAAGAAAACCAACAGCGATATAATTTGTTTAACAAATCGAGTATAGTACAATTGTATATGGCCAATAACAGGTTTCCCTAAATAACTTAATATACTTAAACAAATTCAGCGTATAAAGGTCACTACTTACAACCTCTTATATAAACATGGAATATAATACAAACTTTGTGAGTTTAGAAATATAAAAAATAAACACACTGGTCATACACATAAGAATAGCAGGAGATGAAATTAAGTTGGGCGTAGTTGCCTATCTTTTAATATCTTTATTAATATCTTTATTAATTGTGATTTAAAAGATTTCTTATCACAGCAGAAGGGATCAACCTCTTGGAATATACCTTATAACATCAGCTATCTGCCAGTGAAAGTCCCCTCAAAATTGGTTCAGCCGTTTCGGAGATTAGCCGGAAGAAACAGACAGACAGACAAACAAAAGTTTAAAAAATAGATGTTTTCGTATAGGTACCTTATATACTTTCATATGCATTAGATAAAAAGCTGTTATTCTGACATTACAAACAGACACTTCAATTTTATTTATTTGTATAGATTGAAATAAATTTTAGAGCTTAGTAGATATTTATTTAATTACTCACGTATTACTTATTTATTGTAGGTTATTATTAGTTTATTATGAAGTAAGTATTAAAGTTATTTTCTAAAATATACCTACTTACATAATTTAAATTATTAAAATGGAAAAGTATATAAGGTTAAAGTATTAAAAATAATATCAATGAGATTGATATTCTTTTTAATACTTTAACCTTGATACTACCTAGAGAATAAATAAATTGTATATAGAAAGTGACGTCAACGTAGATGCGGTTGAAGCATATAAAAATAACGTTATTTCCCGTTTGGTAACTAGAACGAGAACTGGCGCTATACGTAAATGTTAGGTGCGACGTTGAGAAATGGGCTGACAGCCAGTCTCACCCGTAATTACAGATTTATTATCACGAACATCAGGACAGCTAGGCTGTAATTTAACTGGCTAGCTTCTGCTATGTGGGTGGTTAAATTAAATTGTATAGTTCCCCGAAGGTAAGATTGAGTTTTATTCTTAACACTGGGAAAATCAATCAAGCCAGCCATGGCTCGATTGATTTTCCCTGTCAAGAAATTTAGCAGCACGGAGTCTGGAATTATGCCCGATATCCACATATCGGGCATAATTCCAGACTCTCTATTTCGTGCGACCTAAAACAATAGCTGAATAAATATGGCGTCCCCTTTAAGGGACGAGAAACTATAACAACTGACTCATATAATAGACATAGTATTTCATGTTTATTTTTCTAATGTTTTAAGGCAGATGTAAAATTTTGATGGTAGTAGCGTATTTTTCAAATAAACTACAAAGGTTGGTGTACAAAATGTCAGGTCTCTTTGACCGCTGAAGTGCACTTGCGTCGGCTACTGAGTGTCAATTTTAATACAAAAACAAATTGGTGTAAATTCTTTCAGTAAACAAAGCTAAAATTTGCTCCGAAACGTTCTTGGAATTCAGTCAAATCCTTTTGTTAGAGTAAGAATATCTGTCCGAATTTATTTAAAACTTTACTTAGAAAATAAATGGAGGACATAAGATGGATTAATTTAATGAGAATGGAACAAGACCAAGGCCAGGTTAGGAGTATAAACTAACAAGCGTTTAACCAACAAGCGCGCATGAAGAATGTAATGACATTAAATGAAGCAATATAGAAAATATGTGTGACGAATGTGAGGATCGTAGCTAGTGCAAATCCGTAGTCAGGTAATGGTTTTCCATGAAATAGGCGGGAACAGAAATATACAATAGCAACTTGGGTTGCGTAATTTTTTTAGCTTCCATGCGATGAGTCTATGGTCGATGAGTTGAAGCGACATCGGTGGAAAAAATAATTATTTCACCTATAGTCTCCCCGTGACCCTAAAAGCAATCGAAACATCAGGGTTAGAGTAAATTTTTATAGTAGTATAGTTATAAAAATATGTAAAAGTAATGGTTCATATTATAATTTCTTAAATATTCTACTGCCTTTTTCTACGTCCATGTTTTTCAGAATATCAATTTGTAAATACCTATATTACATAATAATTATAAAAATAACTATAGTAAATAATAATGTTTATTTACGCATACTAATATTTTATTTACTCCTACTCTAGGGAAATCAGAGTGGTTGTTGCTACGATAAATAATGAAAATATAACAATGCCGTTGAGTCATACATTTTGTTAATTTATTCATAACGGAAATCAAACGGAGGTAGCTGTTTAATCAGTAAAGCTATTATATTTTTTATGTCGTTCAAACAGATTTGTGAAGGAACAGAATAATACACTAGTGACTTATAAACGGATATATTTATATAATAAACTTTTATAGTCTTTAAAAATTGGGCATAAATATTTATCAAAACTTCTATATCCAATTTGCCAAAATATTCTATTAATCTATTATAGAAAATTTGCTGCTTACTGTGAAACAACTATGTAAACTTGGTAAGTAGCATGTTTTGCGATAATAGATGAATACAATATTTTGGCATATTGGATGTAGTAATTTTAATAGAACTTTGTTTCATATAAATCTTTTGATTGTGACTGTAAAAATAAAAATGGTTTAGTCAGTATGTCAAAATAAAATCATTTTGATTTTTTTTTGACATACTGACTAATTTTTTTAAGTAGATAAGCACAAAAGTAATTACGAGTCCCTCAAGAGTTTCAAACTCTAACTGAATTTACTCGTTTTGAAACATAATTGCCGGGTCAATTCTCATTTTATTTTGTTAGGTGTTGCCAAGCGAATTAAACAAAAATCTAATATTTTTAATTAAGATGGATACATTACTAACATCTTTACTTTAAGATGGTAGTGTGTACTTGAGTAAATATTTTTATAAACTCATTAACTGTTTTTCGGATGCCGGCTTCCAGAAACATAGCTTTAATAAGCTAAGGGTATGTCACGAGCACCATTTATGGTTAAATGTGAAAAAGTGCTGTTTTTAGATAGTTATATAGTTAGCTCGAGACAGTTTACGGCTCATATTTCACTCAACGTACGACAGTTGCTATAAAATTGCTATGATCAATAGAAAATAGAATATATACATATAGAATGTGAATCAGCAATATACGTATGTATAATTTTTTAAAATCTGCACTATTTTTTTTGTGATGCACGTGTTTTATACACGCCTCACAAAAAATTTGTGCAGATTTCATAGCTCAGACATATTATATCTGAGCGATAACATTAACAATGTAGTTTACAATGAGAAATAGTATAACTGTGCCAGTTCTTAGTTTAATAAACTGAACTGCACAATAATAGAATTATATATTAGAGAGATAAAATTGTATCTCACTATTGCCGTTTACTGGGCATACTATGAGACTGTGTGTTTTCTGAGTATTTCCTAGCAACAGTACGGAACACTCAACAAACACTAAAAAGTCTACTTTAGTATTTTTTGGATGTTTCTGTACCATTGGGTACTCAACCAAGGTTAGGCAAACCTGTAATCAAAGTCAGGTAAACCTGACCTTGTTTGGGTTTCAGTTGAATAATAGTTTATTAACAGCGACGGGTTTGATCACACGTAAATCATTGATCAAAGACTTGAGAGCTGTACAGATGAGAGGTAGCTAAATATTAGCTAGCGATATTTTTACAAGTAAAGCTACACGACCACGACGACGACGTACGACGACGAATGACCTGCGTAAATCACTTTATCGGTGCATAGTAATCCAAGCGTACTAAGTCGCGAGTATAATTTAGTTTCTTAATATAATTTTACACTATCCTTTTAATTAGTATTGTACTAGTATGAAACTACTATATACATTAACAAAATAATATTCCGTACGTATTTAATAATGAAAAAATTCACCAAACCTTTTATTTTAATTTACGTGCGTGTCATTTGCATGCTTTTGTATTAATTATAGCTTGGGATTAGTGTAATTTATAACGTAAAATGAATACGTTCAAAGAATACGCTTTACGGTTTAAACGTGTTAATTTCAGAGTAATGCGTAAGTGTTGACTTGAATAATCTGCATTTGTCTAGTGACGGTACAAATAAGCCGGCTCGTTCGAAAAATACCGTCTGCATATTTAGAAAACGGGCGTTAGAATAATAGCATTATCACTGCGTTTCGCACGGTAAGTAAAAGTTCCAAATGCTCTCTTTCTACTTCTTCCATTCATTTCCTTTTATCTGATATTTGATCACTTTTTAGGTAGTTAGGTAAGTAATATTGTTAAATCAGACCAGCCGTCCGGAAACTGTAAGGCAGCTTAATCCTTATATTACCTGCTATGAATGCTTATGGCAACTTGGACAATTCTGTATCTTAAAAAGTAGTATATAACGTCTTAAAAAGTCCTCTATCTACCCTTGCGAAGATATATTTATATAAATCTATGTATATCTATCTCATACCTAAAAATATTTTGTGAATGATGTATTCAACTTCAACAATATATATGTTCATGCCGACTAAACTTTTACAATATGGTTACGAGCTCAGACATTCTATTTCTAAATGACAGTGCTGATTGAACTCAAATATTATATTAGCAAAGAGTTTGCTGACTACGTAGATAGAAGTTCTAAGAATCTTGTCACGTAGGCGCCCTCTACGTCGTAGCCTGCGTAGCCATTGCTAGGATTTTATGAATGTTTTTCTTTTACGATGATGTTCTATTTTTACAACACGCTAGAAAAACGAATCCAATAAAATTATTTTCTCCGCTTATTGCAGGCGTATTTGTAACCGGAACATGTTTTATGAGTGCCGTCGTTATAAATGTATAAAATTAGAAGAGGGCTAATCTATAAATGTGTATGTGTATCCAATACGTAATTATAGTTTTCCACTTGAAATTTTGCTTTAGATTGCTATATTTTTCTTTTTTCTTAATTCTCAGAGCAATTTCATAGTGCAGCCTTACTTCTTTACTAATATTATAAATGTGAATGTGAGTTTGTTTGTTTGTTACGCTTTCACGCCCTAACTACTCGACGAGTGCAGGAAAGGACGTTTTTCATCCAGAAAAAGTACTATTACAAATTTAACCTACATTTACGCCAGCGAAGTCGCGGGCAAAATATAGTATGGTATATTTTTAATAAGAATCCTTTGAATTTGCAACGATTATTTTGATGTATAACATATTTGTTTCGGGAATAAAAAAGGTCCTTATGTTTAAAACCTGCATAATTAAATTACACAATCATTATTATAACAAATTTATGTTGAAAGCGTAATTAAAACTAGGTAGGTGTGCGAATAATAATTAAATTATTCACCATTAAATTAATACATAGAATAAATTTGTTAGCAACTACATACTGTACACTATAATATTGCTGTTATATAATTTATGTATTTAGATTATTGCGAAATGGAAACATGGTTAATTGAAGCATAATGAACACATATTACATTATATAATACACCACCGAAATTCGTAGAATACATTTTCAAGGCTGGCATGCTGTCTAGTATTGATATATTTTATTTGAAATGGAGCGAGCTGATAATATCCGGAGAACTAAGTTTCCTTGAGTCGCATATATCCAGAAATTAATAGTTCAAGGAGTAATGTCTCAGATTATTCAAGAAATTAGTGTGTCGCTTAATAGCTATAGAATTAAAGTTATGTTTTCTGCAGTTTAAGAAGATTGGAAGTACTTACTTAAGCCTCTTAGCACTCAAAGCACGCACATTGAATGTTGGTATTATCAAATTGTAATGCACCTAACACGCAATATCAATATATGGTCAGTGAATATAAATTTTATTAATACGTAAACAAAAATCTTTGTACTCCTTTAAGCATTATGTGCGTACGTAGAAATCCTTGGTTTAGTTAAAGTTTGAATTAAGAAGGAGTGAAACATGCCAACTAATATTATAAATACGAATGTGAGTTTGTTTGTTTTGCTTTCATCATAATATGATAGCATACACGTTATCAGGGGAACCGAAAAGGACATAGAGTTTACCTATCATCCAGAAAAAGTTACTGTTTCCGGAAGATAGTTTGTGCTAAAATATAATAAAAAGTATTACTGAATTATTTTGACCACTGGACTACCATTATTAAATAAACATTATTAACACTTTTATTATATGTTTTATTTTTTTGCATATTTTGTTAAGAGTTATTACTAGTTACTGAATTCTAAATTATACTGTGTATTCTAGCAATGCTTTTCACTCCTTGTCAAAGTAAAAGAAAAACACATGTTTGTTTTTATTCGCATCTGATATGATACTATCAGCTTAACTCAGTACTTACAAGAAAATTCAATATAGAATATCGAGAGAGCGTAGCTGCGTTTAAAATGCTAAGAGAGAATAATTCCAACCGGCAAGGCCTTGAATAGCGTGGCTGGTAAGGCAGCGACGGTTTGTCGAGGTCGACGGTATCGGATTCAAGTACTGCTTCTAGTTGACGTTTTCTCCTTTATAAATTAAATTATGCTGCTGAAATAGTTATTATAAATGCTTCGTATGCATAAGGCCAGCCCAATATGTACAGTTTAACAGTAGATGAAGTAAAAATCATTTTTCTCTCCCTTTATTTTTACTGTATGTCATGGATGAGCTAATTATATATGATACTGGCTTATAGTTACTTGAGTTTTTGTATTTACTAGCGAACCGCCCCGACTCCGCCCGGGAGGTACAAAACCTTAACAAATGATATACCTAACCTTTCTCATGGAAGTCTCTGTCTTTTGGTGAAAACCGCATGAAAATCCATTTGGTACTTTCTTTTTTGTAAATACATACATATTATACATAGAAACACCCAGATCAAGACAAACATCCATGTTCATGCACACAAATGTTTGACTTGTGCGGGAACCGAACCCGCGACCTCAGTCGTGGCAGTCGGTTACACTAACCACTGCGCCATCGAAAAATACTCTTATTTGTATATGGTAGCTGCAGATAATGCGTTAAAAATACAAATGAAAGTGCAATTATGTTTGCAAAATTTTGGTATTACAGTTGGACCACGATTTCGAAACGGAATTTTGCTACCCAATTTTAATTAGGTATTACATTGTCTACTTCTTAATAAAAAATAATGAAATATTTTAAACTACAATGTTTAGTTAATAATATTTTCTACTTGGATTTTCATGACAAATCAGGCATTACAAATACATGGCCGTTCTGAATTCAACGCTAATTATATTCGTAGTATAAGTCAGAACTTTCGCAATTTCATAAACTAGGTACCTTTGAATTAAAACTAGCGGCAACAATTTTAAGGCTGCTTTTTCCTCTGATGTATTCAGCCTTTGAATAGTTTGAGGGGCGACAGGCGAATGAGCTAGGATGCTCGATAAACTTCGAGTTCTTTGTATTGTGAACAACTATCCATCATCGAATAAACACACAATACAATTCATTTTTAACGGGGTAGTGAAGGACAATGTTGTACCTATCAATTAGTCTGTATTACAGACTTTTCATTGCTAATACAATAAAAAATGTATCTATTTGAACTACACTGTTGATGGTACTATACTATTGATGGTAATACAGGTGAGTTACAATCAGCTTGAATTTAAATTCCTGTTATACACTTAATCTAAACACGAGTTTACTATTAATGTACCTATGCTGTTTGTCGTTAAAAAACCGTGGGATATTTTCAAACTTGGAATGTTAATTTATAACGATTGACTGTGATCAAATGTATTTATTGTATTTCTCGTAAAAAAGAATTATCTTCTGAATTCAGATTATTTGCGGAATGTCTAAAATCTTATAAAAACAAATAAACAGTAGAATCTAATTAAAATTTATTAGAAAGCTGTTTAGTATAGTAAATATTATTTTTGTGTAATTTATTTATTTGGATCGCCAACAAATGACAACCACATCTAACAAAAAAAAACTTTCGCCGCAAAAATTAAATGAAAAGCTCAAAATACATTAAAATAAAATTAAATAGAAATAAAGTGTAATGTATTAATTACATAAATTTACTCGTTACCAGAGAAAAATGAGGAGAGACTGTCTTTCCAATCATCATCATCAGTAACACCTAGCTTTTTTACTAAACGTCTTTAATCGGATTAGAAGATGTTCGTCTAAATTGCTCACTCTGAGTATACTAATTATATTTGCCGTGTATACTTTCGTGGTCAATCTGTTACCGTCTTTACTTTCCACGTGAATATATATTTTTTCATTCGTTTATTATTTGTTTTTAAATCAACCTTTATAATTACTTTACTGCGTAGAATCGGTAAAACAACATCAAAGAACATTAATTAATTGTGTTAAGCTTTTCCAATTACTAACCTTCATATAACGTGTCTATCGTGAAAAAGTCGATCGCTCATCTCTTATTGTGGTTTGGTACATATGTACCTATATCTATATTGACTATTGCATTTGATTAGTTCTGTTAATAAAATATACTTTACTTTTCTTGGAATAATATTAATAATACCTATTTAATATGGCATATGTATATATACTTTTAGAAAAGGGTAGCAGTTTTAAGTAGTCGCCGAGTTTTTTAACATTTACAAGCAATGGCCAGTAGGTTACATTTATTTATGTAGTAACTTTTTTAAAGAGTTCTTTGGAAAGCATAGCGATTATTGTCTTAAAAACAAGCAAATAAAACAATAATACAATTCTAAACATAGTTGACATCCCTGTCCGCATATGACGTCCCTCCGTCGTCACGATCTGTACAAAAATGAATCCATCTCTTCCTCCTGTTTCAAATAACTCTACGAAGTATCGGCTGTCACGACATCTTATGACAGATGATACGCGGAGTAAGTACCTACAAACGTACATATACGACTATGGGAGTAAACAGTGGGGCGTTATGTCGGCTTAGTTTCCTTCGCGACATCAGAAGGCTAACACACAACCACAAATATGTAATGCACACATACATAGTTTTATGCTTATATCTCCGAAAAGAAAAAGTGTATTACGCCTACATTTAGGTATTAGGTCTCACTTAATATGGATAGCGCCTATTACCGTCTACCGTACACAGTTTTAGAGACCGTGCTGGTGGCTGAGAATTTATTGAGAGGATTAAAAGCCTTGCACGACCTGTGAATCGAATCTAACGTCGAATTGTGTATGAAACATAGCAATCGCATACATTGCGACACTGAGATATATTTCACCAATGCCTTATAAGGCATGATGAAGGTGATGCTATAGCAACACATAATAAATACATTAAATAAATAATGTGCTTATAGGTCTGATTATTTACTAAAAATTTCACTAAGTAATAAAGATGGGTTTATGAATACAGTAACCGATAATCGTGCATGACATATAATGTAATTAGAAAGAATATAACAAGAGATATATGCCAGGATTGAAGCAAATTGAATTTCGCAGGTTCTACTTACCCTTCGAGAAACAAGGATGAATATAATAAATAACGCCTGTTTCCGCAGAGTTAGGCGTCGTAACTTGACTGAACGCATATATACAATAGGTACGCTTCTATTTACACAAATTCCAACATCTGTTCGAGTCTTTTCCTTATGCACACACACGATATTTTCCTTTACCTCTATAAAGAAAAATATTGTGTACTCGCTTTGAGAAGCGAGTATCCTCAAAGAGAATTTATTATAATGTGGATATGAGATTTAAAAAGACAGAGCTTGCGACTAACCCTAAGGCCTTTGACTTTCTTGTCAAAAGTATATTGTTTCCTTATGTCTTGGCTATCTTTAATGATACTCGTACAATTTATACGGATTAAGGCAGTAAAAGCGGACCCTGGGTTCCAACGACAACGCCGCGGATACAACCGGGATAAACGCTAAGATGAAGAAGAAGAAGAAGGCAGTAAAAGCGTAGTGAGAGACCGTCGGACTGCCATGCAGAGGTCTCGAGTTCAATCCCAAAACTTTTCGAAGGTATCTGTGTATTAACTAGTTAATTTATCGTTCGCTTTAACGTTGAAGGAAAATAACGTGAGGAAACTGTCTGAGAGTTCTCCAAAATGTTCTTGAAGTTATGTGAAGTCTGCCAACTCACACTAGGCCAGTGTGGTGGATTATGGCCTAACCCTTCTTACACTGAGAAGACGGCCGAGCCCAGCAGTGGGACAGTTTAATACAGGGCTGATATTATTTATTATATGCTTTGTTATCACCACGGTATTTAACTTATTTGTATTAATCCTATCGACAATAGAACGTGCAGACCGCAGGATTGGCCTATTGACGGTGTATGCTTAATTGATATTTGTAAAATAAACAGCATTGTAAATAGGTGATCAAAAAGAGTGGCCGTGAGTTTGTTATCCGTTGTTCTCATTGGTTTTACGACCTTGTTTTGCTGAATATGGTAAAAGGTAAATGTAAATTCATAGTATAGTTAAGTTAGTGTAAGCTTGACGTTTAGAAGTGTATTGTAAATGAATAAAGATATTTAGAGATTGTTTTTGTTTTTGATTTTGATTTTACAACCCGTGGCCTCATGTGGCGCAGTCACATTTACTACCACTGCGCCACCGCTAAATAAAAACACCCATTGCAAACTGTATACGTAAACCTTTGTATGAAATAAGTCTTCAGTTCTGTAGTAAAACAGGAGTTACAATAAATACTACAAAGACAAATTCTTGAGCAGATATGTGGATTCGCAATCCATTTATTACTGATTCATTTCCAATTTGCTTTATATAAATATAATGAAAAAGCATTTATCGTTTCCTGTTTTTACATAAGAGAAGATGGAGCGAGTATATTTATTTATTCGTGAATCAAAATCTTGTATACATTATGCTCGTAGTTACTAAAATACTGTTCGTATGTGTAACAATATGTAATAAATAACTCATTTGAAAAAAAAAGTTATTGACAATTATCGCCTGCTCAGTGCCTTGGAGAGCACGTTAAGCCGTCGGTCCCGGCTGCCATGAACATCTATGGCAGTCGTTATTGGGAATTCAGTGCCCTCTAATATCCTGACACTGGTCTAGCCTTAGGGTATCGTTAGCCTTCGGGTTGCGGAGGTCAGATGGCAGTCGCTCCGTGTAAAAACTGATATCCAGTCAAATCCGGTTAGACTAGAAAGCCGACCCCAAGTGACTTGGGAATAATAAAGGCTAGAGATAAGAAGAAGAACTCATTTGAAAAATTGTTTCCAAATTATGTACGTAATGTAAGCAAGGGTTTATTGCAAATCATGAGACTGTATGGTAACGTATATGAATAATTAAATAAACTTTGACTTTCGTGTGGTTGGTAGCTAGCTTAGTTTTAGTTTTCTCATCAGCTCTAACATATTTTCGCATTAAAAGCTATTAAAACGTTGGCTTATAGGTACTTTGAAACAACCACGCTTTTACTAAATAACTTCACCTGAAGACATGCGGTTAGTTACCATTAGGTATAGTAAAGTTGTATAATATGGTACTAGCTTTTGCCCGCGGCTTCGTTTGCGTAAAAGTAGGTTAAGTAACATTAATAACAGTACTTTAAAAAAAATCACCTTTGTTACTCGGTAAAAATTCTTTTGGTTTTAAAAATTCTTTTGGTTTAAAAAATTCTTTTGGTTTTAAAAATTCTTTTGGTTTTAAAAATTCTTTTGGTTTTAAAAATTCTTTTGGTTTTAAAAATTCTTTTGGTTTTAAAAATTCTTTTGGTTTTAAAAATTCTTTCGCCTTTAGAAAGCTAAAGGCGAAAGAATTTTTAAAATTGGTAGAGTAGTTTTTGAGTTAAATCCTTACAAACAAACAATCAAATCTTTTCTCTTTATAGTGTTAGTATAGATAAAAATTCTTCGACAAGGTATAACGACCTTAGCTTTAGACCAAATGTTGGAGTGTTTTGGCGAGTTTAACTTCTAATATCGATAGTCATGATAAGCAGAACTTTAAAGACTATCAACTACTATATGTCATTGAAATATAGGAACTGAAAAGACTGAACTTCGAAACTTCATGCAACAATGAATAGTTGACAAGTACTACTAAGTTCTTTTATATGCTACAAAAATCACTAATATGTATCTGTGCCCCAGATAAAATTTTAAATCTTGTCTTCAAGAATGGTACTAGTTGACTGGCTTACATATACTAGCGAGGTAACATAACTAAATTATAGATTCTTATTTAATTAATCTAACACTTAGCAGAATTAGCTAAAAATCACTTAATAGCAGTGTCTAACCTTAGCGGAGACCAGCCATCTGCAATGGAGTTATAATAGTGCACTTTTTTCCTTTACTCTCTCAGTTTGATGAGATGGCAATTCGGGACGCCCGAAAAAAGATGAGGCGCAAGACCAACGACTTTACGTAATTTCCGATGAACGAGGATACAACACTGCCATCTGGTCTGGCACTGTGAATTTATTTTTCTTACGTGCTATATTTTTTGTAAGCCGCTTGGAATTCTAAGCTGGAATGTCATAAGATAGACTAACAAGACAGTCAATAAGTAATTTAATGCCAGTTAACTAAATACATACATGCCCTAAATCTTTATGTAGATACCTAAATTGAAATGCCTTGATTAACGTTCCAATTTAAAGATTTAGGCCACCTATTGTGTCTGATGTGTGAACAGGGCGCCGTTGATTATTTTAATTAAACATTATCTGAACCCGAGGCATCTCTGTATATTAAACTGTAGATTCAACCTTAATTTAGATAAATCCATTCAGGATTCGAAACGTACCGTATGAGATTTCAATGAACTATAATATTCTATCGTTGTAAATATATCTTAGTGAACATTTGCAGTAATTTTTGTTGAGGTGTATGAAATGGTGATTGAACATGCGATTGTATGTATAAATCAAGATTATGTTTTACAGAATATTGTTTTTCTGTGTAGAATTGGGCAGAAACAAGGCCTTGAACAAGACTTGTTATGAATAGCGATAATACGTATTTTTTCAGAATAACTCTGATGTAGCTAGATAACGTTTGCAGAAATTTCTAACTGATAGCTGGAATTTACCTCTTTCTAGCTAAGAGCTAGGAAAATTCTTTTCTTTTCACGTATATGCACCATAGATTTCTTAATACTTGTGACTAGTACGCCTCTTTTTATTCTATTATTCTTTAAAAGTTGACAAACCCAAAAAATGCATATATTTGATGCATTTTGTGATGTTAAGTGGCTACCGGCGCCTATACACGCTTAGAACACTTGGTATGCTCGCGCGTTGCCGACCTTTTACTGAGACAGTTGCTGTGCTACCAGGACACACATAAGACAAGAAACAGCCGCAGGAACAAAACAAATTATTGATCGGTTACAATTTTCGGGTAGGTGAGCTACTCCAGATTCCAAACCTCAAAAGATATCGTTATACGTACTCTACCTGTCTTACTTTATTTACGTACATACTAAGTCTCACACCTATCACACCGAAGTAATAGTTAGAGGTGTATTACACTTAAATATCGCCCTGCTATGTTTTTAGGTGCTACGTAGCACGGCCGAGCTTATTGGCATCTATCCGGTACGATTTCAGACTCGGTACTCTTACTGATATTATTCTGACAATGTTCTTTTGCCCGACCTTTTGATAGTTGAAACCGAGAGACCTTATGAATAGCAGATGCATTAATTACTATTTCGCCACCAAGGCAGTTTTGCTTTGCTTTCTTTAAGGTCCCTTATAATAATTATGATTTTTCTAATCATAGAAGTTATAAACGCCTTGCTGGTACCGTGTGAACGCTTGTAATCATTAATGTATTACGAGAAACTGTATGAACAGTATAAAAGAGAAATCCTTCAGTGTTCCGAAACGTAAAAGGAAAATACTAAGTGCGGCTGAGCTGAAGATTCCATCTCTGTCGAATCCCTTGTGGTTATCGGCTGGCTATACCGTCCATTATCATACATCACCACTGTAGATACTTTTACCGAGAATATTCCTTGGCTAAGTAGTTACTTAACAAAGGTAATCCACGTGAAAGTTCCGGCTGACTCAGATATATACGACACTACGCAAAAGCCCGTTTTATCCGAAGCCGAAGTGTATCAATTATTGATCACACAGATAGCTGTTTCATTTCCTGCTGCTTTTCGTAGAAGTGTGTAAAGGTTACGGTTTTCCAGTTGTAGGATTGCGTCGCTCGCTTTATTTATTGTTTTTGTTTTACTATTGATTTTTATGAATGATCGAAGGGAATGTTTGGAAGTGTACTCTTTTGCCATAATTATGTATGTAAATAAAAATGTATTGTTTATGTACTTACTAATGTTTACAAATTGTCTACTTAAACAATGGCATCCTTGAATGCATATGAAATATTCATAATGTGTTTAAATGTAAAAACGATAAGGAAGTTGTGTTTATATATAATATATATACATAATATTATTAAATATTTATACAGAAATGAATGAAAATAATGTTCTAAAATAATTAAATCATTATAAAGGGACGAAATTGTTCTAAATACTCATTTTGGACACATCACAACAAGTTCATGATATTGTCTTACGTTTACCGTGTATGTTACTTATAGATGAAATTAAACTACTTTACACGGATGTAATAATAGTGTTTTAAAATATACAACGGAATAAAATCCACAAATGTATTTTAATTTAAATCTGAATAAGTATTCTCAAGGGCAAATAAATCTTTAAAACTCTAACACTAAACATAAGACAGAAAAGGCAGGCGAGATATAAAACACAAAAAATCGAGTTTCTAACTTTTCTTAGAAGAGCATATTAGTTGAGCTTCCGAGCATCGTATAAAATAAGTTAAAACTTATCCGAGCGCGTAAGTATGCTTATAATTAATGACTGTCGGCCATTAAAACTTGGTTGCACTCTTACAAACTCGCGTAGAGCTATTTCAATGTCCCAAGCTATCTCTGAGATACATTTTATAGAAAGTTTTATAACTTTGATTGCATTTAATTTGTTCTTTGCTGATCTCATTCGAGATATTCTCTATAGCTTCGTCAATGCTTCTTGTATTGGAGAATATATATAATTGCAAACTTCTTTTTTCAATCGTTCCTCTATTGATGAGTATAGTGAGGCAGTTTGTTGTTCTTCTACAAAATAGGTTGTTTGTCTTTATTTAGACTGACGTCATACATAGCAATCGGTGATTTGACTTATGGCCGCATATTAAGACGTAGGTCATAATATCTTTTTTTTGCGTAGATATAGTACGACAATGTAGATATGGCGGCCTCGATGGCGTAGTGGTTAGTGTAACTGACTGCCACGCCTGAGGTGGCGGGTTCGATTCCCGCACAAGTCAAACATTTGTGTGCATGAACATGAATGTTTGTCTTGGTCTGGGTGTTTCTATGTATAATATGTATGTATTTACAAAAAAAAAAGTATATAAGTATGTTTATCCATTGTCTAGTACCCATAGTACAAGCTCTGCTTAGTTTGGGCTAGATGGTGTTGTGTGTATGTGGTAGAATATTATATTATATTATTATAATGTAGGGAGTTCAATTTACTGCTATTGTAAAGCGTTATTAAGTTTTTCAAACAGAATAACCGAGCGACATAATCTCGTACTCGGTCCGAGCTTAATATTAGTCTTGTCCCAAATTATGGAGAACCTTAACACACCTGATGAAACTTGAATGTATAACGCCCTTGCATAGCTCTTTAAGAATATTAAATTATTATGTTCCTTTGTGTTAATTTATTCTGATTGTCTGGTTCGTCCTGTATCATAAGTTTGCACTCAAGTTGCCATCCTTTGGGAGTGAGTTTATTAATATAATTTACGTAGGACTTTAAAACATCTCTGCATACTCCTTTGTAGGTATGTAGGCGTGAGCCTGTGTTATATTTTTAATGCAATTTTACCCTTGAACTTTATTAATCTTTGTTACTACTATATATATTTTCACTTATGTAGTTAAATAGATCCATAGTTTGAAGGTAATACAGGTATTACTAACTACTGTAATTAAATCTGTCCAGACATAATTATCCTACAAGATGCAGACAGTTTGAAGCATGTTCTTTACATGAAAGCTAATTATTATATTAATTAAGTATAATGTAGCGGTTTAAGTACTCATTTTGGTTATAAAGACGGTTAATATTAAAAGGTAAAAAGGTGTTTTATATTTTTCTTTTCTTTATGTCGCAACATACATTACGAGTCACAAAACAACGAGGTTTTATTAGATTTGTCTGTGCCAAATTCAGGGAACAAATCTAGCGGAATTTTTCGCGAGAGGAAGTACACGAGTTGAATGCCGCCGCAGCCACCGCTTAACAAGTTACGCTAATTGTGACACATTAATGAATTACAGGGCAATTTTGCTTTGGTTCTCCAGCGGGACGGAATGCAATTATCAAATTTATGCATCAGCGTGGCTACGTCGCGGACTCATGGATATTTACAATGCTGACGGAAGATATTACAGGGATTCCAGTCGAAAAATTTCCAAGGACTCTAACATATTGAGATTTATTGAAGCAAATACACGTCGTATCTTTCATATCTTAACGTTGTTATTATACCAAGCAAGGCAGCTTATGGATGGCAGCTAGTCGATACCAAAAGATAAACTGATTAACTGACTGGTGTATTAAAGCACGGCTTATACCAATACATCTAGAAACTTGAAACAGATTTCTTATATCAAGCAGGCGCGTACTAAAATAAGCCTTTTCAAAATGCATCTCCTATGGCTTGGAGGATTGTTGATTTCCAATTTAAATAAGATATATTTTGCGCGTTTCCTATAATAAGGTAAAGGAATTGCCCGCTTTTGCTACATGTGACAATGGTATGCTCTTCTTTATAATCTTGTTCTAAGTAAGCTTAATGATCTGATACTATTCCGGGTAACCTGGGTCATTAATACCAATCACCAAAATGGCAACAATGATCTATTGCACTTAAATTTTTTTTACGGCTCTTTGAGGAACCCATAATAATATGTTAGAAGTGAAAAGAAGGCAGCAGTAATATATTTAATGTTGAGTTATATTCTTGTTGGAATGTTTAATAACATAAATGTTGCAAGTCTATTATAAAAATACTAGCTTTTGCCCCCAGCTTCGCTTGCGTTAATTTAGAATTTGACAATCAATTCGAATTCGAAAAATTGTACTCTGCTTGTAATAATATAATTCAATCATGATTCGAAATACACGTGGCGCCATCTATTATCATAAGAAAGTTATTGTTGTTTTCCTCGGGAACAGTAATTTTTTTCGGGATGAAAGGTAGCTTATGTCCGTTTCTGTACACCTGATAACGTATATGCAAAATTTCAGGATGACCGGTTTAGTGGTTTAGGCGTGAAAAGGTAACAAACAAACAAACCCATTTTCGCTTTTATAATATTAGTTAGGATTAGGATGAGCGCTTTATATGAGCCGTCCCACTGCTGGGCTGTCTCAATGGTCTCCCACTATGCTATCGCTGCTGTTAATCTATTATTACAGCAAAATTATTATACACATTTAGAGTTCCTATGTGAGAAACTATTCTAACTTGTAGAAAACGTAATTAAATCCCGAAGTTACTATAAGTTTTGATTGCTTAATACAGTAGTTACTAACATTAACACAAGATAATGAATTATTAAATAGTTATTATGTTATTATAGAAACTGCTTTAAGCAGATATTTAAATAACTACTTAAAGTAGTTTCTATAATAACATTTATTTTATTAGTTACACAATATCTCGTATATTATTTTGTTTCGAATAATAAATTGCACGACGATACAACAATTTTAAAGTTACTGCCTTGTGGGTTCCTTCGCACACGATTGCGCTAATTAAAGACATTAGATCTCTTTGCCGTTGGCGCTTATGTTTGTGGTCAATCGTGCGATCCCAATTATACAATGCCTGGATCGAACAAGCCGATATGGGTTTCTAGAAATTTTCTACTGTACGAAGTTTGGAAATATCCTCGTGGGCTCAGTGGCGCAAGGATAGTAAACACAACCACTTTGCATGAGTTTTCAGTTTCGATGCCCAGGTCGGGCAAAGTGCTATTCTTCTATCATATAATTCTTAGTAACAGGACGGATCTATGCACGGTAGACGGCAATAAGCTTGCTCTCAATTGCGCTGCGAATCAATACGTTAAGATCTTAAGCTTTTAAGTCGGCAAAATAGCGGCCACACAACAGACTTTTAATTTTGTATGGTTTATCAAGTCTTGACAGGTTAAATAGGCATAGGTAATTACTACGCCCACATTTTGTTAGCTTTGTTTAAGGTCCCAATTTACATGGAATGCTAGCGGAATCGTGGGTGTAGTACACATGTAAATAGGTTTATGACGTATGTACCCTCCTCCGGGGATACTTACGTAAATGTCGTCTATGTATGTGCCTACTATATCCTTACTAAACATTTTTAGATTTACGCGATTTGCACACATTATCGCGCATCTATACTAATATCATAAAGAGGAAAGATTTTATTCTTTGTTTGTTTATTTATTTGTAAGGGTTTAACTGAAAAACTACTTAACCGATTTTAAAAATTATTTCACTGTTGGAAAGCTATATTATCACCGAGTTACATAGGATATATTTTATTTTGAAAAAGTATTGTTACTAACATAACCTAACATACTTTTACGCGAGCCGCGAGCAGAAGCTAGTGCCTAATATAGAGCTAGGTCTCGTGATGAAGTCAAATCAACCCGTGACCACGAGCGATGGAAGTCGGTCGAAAAGTCAGGTCAATCAATAGGTATTTATTACCTTTTATATAGTTAATCATGAGTAAGACCCAACCCGCATTATATTAAGTATCCTTCCTAATATAAATGCGAATGTATAATTATTTCGTTTTCCCGTATTTTTTTTTTTGCTCGTCAAAAGTAAAAAAATTAAAACTTAACTACTCGACCGAAAATCATGCAATTTCGCATACATGTTTTGAGCAGTATATATAAGGACATAGGGTACTTTTCATCTAGAAAAAGAATATTGTTCCCGGATGATACTCATTTAACAAGTCTAGGTTAACGCGGGCGAAGCTGCGGATAAACTCTAGTAATACTATATTTGATTCTACATTTGCAACGTAAAACCGTAGGTATTGTTACTATAGAATTCCCTCTAGAAAATTGATAGATCATGCTCCATTTTTCACTGACTCACGACCTTTTCTCATTTCAAGCGCTATCAATCTTAATATGCATGCACCGTTCGGTTTGGTGCTTCTTCAAGAGATAAGGGACTTTTGTGTAACAGTTAGTAAGACTAGGCATAGCAATTTATATATAGCATGTAATAAATATATTGGCTGCCATCTTGTTCCCACGGCTTACAGTTTCTCTTACGGCCGATCATGTCGTCCTGGGTTCGAATTTCGGGTAGTTAAAATTTTGTAATTTTTCTATTGAGTAATAATGTAGTAGTAGAATGTGGTGCCTGATAATGTTACCGATAATAACAAACTTGACCACTTTAAC
Source organism: Catocala sponsa (assembly GCA_963564715.1). Lineage (NCBI taxonomy): Eukaryota > Metazoa > Arthropoda > Insecta > Lepidoptera > Erebidae > Catocala > Catocala sponsa. The sequence goes on along the minus strand of OY751341.1, from coordinate 13,457,353 downwards.
GTTGTGCAATATGCCCGCGTTGTCAAGACAGCCAAGTTTTTCCAGCGACGCTTTTAGGTACCTAAAAACATCGTTGGGAAAAATTAATTCAGGTATATGCAGGAGTGAATATATGCAGCATTATAATCTTTTAATTTCTTAAAGTATTTCAATCTATCTGCTTAAGCGGATACATACATAATGATAAAATCATTGGATCTAAACGCCGTCAATGGACGAATCAATAATAGTATTCTTAATTATTTGTACACATGTATTATTTAGCTATTCCAATAATCCTGCAATAGCTATTACATAACTATGAAATTGCAGTCATTGACCTCCTTAAACCTGCCTACATATTTACATAATAATAACTTTAGTATTACATGGTTTAATGGGTGCCGAAGTGCTTCCGAAATGTAAGCAGCAGTGATATATCTAGGGACTTTGCTTAACCACGCGAGCAAAGTTAGTGACCGCGGAATTGATCTTCTTACGCAGGATTTAGTTACATATGACCCATCAAAAGTTTTAAGCTAGATATAATATTATGCAAATCTCTAGACACTGATCTCATCCGCCATTTAAAATTTTGTAGGATCACAAGTTTTAATGCGGACTAATTATATTGTTGTTTGTAACTTTTAATAATGAGAATTATTTTCATCTGTGTACAACAGATGAAAATAATTCTCATTACTCTGGTAAAATTTTGATTTATGTTCTATTCACCTTTGTTACCAGAGAATGACGTCATTTGCTAACCGTAATTAAAAAAGTCACAAATTACATAGTTACAGACGCCATAAGTAATGCCAGATGAGGAAATATACGCATTTACACATACATACATTAAGTCACTCGAATTTAATTATCGCACTTAATCGGGCGCGTCTGTATGAGTGCGTTTTTTTTCAAACATTCTAATGTCCTGCACAAATGTAATTTCATGCTACCGTACGCTACTGAGCTTCTAGTATGATCGCGGTCAATTTAAAGCTGCGTCCATTTTTACTAGTCATTAAAATCGATAATAAATACAAAAGTAAAAATATCATTTTTACTTTTTCGTTGTCCACCAGTCTCTTACGACAAAAACGATAATAGGCGACACGAATGGAAGGAGCAAGCACGTACCGATCATTATTTAACCTAAAAAGATGCCAGATAATATCAGGTGAGGTTTCCTTTACTTCTATTTTTATACGAGAAATGCGGTTTGCACGTGTGAAAGACAGTTTTTATACCGACCTAATAAATAAAGCTTAAGGTTTATACCTAGCAAGGTCGTGACAGTCCCTTCATGCAATATTGTACAGAATTTTATGTAGTATCACGCTAGTGTAACTTAGAAAGGTTAAACAGATTAATACAAGTTCTAAATATCTTTAGCTGCGTTGATCAATGAATTTCTCAGCCTGTGTAACAAACACAGTCCACTGCTACGCTCCTATCGCAACCAATCTTGCGCCGATCGCACTCAGCTATGGTATATATGTACATATGTTCTTATGAATGCAGGAAAATCCTCGGAATATTGCTCGAAAACGTCCTACTAATAAAACTGCCTGATACAGGAACCCAATAATAAATAATTCATTTATACATTATCAAAAAAATACTAAGGGTAAACTCGTAATAAATATATACAAAATATAGTACCGTTCTTATTCAATAAATGTGAACTGGAAAGCTGAATAGAATTCTCCTAAATTAAAATAAACGTCAAATGTGAATACATTTGAGTGACTGAGAATAGTATTTGTAATATTTATAACGCTGAGACTAGATCGAGCCAATATTTTAAACATTTTTATTATGAGGCTCAGCCCTCTGATTTTCTGCTTCTTTTATCTTTAAGGGTAGAGATCAGTGACCGCAATATTTATCAAATGTCACATCAAAATATAAATAAATATATTACGCACACTTCAAAAGAAAAGACTTCATTTATTTAATTTATTAACGCATTAAATCATTTACATTTCATCTTTTCCATGTAGTAATATAAGTTATTTTGTGCATCTAATTTATGTTATTTTTGTGGCATCCCAAAGTAGATTACTATAAGATAGATTGCGTAGAGTTAACACAGAGATAGCACAAATTAAAATATATGTATTAGGTGTGTAGTTAATATTACAATGGCACCTTTATATTCTGTATTTTGTATATAATATAAATACTATAATTTTAAGTGATTGAACTTAAAATTATAACCAATATTATATTAATAAAACCGTAACGTAGATATTGATGTGAAACCAAATTTTTAAGGATTTAAAATTCATTTGGTTTTATTTTTTGCGAAAATAGTATTATTCTACAGGTTTGCATTTGTACATTCACTTGATTATACTTTAGTAATTTTTATTAGGCTACTGTCAATTGTATACAAATAAAACACAGGATATTTTATAATACTTGATTCTAATAATCATAGTAAAGCTTTGATATTTTCATTGATGTATTCATCCCGGGTTAGCCACAAAAATGTATATTACATAGGTATAATTATAGTCTTTTAACAATCCGGGTGCTAACTTCTAAGACATTTTATATTTTAAATAGTTTGTTCATCGCTACCCTTGGGTGCTTTAAAACTAAAAGTCTCATTTGTTTGACTTTCAAACAAAAACTTTCAACTGTATAATATTAAGATAATAATGATGAGTATTAAATTACTTGTGCTTATAATTAACAAGTTGCTCAAACTATATCAGACCTTTTTGATGTTGGGGTTAATCTCTGTGCCTTTGTTATGAGGTTTAATATTATAATATAATTTATTTATAATTCAATTCTCCAAAGCTATTACAATGAACACAAAAATACAATAGGTGTGACATCAAATAACGTTACGTCTTTATATCTCCGCAGTCTAGATATCACATTTATTTTAATGATTTTCTTTTGTTATATAATATATCATTTATTTGCGCAAAATGTGACGGTACAGATTTAAAAAAACGGGTTACACTCCGGGAGTGCCGGCAGAAGTGAAAACTTGAATATTAACGTTGTACATTTTTGATATTTTGGAATGGTTAGGGAATAATTTTGCACGAATTGCTTTAATTATCAGTATAAAAGTATTATAATTTATGTGGTAATATACAATAATATTCATTTATTGCGCTATCGCACACAAACATGACAATTCTCCCTCCGTCTTACGAATTTTCGATTAGGTCACGTGTCCTGACGCGAGTTTAACATTTTTTACCCATCACAAAAAAGTGCACAACGCCGCTAAAGAAATTTTCACTTCAAAAATGTAGCAGTATCTCATTTATTAAAAAATAATCTTTGATCACGGATTTGAGAGCTTTTCAGTTGAGAGGTAGCTAAACAGAGAAACATTAGTTAGTAACATTTTATAAGTTAAGCATTCTTTATACTCGTATGCTTGACGTCGTCGTGTACCGATCGTGTTCCGCAAGCCATTTTACTATCAGTCATAGAACTGTCTAATATTATAATCCAGAAGTGACTTAGTAATAGAAAATAAAATCTCACCATTGGATGTTTTCCATTCACCATACATACATTAACCAAACAGTCACACAACGTATTCTATAGTCAATTTATTACATTTTACCATAGTTTATTATTCATATTGTACAGGTGACTACACCTACAGACCCTCTTCTGCGAATCACACGATTTAAAGCCATAGAATTACTCTACAATGAGTTTTCATTAATTCACATTACTGCCTTCCCCTCTGGGAAACAGGCGTGGAGCTATGTATGTATGTACGTCAGCTTTGGTAAATTAGTCAAAGCTTATAAAATTATTAAATAGACTGTCTGTAACGTGGTAGTTCATTGTCGCGGTCATTGAACCGTGTGTCGTGCGATTAATACACTTAGTTGTTCCTATGTATTACGAAAATGTGTTAAGCTTTTACGCGTAAGCATACAAAATCTGTTCGATTTTGTATGTCGATAATTTTGTTTGAAAAATGAATTCGATTGCAACTCTTTTTAATTTGTTTTTTTGGTAACAGACCTATTTTGTCATTTTAGAATAATTATTATGTTTTGTTTGCAATTCAAAGGCAGAGATATGTCGTGTGAAATGCGTCACCTTTACTTACTTTATATTTATTTTTAAATGTAACTTGGTGCCATTGACACCTGTATAAGGACTGTGGCCTGTAATGGCACTGTAAAATTAAAGATAATAATTGTATTATTAAAACTATACGCGTATGACCTTAAGCGCCATTGAGCAATATTATAACCTAATTTGGCCACAAAGAAACATCTCAATCCCTCGGAATAAAGATCAAGTTTATTACCATCTAATATTATTATTAGACGGTAATAATTCGTCTCGCTCTCGCACTTTTGATGTTTATTTTTAACGTTGAAATGTTTGTTACCTAGTCAGAGGAAGCCACAGTCAGTAACTAATTCGCCCATGTCTCACAAAATGTCGGCGGTACTAATTTCAATAGCTTCAAAATTTCTGCTAAGGCCGCAATATGATTTTACACTGATTTTAATATTTATGTAGCTTTATTTTAAAATTCAAAACACAACATTTCATAGACAGAAATCTTGTATCAGACTCGTTTAATTTATGCATTACCTTTAAATAGAGGCAGCCTCGATGGCGTATTGGCGTAGTGTAACCGACTGCCACGCCTGAGGTCGCGATTTCGATTCGTCAAACATTTGTGTGCATGGACATAGATATTTGTCTTGGATAATTGATATTTGTGTTTCTATATATAATATGTAAATACTTACAGAAAAAAAAAATATATATATGTATGTTTATCCATTGTCCAGTACCCGTAGTACAAGCTCTGCTTAGTTTGGGCAAGATGGTGTTGTGTGTATGTGATAGAATATTAATATTACTATTTAATGTATGGTATATATCGTGGTGCAGCGGTAGTGAATGCGACTGCTGTGTATGAGGTGTCGGGTTCGAATCCCGGGTCGGGCCAACAAAAAAGTTATTGGGTTTTTCTGTTAAGAAATCTCAATAGCAGTCCGGAGTTAGGAACTTGGCGGTGTTAGACACCTTCGTGCCTCGGAAATTACGTAAAGCCTTGGTCCTGCGCCTGATCTCTCTCCGGTCGTATCGCATTACCATCCCATCGGATCATGAGAGTTAGGGAACAGAGAGTGCACTAGACTTGTGTTTGTATAGTTAAATGATGTATTCTTCATTTAAAATGTATAGAGTCTAAAAACAAAATAAATTTAACAAGTTAGATGTTGCGCGTAATATCAAAATGTAATCATTACGATTCAATAAGCAAATCTCAATCAATACCAAATACGTTCAGCCATGTGAAATAAATAACTATTGATTCAGAGTTTAAATTAATCATTGCATTCAATCGGTTTTATTGTCATACAAGAGAAGTGGCGTATAATATCCCGATAGATACCGTAATATGTACATATACGGATCGCTGGGCATTCAATACTATAAGTTCTGTGCAGCAAATTTTATACCACAGTGTAATATTACTTATGTGTGATCTACAGAGATATCCCTCTGTAGAAAGACAACGTTTTCTACAATTACGTATTATATTGAGCTGCGTTTTAGGTCTACTAGCATAAGTATACGCATACTGACTATTGTGAAGCTTCGGTTTTGATGTACCGAGCAATCATAAGTGCTCTCAGATATTGTTAAAAATTGGATATAAGTATCAGCATTGAATCTGAAAAAGGATCACAGTTTACGAAATTAAAGTCGTTTGAAAATATACCTACGTATTTTACGTTATGGTCATAAAAATGACGGTCTTTTCCATTAAGTCTTTCGGATACACATTTAATTAGACGGCATAATATCCATCATAAGGGATTTTGGTTAAACCTTAGCTAATAATATAATATTCTATCACATACACACAACACTATCTAGCCCAAACTAAGCAGAGCTTGTACTATGGGTACTAGACAATGGATAAACATACAGATATACTTCTTTTTTTGTAAATATATACATATTATATATAGAAACACCCAGACTAAGACAAACATCCATGGTCATACACACAAATGTTTGACTTGTGCGGCAATCGAACCTGCGACCTGTGACATTCGGTTACACTAACCAATAATAAGTAGAGCAGACTTGATCGGGTAGACCGACCTACGATGCTCACACGACCCGTCTGCTTGGACGACTAACACGTTTAAGATTGACATTATCGCGTAATAACGAGTAGTAATAAATGAGTAATATTTTAGTCTAAGTATTTATGCTTAGCTTTCAAGAGACTTTTATTTATAACCGTTTATGGTTACCATTTTGCTCATTTAGGTCGTAGTGTGATGTTATGTATATTTACTTTATATTCTCCCTGGTTAAATTGGCTGTCGAATATTGAAAGCCCTTTTTAACTCGATCTGATAGTAGACATCGAAAAGTATTGGTTTATAATTTTTCAACTACGATAAGAAATATTGCATTTGGATAGACTTTTGGTGTTATATTTTATAACCCAACAAACAATTAATTCTACGACGACTATATAATATTACTTAAATTACGGCTATTCACATGCATAGAACTAAAATCAAACATCTTATTACAATTGCATAGTGATTTCATTGATATTCTATATAATTATGCTTTTATGTTTTATTTTATAACACAAAAAGGCAACAAGCATACGACCCCACATGATGCATCTGTGATCACGTTGCGATGGTATTACTTATGCGTTGTCAACCCTTGCACAAAAGGAATTAAAGATGATGAGATTGATGGGTATTACTTATGCGTTGTCAACCCTTGGACAAAAGGAATTAAATATGGTATAGAAGAAAAATAATGGCCAAGAGCTTTCGCAATAATTGCTTATTGGAGAAATACAGTCGCAGTGTTTCTAATCTTACACCGGTTACTTGTAAGGGAGAGAAAATACCCCGGGCAAGGCTACTTATTCGGAATGTCACCAAATAATGCAATGATATTGTCTTCCACTCAAAGAAACATATTCTTAGTCATATATTTAACGTCACCCAATGAGTTCTAAGTTAGCTTAATAGAACTTTTATCAGTCGTTACGATAATTGGAGAGGACTGACCCATATTGATTGACGTAGCGATTAGATTACAGACGGGACTGATGGCATTACGTGCCTTGTAAGGCAGGGTGGAACGATGTCGGTGACCTCTCCTTGTTAACTCCATATTCCCAGGCTCTAGACCGCAAAACCTAATTTCACTTTAAGCTACCTAGGCGTTGTGACATAAACCACATTTGCTGCCGTCATACACAACAAACTAAGATGGCGTTGATTCTGTTTTATTTTCTCCTTTGCAGAAGATGCTCGCGCTAAGTTTAATCTTTGTAACACGAGGTGTTTCTTAAGCGTTGACACAACAAACTCAGAATAAGTACCTATGCTTGGCACAATATTGTATCTCGTATGCAAGAGTCAAGTTCATAACACTGCAAACATTGGGAGGCACCCAGTGTGCCGAATGCTAAGTACGGATTAGACGGCAACTTAAACAATCTTCCTAATCATATTTTTGCATGATCAGTGTAACAATATAAAATTATGTTTATTATACGTCTCTCTTTTTGAGGATTTAAGCCTTGTTTATATGACAGCTTCATTAAATAAAAGTCATTCGTTATGTAAACAGTAAGCTCCTCCGCGTTTTATTGTATTCTAGGTTTTAAGGTCAGTATTATTTTGACGAACAATAATATCGATCCTCTTATCAATTTTCCTTTCAGAACAATTTCAATCAGATTTAATAAAATTCTAAATTTAAATTGAAAGGAAGATAAATGTTCGCTATTGCAGTAGAGTTCTGAATTATAACTTTTTTACCGCAAAACATACATAAATTTAAATATAGTAGACAGACTGTACTAAAGCATACTACGGGTTATTACGTAACTAAAGACTAATTAAGCGTGACTTACTGAGCGTGGGGCGAACGTACGATGGCTGTGTGCATAACAATGCAGGTAATATTGCGCTCTCCGAGGCTCCGGATAGCTGCCACCGACAAATGACATAGAATATAATATGAGAACTAGACCACTAGGAATTGTGAAAGTTATTGTTATGTTCGCACGTCGCCACCATTTATAAGTGCTTTGTAATAAACTATGCACTTAATAATATATTAATAGAACATACGGATTCTAATGTCATAGGGATTCTGGGTAGGGTAGGTACACGAGTATATTCATATCTATACAATTAATAAAATTATAACAAGAATGTTGTCTGTTTTTCAAAGCGTTTATGCCCGCTAATCTTCACCATACTTGATTCAATTTGGTTGTTTGAGTGTGGTTTTTATTACTATATAAGCGTGGGCTAATATTAAGTATTTGTTTAATTTAATCTGTAAATTGCAGGAAGGCCAGATATAATTGAAATACAAATGTGACTAGTCGTCACGTCGGCAAGCTGCTGCAGTTCATGAAGTTTAAAAGATATCTTGATTTATTTCCTGTGCTTAGCAGCGTATTTTCTAATTACAATTATATTACAAGCTCAAAATTAATTTGTATAAAGATTGAATACTTATTATTATGAATCTTTTTGACCGTTAGATTATTTTCAAAGGTGAATTTGTATAGTCTGCAAAATGTTGACGTTATATGGTACGCGTAGGAATTACAATTGCTACGTCTACGCGTAGAAATTACAATTGCTACGTCGTACTAAAATCGTAGCGTCAGCTACAGGGATGCTACGATTTTAATACAGAGCAGGTACTACCAGACATCACAAGTCCGGAAAGTTCGTATTACTTACTTAATACTTGGTTTAGAAAGATTGTATTAACGGTATTCGTATCATGTCAATATTAATATAGCAATCAAAACCGGTTCACGTACAGCTTTATAAACCTTTTAAAAATTCATAAGGAAAGTAAACAAACAACATATTTCCGATTTTTCATGCGTATATCCAATTTTATGTGTACACAGATAAATACATGTTTGCATAGATTTCATAGAACTAGAATGATGTGCGTTAATCCACTGTTATATTTGCTAGAATAACACAATCGATGACTGTTTGACGCGTCAAATAGTCAACGCCAGTTATTTATTTGTTTATTTTTAGGTCTGTGATAATAAAATTCCCATACAGTGAAATTCTCATGTTTGTTAGAGTACTGAGGTTTCTTACATCAGTGGAATAGACAGAATGACGTAGGTACTTTACTACAGCTTTTTTAGAAAAGGTCGCGTTTTGGTTTCGCACTTGTCTTTAATCCTATGTTGAGGCGATCTTAAAAAACATTCAAACAATGGACACAAAGAACACTGAGGCTCGGCACAACTGTTTGTGGATCACACAATTTTTTGTTCCGTGAAAGGATCGAACCAACAGCACTCGTCGCAGTGATAGCGGCGAGGCGACCACTTAGACCATTACGCCATCTTGATATAAGGAATCCTACTAATATCATAAATGTGAAATTTTGTAAACATATTTGCAGGTTTGAATGTTTGTTATTTAGTCACAAGTAAACCGTTGAACGAAATACGATGAACCTCGGAACACAGAGAGACGATATTCTCTAGGGAATCCCGCGAGCAAAGTCACGGGGCACAAAGAGAATATGTATGAAAATACTTATTTGAGGACTAAATATTTGTTTAGTTTTTGTGAAAGCTCATTTGACTGTTCAAATTACGCATTTGTTTTTTATATTCTTATGTACTACAGTCAGCGACAAAGGGAATCAGGATGCTTAAAATTTACTCGCTTTTGTCGCTTTTGACTGTGCCTTAGTTATATATCCTAACTAATATTATGAAAGCGAATGTGAGATTGTTTTGTGGCGATTCCGCACAGACGAAGAAGTTTAGCCTACATTTAACAGATGGCGAAACCATCGAACTTCACATGACGTCATACTATTCTGCATCGCACAAGTGGAGTTTACACAGCGACTAAGTATATATACAAGCTCCCGACATCAACCGTTGGGCCGCGGCCCACCAGGCACGATCAACCAGCCTGGTCGGAGGATCCTCCCTTTGTGTCGGAGGGACATCACACCCTGTTCCTCCAGTTTGTTTCGCTTTCACGCCGTATCTACTCTAGGGGGTACCTTATGTCTTTTCTGTTATTAGTTTAGTAATAGTACTTTTTCCTGGATGAAAGGTATTTCATCCAGAAAAAAGTACCACTGCTAGCCTAACCTAAACTACATGTTTGCGAGCAAAGACGCGGGAAAATCTTGTAATAATTAAAATGAAGAAAATTGTAAGGACTTACCTCAATATATTGTTTAATAAAATTGTCTATTTTAGCTTTTTCCAGCATTGAATACACAATTACTGTAGCTAGGAGATTAATAATACCGAGGATTACTTAGATACAATATCCTCGTTTTAACTGTTTCGGCTCGTAACACTTTATTGTTTATCAGCGCTTTAATATCCGGTTTTCCATTAAGCCTATTTAAGAATGCCTAGTAATAAGCAGTGGACTACCTCAAACACAAATAAAATATTTATTTAAATAAATATCATTCAAAACGAAATTAAATTCAAATTCAAATAAGGTTACTGTTGCTTCTTCCAAAGTAAGCAACAGGAACGATGACTTTACGAGCGTGTCAAGAAACTCACGGCCATTATTTTATAGAACAACTAACAGTAGTAGCTACATACAGTTCCACTTTGAAAACCTGTAATTATTTGTCATGTCTTGGATGCAAAAAGAAAAAGTCTATAGTTTCGGTATGCTAGTGGTTCAAAAATGAGACCAGATCATCGCGCTTGCGTTTCCTTGGTCTACTCCGAAGAAGGCGGTTTGAAAAATTTCTTTTTATCCCTTGAAAATCTATACTTCCATACTAATATTATTAAAGTAACTCTGTTTGTTTGTTACCTTTTCACGGCTAACCGAATCTCAATTAAATTTGGCGTATTTGGGCATAGATTAGATCTTTTGGAAGGTTATATTTTATCCAGATATATGTGCCTGCTGGACTTAAGCGGGCAAAGCCACAGGCGGAAACTACAATCTTACAAACTACAAGCTATTAAACAGAATGGTATTGCGCCTCACTGCACGGCGTGTCTTTGAAGCCTCATTTCCGCTTGAAACGGGCGAACCTGGGGGCGGTAGACAGTTTGTATACACATAAGTTTTGAAGTAAAGTCAAGCAATAAACTAGAACTGCTTAATCCACGATGGAACTTTTATTTCTGCGTGTAAAAGCGCACAATGTCACAAAACCAACTTTTCACGACCCTTAGTGCGAAACTTTATCGCATGACATTTCCAAAGAAATAAAGGTACGCTGAAACGTGATGTAAAGTTACAAACAATAACATTAAATGCTTATATTTCCGTTGGGATGTTTTGAATGAACCTATTTGTTAGGATCTCTAGCCATTCATTTTAATTATTCAACCGTTCTTTAAGCTCCAAATTTGTGGATGTTGTCTTTGCCTTAAAAAAATACGGATCATTTTTGTGTCCGCTGTAATAAATGAAGGTATATTTCAAACTCATCGTCGTATTTTCGTTTAATTTTGGACAGAAACGTACAAACGATTTATTAATGCTTTAAAAGGACCGAATATTTGACGTAATACAATTGTAATGACGAAAGGATAAATAATATGTGCATTATTTGCCATGCGATAACGATGATATATTCGTGTATATCAATGTAAAGTTATAAATACCCATATCGCATTGGTTATTTTGTTAGATAATTATAAAAATTTAAATATGATATTTAGACTTGTTCACAATACGTAGCAACGTATTGTGAACAAGTCTAAACATAAAGTGTTTACTAGTCAAATACAAAGGAAACCGTTTGCCCGAGATGAAGTAGGTATGTACATCAAGAAATCGGTGTAAGAGTCCTAACACTGTAACTGCGTTTCGACTGACAACCAGGAGTGCTCATCGTATTACAGATTGACGCTTCGAATGCTTACTAATCTATGTCATCCAACAAAATATTATAATTATAAAAAATAGGATACTGCGTGACGATAACTAATATTCAATTCCATTCTTAATGTTCGCTGAAAAGCTCGGATTTATGTGAAAGTTTATTTAATTTATTATGCTTAGTACGTTAGAGTACTAGAGTAATTATTATAATCACTTTCGTTTTGCATGATTAATTAAACAGAAAACGCGATTATGCTGGGTGTCTACTTTCTTTTTCTTTTTTGCAATTCTTGACGTTTCATCCATCGTAGTAGATTTACGTTCTTTTAATCGTAAATATATTTTACTAGATTTTGCCCGCGGCTTTGCTCGCTTAAATGTAGATTATGTTAGGTTAGCAATAGTATTTTTATGGATAAAAGGTGCCCTAGGTATGTCTTTTTCTATTTCCCTGAAAACGTATATGCAAAATTTAATGATAATCGGTCGAGTAGTTAAGGCGTGAAAGTGTAACAAACTCACATTCGCATTTATAATATTAGTTAGAATTGTAATTTTAAAAGACATTAAGTGCAGTACAAGATATTTCGTTATTTTTTAATTGAAGTGAACTTTAAATTATGTTCCTTATTACAAGTTCGGGCAAGCTAGGAACCAAAGTGCACTTCAGAGTCCCTCTAGAGCTATGAGGTAGCTTGTCCCGCATTCTGGTAGTGATTGCGGCAGTAACGAACCGTGCGACACTGGCGTCCGCTCAGGATTTGGTAATAACTACCATTTCAATGTTCTTCTTTAGTTATAACCTACCAAGAAATTGTGAATGCCGAATCACTACGGAATTCTCAGTTTTATACTTTTGCTGAACATAAAATGTTAACAAGTTATTCTTGAGATTAGAGAGAGGCTTCGAGAATAGTATTATTTCTGGATGAACGGTACTCTATGTCCTTTAAGATGTCTGGTAGTACTCTGTGTCAAAATCGTAGCATTTCCGTAGCTAACGCGTAGCGAGTCTACTTTCTACGCGTACCATATAACTTCAACACTTTGCATACTACGTAGTCAACAATAAAATAGGTCTAAAGAACAGAATGTTGTATTTAACATATATTTTTGCCCACTGTTTTGCTTGCATAAATGTAGGTTAGGTAAGTTTAATAACAGTACTTATTCTTTGGATGAAATGTACCCCGTGTCCTTTTCTGCTCCTCTGACAACGTGAATTCAAAATGAAAAGAAGGCAAAAAATATGATAATTATTGGTTGAGTAGATAAGGCGTAATATACAAACGAACTCACATTTGCATTTATAATATTATAGTTAAGATAAACGCAAATAACCACAGTGAAGGTTAAGAGGTCGATTCTTATACGAAACAAAGACTTATGTGATCCATAAATGGATGTTCCGTATCTGTGTACTTTACCCAGTTACAAAGAACCAGCCTTACTAACCCGAATACCTCTCAAATTTTTAAACAATGATTAACCTTTGATAAAGGGTCCGCCGCTGTTATTTAACTATTATTCAACTAACATTCAACATTGAATAATGCTTATATGTGTCTAGTTTTCTGATTAGTCTTAATACATAATAATATCAGCTCTGTATTAAACTGTCCCACTGCTGGGCACGCGCCTCTTCTTAGTGTGAGAACGCATATACAATATACATACATAATTAAAATATTTGAAATTGATGTTTAATAACAGGTAATAATATAAATATGATACTGTGCGTAATTATACGTTTATATTTAATAAATATATTATAATACAGCCGGCAGCCGTCATCATCAAAAAGCGATGCAGTTATATAACCGGAGGATGGAGTTATATTGGATTTTTTATTACTTTAGAAACAAGATGCTCGTTTTTAACGTAACGAAACTTCACTAGTTCTCGACTATGTTTATAGTTATATAATATATGTTAACTAGTGAAGTTTCGTTACGTTTAAAAACCACGTTTAAATTTTGACAACAACTTGATAAAGTTGGTATACATCTTGAGGATTTACGTTTGTTTGTTAAAAAGAATAACTGTAAGGTAAACAACATGTTGTGATAGTTAACATTACGTATCATGTTAACTACTTGAAGATTTCATCTAATTAACTTGATACGTAAGTTATGTTACCAATATCAACGGATAAGCTACTGTAGTGGTATGATAAATGTACGATGTATGTGTAATGTTTATAATGTGTAAAACAGTAATAAATGTTCTTTCTACTCAAACGGACGTTTGCATTATTACTCCCACGTAACACACTATATGGCGACCCTGCCAGCTCGGGCGCTGCGTACAGTTGAGTTGACAATTTTACGGTGCATGTTTTCTATATGTGCCACAATGGCGACAGTGTCGATCAAGGTACTCTATGATACGGACATATTCGTCGCAATCAGTAAAAGGCCTAATATTCCCAAAATTTTCCAAGATGGGCAAATCATACAGTAAAGTGGAGGATAAGGAGGTGATTATAACACAAAACGCCGCAGGAGATAAGACTGCCAGGACCGTGGAAACTATTGCGGCTCATGTGCAACTGAATAATATTTTAATTTCGGCAGTAGTGACAATTTTCCTACTGGTTATCATTTACCTTCTGTACAAACAATATAAGCGGTGTCACACAAGGTGGATTAGAAAGGAAGTTAGTGGCGAGACCTGGAGGCGCATTAAGATGCGTATGTCAGGGCGTGCAAAAGCAGTTCCAGGAGGAATATCAGGTGATGGAAAGGTTTTCGACCTGGAAGACAAGTGAAGTGAAAGTAAAATGAAAGTATGACCTACAGCTCAACATGTGCGGTCGCGTTAAGTGTTAGTAATAAAGTGTATGTGTAAGTCTATTCATTAAGAGTAAAGTAAGTATATGGTTATATGGAAGTGTCCTTGAGATCTATACTTGAAAAATTAGATAATATTAAAGTAAATTTAAGAAAACTAGGACCTCAAAAACGAAAATTATATGGTAGTAATTGTAAGAGGAAAAATTGAGGAAGCACAAAAATTTTATGAACAATATCAAAACATTGTTACTATCAGTTCTAACATATTTTTAGCAAATTATTGCACAGAGGTCATTTGCCAACAAATTTAACAGATATATAATAAAATAGTAACGTATAGCGAAAATTATTCTACCACGGACAAGTTTGATATTAAGTCCGCTACCTCCTTGATCCCAGCAATGGATGGCAAGGAGGAAACGGTTGAAAAAATAATTGATGGAATAGAGATGTACTCCACTTGCTTGAATGATGATAGTGATAGGAAATTACTCATTGCTTTTGTGCTAAAAACACGCTTAAGCAAAACGGCAAAATTAAAACTTAAAAGTAAGTACGAAAATATCGAAGGTCTAGTTAACGATATTAAACGGTTTCAACTAACAAAAAAATTTACTAGCTCGTTATTGTCACAGTTAAATAGCATTACACAAAAAGATATGTCCATTGCAGAATTCGGAAATAAAATTGAGGACTTGTTTGTTAATCTCACAATATTGCAGGCGGAATCTAATAAGAATGCTTACGATTTTTTAAGACCTATTAACGAAAAATTAGCAGTTAAGAAATTTGCTGACGGATTACGTAACCGCCGTCTAAGTACTATAATAACTGCGTGTAACTATGTTGAATTAAAGGACGCGGTGCGAGCAGCCGAGGATGAAGAATTAGAGCAGCCCTCCCGTGACATGATCCTGAGCATGAGAGGTAGGTCCTATGGCGGCACCAGAGGTTTTCGAGGAGCTCGCCGAAACACAATGCAAGGCAATTTTAGAGGTAACAGATATTTTTATAAGAACTCGCGCGATAGTGATACGAGATTTAATAATACTAATTTTGACCCAACTACTCAAGGTTCAACTCAGAATAGAGGTAATTATAACTATTATAGGAATAATCGTGGAAATCGTAGAAATTTTGGCAACGTATACTCTACTTTACAGGAGGTAGACTCTACTGACCACTCGGTAGACCGTAGCTCAGCCCGCACTGAGCAGGAGCCCGAGTCTGCTAATACCGCAAATAACGAAAACATGCAGTTTTTTCGTACCTAAAGTATTAACGTACAACCATGAGTTTAGTTTTATATGCTTATATTTAAATGGCCGTAGTCTTATTTTATTAGTCGACACAGGGGCAAGTTTGTCTATAATACAAAGTTACGTGATACATGGTAGTGTAAAGTTAAACAAAGATTGCACCGTAATCAAAGGCATTGGCGGCCAGGTGCAGTCGCAAAGTTATGTTTATTTAGATTTATCGTTAGAGAGTAATATTTCATTTCAACATAAATACTACGTATTTGATACGTTACCGTGTGACGCCGTCGGCATACTCGGGCTTGACTTTCTGAGAATGTATTCTGATATTATCAGCTTACAATGCAATACACTAACGTTGTGCATTAATGATAATAAATGTGTGATCCCACTTCATAAGCGGAGCGATTATCAGAGTTATATTTATGTACCATCGCGAAGCGAATCTATTCATTATTTAAACTTAAAATCGCAATTAGACAATGACTACATTATTTGTTCAAAACAAATTTCGAATGAAGTATTCCTTGTAGGCGGAATAGTTACATGTAAAAATGGAAGGATACCTATGCAATTATTAAATACAAGTGATAAATTAATAAAATTGCCTATATTTAAACCGGAAATTTACCCTTTGAGTGATTATAACATATGTAATTTTAGTCATTCAGAAAATAATGTGGATAGGGTTAAAAGGCTTTTACCATTATTAAATTTAAAACATTTAAATTTAGAGGAACAGAAGTCCATAGATATTATTAGTGCCAAATATGCAGACGTTTTTCAATTAGAAGGTGACAAGCTTTCTACAACTAATATCATGCAACAGCAGATTAATTTGAAGCCAAACTCGATTCCAACATATACAAAACCATATCGTTTGCCAGCAGCTTTAAAACCAGAAATTAATAATCAAATAAATAAAATGCTGGAAGATGACATTATAGAAAAAACAAATTCAGAGTGGTCTAGCCCTATTCTTTTGGTTCCAAAAAAGGTAGGTGCGGCAGGTTCTCAGAAATGGCGTTTAGTTTTAGATTTCCGGAAAATTAATGAAAAATTTCAAGACGATAAATTTCCTTTACCAAACATTACGGAAATTTTAGATTCACTCGCTAATTCCATTTATTTCACTCATTTAGATTTATACCAAGGATTTTACCAAGTGACCTTGGACTCTAAGTGCCGTAACATCACTGCGTTCACTACTGACACGGGTCAGTATCAGCTAAAACGCTTGCCAATGGGATTAAAAATAAGCCCAAATGCATTTTCACGCATTATGTCAATAGCACTCTCAGGGTTAACTTTTGACAAATGTTTTGTCTATTGTGATGACGTCATCGTATTCGGAATAAATTTAGAAAATCATAATAAGAATTTAATGTACGTTTTGGAAAGATTTCGTCGCGTTAACTTTAAATTAAATCCCGCCAAGTGTGAATTCCTTAAGAAAGAAATTTTATATCTAGGTCATTGGGTTACATCCGAAGGAGTGTTACCAGATCCCGAAAAGACGGCAATTTTACGTAATTATCCTGTCCCGCAAAATGCAGACGAAGTAAGACGTTTCGTAGCGATTTGCAATTACTATCGAAAATTTATCAAAAATTTTGGTTAAATAACTATTGATTTAAATAAATTATGTAGGAAAAATGAGCCGTTTGTATGGTCAAAAAGATGCACGGAAGCCTTTGAATTCCCAAAAAATGCATTAGCTACACCCCCTGTCTTACAATATCCCGATTTCTCCGAAAATAATAAGTTTATTTTACAAACAGACGCCTCAGGAAAGGCTGTCGGTGCTGATTTATGTAATCAGGATTTACGATCAATAGCTTACACAAGTAGACCTTTAAACAAGTCTGAGTTAAATTATCCAACAATTGGGAAAGAGTTATTAGCAATAGTGTGGAGTATTAAGTATTTTAGGCCGTATCTCTATGGCAGAAAGTTTATAATTATGACCGATCATAAACCATTAATATTTTTGTTTGGAATGAAAGACCCTTCAAGCAGACTTTTAAAGTTCAGGTTAGCTTTGGAAGAATATAATTTTGAAGTTGTTTACCTAAAAGGAAAATCAAATGTATTAGCCGACGCCTTATCAAGAATAATTACAACTTGCGATGAACTAAAGTCATTAAATTACAAATGTGTCAATGTTTTGACTAGGGGACAGAAAGAACAATTACTAGACTCGACAAAACTAAGATACTCACCAGATGTTTGTATTACACCCATTGACGACTGGGGCGAGTATCCAAGAGTAGTGGAACTATTAAAAAAGCCAGACGAATCAATGGAATTGCGATTAAGGGCATCGACCTTGATAAAATAAGATATAAGAAAAATATTATTCGCGAAGAAGAATGTTTTGCGTTTGTACCGAGTAAATGAATACTGTTCATAAATCTTAATTATGAAATGCAATTTACGCGAGACGTATTTGCTAACAAATTAAAGTCATTTTGTGAAAGTATAAAAATAAAAGAATTGTGTATAATAAAACATAAGGAAAATTCATTATTTACCAATGAATTAATTAAAGAAATATGCAGTAGACAAGAATGGTTAGGGCCCAGAATTCAAGTTTTAAGGGGAGTAAGAAAAATTACAGATTCTAATGAAAAAACATTTATATTACACGACTATCATTTGCTACCCACGAGTGGGCATTCTGGTATGCGTAGAATGATAAATAGTATAAAAAAGAAATATTATTGGTCTAGCCTTGAAAATGATGTAAAAAAGTTCGTTGCTATGTGTAAGAAATGACAATTTATGAAACATTCTATAAACACGAAAGAACCTATGGTCATAATAAGTACAGATTCGGCGGTTTTTCAAAAAGCTTTTCTTGACATTGTTGGACCTTTAGATAGAGATATCAATGAAAATGTGTACATATTAACTATACAATGCGACCTAAGCAAGTACGTAGAAGCATATCCGTTGAGGGCGAAGGACACCGTTTCTGTCGCGAGAGCATTCGTGAGTAATTTTATCTTACGTTATGGCGTACCACAAGTCATAGCAACGGACAGGGGCACAGAATTCATGTCGTCAACATTCGTAGAGGTATGTAAGCTTTTAGATATCAATAAACTTAACTCCACTGCTTATCACCATCAAACAATTGGAGCACTGGAAAACACACATAAACATTTAAGGGCTTTTCTACGTACACAATGCCATGAGCACCCTGCAACTTGGAGTGATTGGTTACAGTTTTGGTGTTTTGCTTTCAATACTAATGTTCACTGTGAAACAACATATACGCCTTACGAACTCGTGTTTGGTAGACACTGCTCGCTTCCCAGTAGTCTAACAGAACAAATGGACCCTTTGTATAATCCTGAAAATTATATGTTAGAATTGAAATATAGATTACAGTTAGCATACAAAGATGCACGGAAAATTTAATTAACAGCAAAATTATGAGAAAAATTACGTACGATAAAAATATTCAACCAATACAAAATAAACAAGGTGATCTTGTGTTAATGAAAGCAGAAAATTGTTCAAAAATGGAACCATTATACATAGGACCCTTCGAGGTGCTACAGGATTGTGAACCTAATGTTAAGATAATTAAGGACGGAAAATTTGATTTAGTGCATAATAATAGAACTAAGAAATTTGTGACTTAGCATTATTATATTATCAGTATTTTATCGTCTTTATTGTTATACAAATAACAGTAAGTAATATCATTTCATCGCATTTTTACCTATTTACATAATAGAATTTGTAAAGACAAAATTAATTAATAGATTTAATTTTATTTAGTAACTTCGTAGACATAACAATCAGTTACATGAACCGGTATGATATAATGTAACGTTATATCACGCAGGTGTGCGCGATACTCGTGAGTAATGGAGGATAAGCTAAGTATGTTCTTATTGTATTATAATATTTTAATGAGGTATTTAGAATGTAAGTACATGTTGTGTATGTTTATGCTAGTGGTCTTCTGACTGATCCCAAGATGAAAGTCGTAGGGCTAGGTGTATGTACAACTACTGTCTGTAGGTGTGCGGTACAGTGTAATACTTACTCATTTATCTGTAATGTAGTACTACTATGTACTTGTATTAGACATATAACAATTATAAATTAATGTTAGTGATATAAAAAAAAAAAACTTGTACTCATTTTTTTTTCTTTTCCACCCCTGTGGTGTAGTGGTATGATAAATGTACGATGTATGTGTAATGTTTATAATGTGTAAAACAGTAATAAATGTTCTTTCTACTCAAACGGACGTTTGCATTATTACTCCCAAGTAACACACTATACTACGTTAAAGAAAAAAAACATCAATGACCGATTGCTACTTGTAACACCAATTATTTCTAATATTTTGCGCTAAGAATACGTAATATGAGTTAAAGAATGAAATTGCCGATTTGTCCTGATAAATTGAAACTCGTTTTTTTTTTCTAATTGTGTATCATATTTATTTAATCGAAATATTTACCCTCATTATCAATACATTGCCGCCATCTAAACGGAAGTTAATTTATGCCTTTACGATAGAACTTCGGGGATCTAGATTCGACAAACTGTGTGAAAGTATTTTATACTGTCTCCTGGGAAGAAATTTTATTATCACGTAGAACATTGTCCAAATGATGAAATAATTGGTAGTCTGTTGGAGCAAGGTCTGGCGAGTACGTATGGACGAGGATAACGTATCTATGGTTTCTAACTGCAGCTCCTGTAGAGTTACAACGGTTTCTCGTGCAGTGTGAGGTCTTGCGTTATCATGGAGCAATAATGGTGAAGATCGATTCACGAGTCGGGGCTGTTTCACTGCCAGTTTCGCCATCATTGTTCGAAGTTCTTCACAGTAAACATCTGCTGTTATTGCTTGTCCAGACCTGAGAAAGCTATAGTGAATAACACCATGAAGAGACCACCTAACAGTTACCATTACCTTTTTATTCATAAGCTTTGCTTTAAGGCACTGTTGCGGCGTTTGACCTGGGGTTAGCCATTGCATTTTACGCTTACGGTTATCGTAAAGAATCCACTTTTCATCACATGTTACAATTCGATCCAATATTCCTTCATTTCTGCACCGATTCAACAAGGCAACACAAGTTTCAACACGCATTTCTTTCTGCAGAGCAGTCAAATCATGAGGCACCCATTTTTCATATATTTTTATCTTGTTGATTTGATGCAAATGAGCCAATATTGTAGGTAGGGTAACGTTAAAGCATGCCGCTAGTTCCTAGGTAGTTTGACACGGATCGGCTTCCACCATCTTCTTCAATTCAGCGTTATTCACCTGTGTGGGTGGTCTTCAACGTGGTTTGTTCTTTAAGTCGAAGTTTCCATTACGAAAGCGTTTAAACCAAAAACGCACGGTCCGTTCATTAGCAGTCTCCTCTCCAAACGCAGCGTTGATATTGCGAGCCGTTGCTGCCGCGTTACTTTCGCGTCCGAACTCGTATTAAAAAATAACTCGGATTTTCGGAGTATCCATCTGTCCCGTCTAAACTGAATAAAAAAAACAATTGAAAGTCGAAAATTGAATGTTGCACATTTTTTAAAAGAAGAATCTTATAGGTATCATGTGAAAATGTTGCACTAGAAAATCTCACAACATGAAGGTTTTATGTCAATTCAAAATATTCAACAGCAATGGCAACTTCATACTTTGACCCCTATTACTAAAGACTATGACTCCTTTATAGGTACCACAAAGCCTAATAATCTTTACTTAATTATTAATTAAACAATACATAGTGTATTTATATATGGGTACACACAGCGAGACAACAAGGGTTTGATCTGGCAAGAAACAAAAGGGAGCTTTATCAATCAGGCTTAATCCCCTCTTAAGATAAATTGATTTGATCATAGTTCAAAGCATCATTCGATGTTCTTAGGGTTACTGGATATTTGATTATCATGTAGGCACTCATTAAGGAAACAATGTGTTCGTCTAATGAAAATAATGTATTACAGTTTTCAACAAAGGAGCTTTAAATATATATGGGATAACATCGTGGAGTAGATTTATTTTAATGTATTTAGAATTATTATTTAAACTAACTATAAAAAAAAAAATATTTTTTTTTAATGATGTGTTTTTTAAATTATTTTGTAGATTAATCGCATACTGTATGCTACTTACATACTGGATTCGATTAATCGAACAAATAATTGCATGCTCTTTAAAGTTAAATACAATTTTGTATACCTATACACTTCTGAATTTAAAACTTTTGAAAAATAACATAATTAAGAATTTATTGCATCAATAAATTAGTATAATATTTTGCTGCCTCGATGGTATAGGCGACTGCTGTCTGAGTCCCTCGGGCTCGTATTGCGGGTCGGGCTATGTGCTGTTGCGATTAGCCATCAATAAATTCCCAGTAGCAGTACATAGTCTAGTATTATTTCCAGTAAAAGACAAGACCCTATTACATGGAACCAATAAACAAAGATGGCAACATGTGTGTAATACGCGTCTGCCAACCCCTTCGGGGATGTAGGCGTGAGACTATGTATGCGTATTAAGTTTTGCAAATTTGGGTCGATTGTTTGGTAACAACAAAACGTTACTATTAACATAACTATCTGTATAGGTTTGTATATTGAAGCCTGTAACCTCTACGGCGCAATGAAAAAGAAACATATTTCCATCTCAGAAGGCTTGGCAGCCCTATAAAGCTATTTGCAATCACTACAAATCTTTTCTTTCTCATCCGGCGGCCATTCTTTTATTTAGCTGCAGAAACAAACGGCAAATGTACGAGCTTCAATAATCGCTATGCTATTCTTTTTACAAATTGTAACAGCATTTGAAATGAACTGATAGTTATTGTGGTTTTTATTTATTAAGAGCAATTACTTTTTATCTTGGTAAAATGAATGTTAACAATTAAATAAGTAATTATGACTTTGTGTTTGTGGCATTGTGTATCTCTTCTATTTTTTATTATAAACAGAATTAAACCACATAATATAATGATTATTTTATACACAGCACAAAGGGCAGTGTGAATATTTTATGACTAGTGTGCTTGCAGGGATAGTATGCATCGTATGAACAGCTGAAGCAAGCCGCCATTGATTAATTAGATTGAATCAGTAATCAAAAATAATCTAGAACAGATTAGGTATTGACAAATATTAATATTCTCTCTAAACAATGGTTAACACAATACGTATAACCCGCATGTGGCTCAACATGTGCATGTTACCGGCGTGTACCTACAAGAGTCATAATGTATCCTTTGTAACAGGAGTATTACCAATCAGCCGTAGTATTCGAAACATCGACCAGTCTACCTCTATATTCGACGTATAATCAATAATATGCAAAGCGTCAGTACTGCTCTAAGCATATTACCTAATTACTTAAGGTTTTCTATTACGTAATTTTGACCTTCAACCGTCATCATTAAGTTTTATTATTAGGCATTAGTATAGATTATAGAACCTTCTTAAACATTGTTTACATTGAAACCTTAACAAGTTTTCCGTGTAAGCCAGCGTTATATCTGTTGTAAAATTACGAAGAAACGTTGTGCGTAGGGTGGTAAAAGCTTGGTGTAAGCTGCGATCTCGGGGATAGGATGAAATTTAAAAGGCAATTGAGTTTGTAAATGACATACGCTTGTATTATTTCGAAGTGTTATGGAGGAGAGATGATTATTAAAGGAACATTTAACCAGTGTATGTTGAGGTTCCATGCAGAGAAAGCTGAATATTATCTACGGAGCACAGAAGCAAGAATCTTTTAGAGATGTATGTCTGATTAGAATCACGTACTCGATAAAGTATTTGAAAAGCTGTCTGTTTATAAAATTATTAAACTGGGATTTACCTGTTTATATATCTTACATATAAAATAGTTCACAAATATTCGTAAGAAAAATACGCTGCCTGCTATTAATTTCAAATTACATACTAAAACGTCCGCTATCTTACGGTCCTTAATGTTTATATTGTTAGATAATTTGATGAGTCTATAATGAGCTTTATTAAAGTGTCAAATAAAAGTCCAAGACGAAATATATAAGCATGACATAGCGTTTATCATCAACCTATACAACATATTCATATGATAAAATTTGTGTACGACCATGCATGAAAAGAAAATTTTCAAATGTTTGTGCAGCTACATTATTCTAACTTATATTATAAATGTGAATGAGAGTTTGTTTGTTTGTTACGCTTTCAGCCTTAACTGCTCAACCGATCATTATGAAATTTCATATACACGTTGTCAAGAGAACAAAAAGGCCATAGGGTATCTTTCATCCATAAAAACAAACTGGTTCTAAGCTAACCTATACTTACGCAAGCGAAGCCGCGGCCAAAATCTAGTCTGGTATATTATAGAACAAAGTCTCCCGCCGCGTCTGTCTGTCTGTCTGTACGCGATAAACTCAAAAACTACTGACCGAATTTTCATGCGGTTTTCACTAATAGACAGAGTGATTCGTCAGGAAGGTTTATGTGTATAATTTGTTAAGGTTTTGTACTACAAGTATATAAGTGTACAATTGTACATATTATATAAAATATACACGGGCAACAACTAACCTATTCAAATACCACCATATTTTATTTGATGTTCATAAATGCATGTTCCATTATCAAAATAAACCAGTATACTATAGTCCGTATTTAGAGAGTAATGGAACGCAAACCGCACACAAAATTGGTGCCAAATGCAACGGGAGCATTTGATGTGCCTCTGACATTTGGTTGAAAGGTCAGGGGATAACTATATTACAAGTGCATATAGGCTTTAATATCGTGCCTAAGTGGCGGGACATTCCACATCAAAGTCGACATCAAACGAAATGTTATATTATTATAATACATACTTAAGCACTTTTCGTTAAGTCACTTTTAACAATAACAAATCATTTATACAAATGTGTAGCTAACGTTTTACGTTTTTTTTTAAATTTATTTAGTATAGTATTGATGAAGAACTAAATAAACTAAGGGTGAACCAAAATTTATTATATGAGTAATAAAAAAGAAACCAATAATAAACTGGGAGTAATAACGATGAATAAAACAAAATTACGAATATGTGTAAATAATTATCATGATTGATTTTTTCGATAGAGCTTTTCTAAATTCTATGTATTCGAAGTTTACATTCTCCATTTCTTGATGCGCAATAGCTAATTATTTAGTAAGGTTATCTATTTTCTCTTTCAAATCAAACGAATTTTGGTTAGCATTTAGTGATGTAGTAATCTTAATTTGACTCATCACTCAAGGAAGTTGTATGTAGAGGTTTTCGTGTATGTAGTGTTATATTTTGTTCAGAATCCATGCTTTCCAAGTTATATGATTTGTTTTTGTTTTGGTTTCGAACCTAATAGAAGCCAAGCTTTGTGTGATTCAAGAGTCTTCATTCTAGGTCTGTGTGTAATTTGTGCCTGTTAGCTGTATGATTGTAAAGTCCTCCGCAACGCAGAGCTTAGAGCCTAATGGGCACGGTGTCTATTTCAAAAACAAAATAAAAAAATGGTGACACTCACTTGGTCCTGTGACCTGTGATGTTAGGGCTTTTGGAACCAACGCGGGCTAGACACGCAGCTAAGGCATTGGTGCAGGTTGTTAAAACTGGTGGCTAGCGTCTTTTAAAAGCGTGGAAGGACCTAAATAACTCTCCTTTGTTAAACAGGCTATTAGCAGTTTTGGTTGCTGATTCTAAGTATTCTTTTTAACACCTGCAGCTAAACTAATATTCTTGTTAAAGGCAGTAATAATTCGACAGCGAACGAGGTCAGCCAAATGGTTTAATCGATAGTACAAGAGGACGGATTCGAACTTCCGACCTCTGGATTGCAAGTCCGACACCTTATTTATTAGGCTTTAAACGATTTACTTGTGCATGTAGCCCGCGTGATTAGCTTGTGCATGAATTTGACACCAATCACTTGTGTTAACTATAGACACCATAACGACTAAACGAAATTTATTTGCGTCGCGCAAGATATTATCTTTACTTGCAGTTAAGTATTTTTCACTAGCAACACGGAGTTTGGAAACATGACCGATCATTGACAATGGGCTCGCTAGGAACTTTAAAACCTGAGAGAGCGAATTGTGGGCTTAAAACATGTCTATGTACTTTATCGCGGATAAATGAAGATATATAGTTATATTAGTACTTACACGCTGTGTGTACCAATCGTATACGCGTTTAAGTAACAGTCTATATATAGAAGTAGGGACATAGAAACATTACTAAGTAATTTTACATTTAATATAACTAGCGGTCGCCTAGTGCTCGAAATCCGACCAAAGTTTGCCTGTAAGATATTGCTGATATATGTCATTATATATTGATATGTGTAACCATAGTTACGCGCTTGGACTGCGTGTGTCAAATGCATGGTTGTGTGTGTAACGTGTTATTTATTGAAAATAATGAATTTTTACTCATCATTTTAAAAAAATATTAGCATTCGTCACTTCTTCTCTGTATAAACTATAAGTGTGCGAAATTTCATACTCCTCCGTCCGCCCAATTTTCGTAAAAAGGGATCCAAAGTTTTCGCTTTACGCATTAATATATAGATTAAGATATTTCACAGCAAGTACTCTCATTCTAATTAATTATTTAAAGAACAATTTCACAAGTATAATAATATCTAATATTATAATTAATAATATAATAATAAATAAATAAATATATAATAGTAGATATTAAAAGAAGCTATTAATAAATAATTTAGGTACTTTTATCAAAGGAACGGAGTGTGTATCAGTCGCCCGCAAGATTCTGTGACCCTTCAGAATAATACGCATTAAAACAGTGAAATGGGCAAGTATTTTAAGTTATAATTAGACGCTTTACATTATTTAAAGTGAAGCGGTTAATTATCAAAATCTAGAGATGTACGTAAATAAAGAGGTCAAGGTTAATAAAACATTTACGAGCTACTGAGGAGAAATACTAATTCATTTCCAGTCGCTTTAATTATACCAGTCTCTGCGTTTCTTCTTTAGGTTATTGTCATTTAAATTTATTTATATGTGTAAAACGTTCAACTAAATTAATTAAAATATCGAACTTCCTATGAATAAGTTCATACAAAAAGCGTTTGCTCAATGTTTGAGTCAAATGTAAAGTTTATTTTAGAGCAATAAAGTTCTCTAAGCCGAATACAGTGGTATTGGGATACTTATATTGCCAATAGGTTCGCTTCCTTTTACGTGAGAGCTAATAACATACTTAGCCAAATGTGAATCCAACACATCCATCTATCCATTCGGAGATATACATCGTAAGTCTATACATGTGTAGCCATTCGGTGCGTTTGGAAGTGCACTGTTTCTGAAACTACTTCGATAGCTGTTACATAATAGTCTGATGGACTGCATTTGTCTAATTAAAAGACAACTGCAACAGTTGAAGCTGACTAATTTTCCAATTTCCTTTCCTTTCCACTGTTTGACGTACTTCCTAGTCCAATTAAAGCATGTTTCTCAAAGGCATAAAGAGAGACTGCAGATTTCCACTTTGCCCTAAAATTCCTGACATGCCTCTTGGTTTATTTGCTCTCATCGTATTGTTCATGCGTGCTCTTTGCTTTATATTTAGATGGTAATAATAGCTAATTATTTTATTGAGTATAGGTTAGACTAAATAATATTGGAGTCTAATAACCGTTCTCGAATTGCGTGGGCGTAGGAAACTAATCATTCATTATTAACTACCGTTATGGCTACACGAAATTTAATGACGTAAAAATATTGGTCCCGAAGGATATATTAGCGCGTTAACTGCCCACTGGTTTACTTCATATTGACCCGACCTACCCGTATTCAATATCGTCTTATTATACAGATATAAACCTTAGAAACGATATCGGTGGATCTAATCAACGAGAAGTGATATTAATTTGTTGTCCGTTCCTTTCAATAACGTAATTAAATAAAGTGTAATCGGTTGAAGATGTATTGATATGAGTTTGAATATCTTTAATCCGGTTAGGATCGTAATTTCGGGAGCGAATAAATAGGTAGTTTGAATAACATGAATAACATTGAAAACCCACACATTTGAGATCCGTATTGTAAATATCAATTCAATCAACTTTGTAGTTTTCATATTTATTTTAAAGAGAAGCAGTATTACCCAAAAAAAAACTTTAAACTTATATTTGTTTAATAGCTGTTTAAAATTGTCTATCTATATCGAGCATTATTGTAAAAAAAGCGACAACATCAAATTTGGACAGTGTCTAATTTTAGTCAAAACGTTGAATACCTGTAAACCCCATATTGGCTTTTAGATTGGATATTCTTGTTAACCACTCTAGTTAAGCTGAATGCATTTACCAGAAACGGATTCAATGGGCTATGCCCGTTTATGAGGTTTACAAATTATTGTTCATTTAGTTTTATAATATCGTGGCCACGTTTGTTATACAGTGGTTTAACAATCTATGATTATTACCAGCTTTCGTTCCGTTGTTTGTTTATTTTAATGGTCGAGAAAAACATTTAGGTTCACAGCTAAAGCTGTTTTTGTGGCAATCTGTAAAGCCTCTATGAAAACGCGTGACTAACATGTGAAGCTAAACAAACAAGATAGAATACCTACTACAATAAAGTTACGTAGTTTGTTTAGGGAGATTGGAGTAGATATCAACAGTGGGTATATTATTCTAGACAACATCTGTCACTGGCTTGAAAATGAGATTACTTGGAGTGTAGTCTGAGTATTCTTATTCGCAGACGCCACTTTCACCTAGTCAGCTGTGAAATAAAGAAATATGTTGTGTCGCGAGATTTACAGTTACATTTTCTGTCAAGATTTTCACTTCTGCGAAATATAGTGCAGTGCTAAAAGCTTAAATTGACGTGCTAAGTCGCGAATTTGTCGACAAAGTAGATATTTCGCCTTCGATAAATTCGCTATTTTTTGTAACATGAAAGTTTAATATTAAAATGGTGACACACTCTCGTATCTACTTTGTAATATTTTCAGTATAAAATTAATAAATGAACACTGCCTCTGCTTACATAATTTAGTATGTAGCAGTTTGACGTTAGATCTATACGCGTGCTTATAAAAACATATGTGATAAATAATGTTATGCATGGAGTACATTTTCTTTTTGAAGTGAAATTTCTTTATCGACGTATGGGAGAAATTTTGTAGCAGTGTAAAAAAAAATCGTCACGTTTTTCGATTACGCGCCATGTTGCTTTTTTATCAAAGTTTAGTATAGGGACGTAAAGAATATAATGTAATATATTATAATAATAACAACAATATATTAGTTTTGAAGTTTGGTTTGAAATAAGAATAACAATATATTAATTTGAAAGTGATAAAATAAAAAGACTTATTCAAATTTAAGTGAATTTACAAGAAAAGTGAGAGTGATTATATATTTCGTTTTATAAATTCAACACGTATGAGCATGATTTTAATATTTATTTGAGGTTAACCTCACTTTTTGATTGTAAGTATCAGTGAATGTATATAAATCTGTTAAAATTAGCAAGTATTAATAAATATGACTGTAAATCTAGTGAACATTATTAATTCTAAAAACAATAAAAAATATAAATCAAATAATAATTTAAAAATAAAACAAAACAATAGTAATAATGATGCTATCATTATTGATGAAATACAACAATAGCAATGATATTATAATAAGAACAATGATAAAATAAATTACTCATTAATTGTATGCATGTCTATAATAATAAAATAGCTTTAATTTAATACGGAAAAAATTGTTTTTCTTAAGGCTTAAGCCTTATCTACCCCATTTTCGTGAAGTTGCAAATAGTAGAAAATTTATATGTCGTAAAGAAGTTTCACTTCTTACCTGTGTACTCTGGTACACCCACACATTTTTTTTATTGAAGAGCTACTTACTGAATGAATTCGATCGGAACTGTGTCGGTACTGGTGGGCACAGCACGTCACTGCCGAGACTGCTGACGCTCACGACGTCACGAAGCTCGCCAAGCGAAGATGAGCGAAGCGTTGGAAGTGAGAAGTTCACTTCTTTAGTCCTGTAGAACAGTGAAAGTCTGAACATCGTAATTTTTAAACTGAAGTGTTTCTAATGTCTTGGCAGGCTCATATGACACTAGTCTAAATGATATTCAGTCTGAATTAGCCTTAAAATTTCATATTTTTATGGTAATATTACTAGTACTGATAGTTACCTACTATAATAACATTTATATCAGACCTAAACTAGCCTTACTATAGTCTACCATTCTATCCATAAACAATGGGTAATTAAATAAGCTATAAATGTGACAGATAATTATGTAGTACATACACGGGTATATATCCGTGGGCACAGACATCTTCGAGAACATTATTGGAAAGCGAAAGCATTTTGCACTGAACTCGAAACCGCTGCATGGCATCCTATTCGACTGTCGCTAGGTTACTATCAAAATGTTAATACTTTATTTATAGTCACAGTTTAAGCTATTGTTTTTTTCACACTACGAAATAACGCCGCGTGGAATATTTTTTCGAGCGCTCACGTTGTTTTCTCGTGCGCCGATCGGTAACAAACATTTTTTGAAACAAAAGCAAATGCATAAAATCGTCTGACAACGATTCATTTGTCTATACAGCCATAAAAATAACCAAGAGCTCGAAAACACAAAATGTTTGTGTAGTACTGACTGTCTGGTTAATTGAGCGTGAACCCACAGCCGTCTAAATTAGAATATTCTGGAACATTTGTTTTAATAATTAATTCAGATGCTACAACACTGATCATCGTTTAAATGATTGGAGAGTTTATTACATGTTGTCTGCGAATTAATTGGCAAAGCTTTGTGCCTACTCTGAGAGCGGCAACTAATGGCTTTTTATCCCGCACAGATGACATAATTATGCATGTTGAGGTTTTTGCGCGGGATGTATGCGTCGCGGTAACAACGAGTGCGGGTCACCCGTGCGATTAGCCCGTGCGTATAGTCATGTGGGTAGCCCGTGCGTGTGACCCATGCGTGTAGCCCGTGCGAGTAGGCCGTGTAAGTAGCTCGCGTGAGTAGCTCATGCAAGTAGCCCGTGCAAATGTATGCCGGTGCAAGTAACCAGTGCGGGAAGGCCGTGCGAGTACCTTGTACATGTAGCTCGAACCAGTAGATTGCATCGTGTATTACGACTCGCAATTTTTTTTAATTCTTATTTTGTTATTCCAAGTGTGAATGTTCTATCTGTCTTTTACTTTATTTTTAACTCATCATCATGTAGGGATATGCGCGTTAAACTAAGAAATAGAAGGCTAAACTTGTTTACATGCGTAAATAAGTTATTTCAACAGTACGAATTGAAAACCATACTTATTTTTATTGCGCCTAGTCAAACTACTGCCTACCGTGATAGTACTCTCTTTAAACCTCGATTACTGGAAGACAAGCTGTAGCGCATACTCGTGCCATTTTGCACTCAATAAGCCCTATTTAGTGCAAAATGGTACGAGTAGTCATTAAAACTAGGCCATGTTACTGCAGAATAGAGTAACTTTATAATAATAATAATATCAGCCCTGTATTAAACTATCCCACTGCTGGGCATGGGCCTCTTCTCTGTGTGAGAAGGGTTAGGCCATAGTCCACCACGCTGGCCCAGTGCGGGTTGGCAGACTTCACATATCTTCGAGAACATTATGGAGAACTCTCAGACATGCAGGTTTCCTCACGATGTTTTCCTTCACCGTGAAAGCAAGCGATAATTAACTATTTAATACGCATATAACTTCGAAAAGTCAGAGATGCGCGCTTTGGGTTCGAACTCGAACCCTCTGCGTGGTAGTCCAACGGTTTCCCACTAGGCAATCGCTGCTTTTTTTAAAACTCTATATTACTTAAAAATGTGTACATTTAGGATAGTATTCTTGGAGAATACCGTCAACGTAAATAAATACATTCTCACGCTTATCTTCCCGAAAGGGTAGGCAGTCTAATACTTCGACATTTCGACCTATAATTTTAGGTCCTATATTAATGGGCCTCGCGCCTGCTGCTGTTTAACAAAGAAATATTAGCTTTTTATAATGTAGATGGATACATATTTTGATGCCATCAATCTTGCTATCACAAATTGAATTTATCTGACGTTTAAAGTACATGATTAAATAAACATGCGTTTAAGAAAATCAACAACTGGGAAATTCAACGGAGCAATGGGATGAAAAGAAAGTACGATTGAATCGTCAGTACACTTTGAGCAGGGTATAATGAGCTTATTTTCAAAGTTAAAAATTACTAGAGTAAAATGAAAAGAAACTGAGGTGATAGTGTCGAGTTCCTAATTTAGTCTAGCGCTTACGCTAGATCCAACTAGCTATACTGAAACGTAACTTCTTCTGCCGTTATCTTTATTCTAGCGTCATTTTAACCCAAGATCAGGCTAGATTTATCTGTCGACGAAACGATGGACGTGGACGGAAACTAGTCTAAAAGGGAGTTCATAGTTTAATTCTTACGCTAGATCCAACTTGCTATGGCGAAACGTAACTTCCTTTGACGTAATATCTTGCTAGTCTTAATATAGCTAATGAGGCTAGAGTTATCCGGCGAAGGAGCGATAGATGTGCAAACGAGTTAAAGATTAGAGACCCAAATTGGTAATATTATATTATAATCTCTCTCGTTTCACGAGTATTTTCTAATATTTTACATCGGGATGATATCCGTCATTTTGGGAGGATTATAAGGGGATATGTGTCCAACGTGCAGAGGTCTTTAAAGAATTTTAATACCGTGGAAGGAAGAAAGGACATTTTAAAGTACTGGCTTATTTGCACGAAAAATACGTTTTCGTCTAATATATCTTTGTCGAAGTCGGAAAATGTTCAAAGATAAATAGTGTACTGTGTAAATACTTACACTTGTTTATTTTCAAAGACCTATGTTAGCCTCAGGTTATTTAGATACAATACAAGGAATTTATTTCTAGATATTACCGTCTAAGAAAACGAGATCCTATTATGGAACCTAGTTACAAAAGTTAATAGGTTATTAGTAGTGGGTAATGTAATAGGATTTACGTTTGTGTTCAAAGTCAATGTAATGTCGTAAAAGTTATATAATATTATTCCAATAAAGTTTTCTAAATAGAATTAAGTTTTACTTGTAGCTTGCTAAAACGGCTTCGCTCTCGTTTTCCTAATAATAAATAGCTTATGTTGTGTGTAGGTTCATAAACTTTCCCTATGTAAAAACATGTTAATCGGTTGTACCGTGAAAAATATATATCATACCTACTTATTTGGATTGTCCGTCTCTCTTTGTAATATATAGCAACTATACTATTTAGCAACCTCTCATATATTAAATGCTAGATTCAGTTAAATGGATTCTTTAGATCTGGGGAGAAGACTTACTAGATTCTGTCCGCGGAGAATAGCGTAAATGTAGGTTAGGTTATATTAGTAACAGTATTTTTTTCTAGTTGAAAGATGTTTATGGCCTTTTCTGTTCCCCTGACCACTTTTATGAGAAATTGCATATTGCTCGGTCGAGTATTTAAGGCGTGAAAGCGTAACCATCACACAAACTCACATTCGCATTTATAATATTACTACTTAGGATATCTTCAGTCACTGGCAGTTAAAACAGTCTTTTGAAACTCGCATTTGTGTGGTCAGCATAAGAGAACAATCCGCTATAAACATAAGTAGTTCGATGTTACATACCTCAGTACTATCAACATTTGCAAAAGTATAAAAAGTATACCAATTAAACAAATACAGTTATTAACTTAAAACAAACACACAATATTGTCTTAAATTTACGCGAATGTTATACATTGAAATTAAACTGCTTTATACGTATTTTATCGCGATGTTTATTAACATATTTATTTTATTTTATTTATTACATAATTTTGAAAAATTATCACACTACTACTAAATCTATAATGCTATTTAATCTATTTAAATTTATTACAACAGTTGAGATTTCAATTTATACTTCCCCCGACATTTTGGTTACTTTTCAGCTGCCATGTTCACGGGGAGACTTCCCGTGAATTAAAAGAAACACTGTGAATTTAAATTTCTCGTTAAATAATTCCAAGATCCTTGACCTACAAACTTGACAGCCGAGTCCATTAAATGTCTCAAAATAACGATTTTAAATCATAAAGTTGACTCATTAAAACTTTTAATATGAAATATCAACACGTCATTGAAGGCGGGAATAATCGTAGGCGACCTGTTATCAATAATGCTGAGAAAAAACTGAATACTAGACGCTGATATATTTATAGTATATATACTAACTATATTTCAAAATGAAACATATAATCTAATAAGTCGGGCGATTGTGTAAACATAAATAAAAAGTTTTCAGACATGTACTAAAGCACATCAAATATACGAGGGGAGTTCAATGTATTCTCGGTATAGGCAAGAACGAATAAGCAGAAAATTATGAAAAAATATTTTTTTTTCTATGTAGTCCCCCATAACCTCAATATACTTATTAGAGCGGGCAAATAACTTTTCATTACCCCCTAAAAATATTTTCTTCCTTATGTTCATCAATTGCCGCCTTCAACTCTTCATCGTCGGACAAACGTTTACCTCGAACATCTTTCTTAAGGTTTGGGAACAGAAAGTAATCACTAGGGGCCAGATCTAGGCTATAAGGTGGATATGATTGATTTCTTCAAATCCGCATTCCCGCACAGCAGCCTTAGCAACGCGTCCTGTGTCAACCGGCGCGTTGTCGTGAAGAAGCAAGACACCTGCGGTCAATTTTCCATGTTTTTCTTTTACTGCCTCATTTAAATTACGTGGGCACTAACTAACTATTAGTGCCCACACTTATGTATGGAAGTGAAAGTTGGGTATGGCAAAAGAAGCATGAGAGCAGAATAAATGCTGTAGAAATGAGAGCGTTGAGAAGCATATGTGGTGTGACTCTGAAAGATAGAATAAGAAATAGTGTGATTAGAGAGAGATGCGGCATGAAAGTGGATATAGTTACAAGAATAGAAAAGGGTATGTTAAGCTGCTTTGGACATGTAGAAAGAATGGACGAGGAAAGACTGACTAAGAAAGTTTATAAGGCTAGTGTTAATGAAACAGTCGCAAGAGGAAAACCTAGGCGAACGTTTCTCGATCAGATCGGAGGCGTTCTGGACAAAGGCCCTGTTAAGAGCTCCTTGAACCGACGGGCATGTATGAGGAATGTGATGAAAGTGAATGAAGCCAGAGAAGTGTGTCAGGTTCGTAGCAAATGGAAATCCGTAGTCTCTGCCTACCCCTCTGGGAAACAGGCGTGAATCTATGTATGTATGTATTAAATTACGGAGGGTGTTTGCGTAAGATGCGGCAGTAATACTTTGACCCTTTTTTGTGTATTCAATCATTAAGATACCCTTAGAATCGTAAAACCTCGGGGGTCGTCTTCAATACTCTCGCTACCCGTCTAAATTCACTAGATCACTTTTGAATAGTAGATAATGAAGGAGCAGAATCTTGGTAAACAGCCACCATTTCTTCATGAATAACTTTTTAAGTCTTTCCTTGTTTTGTAAGGAATTTTATCACAGCGCGATGCTCGATTTTTTTCAACATTGTCGCATCGGTCATCGTAGTTTCCTTTTCGTAATTATATTTTGAATACTAATGGTGACAAATAAATAAAATTTTATATTTATACCCTCAAAGAGTGTCTTTAACTAATTAAATAATTTAATTACTCTCATCATTAGTCTAACATAGTTTGTAAGGAATACTAACAATTTAATTATTTTTATTATGAGTCGTTTAAGTTACTCGAATAAATGAAATTTATTATTATTTTATTTTATTAGTATAACGATATTTGCAGATCCCCGTTAGCTTCGACATTGACTAGAGAAAATCCCCAATCTTTACGTGAATGTTTACCTAACTATTACCTAATATCTATATATCTAAGTGTTACTGCGACTTCTAAGGCCTAATCCTCAATATAAACGTTACTTTCTACTGTAAAGAGACGCCGATGGTACGAGTACTTGTATTGAAAGCTACAAAATTATTGGCAACGTACAAAACGTATCCAAGATATTATGTTGCAATTTTAGTATTAAGAATATTGACACTTTTGAAGATAGTTTGAGTTTTTCATTCATTTTATCAATTACAATATTAGAAGAAATACTTAATTATATTATAAACATCTACGTTTGTAAACATGTTTGGATATGTGTTACTCAATTTCATGTAAATATCAGGCGATCCGTCTGCTCGTTTGCTCCCTAATCCATAAAAAAAAAACAGAAATAGTTTTGGATGATACTTGGCAAACAGATTGACTATGTTCTGGAATTTCAACTCCACGACAGTGTTTATGTAGTTCACTACATAAATACTTTTCTTCCCGATATGCGTTCGAGGCATTCACGTAAGCGAATCTGTGGACAGAATCTGATTAATTATGAAAATTCTTACTATTGCTTTAATTCAAAACGTGAATTGTTTGTTATGGTCAATTAAACTAAACGGAAAAAGTAAATGGGATTATTTTTAAATGCATGATTACATACATATGTACATAGATCCAAATGTAATATATTTTATTTAGCTTTTTAGTTAACTATATGTATCGTGGGATTGCCCCGAATCCTAAATTCAAGGTAGAACCGAATTAAAATTCATAAACTTGTTCTTAATTAATCAAAGTCACTTCGTGGCATTGGTAACATACTAGCGTAAAATAAAGCATTTTTAAATATCGTTTTCGTAAAACGGTTTTTTTCTGATGTAAAGCGAATCAATTATAATATATAGTTAAGTGCAGCATTTAAACTTTAATATATTTTGTGAAACGTTTATAATTTAAAAACTAACATTGTACTGAAAACATAAGCCTTAAAATTCTCGTTACATTATCACAACAATTTTAATCATTTAGTTGTTTTATTTTTCATAGCTATATGTGTAATTCTACTTTAAAAGAGATTTTTTAGTTACCCTATCTATAGAAAGAAACCAGAAATTTGTATAAAGCCTTTGTTCGTTTAAAAACGAGGCGGTTGCCCAATAGATAACTTATTCAACTTGCGTTTGAGAAGTCGCGCTTGCGAATTTCACACATAGCACTACTGTTGTGAACCCATCCCTAACACAAACATTCTAACCTAGCTGGAGGGAGAGAGCAAGAATTCTAGTAATTTGTAAACCAAAAAGCGAGCAATCTTAAAAAAAGTTTCGTGAATGTTCGTTGTTGTAATGAGAAATCATTGTGATATCTTACCAGTCTGAAAACAAACAGAACACGTGTAGAATAGACCATTTACCTCGGACTGAATACATGAGTAATGTAGCGAACGAAGCATACAATGCTCACATTGTAGTCTGCTCATTCATTTCGGAATCAAGATCAAAGGGAAATATTCCACGTTTTTCTTCGTATTGCTATTTTATTCAAACAGTAAATGCTATTATCGTATACTCTGTACTGGATATCCTTTTGAAGAGGTCTGTAATATTACAAAGAAATATTAAATTTATATGTTTTTTGTCTATTTTTTGGGGGCGGTGCAATGTACCAAATATAAAAATAGCTTTCAACACAGACGATTTAAATCCGAATCCTAACTAGTCCTAAATAATATTTTAAATGCAAATGTGAGTTTGTCAAAGTCAAAGTCAAAGTCAAAAATCATTTATTCATTTAGGTCACAAAGTAACACTTATGAACGTCAAAGTATATAGGTTAGTGAGTTTACTAAGTTACTGAAGCTACATTTAGGTTAGTTGCTAGGTTCAGGCAAAGGGTAGAGCCTATGAGAAGAAACCTGCAAGAAACTCACGGCCACTCTTTTAAATCGCCAGTTAAATATAATTTCAGTATTTTACAACTCAGATTAACAAGGTGTTACAGCCATTATGCCATATACTACTGACTATAAAAAACTAAAGATAATAACAATAATAACTTAATAATATTATAGAGAGGAAATAATTTGAGCTAAGATATATTATTTAATATAAATCTAAAATAGACAGTAAGATGGCATGATGGCGCATACACTTACACTTTGTGACTATGCAAAGGCTTAAATTGACTTATAAGTAATACAGATCTTTGAATCCTATATGCAACAAGCAACTAGCTCCATGAGTTTTTGTCATTTAAGTAGTCGTTGACTGAATAATAACCCTTCCGAATAAGTTGTTTTTTAACGGCGTTTTTAAATTTAAACAATGGTAAATTAATTATAGTAATAGGTAATTTATTAAAAAAACGTATACTGAGTCCCGCAAATGTATTGTGAACTTTATGTAAACGATGATATGGGCCTACTAACTTATGCTTATTTCTAGTGTTTACGTTATGGATATCACTATTCTTATTATATAAGTAAATGTTATGTTTAATAAACATAATGTTAGCAAATATATATTGCGACGCAACAGTAAGTATGCCAATTTCTTTAAATCGATCTTTCAGGGAAACTCGTGGTCCTAAATTATAAATGCTACGTACTGCACGCTTTGGAAGAATAAAAATTGTCTCAATATCAGCTGCCTTGCCCCACAATAATATACCGTAGGACATGACACTATGAAAGTAACTGAAATATACTAGTCTTGCAGTATCTATATCAGTAAGCTGTCTTACTTTCCGAATTGCGTATGCGGCTGAGCTAAGTTTCCCTACAAGACACGATATTTGAGCGCCCCACTGAACTTTATGATCTAAAGTTAATCCTAAAAAGACTGTTGATTGAACTAAAGTAATAATTTCATCATTTAAAATTATATTCACGTTAGGACTCTTTACGTTTGG
This sequence comes from Catocala sponsa, assembly GCA_963564715.1. Lineage (NCBI taxonomy): Eukaryota > Metazoa > Arthropoda > Insecta > Lepidoptera > Erebidae > Catocala > Catocala sponsa. The sequence continues at coordinate 13,418,623 of OY751341.1, read as the reverse complement.
CAATGTAAACTTGATACATTTAGTTTTTGTAGAGTTAAGTAGTAAATTATTCGCCGTAAACCAGTCCAGGACTTCCGCGAGTGAATCATTAACAGCACGTAAATTTGGTGCTTTTCGGTCTACCTTAAAAATAAGGGATGTGTCATCCGCGAATAAAACAATGTCACACAAATGCTGAACAAAGAACGGCAAATCATTTACGTACACTAAAAACAGAAAGGGTCCCAAAATCGAGCCCTGTGGCACGCCCATTGTGACTGGTAATCCAGAAGATCTACTTCCGTTGATATCAACGTGTTGTAGTCTATCGCTTAGGTAGGAATCAACTAGGTCAAGTGCAGTATCTCGGATGCCATAATACCTGAGTTTTCGCAACAGCGTTTGATGGTCAACGCAGTCAAAGGCTTTAGAGAGATCACAGAATACGCCAATGACATCATGCGAATTCTCCCAGGCACTGAATATATGTTTTAAAAGCGTAACACCCGCATCTATCGTAGAACGGCCCTTCCTAAAACCATATTGATCTGCATGAAATAAATTGTTTACACTGAAGTGGCTCTCTAATTGCTGTAATATAATCTTCTCAAATATTTTACTAATAGCAGGTAATATTGAAATCGGCCTAAAATTACTGGGGTCACTTTTGCAACCATTTTTAAATAAAGGTATTATTTTACTACATTTCATTAAGTTTGGAAAAATGCCCACATCAATGCATCCGTTGAATATTGCGGCTAGGTGTGGCGCTATATTAACAATAATACTTTCAACTAATTTTACCGAAATACCCCAGAAGTCAGCTGATTTTTTTGAATTAAGCGACTTAAATACTTTAATTATATCATACGGATGTACACGCTCAAAACTAAATAGTATCTTGCACTCTTCCACGTTGCACCTAACTAAGTATTCTGCTCGAGCTGGGCAAGACCTAAGGGTACTAGTTATGTTTAAAGGTATTTTTGCGAAGTAGTTATTGAATGTATCGGCTACTTCCAAATTATTTGAAATTACGCTATTATTTATATTCAGTTCAAATTTATTATCACGCACCTTGCTGCGACCTGTTTCATTGTTAATAATGTTCCATGTAGTTTTAATTTTATTATTAGATTTTTGAATTTTAGTTTTTAGGTAAAGGGACTTGGCAGTGGCACAAGTCTTTTTAAATAATTTTGAATAATTTTTAACATATTGAATAAAATTTGGATCGAAATTGTATTGTTTCATACCATATAATTCATATAGCTTTGCTCTACTTTTATATATCCCAGATGTTGCCCAGTCACAAAACTTAATCCTATTATTCTGACTAAAGGTCTTACATTTAAAAATATTATTATATTCTAAAGTAATTATGTTAAGTAAAGACTCATATAGTTCGTCTGGATTATCCAGAGAAAGGTCCATATTGACAACTTTGAGACTTATGTTATCATTAAATTCCTTTAAGCGATTAGATGTCATCGGTCTACATGTGACCTTATTCTCTTTATGAATTGTACTCACAGGAAATACTACCTTTTGCCCACAGTGGTCAGATGTAAGTTCACTCAATATGGCCCTATTTAGAAATTGGCAGTCGCAAAATACATTATCTAAGCAGGTAGCAGAATGTGAAGTGATCCTAGTGGGTTCAGAAAATAAATGCTGTAAATTAAATGATCTAAATAAACTAATAAGTCTTAAAGAGACAGCTGACTGCTCAAGTAAATTAACATTAAAATCACCACACACTACTATATGCCTATTACTAGAACTCAAGCGTTTTAAAATATCCTCTATTACGGTTTCAAATACACTAAAATCACTTTGCGGTGGTCGGTATACACAAACTACGACATGTTGCTCTAATTCCACTTAGGATAGTTCAACAGTGCGCTCGATAGAAAGATTTACTATATCTTTACGTTCTTTACATTTTAGATTGTTACATACATATATTAGAGAGCCACCATGTATAGAATTCTTTCTTACAAACGCACTTACAATTGAATAATATTCGTTATTAAATATTAATTGATTAGTTCTTAACCAATGTTCTGTTATGCAACATATTTGAATATTATGTTGTTTAAAAAATAAATCTAATTCTAACTCCTTGCCGGATAGACCCTGAATATTCTGATGAATTAGTCTAATACTGTGTGTATGCCTATCCTTTGTCTCATCTAACAGTTTAAACTACTAGAAGTGTCAATATTTGAATTTGTAGTAGAAATACTACTATGTCCTAAAACCTTAATTACCCTACTGGTACCTGAGTCGCTACATATTATATTAAATGCTAATAATTTAGCAAGTTGCTTTTTATAAAAAGAAGAGAGATACATTGTATCTTTAGTCAATAAAAATTTACTAATAAACTTATTAGTGTCAAAAAATAAACTATAATTGTTGTAACATGTACTGTTATAAAAAAGTAAATTAAGTTTTTCAATATTCCTATTTTGTTCATTTGTTAGTACATAGGAATATGGTAATGCACAAAGAATAAAGTTACACCCTACTTTATAATGTAATGATTCTATTACCTCTGTCAAATGGATTGCCTCTTTTTTAGTGACAGATAAGCTGTCACCATAAAGAAATATTACTGTTGATTCTGCATTTAATTTTGTAGTTTTTAACTTATCAATTATAGAACCTAACCTAGCCCCAGGGGAACAAATATTTATGCAAGGCGTCTCTGTATGAGAATTAATTAGGCCACTAAAACCTACTCCTATTTGGTCAGAAAACATGAATATATTTTTGTTAATGTTATTCATCAAAGAAGAAGAAGACACAGCCATATTTTCATGATCAGAAAAGGAGGTGGTACCACTGTTTACTGAATCCAAATCACAAACAGCTGACAGGTTATTATAAGGTGTAGCCTGTAAGCACTTACCGCAAAGATTGTTATTAGTTAGTGAGAGAACATGTTCCATGTTCTCCCTACCAACTCTGGCAATTTCCTCATACTTCAAAATATATTCGGATGTTTCTTTATGGTGATTAAGGCTCATTCTTGTAAGTTGTTCTTCTAAGTTGTTAATTTGATGATATAATTCGGCTGTATGTGCTTCATACTGTAACCTACTGGCAACTACTTGATCATTGCTTTTTTCTAAATTTATTAATAAAGCATCATGCTCCTTCAACAATTCACTGTTATGCTGTGTCACCTTCCTAACCTTGTTTAACTTATTAAGATGAATATTTAACTTTTTAATTAATTTATTTAACTTAAAGTATTTTCTCAATTTCCTAGTACTTTTAATAAATACATTACTAAGTTTATTTTTATTACTATCCAATATACTAGTTTTGTCCCCCAGGAGTTCTGAGTAGAGGTTCTGAGTCGCAGTACTGTTGAGCATCTGAATAGTTTGTTCTAATAAATTTGTTTATTTGTTAAGCTTTCACGCCTTAACTACTCGACCGATCATGATGAAATTTTACATACACGTTATCAGGGGTACCTACAGAAAAGGACATAGTGTACCTTTCATCCAAAAAAAAAGGTATTGTTCGGGAGGGATATAAATTTATGGACCAAATCTAGATAAACGCGAGCAAAGCCACGAGCAAAATCTAGTATGTAATAAAATCCTTTTAGTTCGTTCTGACATTAACAAGATCGGAGATATCACTAGTATATTGTTTACAGGCACTAAACAAGAATTTATACTACTTCTCGTTTATTCATTAAAAGATTAATGGTATCCTCGCATCTTTAATTTAATCTAACTCATCGCCCGAGCACGTCCTCTATTCAGCTTTAAATAAACCCCTCGAACCTACTAACAATTAATCTCAGTCCGTTTTACATTCAATTAATGTCAAATGATACTTTAAAAAAATCCTTTACATGCTCCAGACACGGCCACCTTTACCGACAAATTGCCTTTTAATAGGCCTTATAACGTACAACCCTTATTTAGCAGTCATGCCACTATTATGGTTCATTATACATGAATAAATAATAAGCATGCTACGCATTATTTCTGGCCGGAAAGAAATAATTATTACCTAATTTGAATTTGGAATACCAAGTAGTTAGACCATGTAAGGTACAAGAACATTAGATTCCTGGTCGTTTGTCTTTATAATGAATCTTGCTTGTTAAAATTCTAAACACAAAATGACAAAATAAAAGACTTGATTTTACTCAAGGCTACATTCGTATTTAAAAGTAGTACATTCAAGCATAGTTTGTCAGAAAATATCTACTCAAAAGGGATAAGCCTTAGGACGATGAATATATTTTCGATTATCCTCACTACTTGACTATTCAAACAAAAAATATCAAACTTCATAAATGCAAACAAGGATTGTCCTATGTAAATATTGTCTTTTAATTTATAAACTTCTTGTGTTTTAGACTAAGAATAACTTGAAATAATAATGTTGAAGAAACAGTATTTACGTGTATGTCGTTATTAATAAATCTTAGATTGCTCAAATTACTTACGCAATCGAACAATCCAACGGTTTTATTTGATATAATGTTGTATAACACTTTAAAATATGCTTTGAAAGAAAAGCTGTTTTTCAAAAAAGATTTTCTAAGGGGAATTGGAAAACGCTATTATAATTATATAATAGTAGTGTAGTAATCATACATATTATGTAAGCATGAAACACAACACTGTTCATTCTAATCTGTTAATCTAGTAATGTTGTAAGTCATCCATAGAACTAATAAATAAATAATTTACTGTTTATATAAATAAATGTTGAAAAGCAACTTTTAGACAAAATAATTAAACTCTTTACAGAGCTCAAAGGTCACTCTTGTTTACAGTCTGCTCTTTATTAAATCTTATGTTTTAGGTTTTCAAAACAAACAACGCAAAGCCTTTTTCATAAAGCCGCGGAAATTATAATAGAATTCAATTTGTATTTATAAAAGTCAAACCTTGTAGGCGAGCTTATTTATAATCATATTAAGTGACACAGAGCAAGTGATGTTATGTGAGTGTGTGATGCGCAGTTTAAGAATGCATTGGTACTTATGTACAAGATGTGCTTTTGAATCACTTGTGCTAGTTGTATTCGTCGTGTAAACGATGCACACACGCTATCCACGTAATTAGTATCCTCGATGATTAATACGCGCGTTTAGCCCGTGTAAATAGCTTGCGCATACAGCCTCCGGTAAGTACTAGAAGCGCGAGTTTCATGCGTCGCGTATAAAGGGCCACAACATGCCATTCGTGCAAGTATCTTCTATGAGTATCGCATTCGTAGGCTAAGCGGTAGCCAGCTTGCGCATGTAGTATACGCTAGCTACGTGCGTTGTATACAAGCACAAAAACATTAGAATGTGTAGTGTTCTATCGGATATTCTTCTTCACTTTCTGAATAGTCACATACGCCAAAGTTTTATTTGAAATAAGACTCTTCCTCGTATTGATCCTGGCCACACGTATACATAGTTTTATGAAGTCATCAATAACTTTTTGATGTCTCGAAGGCTTCAATATGCGAACATCTATCGCAGCTGAATGTGGAGCTAGTGCAGTCACGTGCAGGAACTCTTCAGAATAAGTTTTATGACCTTGATTCGATATTATTGAGTTCAGTCACACAGAATGCTGTTTTTAATTCTGCTTGACTTGACAATTACATAGAACCAACAATAGATACATATATTATATTCTCTTATCGGAGGTAACTTAAATAAACAGGTGAAGAGTAAGTTATAATACTTATTACGAAAAAAAAAAGTTGTTTTATTTTGTGTCAGTTCAAGCTGCGTTCCTTTCTCAGCACATTTTATCGATAGAAGTGCACGAAACAGCCCTTATAGTAAGTATATTTCATAAGTTATTTTACGTTATTGAAATCAAAATTTTTGTGCTCATAGAGGTCGCAAGATTGCGATATGTCAATTCAATATACCATTATACTTGTAACATTGTACAAGTTGAAACCACAGAATTATACACACAACATAAGAAGCAGCGATGGCCTAGCCTTCTGGCAGTCCAATGGCCTGCAAAGCAGAGGTTTTGAGTTCAATCCCAAGGCGCGCATAATGAATTTTTCGAAGATGTGTTCATTAATTAATTAGTTATTATCGCTCGCTTTGTCAGTGAAGGAAAAAGAAATCTGCGAGATCTCCATAATGTTCTCGAAGATATGTAAAGTCTGCCATCCCGCACTGGGCCAGCTTGCAGGACTATGGCCTAACCCTTCTCACACTGAGAAGAGGCCCATGCCCAGTATAGGGATAAATTAATACAGGGCTGATATTATTATGCTCACAAAATGTTTCTTATTTCAAAAACGCTTTAATTAAATATAGTAATGGCTAATACTTACATATAGCATGGTGCAGAGATATCATGTGGGGGATAGACCAGTATTGGGGGTGAGGGTACTGGGGAGGGGCTGTTTTTGCGTCGACGCGCCACGAATACTCCAGCCATCACGATCAGCAACAATAGAGCTGCGCTGGCGCCTCCCGAAGCAACAAGTACTGCCTCTGTAGATAAAATTTACGTATTAAGGTGATGAATGTTTATAATCACTTTAAGCTCATGGCTAAGGGCCTGGTTGAAAATCGATATCAGAATTTTGTCTAACACATTCTGAACTAGGTAGGTATTACTTCGACCACGTAATAAGACTTCTCGTTTGTTCTGTTTCTGTGTAGTGTTTCGTTTATTTGTGTTATACTCCTTTTTTTCACCGTCAGTTTACGTAGATGAAAAATAATTTTGGGCAAATAAATAATTTTACATTATACAAAAATTGTGCGTATTAAATAATTTAAAGAAGTTACGTAATTAAATACATAAAATATTTATTTAAAAAAATATATTTATATGTTATTATATCTCCCTCGGTTTCATCTACGTTTATGCTTAGTGCATCGCTCCAGTACGTGATGTTTTGTCTATGTATGTTACTTTAATATATGTAGCTTTGTAATAGTGGAAGAATATTTAAAATAGGTCTCGTCGTTTTTATTTTATCCATTACAAACAAACATACAGATTTAGTTTAATTTTAAATTGTGTATTAACACATTGAACGCTATTCCGGTCATAGGTAAATTAAAACATTTTCTATTGTGTCTACTACATGGCATTCGCTGTGTTTATTATGTACCTAAACTAGATTTCATTGGTATTTTTTTCAAATTCTAAATTTGAAAATATACAAATAAAATCTAGTTGTCAGACATACAGACAGTTTCATACCTTTACCCGGTAGATGGCAATAGGCTCGCCACAAACCGTAGAATATACAACCTTAGCGCCTCAGCTATTTCTCCAAATGCTATAGGCGGGAGATTATGTATATATTAATATTTAATAGTGCTATTATTAATATATATAATCTTACGGCTTAAAGCCATAACAAACCTTTCCAAAAAAAAATTGTAGTCTATATTTAAGCTTTTCTTTTGTTTTGCTAAATATATCGGCATAAATATTCTAACTGGCTGAAATTTATTCACATCGGCGTAATTGGCTGAACGTATAAAATTCAAATATGAAATTCGAACAAACAGTCATGCGACTATGTCACTTGTTTGTGCGTGACGATAGGCATTCAGTCGTCGGCGGTCGAACCCGACGGATCTAACGTCATAGTATTTCTTTATTGGTTTGTAAAGTGTTATATTATATAAGCATGGATAACAGAGATGGCATTTCCAATGGAGACACCCCACTTCCTACATCATAGAAACGCCCCTTCTTCCTACAAATAAGTGTCGAATTAAAAGTAAATATATTTTGTTTATAAATATCAGCGGTTAACTGAAGTTCCTATATAATATTATATTTAATATCACTATGAATACATTAAAGAAATACTATATATATACAACGCATATACGTTAATCCTACAAATAGAAAAATGCCTTACATCCACCCTGTCAGAGATAACTTCATAACTAACGTTGACACTAAAAGCATACCTTGTGAATCGATGTTCTAAAAGAGCTTTGTTCTCTATGACGCACGCTGGGAAACCGATAAACTATCGGTTTCACAATATTACAATGACATTTTCCTCTTACTTGCCAGTAGTTTCGCTTTTACGGTATGCCATTAATTCTATATCGACTGCCTTAGTAGCGTAGCGTAGTGGTAGTGTGCCATTGCTATGTATGAAGGTTCGATTCCCGACTTGGGTCAACAAAGAGTAATTGGGATTTTTTTACATGAAATTCTCAGGAGTAGCCTGGATTTAGGAACTTGGCGGTATTACGGATTCGCGAGCCTCAGACAGCATGTAAAGACGTTGTTCCTAAGCCTGATCTCTTTTCGGTCATTCAGGATTGCCATCCCATCGGATTATTAGAGTTAGAGAAAAGAGAGTGCACTTGTCTTTACGCACACACATGGGCAGCATAGGCTAGCATAGCCTTCAGCATAGGCCACCTCGACCGAGAACCTTACTTATGCCATTAATTATTTTATTGATCATTTTCAATTATTGCCTACATGCACACACATGCACATAGTAGTTGCAGTTTAAATATAATTTATAAAACATAGCTTAAGTAATTCAATGTTAGTGCAGGTTTCTATTAGTAAAACAACAATATGTGTAATATTAGTGTCCATCCAAAATTTAAGTAGGTACTAGGCACTTGTTGGAGTAGCAATTAATTTTACGTCTCAATCCATTGTCAATAGCAATATTAATATATGTAGATTACAGTTTAGTTTATCTTAATAGATAAATTTACTATATATAATATATATCATAGTGATTGCTTATCAAATATCACATGCACACATAGGCAATCAAATTAAATCAACCTCTTTAAAAAGTCAACCTAAACATTGGACGACACTTATCTGGGTAATAATAATTAATCAGTCAGAATATTTTAAGTTTCTAGGCAAAGTGATCGTGTGACATCTTAGATAAAATATTATAACACTAAAGATCATAGTCAATACTTATACTTCCAGTGAAATGTATTATTACCAATCTATAACTTCTTCCTAGAAACGTAATGTGTGAACTTTTACATTTTCAATATCTCTTGAGGCTGTGAGCGGCTTATTGGATAAAAACATAACCGTAATAAAAGGAAATGCAGTTCACCGCTATTTCTCGCAAGTGAACCGAAATTTAGTATACCTTCAGGCCCATAGTTACAGAGATAAAACGTGAGTAAACAGCAGAAAATATTATGATATGAAGCTATGAATATTTTACGAGTACTCATTAAAATTATTATGACGTCGTATTCGTAGGCACGTAGACTATGACAAATAATAAAAATATGGCACTTCCTTTATTAGGTTATAAATGTTTCAGGACACTCGTAAGTGTTATAGTCGTTCTAGAGCTTTTCATAAGTGTTTTAGTTTAGAGACACAGATTATTACGAGCATATGGTATCCTATACCTATTTCATTTCATGTATTTATTCAAGAACAATTTTCATTGTGTGTGAATCCTAACTAATATTATAAAAGTGAAAATGAGTTTGTTTGTTTGTTATGCTTTCACGCCTTAACTACCCAACCGATCAACATGAAATTTTGCATACACGTTGTCAGGGGTACAGAATAGGACATAGGGTACCTTTCATCCCGAAAAAATAACTGTTGCAAACCTAACCTAACCTAACCTACATTTACGCGAGCTAAACCGCGGGTGAAAAGTAGTATACAATAATAATAAAAACAACATTGCAAATAAGATTATAAATTGAATCAAGATTAAAATAATAAGTTAATTAATCAATAAAAAAATAATTAATAATAATAATAACCCAACCTTTACATCACTATGCAGAAGGCCGCTATACTCAATACTTGCCGTATAGTTAGTAAGTTTTTGCAGGACGAGCCCCTTTTAATAAATAATGCCCCAAATGAACCCCACTTGGCCTAGACCCGTGGTTTTCATTAAATACCGAATTTTATTTCGAGAAAAAACAAATTAAACCAACCAAAATAATAATAATAATATTCTACCACATACACACAACACCATCTAGCTCAAACTAAGCAGAGCTTATACTATGGATACTAGACAATGGATAAACATACATATATACTTTTTTTTTGTAAATACATACATATTATACATAGAAACACCCAGACCAAGACAAACATTCATGTTCATGCACAATGTTTGACTTGTGCGGGAATCGAACCCGCGACCTCAGGCGTGGCAGTCGGTTACACTAACCACTATGCCATTGAGGCCATTATTATAATAATTATTTTTGTATATAATATACGTCATAATTTAAATAAATTATGACGTATATTATATACAAAAATAATCCAAACCAATATGTCACAATCAGAAGTCTTCTTATATCTTCTTGGACACGTCAATTGACTAATAATAGGGGGTAAAAATAAAGCTTCCGCTTTATGTGAAGAAAATCGGTAATGTTGTTGTTTTCAATTAACTATTTCATCAATATTTTTTTAATGCCCAATTCGAATTCTATATTTTCGCTTTTCATATGTAGTTGCTTGTATTTAGGCTGCTATGATTTGTCTTAATTTAACAAAAACATCAACCACCATGTAATAGAATGGGGCATTGAAACAACGAATACGCTTTACACTAAGTGATATAGGTAAATTTAAATGCAATAATACATGTTATTAATAATATATATAGTCTTTTCACAAAATATAAATGAGGTTTTAAAATAACCATTGCTCTTTGTACAGAAATAACGCAATTTATTTTATGACATAAATTTTAAAGACCTAATATATACATATATTGTTTTTCTTTCACGTGTATTTTTCTAGTACGTTAGGAAAATACCCGACGCTTTGGGACGCTTACACGGGGACGTGGGCCCAAAGCGTAGAGGCCCTTTCAAAGACTTAATATATAATTATAATGAAAAATAAAAGGAAATTAGAATTAAGCATTGAATAAGCCTGCTTGGGGTGTACAGCTCTCATGAGAAGAAGCAGGCAATACACTCACTGCCATTCTTTTTAATCTCAAATTGTTTACAATGTGATTCTTAACAATACAAATCAATTTATTTACTTCTTTTTCTATATGAGCTGCTGTGTGTGGTTGTCACATATAACTCTGTGATAAAGCAATATATAATTCAAAGGTTGTAATTCAACTCGACGTTCCTGAGAATAACATCGGCCTTGATGGCGTAGTGGTTAGTGTAACTGACTGCCACGCCGAAATCGCGGGTCCCGCACCAGTCAAACATTTGTGTGCATGGACATGGATGTTTGTCTTGGTCTGGGTGCATCTTTGTATAACATGTATGTATTTATTATTTGCTAGATGGTGTTGTGTGTATGTGTTAAAATAATAATTATAGAATATAATAAACCGACGCGTCTACAATGCGCAACAAGTTAACGTTTTGTGACTGCTGGCTTTCATTTCAATAACCGTATAAACATTTTTGTTGTTAGATGCAAGATGTTGAAGGTTTTATGGTAACGATAGATATAGCAACTGTTGGTATAAAAAGCAAATGATAGTATGCATAGAATCCTAACTAACATTATAAAAGCGAATGTGAGTTTGTGTTACGCTTTCACGCCTTAATTACGTTAAGGGTACAGAAAAGGACATAAAAATTACTGTTACTAACATAAACGAGTACATTTACGCGAGTGCTCATTTAATCTAGCTTAATAGAATATTCACAGGGTCCCAGAAAACCCGAAAACCGGTGTGCAAAAATCCAGTATCGCTATCGTTAATTTATTTAAATAGGCTTAGTGGACACAGCTATACAAATAAAGATTTAACCTGTAACTGTAACTCTCTTCTTTCGTCATTGAGGGTTAAAAGTTTTCCTGGTAGGCCTCAAAATTCAACCCAATTTACTTTTTAATTTAAATAAAGTCGTTGTCCTTCCTTCTCAGTTTTATCTAAAAATAAAAGGTTTGCATGAAACTGGAGAAGAAGTTATTTTAGTTAGAAAGCTTTGCGTAAATAATTAATTTTGTGAGCTAAGGAGCTTCATTGAATTTCTCAGTGGGTAACTTAATTAAGTTTAGCAGAAAAGCCTTTTGTTCAATTGAAATATTTCGAGTGTTTAGCTTAGATCAAGAACCTCAATTATAAAATATTAAATTATTTTATTAAGTCTTCTTTTAAATTGCTAATAGGATTATTATTAATCTTTTTTATTTAAGACTTCATATACAAGCGATGATTCTATATATCCATTGTGATTCATCTCATAATAGTATACTCAAGTTTTGCTAAAAGTTTTACCTTATTTAGTTAAAGATACAAATAGAGATAAGTTGCTGCTCATTTTCGCAAAGTGAAAAGGTTATCTGTAACCATTTTACTTTGTGAAAATGAATAGCGATCTCCCTAAAATTCCCTGAAACAAACCGATTTCCCTGAGTCGATTTGTGAGGGCAGATTTATAGAGGTTCGTTACATTTTGTTTTTCCTTCGGTCTGTACAAGTGGTATTTACCATTAGCCATTTTAACGTTGGCCTTAACAAAGTGTTATGTCGTGCACTTTGTTACTCTTTGATAAAGTTGATGGGCATTAATATATATTTAGAACTAAGTAAATGGCGCACGAGTTATGGGCTTCGCCGATGGCCAAAAAGTTGTTTCAATCTGGGAGCTCCTTGTGTCCTTATTAAGTCGCAGCGGCAGCCAGAAACAATAGATTTTTCATTATGTCTGGTATTCTAAGACTATATAGATGGAATGTTTGTAAAGTCGCCCACACTGCATTTATGTCTGTAACGATAGTTGTTATAAAATATACGTATTTAAAGTCAACCACCCTACTGGAAGACAGACAACAGAACCATTATATTGTAAACAGCAATATATTATATTTATATACAGTCTCACTCTTATATACTCGTAAGGTTAGGCAAAAGTGTATTTATTAATGTGTATGCACTTTAAATAATTTTGTGAACTAGGTCTTAAGTTCTATGTATAAGCGAGCCTATGTATTTCCGTCTACCGGCCTCAGTTCGAAAAGGTAATGAAAATTTTTCGTCCTACCAATCGCATTTATTATAGCTGTGACACTAAGACAGTCAGTCTAATATTAACAATTATTAAATGAAGGTGAACCTACCTCTCAGATTCACAGCATTAGCGAGGGAGAACTCGGTCACTGAAGTGGTGGTGGGTGCCTGTTCGTAGCGAGGGTGCGGTGGGGAGCTTTCCACCTGGCTAAGGCCTTCCACGTGTCGTGACGTCACTGGATCCTCGTACTCATGCCCTCTATCATAGTACTCCGCCTGCGGCTTCTGCTTTGGCTCTTCTTCTTCTGGATCGTAATCACCGTCGTAATCTGTTGACAACAATATTATGTATGAAACATTGTCTTAAAGTCTGCATTGTTTAAGAATAGGAGCTACACACACGTATGCTAGCATCTATCTTATGATTTTTGTCAGGAACAGTAGTGCATTTTTTTTTTTTAACGTGGGGGAATTTTTTGACGCATACCCCTCCGCGGGGGCGGGCGGAGGGGTTATGTCGGACTCGCCGGGGTAAAAGAAAGATGGAATGAGAAAAATGTACCTCCCGGAATACCGACTAAACCTACCACGGTGTTCCTCGACAAAACACTATCGGCGGGGCCGCGCGAATCACTTTCACATGCGGTCGCGACCCCACCGAGGTTACGGCCCGCCGTATGAAACGGCAGGCCACTACTCGAAAAGACCTATCCACTGGTCACCTCTAAATATTCCCTACTGTCCCCCCTAGAGGGGAGACGGACACGACACAGAGGCGCGCGTGGAAACACGCACGCGGCCTCTCGGACCTGGTGCTGAACGGATGGCGGGCAGGCCCACAAAGCGCGCCACCCCCAGGTCAAACCTCATGGTGGCTGGAGGTCATCTCGCGCCCTCCGGCGCCCGGCTCTGCGGTTGGGGAGAGGGTTTAAACGCTACCTCTCCCGCTCCGCCGCCTCCTTGATGGAAATCACTTCCTCACAGAAGGAGGCGACGGCATTCCACAACCTCTCACTCCAGAGCATAGACAGAACTACGGCCGGGAGCGAGAGGGCAACCGATCCGACTACCGCGATCAACTCACGGCACTGCGATGCACAGGCGGGGCAAACCGCTAGAGTGTGCAGCGGCGTATCCTCAACAACGTCGCGGCAGTCGCCGCAGTGGTGACAACCGGGCGTCTCTTGCCGGCCTATACGACACAGGAACCGGCCAAAACAACCAATGCCGGTCAATACCTGTGTCAGCCGGAAGGTGAGGGCGCCATGCCGCCTCTCCAGCCACTCCTCAAACAGTAACTCAAGTAGTAGTAACAGGAACAGTAGTGCTCAGATATACAACATAACATAATTCATGTATTGTTATTATTCAAAACTATAATTTATATAACAAAAATGCTTATTCATATTTTTGCTCCAGGCGTCAAACGTATAAATCAATTTAAACTTCTGAAACTTATATCGGGAGGAATAAACAACAGGGCGTTAAACAATCGCAAAACAATTAATATAGTGTTATTGGATCTACATAACAGAATAATTACATCCTTAAATCCAGGAAGGGTTAGGAAGTAATTTATCTCACCCACTTTCCGCTATACAAGCAGGCAAAATTAGAAACCTATAATTGGAAAATCCAGTTTCTAGAACAATATCAACGTTATTACTGCATATTCTGTAATTAAATTTACTTGTGCTTAACTCCAACAGTCTATAATCACGACTATTGAGGAAATCTCATTCTCATCTCATCGGCTCGAAAGATCACCGCCGAAGGTAACAAATGAATCCGAATTTCTAATCACTAAATTAAAGTGATTAAGTTAAATTAATTTTATTAACATCACAAGAGGATAATTTGTGCTAACGTTTTGGTTAAATCGATTACATTTTAGTATAAGGTCAATTAAATTAAGTTTATGTATAATTTATATAAAGCTCGGTCTGCCGGTTTTAGAATAGAAATGTTATTTATAGTATCTCTGGATTAAAAGGATGGCCTTAGAGAACATTTTGTTAGAAGGCAAATGAAGAGGTAAACTATTCTAGTAAGCGCCTATTTGATTTTCAGATAAATTATTAAACGAATTTTAGTTTTATTTAGCTTTAAGGCTGTTCTATGTTGTTCCTTTTTGGTACAATACATCAAGTGATGATACAAACATAATAATATAGTATACATTTACGTATAGTACGTGGCGACACGCATATTTTTAAAAGTCAACTCACGCACTTCATATACGTTCTGTATCGGGGGAGACTACACAAAAATTAAAACAACGGACACGTATAAAAACGACTCGGAGCTACTTTTAGTACATCACACAATTTTTGTCCCATTAGGGGTTCTAGACCATAACACTCGGCAGTAGAATTGTGACGATTTAAACCACTACGTCATCCATGCATTCATATGTAATCACTGGTTTAGTACAATGGATAAGGATTGAAATTAATTGATGGTACAAACACATATAAGGTACAAAGGTACATATATGCTTACATACATTACGAGACGACAGTATACCTCAGTTGTCTAATTTACGATAATCGAGCGTTGGATTGTAGTAACTTCTCCAGCTAGTATCGTAAACGTAATAGGCGCTCATAGCCAGTTGCACTCACTGATCGGTAAACGATTAGCGAGGTTAAGCAACGTTGGGTGCGGTCAATCTATAGATGGGTGATCGCTTAGTGGTATTTCATCTGAGCGTTTCCGTGCTTTAGAGGGCACGTAAAAAGTCGATCCCGGTTGTTGCCAAATTGACAGCAGTCGTTAAGCCATGTCAGAGGTCTACGGGCGACTTGAACAACTCTTGACAACAGGTTGGCCACTAACCACACGAAAAGAAGAGAAGAAGAATTGATGCATAGTTTAATGATTGTATTCGTGTTGTAGGCTTGGATATCTGAAGTACCTAAGTACAATATCTAATACATTATAGGCATGTATATGTGAAAGAAGAAGTACGTCGCCTTATATTCTACAAATTCATTATTAATTAACTATTTATTTTGCAAGATAGGCTGACCATATTAGAAATATATCGTAGAGATATCTACTATACTTACGTTATATTGATTTCTACGTTTTGCTAGCGACTTCATTCACGTAAATGTAGTTTGCAAAAGTGCTTTTTCCTGGATGAAAGGTATATCCCATTTTGTACCCCGGACAACGTGTATGCAAAATGTCATGATAATTGGTTAGGTAGTTACGGCGTGAAAGCGTAACAAACAAACTCACATTCGCATTTATGTATAATATTAGTTATAATATTGTTTTATAATAATAATATATCAATTATTATATGGCAACATTTCCTTTTGTTTATTTATGTTAATACATTGTAAAAAGAAAAATAACCATTATCCATTAGTTTTGGTCTGCGACCCAGCACGGCAGCTATAAGTACACTAATTATGTACAATTTCGCTGTTTAGTTTGTAAGTATAGATACGTTTGTATGACTTGACTATGTTTTTGGTACAAATGTTAATTTATATTATGTAAATGTTGATATTGAATGAAAATTACATTCAGTTAAATAGCGTTATATTTGAGACTAGATGTTCCCGCGGTTTCACCCGCGTTTATCGTTACTGCGCCGCCCCCGTGGGTCGTAGCATGATGTTATATAGCCTATAGCCTTCCTCGATAAATAGGCTATCCAACACTTAAATAATATTTTAAATCCGCGTGGAATATTTACTTTGGGCTAACGCTAGATTTAACCCGCGACTTCGTTATCATTATTTTGCTGCGATGTTATTTTAAAACTGCGATATCTCCTAATATATTTATTGAAATCGAATGATGTAAAGGGCAATTTCGTTTTAAATTAAATACTTGTGATGAATAACGTATTTATTTGGATAAGGATTAATATCATGTTTATAAAAACACCTGCGCAAATAATGCATTATTTTAGAACAAATTTGGTTAGCATAAAAAGGTTATAGTGAGCCAACCTTAAAAGATAGACATATTATTATGCTGTCGCGGACTTTTTTTTAGAATTAAAGGGAAACAATTCTGTCATACATGATTTTTGCGAAACTTTAACTGTATACGCAGGCGCACGCAGCGGAAGCTCTCAAAAGGAAAAAAACCCTCCGATTTTGAAACATTCTTCATTAATGCTCCTCTCCTAATGATCTTAGCGTGATGATATATAGCCTATAACCTTCCTCGATAAATGGGCTATCTAACACTGAAATAATTTTTCAAATCGGACTAGTAGTTCCTGAGATTAGCGCGTTCAAGCAAACAAACAAACAAACTCTTCAGCTTTATAATATTAGTATAGATTAAAAGAAAAAGAAAACTTATAAAGCAATTGGATACATCGTATCACCTCAAATACTTTTCGAATTTGCAATAACTATTTGAAGTATCTCAAAATACTTACTTACATACACCAATACTAAAATAAAGCGACAACAGCCCTGGCAGCTCTTAAAAAATAAAAGTAAGCTTCATAATGTTAGAGTAAGTTTATTAGACAACACGCTTAGTTATTTTAAAATATATATTTATATTTATGAATACGACTTACACTTAAGTAAATTCAGGTCAAACAAAACATAAAGTTTATTTTAGTAAACTACTTTACTATATTTCACTGTTCATTTCACTAGATTTCTTTTGGCCAACCAGGAAAATTAATTCTGAATGTTAAAGTTTGTCCGCTAAGTCAGTAAGTATCTTTACATATAAATTAGGCAATATAATCAATTCGAAGAGAGGAATCCAATCTCCGCAATTATTATTGTATATATTTCAGCCTATCAACGCCTAATTTGCTTCAATATAAATGTACAATATATTACATATATAAAATAATTCAGCCCTGTATCAAACTGTCACATATCTGGGCACGGGCCTCTTCTTTGTATGTGAAGGTTTAGGCCATAGTCTCCCACGCAGGCCCAGTGCAGGTGGGCAGGTTTCACATATCTCCGACAACATTATGGAGAACTCTCAGCCATGAAGGTTTCCTCAAAATATTTTTCCTTCACCGTTAAAGCAAGCGATAATTAACTATTTAATACGCACGTAATAACTCAAGAGCGTAGGTATATACTTATACATAGAAAGAACAATAATACGCATGGTAAACAAACATCATTCAGTCGGTCATTGGGTCACCTAAATTTACGTAATGGCATTCACAGATTCAATGTCAACTGCAATCGATCGCTATTTCTATCACGGCACCAATATATTCGGCGGTTCAATGACTAACTAAGGATTCCCAGCGGCGCACTATTTAGTCTCTACCATAGTTAATGGCGAAATTAGGTCCCAAAACAGCTATAAGTACTAATCTATCTTTATTTAGATATTAGCCGTTACCGTTAGCCAAAGTTTACTTATCGTAATATCGTCGATTAGACCGAAGTTCAGTCAAACTTAACATAAACTTAAAAACAGGCTAGATTGCCAATCACCGTGCAGATGCACAGGAAAAATTATAGTAAACAAGTGTGTGCACAAATACAAGTGCATTCTCTGTTATCGTCCGATCGGAAAGAGATCAGGTATAGGACCAACGGCTTCACGTGCTTTTCGAGGAACGATGTCTAACACCGCCAACTTCGTAATTGCGGGCTGCTATTTAAGATTATTTTGGCAGCAAAACCAAACTTTTGCTTGCCCAACCCGGGATTTTAACCGACTGTAGCCTGTATGATTGTAGCAGCGCATGGCGCAGCAGTTATACCTACTTATGGAATCAGTTAAGTCAATACAAGAAAATCTAGACAATGAAAAAACCATTGTGACTGTACGCCGGCGTGCGATTGCCAATAGAAGAATTAATATAATGGTATAAAAGAAAAAAAACTTGAGAGGTGTCAAGGGACACCCGGATGGAACGAAGTTCCTTTCGATTAATTAGTGAAGGAATTATAATTATTTTTTTTAAGTTTTAATATTTTTTTTTTATTATTAACAAATATAATGTAATATAAACTTAAGCAGTAGGCTCAATTTTAGTAATAATTCGCGTATGGACATTAACAATACATACATATTAAGAAATAACCTTAAACTTACAACTATAGCAAAAAGTGTCGTTACAACTTTTGGTCTTAATTTTTTCCGTCTAGCCCCCTTTCGCAACGCGCGATAAGGAACTTCTTTCCAAAATCTAAAATCTTTTTGTATTTCTTTAACTTACTAACAGCAAGACATGTGACGAATATATTGATTCGTTGCACAGAACTGCCTGAGACAGGCAGGCCCAGCAATTAGATTATATTGATTGAACTTACTCAATAAATATAGGTACTTTCAAGTAATTTAATTACAAACTTAGTTAAATAAACTTATTTTTATGGGTATGTCTTTGCGTATATTTTGTTAATAGCTGATGTAGTTTTGGTTAATTATCGTTGTAATATCTAAAGAATAATAATAATTTTAATAACAAGACCATCATATATTGCTATCGTTACATGAATGAACCAAGTGATCTATCAATCCCACACAGACTTCAATGAGATAGATCGTAACCTATTCTCCGCGAAATGTTCATATTTTTCATCGAATATTCAGCGCTTTGGTCCAGATAATTCTTATTTTATATTCAGTCACATTACTATTCTGTGGTTACTTTTTATTTAGGTTATTTATTTATTAAACATATTTATTCTAAAAATAACAGAAAGTATGTAAATGTGAACATTGTTGATAGTCTTGTTAACTCTTCCAACATAAATATGTTTGTTTCAAATCGGGATCACCAAAAAGGTTCAGTGTTGAACTTATGGCCTATCACAAGACAATGCTGCGAAAAATAGGTTACTGTTTACTTCTATGTTACTATAATTATGTTATTTATAGTGAAATGTTTGTATTGAATTGTGTGTTACTTTAAAACATACACTAATGCTACTAAAATAGAGTCTATTAAAGATTACACGCCTCAGTAATTAATTAATCAATCGAACTTCTATCTTAGGCGATAAATAATTCAGATAGGTAAAGAGCATATCAAGGTTAAGCAAGACTAATGCTATATATGACTTTAATTTATTAATTTAAAACTAACATTGGTATATAAATTATAGATGCAATAAAAGTCACTTGCAAAATACACTTGCAAAGTTACAACCGGTCTAACATTAATAAACGACAAAGAAAGCAATACTGAATACGTAAAGTGCTAGTACCTGGCGGGATATTGGTCGTAACGAAAGTTTTTTGAAATAATCGTTTAATCTACGCGGGCCGGAACTGTGTAAGAAAGTATTATACGTTGTATTGCACATTAGGCATTCAGCTTAACTAAACATAATAGCTTGGGCCTTATGAGGCTATATATCTATGAAGATGACGTTAGTGATCACCATCGGCTTACATAAGTGGAGTTTAGGGGCATTAGGTTTCAACTCAGAATTCAGCCGTTGTGGACTTTATTTAGAGAGCAGACCCTCATTGGTAAATATTTCTAGATACATTGACGTATGCCGATCACTGTCGCAGACAACTGAGCATTGAGCCCTCTCTTTTTTTTACCGGCGTACCTGTTCACTTCCTATGCTAGATGTGAGAAAACAAATAGTTCTTGTTCATTGCCGTATTGGGTAGATCAAGTAAGCTAGGTAACAAATAAAACTCCTGAATGTATGCCGCTAAATTGTTCCCTTCACAGCTAAAAGGTAACATATATATGTAAGAGATTTGTATTGGTATTTCCTTTCTCGATTTATCGAGTACATGTTTCGTATAAAATATAGACAGACGATTATTGTATAAGGTCTGTCTATGGATTGTATTGTATATAATAAAAAACTTGTAATATTTCTTCTATTAAGGTTTATATGTCTGGTTGTTTTGTTGGTTGTGCAGTATGAGGAAAACTTCTGGTTTTAAAAATAGCTTGAATTAGTATGAAACGGACAGAAATACACTTTTCATCGACTTTTAAGTCATAAAACACTTTTTAATAAAATAATTCATGTTTATATAAGTAGTTAATCAATATTCTCATGGGAGATTAAACAAAATTTCAAAGTTAAGTTGTACCGGTGTGCATGGGCGTTATTTCTATTCAAATAAACCAAAGAGAACTTTATTTTTCCGCTTAAGAACTGCGATCTCACACAAAGGAATAAATTATGCGTTCGGTCTTGTTATCGGCATAAACAACAAAGAATTCTTGATAGAATTTATTTACTTTACTACTCATTGACTTGTTTAACCGAATTGTTTGTAGTACGGAAAAGTAAGAACAAAGAATGTGGCCAGCTTTATTTCATGATGTGCAATGACATTTGATGGGATTTGTGCAATTAGGATTTCATGCAAATATATACCTAGATATTTCTGACAAAGGCCTAAATCGAGCAGGTAATATAAAAGTCTAAAGTGTTTAAACAGTGACATGATTTCATTGAGATAAAGTGCATATTGACTCAATGTATAGAAAAAAGGATTTCAATTTTCGATGAATATCGACTTGTTCGATCGTCATCTGTTTAGGTGATCCTTCATGTACTTCGTATGTTATACTTTACTACAGTCTATTTTATAATAAGACCTACCGATAGGTTTTGTTATACAATACACTGTAGTTAGTTATTGACAGACAACAACATCATGATCTAATTATTATATTCGCAGAATATATATATATATATATATATATGCATTGGGTCGTAATGGATATAAGCTCTATACTCGATATAACGAATCAATCGAAGAGCATATTCTCTGTTGAACATAGTACTCTCTCTCTATATGCACTACAACATTTCGTTTTCTTACTTCCCCATCCAGTTCAACCTAATTACCATTTTAGGTCGTCGGTCTATCTGATTTGGGAGTGTCCAACCTTCGGTTTACCTATCCGCAGACCTCAAAACTCGTTTGAGATTCACTATCACAAATTATTAACGACAGTCATAAAGTGCGTGTTTCACAAACTGGAGTCCCACAGTCATGGAAGTTAAAGAACTACTATTTAAGTATTGATGGTATGAACTTTTAAACTACATGGACTTCAGCATTAATATGTTTCCACGTGCTTTTAATTTTAACAGACGGTATAGAAATAATGGAGATACGAGAAACACAATTTAAAGAAATTAAATTGAACATAAAATTCGAATTGAAAACCTTCTGATTTGTATAATGAATAATTATAATACTAATGTATTCTACGTCTAAAACCATAAGAAAGTAGATATACTACTCCTGCAACCACGATCTTGTCTAAGATGCTTATTGCAAATTTGCGTAATAAATTATACATTTAAACGAGTAAAGTAGTTAAGCCTTTACAAACTACGTCACGTGGCACACCCACACACCCCTAGAACTAGTCACACGTCATAGGCCGGTGGGTCACACGCACGGAACCTTTCTTGTTTAGATACGTTTATGGCATTTATTCATTCTCAGTATGGCCATTACTGTCCATTACTGTATATTTACTATCTACGTGTGTTATTTACGATATGATGCTACAATCGTTCGTATTTTAAATTAGCTTCTGTACGAAGGAAAATCGCAATGGTTAACATTGAAATATTGGTCTCAAAGGACATCTAAGTTATACGCAAAATATCACCTGGTGTCGAGGTCGATACTTGATACTCATTCTCATCGTTATTCATGTGTCCGATCGCGGATTTTGGCATGCATCGTCGAAGCGTTAGGCTTGGGTGTATTACACAATTTACATACGATATTTCGCCAGCTATGTTTTAGGCTCACGTAATAGTAGACTGCTGGGCATATTTTTCAAACCCTTGCCTCATGCTATTAAAAATGTCTTACTAAAAAACTCTAATTTGTTGAAATGGAATTCGTACATAATAACTCACTATTGTACGCAAACATAAGCGTAAACATGGGGCCAACAAAGTATTTATAGAACAATGATACAAAAAAGTCCATACGTTCAATTCATAAAAAGTACAAAAGTTAATTGTAATTTCATTCGTTTCATTTTAACTTCGGATTCACTGAACCGGCTAAAAAACATTTAGCAAAGTATTACATAATTATGGATAGAAAAAGCTAAATTTACTTTAAAACGTTATTAACGAGAAAATTAAGACGGTAAAATTCATGGTTTACGCATGTTGCTGGTTTCCAGCACCTTCTTTGTTTATGTATACTAGATTGGAGCTCAACCATCTTGCATCACAACCATCTCAAGCATCTTAGCTACTAAGCTAAAGAAATCGGCAATATTCAATAAAAAAGGCCTTAAAATTTGAATCAATCTTTGACCTATGTCACTAGTGTTTTGCAACATCGGCAATTTTACTATTGGATATATATGTTTTTTTTTAAATCTACAAAGGAGTCTTTTATTTCGAATAAACAATGTCATAATTAACATAATATACACAAATTATTTATATACATTGTATAGTGATCAATACACTATATAGCGGAAATAAAAAGAGTAATATGTGCTTCAATTGAAGTGCTTACAATAAATATAGCTGCCTTATTACCCACGTGTATAAATTTACTCAATGGGTTCGATGTCTGGATCGGGCAATGCGATATAGAAATTGTCAGAATCAGGTAAGGCGATACAAGAATTTTCTGTTACTGCAATATTTTTTTATAAACATGAGAGGGAATGTGGATGGAATACGGTGTGTATCTATATTTTTGGAGCATATATTAAAAGTTAAATTTGTCACTTGATAGTGCACTGGCATTCTTTCATATTGAGGTAGATTAGGACAAAGTATATCAAACTGCAAAACTTCATACATTATGTACCTATGTCTTACAATGTGTTCTTTCGCCATTAAATTAAGCGGCAATCACCTATTTAATACGTAAGTATAAAAAGTCAGAGGTGCGTGCACTGCCCTTCCGATGTCGAGACTTTTGACTTTGCATTTGGATCAAAGTATAGTTTTTGGACCTATTACCATATTGTACATTATGTTGTATAGCGTGTAAAATTAAAGTGATGTCATATATAAGAGTAGTTTAATATAAAAGCCAGGGACATTGTAATAGATGAAATGTTTAAAAACACGTACTATAATGTTAGCTCAATAAAATTTAGCTTATTATCATCGAAAAGGTTATTGGTCAAAGAATCATTTCAACCGGACGAGTAATTCTGCAGATTATCTTCTATATACAAGCATCCAACTCTTTATAATATTGGTTGGTAAAATAATCAAAATAGAAACTGCTTACAAATTGATCTGTTACATTACAGTGTAGACTATATAACAATTTAAAAACATAACAATTTCTTATGGAAAGGAATAAAAAATTGCTTTATTTTTGTGAATTTATAAACATGTATTAAATGCTTATCTTCATGATCACATAAACTACACATTATTATGTCCCACGGTTCACGACAGAAATTGTCGTTTATATTTGTAGCCGATCCTTGTATCACTTTCTGTAACCCACTTTATATTATTTTAATACCAACTAAACAAGTTCAAACAAACACTCGAAGTTTTCTACAGGTCGGTCGACGAACTATGCACAAATATTTGTTGTTAGCGAGATTTGAATGTTCTCCATTCACCTTTGTATATATTATGATATAATATTCACATGTCTGCTTTACCTGATTCTGTTACTAGAGCATGTTATGTAATTATCGGTTAATATTGGTTGGTTTATTGGTAAAGTTTGCTCGGCGCTCTGGACCAATCGTTTTGTTTATCGTTGAATTTTGGTCTCATCGGACCAGTTCATACATATCTTAAATATACTTCACAAGGGATAGAGGTGCACGTAATAGGGGGCCTATAGTCGTCTATCTGGCATGACTCAAAAACCGAGCTGCCACAGGGAATTTCTTTAGAAAAACATTCATTAATAGTTTTAATGACCCTGAAATCGAACAACACTAAGACCTCATGCAAATAATCATGCATGCAGCCGCATTTAATGGCGTGCAGTTGAATATTGTAGCATGCAGTCACATGCAGTCGAATATTGACGCATGCAGTCGCATACAGTCGCATGCTGTCGCATACAGTCACATGCAACTGCATGCAGTATCGTATTTTACCGTTTCGGCGTGTTGGATCGAGCGGACTATTTTCTTCGCGGTCTGTTTTCTTTAAATACGACACAGCAGAAGTTTACAAGCACCTGGTGATCACGACGGTGCTCAATGTCTTAATTTTGTGTAAATAGCGTCGTAACCGTTGATAGTAGACTTACCTGACGGATTATATGTTTCCCTTAGTATCTCGGCCGGGTCTATCGGCGGGGCATACCACGGCCTCCGCGAGTAGACCTTCTTTCTATTGACTGTGCGTTCGCTGTCATCAACGTCCCGATAACTCACCGGTGACAGGTTTAACATCTCTAAACATCTGATGATACCTGTGGAAAGATACAGTATTTATGAATTACGGTCATACAACAACACAACGAGAATGGTCGAAACTCGAACGTGTTTCGAGTTTGAGCATTGTAGGAAGTAATTGAGGCATTACTTATTAGGCTAAATATTTCAAATTGTTTATATTGGCTTCATATTAAATTTCTTTTATAATATAGATATAAACATTAGATGTAAGTAAATAGATGTTATATATTGGCTCCATAATTTAAGAACTTATTAGCACTTATTAGGACCACTTATTAGGAGGAACATGGCTCCTGAGATACAAGTATTTTTTTACTTAGTTTAGGAGTCAGCTGTCGAATTAGTTTTTTTGTAATTGTTTGTACAACTTTTCTTTTTTTGTCTTTGCCTTTCTACTTTGTAATTGTTTTTGGAAATAAATGTATTATTATTTATTTATTTTAATTACAAATGTGAATCTAAAGCATACTCTTTAATGCTTTTCATTGACTGCTCCTGCTTCAGCAATAAATGCTGTATCGCGATGATTGTATTGCGATCGATTGCAATTCATGAACTATTTCTTAGGTTCACTTAAATAAAATAAAATAAATCGTAGCATAGTTTTTAAGTTTAGCTCTAACTTGGTTCAGTAAACCATGGAAATTGTATCAAATACAGTTATTAGGTATGACGTGATGCCGCCGGATCAAACTTACAAAAAATCCAAAAGTTTTGTTTTGACAGGCCTTTAAATCGATCCTTATTAGTTTTAACAAGTATCTCGATGTGCGCAGACCCGCAACGGTTACTAGATATTACTTAAAAATTGTATTCTAGCTATAAGAATATCCTCTTGAATGTCTAGTGGAAATACATAAAAAATAATTAAAAATTCATTGTGCAAACAATACACAAACAGACAAATGTATGTGCGCTCGACACTTGACTCATTTACGAGTCAAGTGTGCAGCGGACATACATTTGACGTTTTTTTTTTAAATTTTGATGACTCATTTTTGCGGACAGCGTATGTTCGCTCGACACTTGACGGGATATTTAGGTTAATTATATTAAAAATAAAACGATCTTTACAAATATACACCAGTGGCTATAACAACAACACCACTCAAACAACTAGTCCATCCGTGCAGTCTTGTAAAATAACTCACCACTATGCAAACAGACATAGAATCAGACTGAAATATATCAGACAGACGGTGAAGTATAGAAATAAAGCTAGACTACCCGAAATCAAATTTAGAACCGTTATGAACTAGGCTAAGCAATTCCTCGCCGACTTAAAGCTTCTAAGTCTGTCCTACTGCATTTCTAGCATAAACGGGACCTGAATGAAAATTCTATTTAAATTAAATATGAAGCTTTCCTCAGACCGAGTAAAATTTTCTGTGAAATTTCAATTTGCGGTAATAAGACGGCAACACAAAGGCTAAACGAAGCTATGTTAAACTTTAATTTATCTATTTCTTAGCATAACAACTTCTGTAAATTTTACGTCTAGAATAATAGAATAGTATTTTCTCTTTAATTCGACGTGTTTTCATATACTCAACATACTGTTTACTGAAAGTCTGGGATGAATGTATTTCTAATAGTTTATGAAATGGTCTGGATAAGATTTTGGAACCTAAACCATATTTCTATCGTGATATTTCTTATTATATAGATTTATTTAAAGTATTTTTTTTACTTAGCTTATAATATAACTGTAAAACAATAATTTTTAAAAGACAACCCTCGTGTTATGAATTCATTCATTCCACGAACATTCAAACAATGGACACACAGAACACCCATACTCTGAAGTATGGGTACATAAACAACCATTTGTGGATCACACAATTTGTTGTCCTATGTGGGATTCGGACAAAATGTCGGACAGCGCGTAGTGGTCGCACCGCCGCCACTGCCACTTAGCTCCCGTCATTTTGTTCTTGCCTTGGTGTTTGCTTTAAATAAATACAAGTTCATTTTATTCAAGTCAGGAGATATCGTATTCGAGTAACGCATAAGCTTTATCTTCAGGGATTTGGCAGTACGCTTGCGTATCGCGAGTAACACACTTAGGTCGCTTTACATTGACGCGTTTTAACTAAACTATTACCAAATGTTTCTCAGTGGGCGTTCAATGGTTTTTCTGGTTTATTTCCTGGATTGCATAATAAATGCAGACACTTATAAGTAAGTAGTACTGGTCAGTGCCACATATTGACGCGGTTTTTGTATGAGAATGTGCATCTATGGTATATTTGATCGAAGCCAAGCGAGATCTATAAATTACAGTGGGAATAATCCTACTGTAATTTATAGACAGTAACAGCTTTGAATAAGCAAAATGTACGTTGGTCCTTATGCCTTACAATCACTTTATTGAAAATCAATGTTGTCTGACCGTTAGTGGATCGCTGCAGCTTAAAATATTACGATTTATTTATTTATTTTATTACTCATCCCATAAAGGTTTACATAACAATTACACTTAAGATGCAGAAGTAAATATATTTAATAATACAACACAAAGGTCGGTGGTTATTATAGTCTAATAGGCAGGTGCCATGTTTAAGGTTAAATACTCGTATTTTGATGTATTGCAACATACATACATATTTTATTTCGTAATAATTATAATAAATTCTATTTATTCGCAAATTTCTTATAGATTTTAAGGAATGAATGGAAATATAAGAAATCTCATAGTAATTAAAAAGTAGCGACGAGTAATTGCTACTAATAACGAAATTTGAATATTCTATGATGCGTTCGACGGGTGATCAATTCATTGTCACTGATTATAAATTCGAATCATAATCAAATATTCGAAACTTTATTTGAAGTTAGCACGATTAAAAAAGTAAATCCTTTTTTAGGTTGGGGTTAACGATGTTTTATAATAATATCTACTCGGGGCTACTAATGACCCTTTTCTTAGATAATCTTCCTGATATTCTCGTGCACCATGGTGAAATTGTAAAATGTAATTTACGTTAAACGAGACATGTCTCATACCACGTAAATTAACGAATGGCGGCATGGCGGTCCCTATTACCAATTTCCTTATGGACTTTGAAATTAAACGAATAGTTTAAAACTCCAATGAATGGTTGTACAATATTCGCATACACTAAGCAATCGAATATTTGTTTAAGATTCAAATATATGTTAATGCAAAAATTCGAATTACTCAACATTTTTATTGACAACTTGCCATCAGTATAAAAATGTAAATAAAATAATGACTACCGTAATGAAGTCTTAGCATAATATTATGTATATGTTTACATGTTCATGTTTAAATCAGGTAACTATATTACGATTAAAACGTCATCACGCTACATGGTTATGACGGGCATGAAATTAATTAAATGAACCGTTATATATTTTTTATTTAAGTATTTTTCCGTGATTTCAGTACCAAAGTTATTACTATGGCGTGTAATGTATTTATATGAAAATGTTTTTACGTGTCCGTATATCGTAATAATGTACCGTATCACTCCGATGTACCCTTTTAAGTGCAGTAAATGAACACGTAAAACTCGCACTGAATTGTATTTGTTTGCTTTTAAGATTAAACATTTATTTATTTATTTTCACCACATTGGGTCTTGTACCCTATACAACAATATACAGAGATACCTAAAAGAAAACTTTTTTTGAAATAACTCCGGCACTGAGCACTCCAGAAATCTTGTGTCACGGAAATCTTTTCAAATAACAGACAAAAATAAACCATATTTCGAAAATAAACAAAAAAAAAAAAAACAAAAAAAAAAAATAGACAAAGAACACCCAGACCCAGTGGAGATCGATCCCACAACGCTTGGCGTTGTGGCAGTGGTTAGGTGACCACATAAACCACTTGTATAGATATAATAAACATGAACACCTTATACCGAGCAAAAAATTAAGGTGCTCACTTTTTATGATAAGACTTTAAGTTACCTTTGAATGAAAAACAAAAGACACACCATTAACAGAATTGTGCCAGACTACAACAATATTTACAACTTAAACACTTGAAGGTTCTGTTTCATAATAACTAAGTAGCATTTATTCATAAGACGAAATCTCGCCATCACTCTCATTTAACCCAACAGGAGGAAGACAGCAGGAGATTTATATTTCAGATTACTTGAAATAATTTTTGTGAAACAGTTCATAAATGTATTTGGAAAAGTCGCCGTCGTTATTTTAAGCTGATAAATATTTTAGGAGATGTCTCTTTTGCAAAACATTATTTACATTGGTTTATATAAAGAGACATCTCCTGAAATATTTCGATTAGAGCCATCATAGTTTATAATCTTATTTTGTTTTATATTTATATAGCTGGTAATATAAATTATTCAAACCGCTTTTTATGACGCAGTTTTATAGAAATTAAAAGCTGAAGATTAGCATTTGCTTAGTAAAACGACAGGGTAAAATAAAAGATGTGACACGCTTAAATTACTATTTATTTCTGAACATTTTTTGTTAAAACAACTAAGCAAGACAACTCTGACAGAGTCTTCGCCTCGAAACACAAATTCGTAACCGCATGACGTATCGGCCAAAAATTGGGCGTTGACTACCAGTGCGACGTGCATAGAACATTTATACTCAAAGAGGTGACATGGCTATCAGGGCTTGACTTTGTCATGGGGTTGGCGTGGCTCTGCTTAGCATCTGGCGTGGCATTACATTAGTTTAAATATGCTAAATACTTTTATTTTCTTATAATTTTAAGTAAACGACTCTCGTGAACTGTTGGTTCTTACAAAAAAGAGAGGCTGTTTTGTCGGCGCAAGAGATACAAAAAATTAGTTTTCTGCACACTGCAGAGCACTTTCTTGAGGAGCTTTACTAAGTTTGTTATGAAGTGACAGATCACTTTGCTTTTTTTCCCTTTTTTAATCCAGCTTGCATTTGATACACTCATTTATCTATGTTGCTGCTGATCTTTTTGATAATGTAATTTCTCTCATATTCTTAATCCAGCTTGCATTTGATACACTTATTCATCCACGATGCATGGTTTAAGATACTATTAACTTGATCCTTCTTCAGTTTCTCAATAGATTATAGAATGGTTACATATTTTATACATAGATACAAAGCAACCTATTATTGTCTACCGGACGCATTTCTAAATTCCATGCAGTGTCTGAAAATTTTCTAATAGCTAAACCCAATAAACATGCATCTCATGATCGACCGCAAATATGGCTGCATTACAAAAAACAACTACGTTTTATATTTTAACCTAACTAAGTAAATGCATTAACTATGATGATGGCTAATAAGTACAGAATATAGAAAGGGTTCTTCAAGTAAATGGAGTTTAAGAGGTAGTTTGTCTAGATCCCTCGTCCTTTAGTGTTCTCCTGAGCAGCGTTTTACAGAAAACTTATATAAAAGTACAAACACTATTATTGCGATTCACACTGTACCTAAGTGGGAGAGGCCTACATTCTAACTTCTCTTATTCCTTTCCTGCTATCTTTTTTAAACCTTGGATTCGGTATCATAGAGTATGGTAGCTGCTTATCGATAGATGGATAGTATGAATGTGTATTACATTGAATGTATTGAAAACAGAACTTATCCGTACTTATACAAAGGTATATTTTTCTTTTAAAATGAAAATTTCCGCAGTAAGAATAATTCCTTTATCGCGGGGGACTATTCAAGCATTCAAACACGGAACACCTAGATTTGGAACAACGATAATAATTTCTCACAGGTACAACTTTATGAGTGGGTTTCGTAACCAGACATACTCGACATAGCGGCGGTGGCGAGGCGACCATGTAAGCGACTATGTCATCCGTGCAGTCAAATAGTAAAGTCTAAAGTAACTCTGTCTGCTCAATACCTTTACACGGCTAAATACCAATAATATTAACTCATATTGTTCGCCAAAAGCTAAATCATGTAAGATACTAAAGTACCAGCAAATTGGACGTTGCAAATAAAAGTTTAAAACTGATTCAAATAGAGATACAACGACGTAGCGACCCGCTGGCCTTTCGAACATTGCCAGCCTTTAGGGACCATTTGAATAACGTTTTGGCAGAGGACTGGATGACCTTTTCTGATATTCCCTATTTGCGATCACGTATTGTGTTTTTGCTGCTTTAAACGTGTTTTAATTTAAGTAGGAGCTACATACCTATTGTATGCTTACCTTAAATAATGTTTGTTATTTTCTATCCAGTATTTTAATGTTTTTTTAACACAGAGGCACTTATCTTAAAATACATATTACGAATATATATATCTATACTAATATTATAAAGCTGAAGAGTTTGTTTGTTTGTTTGTTTGCTTGAACGCGCTAATCTCAGGAACTACTGGTCCGATTTGAAAAATTCTTTCAGTGTTAGATAGCCCATTTATCG
Source organism: Catocala sponsa (assembly GCA_963564715.1). NCBI lineage: Eukaryota > Metazoa > Arthropoda > Insecta > Lepidoptera > Erebidae > Catocala > Catocala sponsa. Next base: position 13,386,970 of record OY751341.1, on the reverse strand, counting down.
AGGAAGGCTATAGGCTATATAACATCACGCTACGACCCATGGGGGCGGCGCAGTAACGATAAACGCGGGTGAAACCGCGGGAACATTTAGTATATATATATTTAAACCCTAATTATATGCGTCTGCTGTGTGTAAAGGGTTTGAATTCCGCCTCGGTTAAGTTGTTCTTGGCATTTTCGGTCAAGAAATATGATTCTAGAGATATGAGTCTAGAACTGTGCCCGGTATATGGCAACAGCCCTCATCCGAATATATACGACCTAAAAACATAGTTCCCGATGAACAGAGGGTGTAATACTTTACACGCACATTTCACCACTTACCTCTGCCTCTTTATGAATATAGGCGTGTGTATATATACATAAATATGTTTGTACTACGTATGGATATAATGAACACAAGCACAACAGTTGGTAATGAGATGTTGGCTTTACTCGTTTGTACAAAGTAATACTGCTTTTAATAGAATATTTTATGTTTCCAGCGTGAAAGCTCACCACGTATTGGAAACTTGATATAATTATGAAGCAACACCCCTCGGGGAGGCTTGTACTCGATATCATATTAGCTTTATCGACGATTTTTGCACAGTTTCGTGTAACCTGATTACGTAACGTGTTACCTTTAAAGTTATATATACTTCCACATGATATAATGAGCTGAGGCTCAGTATATCCGCAAGCTGCTTGAACGGGCCAAGGGCTTTCTTTTATTATTTTCTAAACAAATCAACATACACTAGGAATACCTTCTGTATCACGAGAGATTTTACATACATTCTAACAACAGCCGCAAAGAACACCCATTAGAAATAGTATTTGTGGATCACACAATATTTTGTTTCGTGTGGTGATCGAACCCATAAGACTGGGCGCAGTGGTAGTAGCGAGACCACCACTTAAACCATTACGCCATCCATGCAGTTAATTACACAATTATGTTCTTTTTATAGATATGCTTGCACATAGTGAAGCGAGGTGGTTACAAGCGCGAGCTATTCGCGTAATCGTTGCTTGCTCGGTTTGGCGTAATAGCTTCCTGTCGTAAAAGATTTTAATAGTGTCGTAATCGTTATTAATTCTAATTAGAAATAAATTTGAAATCACCTACTAAATACCTAAAATCATCACCTGTACCGATTACCTAAAATGTTGTACTACTTGAATTTGTTAACAATTTAACTTTAATATCATATTAAGTGGAATAATAATTATGTTAAGACTGTTAAACACGGCGCATGTAGTGTTTACTAATAATTGTTTGTTACAATAACCTAAAGTTTCCAAAATTGGTACATCTTAATATATATAAATTACGTGTCACGTTGTTTGTCCGCTATGGACTCCTAAACTACTGAACCGATTTTGATCAAACTTCGTAACCATCTGTAATGTGGTCCAACTTAAAATATAGGATAGTTTTTCTTTTTTTAAAACGGGCAAAAATTATCTAATGTGAAGGAGACGAAGTTGCGCGAGACAGCTAGTCTTAATATATATAAATTACGTGTCATGTTATTTGTCCGCTATGGACTCCTAAACTACTGAACCGATTTTGATCAAACTTCGTAACCATCTGTAATTTGGTCCAACTTAAAAGATAGAATAGTTTTTTTTAAACGGGTAAATATTATCTAATGTGAAGCAGACGAAGTTGCGCGGGACAGATAGTAGTTATATAAGAAACATTGTATACAAGCGTTAGTGAACCTTATCAAATAAATAAATAGATAAATAAATAATCATCGCTTCTACATTTCTGCACCTCAAAAAATAATATTTGCAAGTAGACTGCGCGCGTTGCTTAACACTTATCACGAAAGGGCTGGCTCACTTCGGTACATGCGTGTGACGGGCGTCGGACACGAGCACTTCCTACATACTTGTATATTAGATTATATATAACCAGCGCAAATAGATTAACTTGCGCATGTAATTCGTTTCGTGTACAAGGTTTATTAAAAAGTGTTATCGTATAATTAACGTCATTTCGACCTTTTCCAATAGTAATTACATTGATCGAAACTCAACCATAATTCATTATTTTTTGCTTTATGCATGCCTTCTCCATCGCTTGTATCTTACACTCCTCCGTCCGTGCAATATGTTTAAAACGTTTTTTCTTTACGAAATAAGATATAGTTTTGACAGTAGATCGTTTGATAACTAGAGAGTTATAGTTCTGCCTACTTGTTAGTTATTGAACCTTACATTTTCATACTCTGAATGACGTAATTTCAACCAAGATATCTTTAAGCTATTGTTTTAGTATTGTTATTATATCTGAAACTTAGGGTTTCTACGCAGAACGAAAACTTATTCTATCTATACCGTGCAGTTACGTTATAAGGATCGGGTGCGGCATTTGGTAAGGCGATAGTTTCGCTAAGTAGTCTTGCATAGCATCAAATCCTCTTTATAAACAACTAGAGTTTCACAGCTAAGATGTTAACAGGGTAAATTATATTATAATTGTTGTTACGAGTAATTATAGCAATAATAAAAGGTGTAGTGTTGACGTTAAATTTGAAATAAGTTCCAATTTGAACACGTACAAGCGTGGTCTAATTGTAATATCATTAATTACAAACTACTAAATGTACTTCTTTTGTAATTTAATAATTTAAATTGTTAGTACTTTTTTATGTTAACTTAATGCATGTTGTATTCACCTATAATTAGTTGTGCTATTATGATTTTGTAAAATGATATGCTTTTAGTGAATGTATTGTTGTAACAGCTGTTGGTGAATCTAATAAATAAGTAAACAAAGATTGCTTCATTCTATAATATAAGTTAAGTATGTCTGCGTGTGATTGTGAGATCTCGGGTTAGATACCCGGTTCCTGAATGCTTTTTTCAAGACGACGTCCTCAATAGGATTTAATCCTGTGCCACGGGGGACTCTACATACATTTAAACAGAGAATACCCAGTCTCTGAATAACTATTTCTGGATTGCAAATATTTGTCCCGTGTGGGGAGCGAACCCACAACAATCAGCGCGTGGCAAGTTGCGAGGTGACTACTTAAACCATTGCCATCCGGGTAGTCAAAAATCTATTGTTGGAGTCTGGAAATGGGCACATTTACGCGGCAACTTAAAAGACTGACACAATTCAATCTTTTATAGCTCTGTCTACGTCTTCCAAGGTGTAGATTTATGTTAAGTTATGATCATAAAGGTCACTATTATCCTAAGAAATTGTTTTTCTAAGTATTTAGATCAAATTGTTAGTAGAAGCACGAAGTCACTGTGTGTGTTAGACGACAGTAAGTTTGCCTCAATTACGTGGGTGTGAGCCAAAAACAAATCTGGCGAAATGTAGGTGTCTGACGTATCAGATACCTACATTTCGCCAGATTTGTTTTAAAGAGTCAGGCAGAGGGGTACCTCTGCCTGATTCTTTGGCGATACAGACGTGAGATCATGTATATGACTGCAAACGCGGCAGTCAGTAATGATATTTTGAGGTACCACGATTTCATAAAGTGATACTGGTTTTACTAGAACACTTTATGTTTCTAGCACATATGTAAGTGCACCGCGTAAACTTAATATAATTATTAAGTTCCTAAAGTAGTACTTAATAATTACAGTACGTTATCTATATATTAATACGTGAAGCAAAAACTTTGTACCCCTTTTTACGAAAATTGCGCGCACGAAGGAGTATGAAATTTGACACAGTTAAAGTTTATATGGGGAAGGAGGGCCGAATCCTAATATTTTTATAAAATGTGCATTAGAAATACATTAAATTAATGAAAAAACACTACACGCACACAACCATGCATTTGACACACGCCGTCGAATAGCGTTCGTAGTATTTCGACATTGTTCATCTGACGTCGTACAATTCTTTGTAACTATGGTTACCTATACATTATTTATATGTAATAGAGAAAAACAGAAAACAAAGTGGCAAGCTTAGGAATTTTGGTCGAATTTTGACCACTAGGCGACCGCTAGTAATCTCTAATAGATTATGACTCTATATCATAAACGAGTCACTCTGGCAATAAATTTGTCCCCAAATACGTTGGAGTAAGCCAAAAACATACCTGGTAACGTGGTTGCACTACAATTCTGCCTACTCTCTCGGCGGCATAAAACTGTAGTATACGCTGTTTCTTAATTTTACCTAATAATATATATGCGAATTTGAGTTTGTTTGTTTATATGATACCCTTTCACGCCTCGATCGAGTAGTTATACTCGACCGATCATCATCAAATTTTACACATACGTACGTGGTCAAGGGTACAGAAAAGGGCATACCTTTTATATCTCTCATCTAGAAAAAAGTACTGTTGTCGAGGGATAGAAAATAAGATAGAAAACTGACATAACCTACATCTACGCGAGCAAAGTTGCGAGCAACATCTAGTATAGTCTAAAAGTATGCATTGAAATTGTTGGTTATTTTGAATACTTTCATAAAGACAGTACGATATAAATATTCTTACATTATGTATTGGACTACTCAATTCACATTTCCATTACATTTACACACATACACAATCACTCACACTCAGACATACACACATACACACACACACTTACACACACACACACACACACACACACACACACACACACACACACACACACACACACACACACACACACACACACACACACTCAGGCACACACACATCTAGGCGTAAGTCAATCGTATTCATTGATAGCCACGACACAGGCTGCGTCTAGTGTGGCTATCATAATTAATATAACTATTGTGTAACCTTAATTGAAATAAAAATGCTTATTATTATTAAAATAGTGTCTCCAGGCATATACTACGGTCTGAATATAGTATACTTTTATATTTCCACCTAGAAATGTAATAGAGAAATATAGTGACGTTTAGTACAGTAGGCGGCAAAGAACAGCCTAGCTTATTTCTGGTCTAACAGACAACCGGCATAAATAAGCATTAGTTTTATTAACACCTTGACACCAGACTGTTTTTATAACAACGCATTAATAACAATAATTTAAAGTTATTAGATTATTAGAGGCCATAATAGAATCTTTTGTGACTTTATTAGCGTAGGGGAAAAATAATGGCGGGCTTGTATTTTTGAAGTGGGTGTCGGGTGACGTCTTTGTGCTGTAATGCATAGATGAAAATTAAAGGCATCTAAAGACATATTCATGAAAATTTTCTTTACTTTTTAGATATTACTTGTATTTTTCGGACAAGGTGCGTTATGACGTTACATTACATAAGCAACAGCGCTTACTACGATTTATTTTATAAACTACTAGGTGTTACTCACGTCTTCGTCCGCATGGAATTTAATAAAAAAGTATTTATATTTTCTATAATAAAAGTAGTCTACGTTACTTGTTATAATATCAGCTATCTGCCAGTGAAAGTCCCGTCAAAATAGGTTCAGCCGTTTCAGAAATTAGCCAACACAAACAGATAGACAGACAAAAATATTACATGTAAGTAGATTTTTTTTATTTAAGTAACGTATATATTTTTATGTGCATTTAGTAAAAAGCTTTTATTATGACATTACAAACAGACACTTCAATTTTATTTTTTTGTAACGATATTATTGGCTCAAAAGCGTGACTTCAACAACCTTACGGCCTATGTGATGTAGAGTCGTCATCCTGGCCTATAGATGACTAGATCAGCGTCGAAAGGCCACGATGAACACTTCAAATACCATCAATAGAAGGAGTTAAGTCATAAATAGCCAATTGATTACAATATATTACAAAGTTTTTTAAAGGCTGATGTGCATATTTACTTATTTTTTACAATACAAAATACACTGTCTAATATAATTAATGGTTTAATTATAATAGTCACTAAACCAGTAACATTCGCAAATTACAAAAATGTAATAAGCTGAGGATGACAGCAGTTCAATCCTAATTAATATTATAAACGCGAATGAGAGTTTCGCCTCAACACTCGACACCGATCATCGCACAATTTCGCATACACATTTTCAAGGATACAGAAAAGGAAATAAAGTACCCTTTATTCAGAAAAACCGATTTCAGAAATCTAGGAAGAACCGATATTATTCCCGAGAAAAACCGCGGTGAAAAGCTCTTTGCAAATATTTTTTCTTATGTGTAATCTGTTTCTAAGTAGTAAGCTATATATGACTTATCTAATTTCCTTTCTATTTATGTCCCAAACTTATATTTTAAAAGCAATTGTAATGCATTCGTGAAACACCCACTCAACGCAGGAATACGTCACAAGGTTGCTCGGTTTTGATCTTTTGAGGGTGCCCCACCTACTAACCTAACCTTTACCGACCTGATTCGACAATTCTAAAAAGAAAGGTAGATAACAATTAAATCCAATTAGAATATTTGCATTCAACTTGATTAAAGTATCTCGGTAAAAAGCACTGACTGCACTTTGTAGTCATTAGAAATTTATAGTCCATGGAAGTGGATGACTCAAGGTGTAATTAAGGGTAATCGACGAACCGAATGGAATTCTACGGAATACCTCCCCTAAGATGATCTCAGAGGATTGAAAGTAATTTGTTTTTAACATTTCTTTGGTCTCCTGATTTAAGTTTACTGAAACTTTTTGGACGATTGTGAATCTTCGGTTTCGATTCCCATGTTGACAAAAAAGAATTGAGGTTTCCTTTAGGAATTTCTTAGTAACAGCACCAAACCCGGAAATGTGACCGGTAAACGATAATATTCTCTCTCCTTAACATGTGGACTTTAAAATATAGTAGCCGTAATATTTTCGTGTAATACACGTACGCTCTTGATTATAGAAATCTATTTAAGTGAGGGATGAACAGAGAACAGTAGAATAGATACAAATTAACCTTTTTTTATGTGACGCATACCCCCCTCCGCGGGAGCGGGCGAAGGGATTATGTCGGACTCACCAGGCTAAAAGAGAAAGATGGAATAAGGATGATAATAATGGACCTCCCAGAATACCGACTAAACCTACCACGGTCTTCCTCGACAAAACCGCAATCGGCGAGGCCGCTCGAATCACTTGCGCATGCGGTAGCGACCCCGCCGAGGTTTCGGCCTGCCGTATGAAACGGCTACACGAAGATACCTACCCTTTAGGCATTGCTCACTTGTAAAATCCCTACTGTTTCCCTCCTAGAGGGGAGACGGACACGACATAGAGGCGCGCGTGTTCCCACGCACACCGCCTCTCGGACCTGGTGCTGATCGGGTGGCGGGTAGGCCCACGAAGCCCACCACCCCCAGGTCAAACCTCAGGGTGGCTGGAGGTCATCTCGCGCTCTCCTGCGCCCAGTTTTGCGGTTGGGGAGAGGGTTTAAGCGTTCCCTCTCCCGCTCCGCCGCCTCCTTGATGGAAATTACTTCCTCAAAGAAGGACGTGACGGCATTCCACGACCTCTCACTCCGGACCATGGACTGAACCATGGCCGGGAGCAAGAGGGCAACCATACCGACTGCCGCGATCAACTCACGGCGCTGCGATGCCCAGGCGGGGTAGTCCGCCAAAGTGTGCAGCGTCGTGTCCTCAACAACGTCGCGGCAGTCGCCGCAGTGGTGACAACCGGGCGTCTCTTGCCGGCCTATGTGACACAGGAACTGGCCAAATCAACCGTAACCAGTCATTACCTGTGTCAGCCGGAAGGTGAGGGCGCCATGCCGCCTCTCCAGGCACTCCTCAAAAAAAGATACAAATAAACCTATATCATCCTTGCACATTCATGTTTTTAGAGCTTTGAAGTACATAATTCCTCATAAAAAAAATATATATAACATGCTAAAATCGTCTATATGTTATTTACAGATTTGGTACTGTTAAAGGGCTTAATAAATTAGGGTTATATACATTATATTTATGCCTTTATTATATAAAAATTTTAAATGTCAAATTATCAGACGAATGCTTTGGAAATAGGATCAGAGGCACTAGAGACATAAGGTCGCCAGACAGAGAATTCTCTCCACGCGATGCCTACCGTGCCAAGAGTGGCTGCCTTCTATATTAGATCCTTGACCTAACTGCTTCGTCTTAGTCTCTTAAGATATCCATATTATTATTTCGTATTAATAATAATATAAAGCCAAAGGCTCGATAGATAAATGTATATACCATTATTTATAGATATAATTAATTCATTATTTTTTGTTTTAATAATATACAATATACTAGCATATTTTTACTGTATATCAGCAGACTATATTTTAAACATTAAAACAACGAGCACCAAGAACGCCTACACTTGGCAATAGTAATAATAAGAAACAAACAATTTTTTGTGTCGTGTAGGCGTCGAATACACAATATATGAGGCGAACGCGCAGTCCCACTGCTTTACTTATTGCGTGAGCCGTGTAGTCTTATTCGTATATTAAATATCACACAATAAGTCTAATTCGCAATATTTCCAAACTACCTTTGTGTTTCTTTAAGTGATACCCCAGATGTTTCAACGTCAACAGTTATTGAAGTCAAGTGCTGGCCATTTTGTGGCGGGTTACGTTAAATATCTCTTTTCATAACATCCGCAATCTAACAGAGTTTAGAAAGCGATTAAATATAATGACCACCAAAAATACTAATTGCGCAGCAAAATATGCTTACTAAAATATATCATAACGAGCACCTATACACCTCAAATCACTGCATTCTATCTCGGAAGGGTTAGGTTATGTTAGGTTCCTTCTTAAAGCCCCCACAAATAGGAGCCCCGCAGAGCGGGGCTCCGTCGACTTAGTTTCATCTCTATAAATATATTTTGGTCTGAAATTAGTACTTTTGGTAAGCATATCTTGCTGTGCAATTAGTATTTTTTTGCTGTGCAGTTAAATACTACCCGTTTATAAATACCATCTGTTTCGCAGTTGCAACTAGATTATATTGCTTGTGAATTTAAGTTAGGCACAGAAACCTTGGCTTGAATTTTTACATAGGACCAGCTTTTTATGTCGTTATGCTTTGACGTAGAATTTACGGAGGCGAAGCAGCGTTTAGAAGCTAGTAAAATTATATACACAATCATTATTTGCTTCCAAGACAGATTCACTTTCTCTAGGATTTTAATAGAGTCAAAACTTTAGCGCTTTCTACGGATACCTCACTGGTTAGACAGGTGTTTGAAAATCAAAATCAATTGTAATTTGCGTCTTTTTCATCGTAGAGGCAAGTAAAGTGAACGCCGAATTTATGACAGCAGATAACTCCTCGGGCAATTATGTCTACTTAAAACAAAAAGTACATACGTTTATTATCGATTCTATTAAGGAATTCTGCTTTTATTATATTATAACTTTTAATTAAAATATCTTAAGACTAATTTTGTAAGAACAGTGAAACTCGATTTGTGTAGCTCCTTGACAATGGTGTAATATTATGCTTAATTAAACGAAATTAGAAATTTATTTTCTTTTGTATACTTAAGGTCATTTTAATATAGAAGTAATAAAGTAGATAGGAAGCACAGAAGTTACATAGACTTATACGTGTTTTCGGAGATGTAGGCAGAGCACTAGTTTCACGTGTATTTTATATGGGTTTATTTATAATAACTGTCAAATATAATAACACAAGGCCAAAGTAAGCATGTGTTACGTTTACCACGTTACTACTAAAATCTTTATTCTAATACTAGATGTGGCCGCGGTTTTACCCGCGTTACTGCGACGCTCCCATGGGTCGTAGCGTAATGTTATATATAGCTTATAACCTTCCTCGATAAATAAGCTATCCAACAATAAAATAATTTTCAATTCGAACGAGTAGTTCCTGAGATTAGCGCGTTTAACCAGACAAACAAACAAACTCTTCAACTTTATAATATTAGTATAGATGTGTAATTGTGTATGTTAGTCTATAAAGTACGTATCTTTAGGTATTAACCGTATAATAAATGATGATTATAATTATTATTTATAAAAGAAGTTTATCGTTCATTACTTTAAGGCGCTGTCCCTATTGTTTTGATTGTTTATACTTTATACTATAGAGTTTGGCAATATACAAACATCTGAAAGACAAATGCTTGTATTTTGTTGCAACTCTGGTATAAAACATTCAGAAAGCTGAATGTACTATTGCGGCCACACAAATATTATGATAACCTAGTTATATAAAGAAAACGGTAAACTCTAAATATACGGTACATTACAAAGACAAACGAACGAAAAATCGCAAGACCAAGGAATCTTTTCGTATTTTCGCTATGAAACGACGTTTAACTTATTTATTTTTTAAGTATTGCAATGTGCTGTTGCACCAAGAAGTCGTAGCTTACGTGACCAGGTTATTTTATTAGTTCGGTTGTGATATAAATGCTTTGTATAATCCTGTTAAAACATTTAAGAAATCTTGGCTGTGTGACACGTTATTCTAAAGAAGATTTTTCTTTGTCTAGCGCGTAGATTTTAATTAAAATAGGGGTAAGCTCAGAATTTAGGTTTGTATCTAAATTTCGTTAGGAGACTTATGAACGCAAAAGAAAATTTTCAATACTTGTGTATTGAACATTTTCTTTTGCGTCCATAAGTCTCCTAACGAACCAATACACGCAGAGCATGACATAAAATTAGCCAATTTTTCAAAATATCTCTGTATTCGAAATACTGCCGTGAATAAAAATAAAAGTTTGTTTAAAGACTTCTATGCTACTGTTTCAACACTTCCAGGTAATGTTACGTACAATTATCCAAAACAATATATGTGCAGGTGAGAGGTGCCGATCGATGAGACCAATGGAGTTGAAAGGACAGCACTAATTACGCCACAGACCAAGTTTAAGCACGTTCGTTAGTGAGTGGGTCGTGACTGACGAAGTTGTTACTGCTCTTCAGCACAAAGACATCCTCACTTATATTATAAATGCGAATGTGTTACGCTTTCACGCCTTAACTACTTGACCAATAGTCATTAAATTTCATTACAAATTGTCAGGTGTATAGAAAAGGACATAAGTTAGGCTTCATCCAGAAATAATACTGTGCCTGAGGAATAGCTAGCTGATATAATATAATGCAATGATTTGAAATTTTATCAAATATCGAAGGACAAGAATTGCGTAATTCTAAACTACTTGAAATAGAACACCAAAGCCATTGTTAATTAAGTAAGTTTTAATTACAAAGTGCCATTTACCGACTAAGACAAAACAAACAATCAGCGCAGGATTAGTTGCCCCATACTAATATATAACTATACATATATCGAACTGTAAAACACATAGTACCTACTACTGTATATGGTACATGTTTTATAATACATATATTTATATATCTATAAGTTAGTATAAATTACAAAGAGGAAAGATTTCATTTTTTGATTGTAAAGAATTCACTCAAATACAACTCAATCGATTTTAAAAATTCTTTCACCATTAGAAAGCTATATTATCACCGAGTAACATAGGCTATACTTTATTTTTACCAAAAGTACTGTACTTACATAACCTAACCTACTTTTACGCGAGCAAAGCCGCGAGCAAAAGGTAGCATAATTATACAGTGGCCACTGCCATTGTATAGGGTATGGCTATATATTTGGGTCGTAAAGTATTGGTGATAAATAGCATCAGACCTCAAACAGCTTTTTTGGAAGATCAACGGTTAATGTTCTTTACGCTTCTCTCGTTCTCGTAAAGATACACAATACTGAACACAGTTTATCATGTTTGCGTGTTAATATCAATTTAGCTTATAAAGTTTTTACTCGAGTAGTCTACCAATAAGAAGACGGTCCGATAAAAAAGAAAAGCAAAATTTGTAGACAGACATTTTCAGCAAAAAATGTTTTTAAAAAAGACGGAATATTCACTACATTTTTGTGACGTTTGGACGGCATTTTCCAAATCCAATTTATAAATCACATAAGATGAAACGAACCTCAATTTTGATATATTTATTGAAAGAAATATTGTCTCGTCGATGTAGACTGATTTCATATTCAATATAAAGAATTCTATGAATAGAATAAATATAATAGGTACAAAACGTATTTTGTTTTACCTCTATATCAAAATAAAGTGACTTTAGGACAATACCTACTATAGATACCTACTCAGACATTAGACTTCATTCCAAAGTTAGGTTTAGCTTAACTTTTACAATATCTTTGTGCCCGCTCTTTAAGAAATACGTCATCATACTCGTACCGTCTCATCCACCAATTGGAAAACTATCTAAATAATTTCTTAGCCTTCCTATTCCATTTTAAATTTATATTGTTTAAACAGGACTACCTGATAGACTTGGTCACTAACAAAAAATCAAAAGTCCGCTCTAGGGATCTGTCAAAGACCTATGGAACGTAGTATTTTGGGAGTCAGAATTACAGACCGCATCAGAAATTCAATACTACGTTCCAAAACTCAAATTGCTAATGTAGGCCACTCAGCTGCCAAATTAAAGTGGAATGGGGCAGGCTACGTTTATCGTATGCCAGGTGAGTTATAGGCGGGAACAACCACACAGTATATGCCAAGAAACGGAAAGCGATAACAGGGCCGGCCCAGGAGGAGATGGCGAGACGAGCTCGATGCCTTTAAAAGGGATTGGCAACTCAAAACAAGCGATCGAGATAGATGAAAGTCGGAAGGGGAGGCCTTTGCCCAGCAGTGGGACGCCAATTAGGCTTATAATAATAATAATTAATAAACAGGACTGCTATTTTGGCATATGTTTATGCAGCTGATCATGAGGTCCCTTATTGTATTCCATAGCCAAACAAAGTTTATTACATACATACATACACTGATTCAGGCCTGTTTCTCAGAGGGGTATGCAGAGACAATCCGTAATTTCCATTTGCTATGATCCTGACACACAAAGTTTATTAAAGTTTATATTTTCTTATTACGATATTATTAAACTAGCCCTTGGTGATGTCAATGCGCTCTAAAAAATACAAAGTTGGTTTAAGTGTACCTAATTCACCATTACCTACTCCATAAATGATTGACAGGCGAGAATATATCTAACGTTTGCCCTATATGTATAGCCATTAATTCGGCTGAATCTATAAATAGTACACGATTCAACTTAATTTCTATACCTATGTAATAATATATTAAAATAGAAACTTATATTGATCCGTATATGATATCAATAATTTCATTGTTAATTAAAGCAGAGATCATATGTATTTCCTTAATTACGGAACTAATTATTCTTATCAGCGTGTGATCTTCATTATTTCGATATATTATTCACTTCCATTATTAGTATGTATCTTATCTTATCTTATGTGGGGGCCAGTTAGTGCAGACCGGCGACACTTCGACCCAGTGGGATCTTTTGTGTCGACACTCTCCCAATAACGACTGCCATAGATGTTCATGGCAGCAGGGACCGACGGCTTAACGTGCTTTCCGAGGCACGGAGCAGGCGATTTATTGTCAATCAATACGCACATAATTTCGAAAAGTCATATAACTTTCGAAAGCCAGAGGTGCGCGAAGTGGGTTAGAACCCGACACCCTCTGCATTGCAGTGTGTTCATCTCTCCACTGAGCTATCGCTGCTCTTTATTAATATGTAATCAACACAAGCAATAAAAATTACCCCATATAAAAGACAAAGATGTGCTATTATTTTGGTAAAGAAATCAGTCGTCGTGAGAGTTAATATTATGTTTTAGTGAGAAAAACGGTTAATAAAAACTACTATAAGCCAAAGGCAAGATAACATTAATAGTTCGCACTAGTCGAATACTGTCTACTCTGTTGATTCCCTCCCACGCTGATAATATTCTAACCCTCATCACCTACATATCTCTTAGCCCCAGGTGGTTCGCTACTGGCGAACAATAGTCTCGTAATCTTTTAGGGATCAGTTTGCATTGCGAAATAATCTTCGTTACACTGTTAAAGGTAGCAGTGTTAAAGAGATTGAATTTATTTTTTCAAAGGCAGACGAGACAGCGAAGAATGTTGTATCTAAAACAGTTAGCTATATAAGGTTTTTTAGTAGAAGAGTGTTGTTAGTTTTAGTATTACTGCAAAATTATGTTTAGAAGTACTACCCTCTTGCCGAATAGTGACGAATAGTAGCAGTATGTGTACTGTTGCCACTGGCTTGTCTACTATATCCAACAATAAAAAAGACCAATATACCTAATCTATCAATAAACCAATAAGATATATTTTTTGAAATTAAACTACTATATACGGATTTTATCGCGTTGTTTATTTGACACTTTATTACAAAATTTTGAAAAACTGTTGTAAAACTGTTTGGAGGCTATAGGTCAGGATATTTCATCGGTCTTGCATCGAACTAAAGTGCCCAGACCGAATCTTCCCAAAGATGAATTCGTCGCACTGAAGAACTTGCGGTCTAGGCCAGATATTACAGTACTCCGTGCAGATAAAGGAAACGCTACGGTCATAATGGATACGTCAGATTATAAACATAAAATTGAAAATTTACTTTCGAATGAAACAACATACAAACAGGTTAAGACAGACCCTACAAACAAAATATTGAAGAAAACCAAAGACATCATACATAAATACTCCGAAAAACTAGATCTAGACGTTAAACAATTAATACCAGCTTGAGTAAAACCTCCAAAGCTGTATGGGTTACCAAAAATACACAAGGAAAACGCTCCCCTACGTCCTATTGTGAGCCAGATCGACACACCAACTTACAGACTGGCTCAGCACGTAGCGAAGATACTCTCACCACTCAGAGGCAACTCGAGAGCACATGTTAAGGATTCATACCATTTTGTGAGTGAGATTAAACACCTACGTCTCACAAACAATGGTTAGTTTTGGTGTACAGTCATTATTTACATGCATACCTGTACATAACTGTATTGAAATAACTAAAAGGAAGCTAATAGAGTACAATATGCCTGAGGAATATGCAGAACTACTTAAGCATTGCTTAACAACTGGCTATCTGTTGTGGGATAATAAATTCTACATACAAGTCGATGGTGTGGCAATGGGCTCCCCAGTATCACCTGTTGTTGCCGACATATATATGGAAGACTTTGAGGCTCGAGCTTTGCAGACTGCCCCCATCACACTCAGGATTTATAAGAGGTTTGTAGATGATACTTTTACAATATTACCAACAGATAGTGTAAGTGTATTCCTAGAACATCTTAATTCCATTAATAACAACATATATGGAATTAGAGGCAAATAATTCATTAGCTTTCTTAGATGTCCTTGTCATCAGGAATTCTGATCATACTTTGAGCCACACTGTATATAGGAAAAAGACCCATACAAATAGGTACTTAAACGGTGAATCTCACCACCATCCTAAACAGTTAGCTACTGTGGGAATGTCTTTGTTCCAGAGAGCCCACGGGATCTGTGACAAAAAACACCTGGACGCCGAGCTTCAACATGTCAAGCAAGTACTGCAAGACAACAAGCTCCAACAGCCGTGCCGCTGTCACAGATCCCGAGAAAAGTCAGCCACAGTCGAGCGCCAGCCTGCTATACTACCTTATGTCAAGGGTGTCACTGACAAGATTGGCTACATCTTCAAGCGAGCTTCAATCAATACATACTTCAAGCCGCCAACGAAGATAAGTCAATTTTTACCATCCGTCAAGTGCCAACTACCTTTACAAGATGCAGGGGTCTATAAAATAGATTGTGACTGCGGACTCTCATACATTGGTCAAACCAAGAGAAGCATAGGCACCCGCATAAAAGAACACATAGCTGATGTAAAACACCAACGCTCGTTGAAGTCTGCTGTGTGTGAACATGTGCAACAGGGGACCAACCACTATCTGAGATTTGACAAACCACAGATGCTCGCTAAAGAACACCGATTCCTACCAAGGATGCTTCGCGAGGCTATTGAAATCAAGAAACATCCTAATTTCAATAGAGAAGATGGTTGGAATATACCACCAGCATGGGATCCAGTAATTCAAATAGTCAAACCCAAGAAGAAGCAAACCACAGCTAGATTTCATGATACTTTGAGCTCATTCTGCGTAAATAGATATACCCATGATTAAATTATGTTCGGGTACTTTGAAATAACTACACTGGAACATTGAGACAACTACCATCTTAGTCTCCCCGTGACCATGGCTGCTGAAAAGCAACCGAAACGTCGCGGAAAGTGTAAACATAAATATAAACAGTATAATAGTATAGTAATAGCATAAATAGTTTTTATAGTTTCAATAATTTAATTAGCTTAAAAATTAGTAAAGTTTAATAGTATTATAGTAGTGTAACAGTTTTTCAAAATTTTGTAATAAAGTGTCAAATAAACAAGGCGATAAAATCCGTATATAGTAGTTTAATTTCAATGAATAACATTCGCGTAAACAGAAGACAATATTAAGATATATTTTTATTAATAAAATAATATCGGCAATAAGCTCGCCCCTGTACCTGAATCCTAAAACAATAGTGAGATGTAATACACCCCTGCCTACTGTCAAGAATAAAGACGTGACTATGTTTGTATATAATATGTCATGCTTGAAATACGCCCATTAAATGCCCGGCGCCTATTACGTTGGTAAAAAACAAATTCGTGAACCCATAATTCAAATAAAAAGCATGACATAATAATAACATAGCCTACGGAAATAGCGGAATCTTTTAATAACTTTTTTATAGATCAAGTGTATGCATATGTCTAATATATCAGAAAATTAAATTGATGTTGTAAACGCAAATAGCCCTCACTCTATATTTATGTTTCCAACTAATTATACGCAAGTTACGCGTGTAATTCAAAATTTGAAAACTAAAAAAAGCGTTGGTTACGATGGTATTTCCACAAGAGTAATTAAATTTGTATCTAGTATTATAGCTGCTCCTCTAAGTCACATAATGAATCTCAGCATGTCCACTGTCATATTTCCTGAGAGTCTAAAAACTACTGTTGTAAAACCTCTCCATAAAAAGAATTGCAAAGAAGATATGACTAATTATAGACCTATCGCGCTCATCCCCGTATTCTCCAAAATAATGGAAAAGATATTTTATGAGCGGATATATGCTTTTTTAACAAAATTCAAAATATTATGTGATGAACAGAAAGGTTTCCGAAAAAAACATAATATAAATATGGCTATTTTCGACTTTTTATCTAAAATAATGCCGAATATAGATACTAAAACACCAGTATGCGCCATCTACACCGATATGTCAAAAGCTTTCGACTGTGTAAATAATGACACACTTTTAAAAAAACTCTACGCGTATGGAATTCTTGGTAATTGTCTCAGTTTAATAAAATCCTATTTAAGTGGTCGAAAGTAATATACCGAAATACCTAAAGCCTGTCCAAAAAGTAAAATAGAATCAAAATACCAATCATCTTGTAGATTTATAGAATTTGGCGTGCCACAAGGCAGTGTTCTAGGGCCGCTGCTATTTTTATTATATATAAATGATTTTCCACGGCAAACGCCACATTCGATGGTATTATTTGCTGATGACAGCACATTGTTGATAGAATGTCGTAACAGACAAACATATGAAAGTGAAATCAATAGCGCCCTAAATTTAGTTGTAAACTGGCTTACTAATAATAATCTAACAATAAATCTTCATAAAACAAAAATTACGCACTTCTACCAACGTATTTACCCCATAGATATGAATATAAATTATAATGACCAAATTATACATAGCGAAAAAGTTACAAAATTCCTTGGAATCTTAATAGATAGCCAACTAAACTGGAAAGCGCAAGCAGAAAATATATGTAAAAGAATGAGTACATCGGCCTATGGGTTATATAGCTTGTCAAAAAAGGTTAACTCAGAAACTCTTCTTGTTGCATACCATGGTCTTGTTGAATCAATTTTAAGATTCGGGTTAATATTTTGGGGTAATTGTAGTCAAAAAGAAAGCATTTTCAAAGCTCAAAAACGATGCCTTCGAGCAATGTTTGGATTAAAAGTAACTGACAGCTGCATCCCTGTTTTCAAGACTCACAAATTATTAACGCTTCCATGTTTATACATTTTAGAATTATCAGTATTTGTAAAAACAAACAAACACCTATTTCCTCTCTTAACAAAAACTAGAAAAAGATCAGCAATTGTGAGATCTCAATATCGAAGCTTGCTAAGCACTGGTGATTATAAGACTGCATTATTAAAAAATAGTGTTATTGGTATGGCACCTGTGGTATACAATAAAGTACCTAACAACATTAAAAATGAGCCAATGCCAATTTTCAAACAAAAACTCACTCATTTTCTGCTAGATAAATGTTATTACTCTATAAATGCGTTCCTAACTGATAAAATATAAATAATAAAAATTGAGCTACAAATTACATTTACATAATAATATGAACTAAATTTTAAGTAAATCTTAGTTGTAAGTTTTTGTAATGTTTATAATAATTTGCATGCCTTACAGGTAAAATGTACATGGATCTGCTATAATAATTACTGTAACACCTTTTTGTAATACCTACATTTCTAGCAAATAAAGATTCTAAAAAAAAAAAAAAGTATATAGTCTGGTAAAATTTGTATGTATATGCCTAATTTTATGAGGATATACAAATTTGAGTCTATGTATACATAGGCACTTTAAAGATATATAAAGCTTTTAATAATAGTTTTGTATCTAAAACATCTTACATACAGCCCTAATAATATCAAAGCAGATAGTATTGTTTTTATTTGTTACGCTTTCATAAGACTGCTTCTTAGATAAATTGGTGCCTTCGCAATATGAGGTAGCGTATGATGTTTACATTGTCAAGTCACGTTTCTCTGTGAGGTCGAAGAAAGCCGTTAGAGTACATAGTGCTGTTATTTTTATCACCAATCAGCTCGATAAGTATGGTGACGTCACAGGTTTAAAATGATAAAGCAATGTCGCTTTGAGTGGATACTAATAGGTTGATAGTAATAGCACTGGAGAATGTCTATCATGTTGGTTTATTAATCGTAAACGTAAACATAATTATCGATCATGAGATTTTTAGGTTGTTAGTAAGCGCTCGCCGCTTGGGGCATTCATTCAGATGGCGAGTTCGTTGGTTCGCACTGTAATTAGTTTATAAAATATATAACTATACTACATTTTTTTAAAGAAAAGAAAAGAAAATATATTTAATATTGTCTTCTGTTTACGCGAATGTTATTCATTGAAATTAAACTACTATATACGAATAAAATCCGTATATAGTAGTTTAATTTCAAAGAAAATATATTTATTTTGGTACAACACACGAGATAACATTACCTATATATAAACCATAAAAAATTAACAACAATGAGAAATTTAGACATAAAAATAAATAAAAAAAACATTGACATATAGCTTCACAAAATTAACATAATTAGCCAAAGAAGGCAGACGAAAGCAAAAGAAGAAAATAAATAAAAACAAGTTAAGTGTAAGGATTTTAGGTCTCAAGCTGCACTTTGAAAAATGTCTGTATCGCAAGATAGACTTTGGAATACTTATGTATTAAATAAATAAATATTTCTGCTGTAGCAATATAATATAAAACTTACAGTATCAGTTGTCACTACTCAAGTTTCTGTGCCAATCGTGCAGTAATTTTTTCTACTCTTACAAGTACTTCGACGTTATGCGTTTAGCAATATGCAGTCGTAATATAGCGTTATCAAAGAAATGGCGTCACAAGACCCTATTATACGAAAGGCATACCACATAATAATATTTTATAGCTGCAACACCGCTGCACTCAAAGGGATACATTTGATATGCTAAGAGACACAGGGGTGACTATCCTAGATAAAATAATATCGTATAAAACAACATAGAACGATAAAAGGTTCATTGATTCGCTCACATTTAATTAAATGGAATGATAACATGAGCTTATAGAAGCGTAATAATAACCGTATTTATATCGTTATATGTAAATAACAATATATTTTTAAACGCAACTGTTTGTACAATGTAGAGATTGATTAAAAATTTCGTAAATTCTTTCGAAAAAAGATATATCAATTTGATCGTAATTGGAATTTTCGGAGCGAATCGGCTTGGGACGTTTTAATCAAATAATTAATACAGGGCTGAAATATTTGAATATTTGTGATATTTATTATTTTATAGTGAGGTATGTGTTTTTATGTCTAAATATAAT